>JAECXD010000673.1:1597500-2797500 GCA_018151445.1 Zaprionus inermis | reverse complement strand
TGCGTGTGCGTGTGTGTATCTGCGAGACAGTGGGAGCGAGCGGGGGAGAGTGTGCTAGGGTTATGGAAATGCATGCAAAGTGTTTTTTCTGTTGAATTGTTCAAATGGAATGTGTACGGGAGTATTTTGCAAGCCACATTGTCTATTTTCAGGCGCCCCTAGAAGTGTGTCAGTCACCAGTGCACAGTGGTACAAATTGCTAATAAATTAAGTTGAAGTGAAAAGCATATCAAGCCAGAAAACAATTTCTGTTGATTATATAATATATAATATATATACTGGATATATGGTAAGTATCTGTTCTTATGGCAGCTGGGTGTAAGAGTAGTCCGGTTTGGATGATATTGTATCATTGTATCATAATATATAGAGGATTTAATAAGTGTTGCTTTGAGTACTTGCGATAAAAAAAATAATAGACCATATGAATTAAACTATATACTATATATCCCCTTGAAAAAATTCTGGAAAATATTATTTTATAATTAAATTGTACAATTAATTCGACTTCTATCGCACACTGTCCTTTTTGCCTTTTGTTATTTGGCTGAGCGTAGAAACCACCATAATGAAGAGCTAACACAATTCAGTTACGCATGAGGAGCAAATCAAATTTAAATCAATTAAAATTAACAAGCGAAGCAGTCAGCAAAAACCAGCGGTGTCTGAGGCTTTTCCCAGCCCACCCCACGCGAGCAGCGCACATCGAGCAGCGAACAGCGACGTCGAGCGTCGACATTGACGCTGACAGCGAAATGCCATGGGCATGAATCATGCAATTCGTCGTGACGCTCTTCTCTTTTTACCTTACCTCTTCTTACCTTCTCTTTGAAGAAGGTGCGGCAATAAGTGTGTACAAGAGTACCTGGTACGCCCGTTTTGAGTATGTTTGTGTATGTGTGTGCTTACATATCCAAGTAAATTAAGTCCACTACGCGGCGCACTGGAAATAATTTGTGATAAGCGCAGACGTTGAGGCAGTCGACGTGTTTAAACAGAGTAAAAAGAATTGGCAATATGCGAGAGTGAGCAAAGAGCAAGTGGGAGAGAGAAAGACACCGGTGCTCATTAATATCGTTGTTTGCAAATATTTAGCGCTTTTTCCTTTACACCTTATCGGCACGTACAAACACTTACAGACACAAACGCACACACTCACAGCAGACAGTCATAAATATGTGTTCGCAATTTTAAGGTAAAGCTTACGGATTGTCGTTTATCGCTCAATACGTGAATGTGTGAATGTGTGTGTGAGTGTGCAAATTGAGTCAGCACCGCGGCCCACTCACTCATCCACATACGACTTAGTTGAAAGCCTACACACATGATCCACAGTGTGTATTCCAAACACATACACATGCACAGACATCAAGAAAGACAAAACATAAATTAATGTAACTGTTAACGTGTTGCTTGCCAACGAGCGTCTGGCGCCATCTAGCGTGTATTTAGTTTGAGCCTTAACCCATGCGTAACCGATTGTCTAGCCAAAAGTTAAGCAACATTCAGACTGGCTGGCTGTTGGCCCATTTAGCACTCTGCTCGACTTTTATGAGCTCTGCCCCTCGCCCTCTCTCCCTCCACCCTCCTCTCTGTCACTCTTAGCCTTTTTCACTTGACAGTGCACAAGTTGCAACAGACGGGCACGGTAAGTGAAATAATAAAATAGCCGCAAGAAAATCAACTTTTCTCTCTCTCACCCTCTTTCGTACGCACACACACATCCGCTGCAGTTGTATTTGTTGGCTCTGGCTGCATTTCAATTTTATTGGCACAAGGTTAAAATGAAAATGCAGCCGCTTTTCACCGTACTGTAAAAGTATCAATCCTCATACAAACTCATTGCATACCATGAATTATGCATGGTTCATGCATCGATCTGCAAGAGTATTCACGCTTCGACATGTCTGCGCAGCTTGTTTTATTTTTCGCAAAACTTTAATCTCAATTTCGCAGAACAGTGCGTCGCATTTACAGTTAGTCACAGAGCGTGGGCGCATCGCGAACATGACTCAAAGTAAAATTTAGCTTTCGCTCCAAATAACAAAAACAAACTCATCAAACAGAGAGAGATGTGAGAGAGAGGCAGAGAACGAGAGATGAGCCCGCACACGTGCAGAAATCAAGAAACAATTCTTCGCTCAACAAAACGTCATAAAACGACGTACCAAGAGAGCGTAAAAGAGAGCGGCGCGCAAGTAAGCTGCGCTCAGCTGAGCGTATGACGCATTTAAAGCGCGACTTCAATTCGTTGGCGTAGGCGACGCTACGCGGCGATGCTCACGTTATAGCGTGTGAGCGAGATGAGCTTAAGAAACGTACAGACATAAATGTGTACGTATGTATGCTGGTGTTTGTGTGTGAGTAAATGCATACAATCGTTGCATTAATGTTGGTGTCGCTGGCGCAGCTCGGGGCTGCTGATGCTTTACAATTTTTTGTGTGGACGCCACTTTTGTATTTGTGTGGGTGGCGCTTACAAGGCTGCCACTGCCGCTGCTGCTGCTGCTGCTGCTTGTTGCCCATTCACAATAGATTATTCGCAGTCGGTGCTGGCGCAGCTGTTGCTTTTGTTTGCGCCACTGCTGCGACAACAAGAATAAAATACATTCCTATATACAAATGTACATACAATTTTCACGTTTGTATGTATTTACAACAATTGCAGCGCCAACCGTTAGATGTGGCCACAGCAGCAACAAGCAACCTTGTGCGGGGCATACAATTATTAAGCATGGTTAGCAACGATGCTCGCAGGGACAGACAAAAACAAAATGCAACAACAAAATGCTACAACTAATGCGAAACAGAACAAAATAAAAGGAATAACTGACGCAGCAGCGAACAATAAATATCACCCTCTCTCTTTCACTTTACCGCACTGCCTGTCGCTGACGTTAAGTAGCTTAGCGCAGAGAGAAGCACTCGCAGTTAGCTTCATTAAAATATGGCTTACTAACACAACAACAACAACATCAACTGAGAGTAACAACAACTGATTGCAGGGTAAATGGCAACGCGCAGTTTAAGCAGCAGCATAATTTCGTTTTATTGCCTGGCAATGTCAGGCAAAAATACAAAGCGAATGCGGCGAAAACAAACAGAGCTTTGTTGCTGTAGAGCAGTTGTTCGACGACGTCAAGTCGCTTACACATGCGTAAATACATGCTATGTACGCTCGCACACAACCGTATATATGTACCTGTACACATATGTAGTTGTATACCCGTTCATACATATGTCCATATGTTTTGGCTGATTTGCTTTGGTCAAAATCTTTCGAAAAAGCGGGCATAAAATTGGCCAACAAATGAAACATTTGAGAGAGAGAGAGAGAGAGAGTGACCAAGAGAGCGAGTGAACAGTGTGGGAATGTGGAAGAGAGAGCGCGTGAGCGGCAAACCGCGAGTGGGCGACGTTGGTGCCGATGATGACGACGATGTCTTCGCTGCCGGCGGCAGCACATAAAAATCTGTTGTTAAATTATTTCAGCCAAAAAGTTCGCCTTAAAAATATGCATACACACACGAACATACATATGTATGTACATAAAAATGCACACATACATACACATACTTATAATATCGCAATCGATTTAATTTCCCTCGGAAATCGGATAGCAAAACCAGCTGCGTCTGCGTGCAGAAATATCTACGGTATGTGCAGACATACATACACAAACACATAAGCAACGAGCTATCGCTATGAAAGTGTGTGAGATTGAACTGATTAACCGTTACGCACAAACGAAATCAAAACATATGCTTACAATTCATTTTAATAATCCCATTCATAAATAAAACAAACAGCGCGTCGACGACAACGGTGGCGACATTCGGCAACAACAAAAGCAGAAGAAGCAAGCTAAGCGAAACTAGCGTGGAATTCCAATAAGAATGCGATGGCAACAACCAAACAAGAATTTATGAAAAAAAAAATAAAACCAGTAGCGGCGACTACGGTAGCTTTCGTTTTCAGCTGACAGCGACAAACAAAAACAGAAATTATGTAATTTCAGAGTAGCTTGCTACTTAACTAATAATAACAGTTAACATCAAAAAGAGTAAGAGAAGAGCGTAACAAGCGCCCACGCACTACACACGCACACATACACAGAGAGAGAGAGAGAGAGTGAAAGACAGACGGGCACGCACACAGACGGCGTGCAATGCTACCGCTAATTTGCTGCTGGGAGGTGAGGTTCAATCGCACACACACACATACGCACACAAATCAAGCAGAGCAAATACACCCACAGGCATTCGCACTAACACTTTCACACAGTGGTTTGCGTACTTACCGTCTACTGTCGTTGTTGTTGTTGCTATTATTGCTTGGATGTTGCTGTTGTTGTTGTTGCTGTAGTTGTCGCGCACTAACACACACACGCGATATCTTTTAGCTGCCGTCACTTTGAATTTGTTGTTGTTGTTGCTGCAGCTGCTCATTGACCCAAAGTCCGCCAAATGTTTCCATTTTCTTAATATGCAGCCATTTCGAAGGCTTTGAAAGCCACCAAAACGCAATGTCCCGTTCGATGGGAGCACAAATAATCATAGGCAATAGGCAACAACAAATTATAATGCAATGACAATGCGTTTACGCAGCCATGTGCATGCGTGAATGCACATGCACTACGTGAGTGAGCATATACTGTGTAAATATGTAACGTGTAAACAACTTTAACGGTTAATTGCGTTTTTGTAGGCGGCGTATTTTGTTTTCGTCACCGTTTGCCTATTGACTTCTTTTTTTTTTTTTAATTGTACACTTAATTTAATTACGATTCAAGCATGTGTTTAGTTGTGTGTGTGCATGTGCGTGTGTGTATGGCATGAATGTGTTGGTTGAATTGACGCTAACATAAATTTGTTGTAAATTATTGAAAACACACACAAACATCAAAAAGCAAAGACCGAGAATGGCAAGCGGCAAGCGAGGCACACAGATAGCACGCACCGAAATATAAAATGTTACTAAACTAAACTCTGTTAAATGTTTCTTATAAGAGAGGTTGATAGCAGAATTGAGGTGCGCGCGTGACACTAATTGTCACGAGATAAAATCACGAAACTTTAAGGTACTTTTGCAAGGTAGAAAAAAATTTAAATTTGCCTAGCAAAGATGCAATTTAGACTTAGTAATTTACTGTTGATTAATACTTATTAATTCTAAAATGTTTGTCACTTATTTAATTACGTTCGGCAATGTCAGCGCTTGTCATCACTCAATTTGCTGCCGCTCAGTTTGGCAGTCACATGTAAACTAACAGATTGCTCTCTTTCGTACTGTTAACTTGACAGCAAATCTAATGCCTATCGTAATCGATAAATGTTAGCGTCAGCTGTTACACGTTGAGCTGTTATACTCCCTCTTCTTCGACAAAATTTCTTTAATAGATTGAATTATATCAATACTTTTATATTTAAGTAAAATATTAAACTTCAGGGTAATTATCGGCTTTATTGAAGAACGGTAAGGTGGAAATGTGAAATGGTGTAATCTACATGGGACTGGGATGACGAAACTTACAACATAAACTTATTGTTCTTCTCGGACAAATGTTTCGAGGAGCGTTTGGCGTCCAGGAACAGCGAGTGCACATCCTCGATGTCGTCCTTGGTAATCTGACTGCGTCCATTCACCTTGCACATCTGATGTGCCGGTGTCAGTAGCTGCACAGCATAGCGCAACGTAGAGCTGGTGCCGATCTCGCTGAGACGCGAGAAGGCAGACTCCTCCAGCTGCAACCCTTCGGTCTGGGCACGCAACTTGATAATCTGCTCCATGTCCGAGGTAGAGTAGAGCAGTGTGCGAATGATGAGCAAGCGATCGAGCAGATCCAGCGGAATGCCGTGTGGAGAGACTATGTCCGTGGTGCCACTGCAAAAGGAATCATGAGCAACAATCCAATCCTCAGTGATTTCATGCATTTCTTACCGAATAACGCAACGTCCTCGGTTGGTGGCAAAGATAACGATCGGCGCAATCGGCGACTCCAGTGACTTGTGCAAATAGGTGAAGGTCTCCAGGTCGAGCATGTGGATCTCATCAATAAATAGCACGCCGGGCACCAGCTCTGCTATGCCTTGATCGATGTATTTGTTTACGACCTTGTTGATTTCCATGCGGAGTTTGTCTGTGTGAAAGGGGAGGAAGCGTTTTAGTTACTCTGGTCACTCTGTTGCCATGGACACTCACCTGTTATTTCAGTCTTCTTGGGCTTCATCAATTGCCCCATCATGGAGAGCACATCCTGACCGCCCTGTGGGCGTGCATTGGCCACATCGAGATCATGCAGTGTCACATCCTGTATGACCTCCTTCTTCTTGTGCACATCCCCCTTGGGTAGTGGCACATATTCCTCAGTCTCCAGGTCGAACTCGGTGGCAAAGGTGTCGCTGCGTCCCTGACGCTTTACGGCACCACTATTGGCTTCAATGTAGATGACGTCGCCCACTTCGACCTTCTCCTTTTGCAGTGCATCGAAAATGCTCGGATCGAGCTTCAGTTGCTTGGTACCCTTGGCGGTCTTTAGGCCGATGACCA
Organism: Zaprionus inermis; assembly: GCA_018151445.1. NCBI lineage: Eukaryota > Metazoa > Arthropoda > Insecta > Diptera > Drosophilidae > Zaprionus > Zaprionus inermis. Next base: position 2,790,951 of record JAECXD010000673.1, on the reverse strand, counting down.
CATTGCTGATGGTTTTGCCATATCCGCCCATGGGATTCTCGGTCTCCACGGGAGTCAGCTCGGTTACCTCGCCCTCGTAAACCTCCTTGGTCTCGCGGATGCGCAGACCGATCGAGCGTCGAAAATTCTCCATGAGCACCTCGGTTTTCTTGATCTCATTGCTGAACACCTCCGAGCCGACCATGGGGCAGAAGGGCACTTTGTTGCCCAGCTCCTGAGCTATGGCCAGCGCGATGGCAGTTTTTCCGGTACCCGGTGGGCCGGCCAGCAGCAGCGCACGGCCAGCCATTTTCTTTGACTTAATCAGATCGACCACAATGCCGGCCGCCTCGCGGGCAGCCTTTTGACCTACCAGACCGGCTGCGCTCTGTAAGGCACCGCCGGTCTCCGCGTCCAGTCCGAGTCCTTTCACGTGGCTGTGGGCTGCAATGCGTTGGGTGCGCACGGTGCTTTTTACTTCCTCGATTTTCATGATTTACCGATTTGAAGACTGGTTACAGAGATTGAAAAGAGGAAAACAACGAGCACGTTTTCGTTCTCGATGAACAAACAATTCGTATCAGAATATTGATCAAACAAAGTTGTAAATGAAATTTGTTTGCCGCCGCCGCAGCACACTTTATGTTCGGTGTGACCGTATGTGTTGAGGAAAATAATATCGTATCGTTGACAAAAAATACCAGGCACACTATTTAACCTCAATGCAATCTTTTGGTCACACAAGAATAATAGTTCGATAAATCGATATATTTGTGGATCGCAAAGTGTAATACTTTTAGCTTTCGATTACATAGCTTACTTGTTTATTGTGAATGGAAATCGAACAGAAAGTTTAATTTAATTTAAAAATCAAGACAAAATCAGCAGATAAATTTTATGATTACAAGTCCGGCAAGATGGGTGGGCAGGTGCACACCAAGTGCTTGTCGCCGTAGGCATCGTCGATTCTGCCGACTGTGGGCCAAATTTTCGCATCCGGTTTGACCAACAACTGCAAAGTATAGAAAATTTAAATAAATCAATTTTTAAATTAATGTAATTCAATATTTTCAGATTTCGCAACTTACGGATGGGAATGCGGCCTGCTCACGCGTATAGGGACGGTTCCACTTGTCCGAAATGACCTGAGCCTGTGTGTGTGGTGCCATTTTGAGGGGATTCACCGCTTTGTCCATGCGTCCCTCCTCAATTTCGGCAATCTCTTCGCGAATGGATATCATTGCATCACAGAAACGATCCAGCTCCTCCTTGTCCTCGGACTCTGTGGGTTCAATCATCAAGGTGCCCGCCACGGGCCACGACATGGTGGGCGCATGGAAGCCATAGTCCATAAGGCGTTTGGCTACATCGACAGCCTCAATGTTTGCGGTCTTCTTCAGATCGCGTATATCGAGAATGAACTCGTGCGCAACCAACTGAGAATTGGGTGCCTTGTACAGCGTCTTATAGTGCTGCTCCAAACGCTTGGACATGTAGTTCGCGTTCAATATGGCAACCTGAGTAGCTCGTTTCAGTCCGCGACTGCCCATCAGCTTGATGTACGACCAGGAGATGGGCAGAATGGCTGAGCTGCCGAATGGTGCTGCCGAGACGACACCGAAGCTATGCTCCTCGCTGTTCAGCGGACTGATCACCGGATGACCGGGCAGATAGGGTGCCAAATGGGATTTAACACCAATGGGACCCATGCCTGGACCACCGCCTCCATGTGGAATACAGAATGTCTTGTGCAGATTCAAATGGGACACGTCGCTGCCATAGTCACCGGGCCGGCACAGACCGACCTGGGCGTTCATATTGGCGCCATCGAGATACACCTGTCCGCCGTGCTTGTGCACCAGCGTGCAAATATCGGCCACCGTCTCCTCGAACACGCCCATGGTCGAGGGATAGGTGATCATCAGGCAGGACAACTCGTGTGCATGCTCCGCTGCCTTGTCGCGCAGATGTGCCATGTCAATGGAGCCGTTGGAGAGGATGCGTATGGGTTCAACCTGAGATTCGGCAGAGCCAATGAATGGATTAAATATATTTATAAACGATTTTTCTTCGCTCACTCACCTTCATGCCGGCCATTTGTGCGGAAGCGGGATTTGTGCCGTGCGCTGAGATGGGAATCAGGCAGATGTTACGATGTCCCTCGTTGCGATGCTCGTGATAGCTGCGAATCGCACGCAAGCCAGCGTACTCGCCCTGGGCACCGGAATTGGGCTGAAACGAGATTCTATCGTAGCCGGTAATCTCGCAAAGATCGTGCTCCAGTTCCTTGAACATCTGATGGAAACCTTCTGCCTGCTCGACGGGCGCGAACGGATGGATGTCCGTGAAGTGACGGAACGAGCAGGGAATCATTTCCGTGGTCGAATTGAGTTTCATGGTGCAGGAACCCAGTGGAATCATCGAGTGTACCAGCGAAATGTCCTTGTTCTCCAGCTTCTTCATGTAGCGCACCATGCGGGATTCGCTGCAAGCGATGAGCGTGTGAGATATGGAATACAAGTGAGATGGCGCATTTGCTGCAGGATTACCTGTGATAGCTGTTGAAGATGGGATGCTGCAGGAAGGGAGATGTACGCAGAAACTTGGAGTTCTCAATGGAATTCTTGAGCACATCCTTGCGTGCCACCAGCTCCTCCACCGTTGTCTGTGCCTTAAACGACCACAGTAAATCATTGATATCCGCCGCGCTGACCGTCTCATCCAGTGCCACGCCCACTGTGCCGTCGGGCAAGTAACGTAAATTAATACGCTTATGGCTAATACGCTCCTTGAGATGCTCCAGCGTAAATTCACCGCCAAGCCGCACATGCAGTGTATCGAAGAAGTTCCGATTGATCACCTCGTGGCCGGCTTCCTGCAGACCCGTCTGCAGAGTCAGTGCAAAGTGGTGTATGCGATTCGCAATGGCCTTGAGACCCTCCGGACCATGGTAGATGGCATACATGGCCGACATGTTGGCCAACAGCGCCTGGGCGGTGCAAATGTTGCTTGTCGCCTTGTCGCGTCGAATGTGCTGCTCGCGCGTCTGCAGCGCCAGGCGGTAGGCATCGTTGCCATCCATGTCACGCGTCACGCCAATCATGCGTCCCGGCATCAAGCGCACCAGGCTCTGCTTGCAGGCAAAGAAACCCGCATGCGGACCGCCATAGCCCAGCGGCACGCCCAGACGTTGCGATGTGCCGATGGCAATGTCCGCTCCGAACTCGGCGGGCGGACGCAGCAGTGTGAGCGACAGCAGATCGGTGGCCACCACAACAAGCGTCTAGAGGAGCGGGAGCGGGAGCGGGTAAGTGTGTGATGATGTTTGGAATTGCAAATCCTTCTCTCAACTACTTACGCCATTTTTACGTGCCAGCGCCGCCACATCCTCGAAATCTTTGACATCACCATGCGTATCCGGATACTGCAAGAGTATGCCGGCCAGCTCGCGACTCGGCAGATCTGCCTGCTCGATGGGACCCACCACAATCTCCAGTTCCAGAGCATCGGCACGTGTCTGCACCACCGACAACGTTTGCGGATGCACCTTGTTGGACAGATAGAGCTTCTTGCGTTTATTATGACGCGTGGCCAGGCACATGGCTTCCGCTGCCGCGGTGCCCTCGTCCAGCAGCGAGGCATTCGCCACATCCAGCCCGGTGAGCTCCGAGACAAGTGTCTGATAGTTAAGCAACGATTCGAGACGTCCTTGGGCAATCTCCGGCTGATATGGCGTGTACTGTGTCGTCCATCCGGGATTCTCGAATATGTTTCGCACTATCGTATGCGGCACATGGCAATTGTGGTAGCCCATGCCGATGTAGGAGCGCCACAGCTGATTCTTCAGCGAGATGTCGCGTATACGTCGTATAAGCTCATGCTCATCTAAGTGGAAAAGAACAAAGAACGATTACTTGCGGCACACCGACGTGGCAATACCCTCGAAGGGGAAATAGTATTGAGGGAAATCATTATTGTATAAGTTAAGCTATCTAATAATCTGCCAAGAATCCCAACCTGAGCGAACTGGGAATAGAACGAGACAGAGAACAAATGCGAAAGTGAGATTATGATATAATTTAGAGGTAAACCATAATTACAGTAATCTCAACAGTTAGATGTTATTTATAGCGATTCATGGGGATACTTTTAAAACTGGCAGATCATTGAAACTGATAACGTATACGTTATTTTCCATGACTATATTCTATGGGTTCGTCGATCCCCGCGCTATCCAAACATATTTTCAAAATGAATATACCCTATGCTGAGAATGTCTGGGTACTACTGTCTGTGCCGACCGCCAGTCAACGACAGCGACGACGACAACGACAACAGCAGAGATATGCCCGCACTCCACGCTGGCGGCACCTATTGAACCGGGCTTATCACTAATGCCCGCCACGCTGAACACGACAAAACACGCCAGGGGGTCTCTATCGATGAGACGTTTCCACTACGTTACTTACTCAGTGGCTTGTCCAGATCGAGATCCCGCTTTAGTTGTATAGCTTGAGGCACGGCCTTCTCGGTAAGCTCAGCCAGCGACTGTGTGATTGTATGTGGTTGGACTTAAATTTCATTGTAACGCAGATGGCAACATGAACTCACCTTGAAGCCCAGCGTATCCAGCATGGCAACCACATCCGTTTTGCGTGGACCAATGTGACGACTGGGAAAATCCGATTTGCTGGGAAAGAGCACATCCTCAACAGGAGTGCTGGCCAACCACCGATTGTGTGTCCTGAGCACAAGGCTGCAGCTGCGTTTGCTCACTAGGCGTTGCATGCTTCCACCGTGTAATCTAAATTATATATTATCAGGTTAGTCTCAGCTCGGATCTTAGCTTCAATCAATTTAAATATGTCTCTCCTAGCGGACACGTCCACATCAGACGCGCTGCGGCCAACGACTGTTCGAGCATGTTCATCATTTTGGATTGATAAAGCGCCGACTGGGATTATCAGTACAGATCGGCCGAGCGACTGTAGGCTAAGAAGAGGCTGCTGGGTGTGACTGATAAGCAGAAAAATGTGAGAAGGGAACGACAATATACATAGGCTGAGCGAGTGATTGTCTATGAAGGGGAAGCTGTCTGTGAAAAGTTGCTGCCAATGTAGAAAGATTTGAGGAGACGGAAACAGAAGTTATATATAGAAGAGGGTGTAGAAAAGGTTGATAGCTATAGGTAGAACCAATTTTTTCATTCCCAATCGAAGTAAAACACATGGAATCTTAAGTTTTCGCAATGCGCACGTGCATGGAATGCATTTTCTCATATTTTATTTGTTGCTCTTTTTAATTAATTGAAAACATTACAACAATTTGTAATAAAAATATGCAGATTCATTTTTAACGTTAACAAAAATAATAATAATATACAATTTTTAACATTTACAAAAAACAGAAAAGTAATGAACACACTATAATATGGTTATGGTATAATTATTAACATTTTGCACGATTCGCCATTCGCCCGTAATAACAATTGGGGCGTACCTATGTTATTTTAGTTGGGTAATTTGCCCGGATCGGGATTAACAATTGCATTCATCATTATCATAATCATCGTATATCATTGTCACACCGGGCCCATCCCACACATCATGTTTTTGTTTCATGTTTCATAGAATCTTCCTAATTGTCCTATTCAATTTTTTATTTCTCAACTTGGTTTGATAATAGTTTCGGAAGCCGGCCGCATTTACTTTCTTTGAACTCGGTTCTGCATAATTGAAATTCAACAACTGCAAGGTGTATGTAAATATATATATAATAGATATAGGCATATATTGCATAATTATCTCTCTCTCTCTCTCTATGTGTGATGTATACTCGCTTCGGTATATATTCGACATTTTACGTTGCGATCGACCGATTCGCTCTTTGGATTGTTTTTTTAATAGATCGAAATTTTAAGAATATAGTAATATATATAATTGAGTTAAGAATTCGATTTAATACAACGCCAAAAAGAGCCGTGGCTAAAGTTATCGATAGGATACATAGGTTCGATACAAAGATTCGCTATATATATGTACATACATACAATGTATATATAACTGGATGTGTATATAGTATATATATCTATAGAGAGTGTTTAGCTATATAGTACGGTATAAAAGTCTTGATTACTTTCGGTTTGGTGCACTGAATGCAGATGAGGTATGTGATTGCAGCGGGCCAGCATGGTTCGGTGCAGAGGTTCGCTTAAGTTCAAAGTGTTCTAGTAAGATATATAGTATTATTATTAAATCGACCGCTGGATAAGATGTGTATATTGCTTGGGGTTCTCTAGATTTTGTTCGTTAACAAGTAAAATTGTAAGCATAAAGTCAAAGTTTGAGCTTGAGATGTGTCGTTGTTTTTACGGTTACAGATTTTGAAAAATGTTAGAAAGTTAAGCTGGTCGAATAGGATAGATTAGCGCTTAACCCTGTACCCAGTGATGTGGGCTAGGATATGGCAAATAGGGGAATCCCTAGGCATTGCCACGCTCGAAAACCGTTCGAATTTTTCAACCTACAACGTTTTTGATTTTATGATCACAATATTTTGAATTAACATGTCTCCTAAAACTCCCTAATGGGTACAGGGTATTCAGCCGACCCTACTTTTTGAAATTTTAGATCATAGGTAGACGGAAAGGTCTTTCAACCTTGCCGGGAATACCATGAGAACCTTTTGGTTAGTGGCCTTAAGGCTTCTCTGGTTCACTTTTAGCTGTAGCTCCCGTGAACCCGTAGCCCAAGCCGCTCTTGTACTGATATAGAGCAGTTGCCGACGAAGTGCTCTGCCCAAGCATGGGCTCACGCAATGTGAACGACATCATGGGATTGTAAACGCCCGTGGAGTACGAGGAGAGACTGGTCGTGTTCGAGTCGGGCGGCTCGCTCTTGAGACGACTCGAGAAGGAGCTACTAAAATTGTAGGGCACGAATGCTGAACTAGATGTGATGGTCGTGGATGTGGCAATGGAAGTGGAGGTGGTAGCTGAAAGCGAGACGCCCGTGCTCGAGGAGTTGGGACTGAGCACGCGCTCGGAGTCCGCTCCTGTTGCCGAGTGGGTCGTGCGGCTGGTGAGGTACGAGTAGCTGCTGCTGCCGGCATAGCTGCGCGACATGGGCGCGTAGCTGCTGCTGCTGCTGCTGGTTACTGCTGCTGATGCTGCGACAGCGCTGATTGCATCGAGCAGCGACTCGCCCGATTTGGCCAATGAGGCGGGCAAATCGCTGTAGCTTTTGCTAGTGGCCGATGGCGAGGTGGCACCGCCCAATGGCGAACGGCTGGGCGGGCGCGAGAGTGTCTGCTTCTCAATCTGCTTCTCCATGAGGAAACGATCGTAGAAGGTTGACGTGACGGTGGTGTGACGTATCTCCAGCTTCGCAGGCTGATAGACGGGCGTCGGGCCAGTGCGCGTGGGTGTCGATCTGTTCGGATCGTAGTAGGGCTGGCGATAGGGCGAAACGGCACGAGGGAAACTAGTATCGCCAGGCTGATTATGGATGAGATTGTGTTGATTATATCGTGTCGTTCGCGCCTCGTACGGCGAGCTCAACGGCGAGCGGCTGGCCGAGCGTCTATCATTGTCGGCGTACCTGGCGCACGTCTCCTCTAGTTGTCTATCTACTTGATGAAACTTGGTTAAACTACTGCGGTTACAGGCGGCATTCGCGTCTTCGCTACGATTATTATCGGCTAAATAATTTGGCAATTTGTTATCACATCTTACCCTACTGTTCTCACGCTCCTCGCGCGCCTCACGTTCCTCGCGTTCGCGTCGCTGACGTCCACGCGGCGACAGATCCCTGCTGAGATCCCGATGCGAGCGAGCATGCGTTGGTGGACTGACGGCGGCACTGCGCAGCGATTCGGCCGAGCCCAGCGATCGATGCTCGGAACTGATGCGTATGGCAGGAGCATCGCCAGCACGTTGAGCCGTCGTCCGGCCACGACTCTCGCTGCGACTGTGCGACAGATCTTCGGCCGAACTCTTCTTGCTGCCAAAATGGGTCGAGTCCGAGAACAATGAGTCTATATAACGCTGACACTTCTCCTTGCGATACGGCTTCTCCTCGCACAGACTATCGATGGATTTGATGCTGTTCTTGATGGAGCTGAGGCGATCGTTAATGTTTTCGCCAGTACGCAGCGGAACGCCAGTGTGCGTGCCGGTGCGTGTGATGGGCGAGGTTTCCTGGGTCAGAGAGGAGCGGAAGGTGATCAGGTAAGATCGGTAATACGCTCTGCTGTACTTACCCGCATCAGGCGACTGCCAAAGGCGTCCAGACCCTCCATGGAGCTGGCTGCCGCGACGGCGCTGCTGTTATAGTTGCGCCCTGGCGATGCCGACGGATCTGCAAGAGTCTTCGCAAGAATACGTTGTAGAATTTTAGTATTCTCCTTCAAACTGTTAAGAGCATCGCTTGTTTTGCCCACCATTCGATCGTTGTTCCGCGCTTTGGTTCGCCAGTTGGGCTCATCCTGCTCAGCCGGCTCGTACAACCTGTCGTCGTCCTCGTCACGAAAGCGTATCACCTTGGGGCTGGTCGGCCGATAGTGTGTGCTCCTCTCGCGATACTCGTCGTTATCATTATCGCGTCGCATCGCAGATTTGGGTGTCGTGGTTCCTGCGCGTCTCGGACTCTGCTCACGCGATCGTGCCGTCATGAACTCCTCGTACGAGGGCGAGACCACATCCTTGAGCTTTTGATTAAATTCCTTATAGTCCTTTTGCGTCTTGAAGTCGAAGCTTTGCTCCTGCTCCAGCGCCAGCATGCGCTGCTCCAGCTCAGCCGCAGTCGGCGGCTCGGGCCTGTCGGGCGAGTAGACCATGCGCTCCAGGCTGTGTACCGGTGTCCGGGGACGTTGCTGCTGCTCGCTGAGCATCTTCTGTCGCTTGATATCATCGATGGTTGGCGAACGAGAGCGGGACTTGTGGCGCGTAGAGGCTGCGGCTGGCGTCTTGAGCTTCTCGTCCAGCAATCGTATGCGATGCTCGAGCTCTCCGGTTGTGGGAATTTCGCTGCTGTCTGGACTCGGATCGAGCAACATTTCCAACGGATGTATGGGCGGTTTTTTGTTGGGATCTTGCTTGCGCTTAGCGAGTTGCTCCTTGGATTTGGAGCGCACCAAATCAAGCACACGATATTTGTACTCCAGATCGTCGGAGTAGGGAAACTCATCGCGTCGAGCGGGACTTTTGCGTGCGGGAGATGTGTGCGACGACGGCGGAGTCTTCTGGCCCCTGCGGCTCGGCGAGACATACGGGGACTTGGGTGACTTGATGGCGCTGGCTGCTTTGCGGCCGGGTGAGGTGTACGGTGAGGATTTCGCACAGTCTTTGCGTGCCGGACTGCGTGAACGTGAACGTGAGCGTTCCACCGGCGCAGTAGTATCCCTCTCACTTTCCACGTCCTTTTCGTCCAGCTGCTCGTCATCCAATCCCTTGCCCTCGCACAGCTCAATGTACTTGTTGAGATCCTTCTCGTGGGACAGCGAATACTGCAGCTTGATCTTGCGTTCGATCTCATTGAGTCGCTGCTCCACATCGATTTTCTCCACATCCTCGAGCAGCTTGATTTGCCGCTCCAGCGAACGGAATCGTGCCTCCAGCTCCTTGGTGGACGGCAAATAGACAGTTTTACGTTTCAGATGATGCTTCACTGGATTCGGTCCCCAGTCGTAGTTGGGATCCTCTTCCGGTTCTGCGTCTGCCTTTGGCTCTGTCTTGGTGACTTCCTCCGTGGGCTTGGGACCGGCAGTGAAATCTTCGATCTCCTTGGTCAGATCGGATATAGCTTGTGCCTGCTCAAGCTGCTCGCTACTTGGTTTAGTCGGCTCGGCACGCACAAGTTTACCATCCTTCGACTTGACCAGATTGCGATCGTTGAGCTGCTTTTCCAGCGCCTGGAACAAACCTTCCAGCTCCTCCGTATTTGCTCTGGTCAGCCGGCGTACTTTTAGTGCCCGTGGTTCGTTGTCCATAAGCAGCACCACTGTCTTGTCGTCTCCGGCTTGCACGGACTTGAGCTCTTCTCCGTCTTGCTTAGTTTCTACCGGAGATTGCTCTGGCTGTGCTTGAGCGGGAGATGCAGACACTGGCGCCTCTTCTTTGTCGGCTGGAGCTTCCTCAATCTCGGAACTACCTTTGCGGTCCTCTTTTTCCTGCTCTACCGCCGCCTTGTTACGAATCTGCGCACGCTCCTCGTTCTGCAGGGTTTTGCTTTCCTTTACCGCCTCCGGCTCGCTTGGCACTTGCGTCGTCGTTGGCGTCATCTGCTCCTCCTCCATCTTCTCGGTCTCAACGTGCTTGACACTCTGATTGTGACTATCCTTCTCCTGTTTACCTCCGTCTTCAATTTTAGTCTCCGTTTCCGCCGGCACTGCGACCGAAGGCGGTTCTGCTGTCAGCAGCTCGCAGTCTTGCATGGCGGCCGCATGCTTAGCTCGCTCCTGCAGCAATTGCTGCTCCAACTGCTCGAGACGTCGCCTCAAATCCTCCGTCGAGGAGGAGTCCGCTGACGGCTTCTTCTGTTCCGCCTCCTTGTTGAGCAGCATTTTGATATTGATGCTTATGTTGATGGGCTTGTCCGACTCTTCCAGCTCGCCCAGGTTCTGGGTGTAGCGCACCAGCTCTTTGCCCTGCGTCGTCTCGCTGTCCGAGCTGAGACGTCGCGGTGACGATGACGCGATCTCCTCGGCATCGGGTAGCGCGACTTTCTCTCGCATGGCCTCCAACAGCTTCAGACTGTTCTCGCTCAGCTGCTTCTCCAGCGCCAGCACACGCTGCTCCAGCTGCGCCTCGGCATGGCGCGATGTACTCGGCTGTTCATCGTGGTGACGCGATGCTACTTCGGAATCACTTGCACAGCGCTGCTTGTAGAATCTCTTGTACAATTTTCTTTCGAGGAATTGCAAGCGATTTTCCAGATCGGCTCGCGATGGCAAATCGGAGAAACGACGAACCATTCGCTGTCCTCCTGGCCACGGTTCGTAATTTCCCGATCTGTAGTAAGCTGTGTTTGCAGGTGCTTCCGAGGTCTCATCGCCCATGGGCGTGGGTCTCTGTTGTAGCTGTCGTTGTTCCGTCTCCACGTGATGTCGACGACGTTGCGGATTGATTTCGCTGGGCTTCAAATTCTCCTCGCCCGGGGATTGGCCACGCATTTTGCTTTGCAGCTCCTCGATAAGCGCCCGTTGCTGTCGCTGCCCGGCAGCGGGTAGCGTCATTTGGTGTTCAGTCGGCGGTGCAGGTGGTGGTGGTGGTTCCGGTATATGCGCTTCGATGGCCACATCCACGTGATGTGGCGGTGCGGACTCTGGATTCGTACTCTTCACAACTGTGGAGGGTTTCTCCTTGTGCAGCGCCTCGTAACGACTCTCTAGATCTTCTGTTGTTGGTGGTGTTTGTTTACGGTTCGGCTGTGGCACCTCGTCCTCCTCTTGCCTTTCATCCGTATCTCCTAGCTCCGCCATCACCTCCTGCTCGATGCGTTCCAAGGCTTCGTTTACAGTTTCGTTTTGACTTGTCAATTGATTTCGACTGCTCATGCGTCGCTTTAGACGTTCGTAGCGCTTGTCTAGGTCCTCCATGGAGGGCGGTTCGGAGGCTCGTCGCTTGCTCAGCTCTTTTGACTGGTTCGCCGTGTCGTGCTTGGGCTCGGGTTGCTTTACTATAGATTCTGAGCTCTTTTTTGGACTGTCGGCAGTCTGCTTTGCGATCGATTCCGTTGGTTTTTCAATATCTTCTACCTCAGTTTCAACCTCATCTGCCTGATCCATCTTCAAGCTTTCATTTATTTCTTTGACTTTCGCATCAAAGGATTTCATCGACTTTTGTGCTTGCTCTTCTGTTTTTTCGCTTTGCCTGTCATCTCCCCCCTCGGGTTTGGCTAGCTTTACTTTCTTTTCTTCCGTTTCGATTTGGCTTGTGCTGAGCTGTTTCTCCAGAGCATTGAATCGCTTTTCCAGCTCTTCCGTTGAGGGTGGTGTCTTACGTTTGGCTACCTCGTTAAGCTGTTTCGCCTCGGCTTTCTTTTCTGTTTGTTCCACTTGTTCCATCTTCGTGGGTTTTGCTGGGCTTCGCTCGGGAATCTCTTTGGTATCTGCTTTGGAGGCTTTTTCTGTGTTTTGCTCAGCTTTATTGTTTGGTTTTTCTTTAACGATTTCCGCTTTGATTTCGATTTGCTTTTTAGGTTCTTTTGCAACGCTTGGAACCGGCTTAGCATCATTGATCTCTCCATGTTGACGCTGTGGAGATTGCGGCTTTTCGTCAGACTTCTCCTTGGGCTTATCCTCCGACTTCTGTTTGGGCTTTTCTTGAGTCTTCTCCCGGGACTTTATCTTTGACGTTTCCTCTGGCTTTTCTGTATCTTCTGACCTACTGGGTTCCACGTGTTCTTCTCCACGTTCCACGTTTTCATCGGGCGGTTTCTCCTTCGCTTTATTCGGATTGCTTTTCTGCACGCTCATCTTGCGTTCGAGTGCATTGAAGCGATCCTCCAGCTCTGCTGTAGAAGGCAGTTTCTTAAGACGTGGTCGATCCTGCTCCTCTTTCTCCTTCTCCTCATCTTCAACTCCGTGACTTGTCTCGACTTTGGCAGGTTGATCGTCAGCGTCCGTTTTCGCTTGCTCGCATCGATTAGTTTGATTGCTATCTTTGTCTCTTCGGGAATTGTTGCTGCTGTCATTTGTCTCATCCTGTCCACTTAGCTCGACGGGTGCCTTGCTGTGATTCGTTTCGCTGGAGCTCAGCTGCTTGGTCAGCGCATTGAAGCGCATCTCAAGATCAGCCGTAGATGGAATGTTGTCGGAAGGTTGTTTATCAAGGCACACCGAATCCTCGAGGCGCTGCTGCTGCTGCTTTTCGGAACTCAGCTGCTTCTCCAGCGTATCGTAGCGCTCCTCTAGCGATTCTGTGGTGGGTATGAACTTGGTTCGTTCCACACGCACATCGCTTGGTCTGACCGGTTGCTCCTGACTGAGACGTCGTTCCAGGGCCTGAAATCTTTCCTCTATCTCGATGGTAGATGATCTGGTCAATGTCTTGCGGCGCGGATCTCTGCGCTTTCGACTTGCATGAGTGAGGGTCGTGGCAGGCAATAGGGGCTGGACAGATTGGGCAGGTTGGGTTTCTTCTATCGTCATGCTGAGCACCTCCTTGTAGTCATCCTTATTCTCTCCCGGAATATTGTCATCTCGTTCGCCCATCAAAGACAGATCGACAGGTAGACCTTTCGCCACATGCCCCTCGCATTGACCCTCCACCAGACGTTGTTGTTCCTCCTTGACATCGGGTACCAAGTCCATCTCATCATCGTTGAGAGAGTACGATAGCTCCAGGCGGTTGGGTCGTTCCACGCTATTGACGCGTTCAAAGTATTGATTAGTCACGCCTGCATCGCTGACATCGTATCGCTTCGCAGGCTCAAGATCCTCCCTGAGACGGGTGCTTTCAATGGAGTCATGCGGAATCGTGGGCATTTCCGATTCGCTCATTACGAAGACCGGTTTGGGGGTGGGCAGTGGACTGATGCTGGTTGTGCTCAGATAATTGGCAATGTCCGGCAATGGCGATAGCTGACTGCTGCTGGTAATGCCCGCCAGTTCAGCCGTCTCCTCCACGTGCAGCGGCTCCAGTTTGCTGTAGGCAAGATCACCCGCTGCTCGAGACCAGTCCGTGTCACGCGCATAGCCAAATCGATCACTTTCCGTGGCGCTATCCTCTTCCTCCTTGGTCGCAGGTTCCTTTTCGTCGCCGCTGTCGGTGCCCATCAGCATGAAGGGTATTTCGTGTGTACTGGGCGCCCAGGATTTCGGTCTGCGCCGCTCTAGACTTGCCTCGCGTGACGTTACCTCAACCGGCTTCGTCTTCTCGTTGAGCTTGCGTGCCAGTTTGGCCTTCCGTTTCGGGCTCTTCTCCAACGACTTGGGATCATCGTCATCGCACAGACTGGTGTCCGTACTCGATCCATCTTTGCCCAACGCTTCCTGTTCGCCATCGCTTTCCTCGCTGTACGATGAGCTGTCGCTTTTGCCCAAACGGGAGCGCAGCTTCTGCGACTTGACTTCGTTTCCTTCGCGCAGCATGGCTGCCCTATCCGCTTTGATCTCTTTCCAGGTCAGGCTATCGCGACGCTGTCGTGTGTGGTCCGTATCGCGCCAAAGCAACGTTTCACCGCGACGCAATTGCCGCTCGGCGGGTTTGCTGTGCAGCACCGCCGGCAGTGAAGGCTTTCGGGCAGGTGGAATGGCACCCAGAGGTGCACCCACTCGCTTACCCTTGTTGGTCACTATGGCGGGGCGACCGAGCAGCAACTGGTTAACGGGTACCGCAGCCGCAGGAGCAGCACTTGAGGTCGACTGTCGCGTGGCCGTTGCCGTGGAGCAGGCGCTGGTCAGTATGACATGTGCCTGTTTCTGGCGTTCGCGCAGCCGATCGTATTGTTTCTTCAGCAACGAAATATCCAACGCAATGCGATCCCTTTGCTCCGCATGCGGCTTGCCACTGCTTGCTGCCGGTGCACCCACTCCCACCGAGCCGCGTCTGCCCCAGTTCAGACCCCACATGGTGGCTACGGCCAGACGAGATTCTTCGTCCGAATGCGTGTCGTCGTCATCGTAGTACAATCTAGAAAAGTTAAAGCAGTCAAGTTGCATCTGCATCTGTTCCATGTTGAATCGAATGCTTACTGCAATCCTTGCTTGTTCGCCAGCGGAGTAATGTGGTACAGATGCTTGTCGCGCAGTTGTTTGATATCCTCTATGGGTCCCAGCTGCACTACCTTCTCGATCAGCCCATTGGAGTCGATGAGGTGCCCGTTCAGCAACTCGTTCGAAAAGGATCCCATTTTGCCATAGAACTCATCGGCCGAGCGGGCATTCAACACGCGTCTGTGAAGGAAACAGCAAGTTCTGACTTACATTCTTTATAATCTTAAATTAGAGATTTGCAAAGGAAGTGGGCGTGGCAACCTAAATTTCAAATATAGTTGCTCTATGTGCAGCATACAGAAACCTTCGTGCCAAATTTGGGATCTATAGCGTTTATAGTTGTTGAGAATAGTGCGTTCAAACAGACGGACAGATAGATATACAGGAATACAGAAAGTCAGACCATACACAGGAACCTTAACCTGAACCAACATGCTTCAAAAATGAATTGAACTAAAAAAGCAAAACGAAAACCCAACTGAATCCCTGCAATATTCAATTAAAAGTCCCATCAAGAATGCTGCACATAAGTTTTTCGCAATAAATTGAGTTTTCGGTTGCGCGCTGAGTCTGAAGATGTTTGAGCTGTGAGAGCGTTTCGAGGGCAACAAGCAAGCAAATTGCATTTGGCAAACAGAGAACGCAAAAACATAAAAACGGAAAACTTTTTGGCAAATGCCACAAACCAAGTGCCGGGCAGGAAGAAGCCTTGACACAAATTCAGACTGCACGAATGTCAGATGACGCAACCCCTTATGTTGGGTAGCCTCTCGCGCGACTTACTCTTCTAGCAGACTCCAGAGCACGAGTGCGGTGCGAAGTAGAACGTCACTGCCCTCGATTAGAACCAGGTCCCAGACGCGCAGCACACACGACATGGGCAGGCAGGTGCAGAACATGGTGAGGAACCACTGCATGGTGAAGACATTGGTCAGCGGCGGCTCGTACGCGTTCTCCATGGGTCCCTGAAGACGCTGCAGATGCTTGGCCAGGCGCGGCAGTTTGGTTTGCATAAGCTCGCGAAACACACCCATGTCCGCCTGCAGGCCGCCCATCGAGCCGTAGAAATAACCGTTAGGCAAGACACCCTCGACCAGGTAGATCATAACCTTCATGGATTCCTCCTCCTCCTTATCCATCACTTGCAGTATGAGAGCGCCCAGCATGTTGAAGCCCTGCATGCGTAAAAGTTCACCAGCAATGCTTGAGGTAAATGCAATTGCCGCATCTCACCTGGCAGTAGCCCACTTCGGGATTGTAGCGCGCGTAGCCCAGTAGGATGCGCTTCAGCTTGGCCTGGTTTATGGATCCGGCGGGTCCGGTGCACAAATTGGAACCGGTACGATGTAGATCCTTGACGATTTGTATGCCCAGCTCTTCGTCATCCTCGCGCCACTCCGCGCAAAAGCATTTCTCGCGCTGCCGCGTCCAATCCACGTTCTTCGACTTGAGATACTTGTCCGCCAACGATAGCCAGAGCTGCAAAGCGTAGAAGTACGGCAGATGGGCCGGGAACTTAATCGCTTAATGGGCTTCGCTTACCTTGCGTCGGAATTCTGGTGGTGTTCCGCCCGGCAGGCGCGCTACCAACTTCATGGCATGCAACCATTGATTATAATCCGAGGCAGCGTCCTCTGCGTCATCCGTGGAGCTTAGCATGTTGTTGTTGTTGTTGTTGTTGCTGTTGCGGCCAAGTTGTTGTTCGTTGCCGTAGCTGGCCCTGCCGCTACCGCTGCGATTGTTGTTGATGGTGCCAGTGATGGAGTAAGTGCTGCCAGTGGAGTTGGCGGTGCTTGTGGGCGAGGTTAGGCTGACTTTCGGTGGCGGTGGTGAGAGGCTAAAGCGCATCTTAGGCTGTGCATCGTCTGTCGGCAAAGAACACAACGAGGTTGAGGCTTAGTACGGGAAACGGACAATATCAATTAACGGCATAAACAATATATATATTTGGTGTCTCTAGAGCAAAATATGTAGTGTCTTTCTTTTTGGGTATTCCGTGTCTTGACTTGACTTACAATATCCGTGCAGTATGCAAACTTTACCCCGGCATAAATCATAGTTAGAAGAGTTAACGATTATAATATATAAATGTTATATATATATATTTCGATTTTAAACAGGACGCACATAAGAGAAGAAGAAAGAAAAATACAAAAGAATAGAAACACATATATAGTAGTTTGTATATATAGCACCTTATCGCCAAAGTATATTATGTTAGACATACTTGATGGTGAGAAGAGAAATGTCGAAAAATGTGTCGAGAGTCGAGTGACAATATTTAACTTTGAAACGAACTGAAGGAACGGTGCGAACGAGCATGAACATGCAATGACACGAGCTGCGACGAGATTGCAATCTGCACGGAATAATCCACTTTACTGCGGTGTCTTTGCACTGGCTTTATGTGCAATTGACCATGAGTTGCTCTCCAAGCACAAGGTGGAAGCGTCTGTGAGATGCAGAAGGGGAAGTACAAGGGAGCTGAAAGTACCCGTGTGTAGATGTAAGAAGTGACTGTCCGACACTTCCATATTTCAGCCACAACGAGCTTGCCAGGCTGCCGGGCACACATCTTCTCCAACTGATACGCGCTGACAAACGAAAGTCAACATAACTTGAGCTGGTTTTATCTACGCCATCAAGCGCATAACTATCCCCATCTTATGCCATGCTCTTGCCAATGAAAATATCATCAAAGCTGCGTGAATCTAACTTGGCCTGTTACTCTTTACTCTTGGACTTTACTTAGTTGCATGACTAAGCTGAAACTTCAAAGAACTTGGGAACGATTTAAGATGTTCTGGGAACTAAAATATATAAATATCCTGGGGTTTTCTGGTGAAATTGTGTTGCCTACTGAAATTTGCGCATTATTGTATATATATACGCAGTAATTCTGATATTATCTGAGTAAGAGTATGTCAGCGCTTTGTTTTATCTAGGGAATACATCCTTCTTACTAGGATTCGCGTTGCCTTTCACTACTTGTTTTGCTATGTACACATTGTAAGGACATTCAAGCACATCTCGCCCGAGGAAACTTGCGTCGCAGTCTGCTGCAGACAATTGTAGAGTAGGAAAGTGCAAGGCGAACCAAGCTCGGGATGCAGCAGATAAATTTGAACCTAGCCCAACCCCCGCAAGCCCCTACACTGTCACTGTCACGCAAACTGAATGTGCTTTCTATTGTAATTCATAACACAAGGCCAAAGGGCAATCCAAGTAAGCTACATAAGCTTACTTTGCTCTGTTGCGGTCCCTCTGCATTTCTTTTCGGCACGAAGTTCTGTCGAAATCTGCGAATCGATATTTTCATTTCTACACATTTTGACGTTATGCTTGGTAATATGATTTGAAGTTTATTAGCTGCATATTGGCCGCATTACGAAATATGTTTGGCAGAAACGTGAGCCACATTCGTAATCAATTGAAGGCTGTATGTGTATGCGTAAATATGAGTATGCCAGACAAATTTATTGGCTTAAAACTGAAAGATGCAAAAGTTGATTTGAAGGGGGAAAGAGACTCTAAAACATGCACATGCCTATAAGACACACTCAAGCACGTAATGAACGATTTTGATTAATAGATTATACAGTATGCTGGAGCTGGTTGAAAGGGTTGCAGTATTTACACTCTATATGAATATTATGTAGGCGAAAACTTTTCTTGTCGAAGTCATGGAAAAAGATTTGCAATATTCTGAATACGAAAAGAAAAAATATGATTGATTGAAAGAATGGAATATTGGAACAACTCCTGAGTATGAAGTGCTCTCAGAACTCTTAAGGTTTAACAAATATAAAGTCTATTAATTTTCTGGTATTCTTCAGTAAATATCACAGCTCTTTTATACGTTTTCCTATAGCTTAATCTTGCCTTCTTAAATTTGGAGATTATATAGTCCAGTTAAGAGTATTTTAAAGCTTTTAGCTTTATTCCTATTCATCATCTGCGTTCCTCATTTCATTAACAATGCCTATTGAAATTTACTCTTGCAATCAGTCATTCCCAAACATATTTCAATAGCACAATACTTATACCATTGTAAATCGAAATGAGCTCAGCAGTGAAAAAAGGAAATATCAAAAGTTAATTGAAAAGAGCTGGCAATATAATTGAAGGCTGCAAGCCAAGGCCAAGCTGAAAATTAAACTGTCTGGAGGCTTCAGTTGCCAAAACCTCAGGCCCGATATGCTCTATATAGTATATGCGTATTATGTAAGCACTTTTGCGAAATGTTCGCCATTTTTGTCTGTGTTTGCCGACATAATAAAGCGAAGCGAAAACAAACAAAGCGTTTGTATTTACTTGGAAATTCGGGCGTATAATGGGCAGGGGGGAGGAGGGCATGGAGGTTATGCTAAGCTTTGATGACAAGCAAACAACCGGCTAATGAATAACTAATTGTTCCAGCACTTATGTAATGGGCCTCGAATGTAGCGCTGCAAAAATTAAACGGCGGCCATAAAACACTTTTATGGCATGGTCGCGACAAGGGCTGCACCCCCCACCCCCTGTCTTGCTGGCATGTGCCATAAGTATCTCCGCAAACTGCATTATACTGAGTATAGTAAGACTAAAGTATAACTGATTTATGTAACAATGCAGGCCGAGAGATAGTTGGAACCGTTTTTGTTGTGTTGTGCTACGCGTAATTATTTTTAGCCGGCCGTGTGGGGCTCGTAGATAGTGTACAATGGATCCCTATGCAAACGGAGTGCATGTGTGTGAGTGAGGGTAAAGCTATGTGTGTGTGCCTGTCTGTGCACATGTCAAGGCTGTGTCGGGTAATTCGGACGAACGTTCGCTTGGTCCTTGACCAAAACTGAACTTACAGTTGAATCACGTGCGCAACTAGCATAGCGCTGCGCCTGACTACGTGTG
The DNA here is from genome assembly GCA_018151445.1 of Zaprionus inermis. Lineage (NCBI taxonomy): Eukaryota > Metazoa > Arthropoda > Insecta > Diptera > Drosophilidae > Zaprionus > Zaprionus inermis. Next base: position 2,771,367 of record JAECXD010000673.1, on the reverse strand, counting down.
CGTGTGTGTGTGTGTGTCGGTGTGACATATATATTTATATTTGAAAAATGTGAAAAACGTAATATGTCGCGCTGGCCTAATGAGCCTTGTCCTGTGCACTTGCATGTTGTAGAAAACGTGAAACTTGCATGAAAGGTTACCCTTCCTATGATTAAGTTGTACGACTTTCATCAAATCTTTATAGTATATACAGATAAATATAAGCCTTAAGCTGGCATAGTTTGTGTAATAAAAAGCTGAGTATTTTTGCCAGCAATACACCCTACAGTGCACAAGTATGCAGAGTATCGAAATTCGCAAACAGTCGGTCCCAAAGGTTGCTAAAGCACTGTGCTCAATGGAGGCCAGTTAAGCAGGAAAACACACACACACACACACTCCAGCATTTATCATACGGTATGGCCAGCGTCACGTTGTCTGCGACAACGCATTGCTGCTTCGCTCTGAGCTTTCCCGCAGCACACTTTTCTTTGCTTGCCGTGGTGCCGTTTTCCCACTGCGGTTAAGGATGAACGGGTGAGCCGGCAGAAGAAATTGGCCAAGTTAGCCTGCTGGTTGCGTAATAAATTAATCACCGTTTGGTCTACTAAACCGTTGCGAATTGTTAGCCACGTTGCTTGGCTCGTTTGCACTGCAATTTGCCATGCCATCACGCGGCTGCTCGCAGCAGAAACTTGAAATGTCCATTAAAGTACCAACAGGCAGCACACACACACACGCAGACACACACACATATTGCTATACCCCTTTATCATGTTTGTGCTGTCGAGAGCCTGTCATTGTCCCGCTGCCTGCGCTCCCCTTGCTGCCCTTTGAGTGTCATTTGCCTGCATTATTCGACTCGCTTTGTTTCACTGCAAACTTCACAGTACAATGGCTTTTTATGTGCTTTTCCAGCTGAGTCTTGTTAGGCCCGTCAAATGTTTCTGCTTAAATTTCCAACTGGAATCCTCGTAAAACTTTAACGTTATTAATCAGCTGCAACTCTCTCTCTCGCCCATAAAGCCAATCAATTTGCCCCAACTTTAGCCTGTCAATTTCAATAAGCTGCACATTAAAGTTGAGCTGAAGCTTCCCAAACCCCAAAAACAAAATATCCACTTTCACGAATTTTCCTTTGGACACCGCTTTCCCATCTGCAGACTTCAATTTGCTTATTTCTCAGATACAAATTTCGAGAAATTGCTAAAAATATCGTCGGCTTTTTTATTTTCTTTCGTCGGAAAGAAGCACGCAAAATGGAAAGAGGGAACTAGAAGCATAAGAGAGCCAACATGATAAGGATTCAGGCTGCACTGTCATAATGGTCAGGCGGGGGCTTTTAAAGATTTCATCTTGATTTGGTTTCTGAATTGCCTGTTTAGGCTGCTGCTGTCATAGCTACGTTATTTTTACCCTGCATCGATGGGCCTAAAGGAGTATATTAAATGCATGAGCATATGTATGTGCATTTACGATTTATATAAAAACTATTCAAATAAAATTATCAGCATCATCTAACCGATATTTATTGAACTTTACTCTTTCAATAATACGAATTTTGAACAAATTAATTTGTATCTTATTTCCAGGAATTTCTTATTAAATATTGAATTCTATTTCTCACAAAGTCTTTGAGATGGTATTATAGAAAAAGAAAGGACTTTATGAAGTATATACTAACATATGAGACTTTAGAAGTGAGTATATATCTGTTATCCTTACACTGAGTACAAGGTATCTCAAAGTCGTTTCAGCTGAAACCTTTGAAAAGTTCAATTCATTCAAATATCTTTTTCGAACAAATTAATTTGTATCTTATTTCGAGGAATTGAATTGTATTTCTCACAAAGACTTTGAGATGGTATTATAGAAAAAGAAAGGACTTAATGAAGTATATACTAACATATGAGACTTTAGAATAAATTTAAGAGAATTCTGATGTTTTCATCTTCAATTAAATGAAATCTGTAGTAGTTTCATTTTGTTTATGGTTAAAGCTCCCGTTACCGTATAAGACGACTTTAGGAGCCGATAAAAGTGACGCGTGTATGAAATGAACGACATGTCGTGAAAGAGAGCGAGAGAGAGAGATGAGACAGGGAGCGAGACAACACATATTGTGACGCATTTCGGCGATGAATTTCGCAGTAAATACAATTTAATGACAAAATGTTGGAGGTGTAAAGGCGCACACACACACATAGATACACAAATACTAGAAAACTGGAATGCAAATTGGATCACACACAGTTTAGACAAATCGACTATGCCTTTATAAAGCCAAACACCAAACAAACAATAACAATAGCAATAAGAACGATTAAACGCAAGAACAAGACGAACCCTGTGGGCATGCAACAGTTGTGTGTGTGTGTGTGTGTGAACATGCCTGTGTGTGTGTGTGTGTAGCGGTAGAGTGTGTGCTCAAAAAGTGTGTGGGTGTTTCAAATGAAATCTGCTAACAACGGGCGACATCATGAGAAATGATCTAAAAACAGCACCCAGAAAAGGCAACTCTGTACGGCGAAAAAGAGACAGACAGGGAGAGAGAGAGAGTGTGAGTGAGAGCGAGATGGAGTGAATCGATGCTGTACTTAATCGCTTGCCCTACCAAGTTGAGATGTCAAAAAGGGTTTGCATTTTACTACAGCGAGAAATAATGGAAATTCATGCCCCGAAACGTTTTGGCATATTCATGTGAAAAATGCAAATGTTAATTAAAAGGCGACTCAGAAATTGGAACTGTGCGCGCTATGCGTGAGTAATGCCTGACTTGGTGTGTGAGTGTGTGTGTGGGTGTGGACGTGAGAGTGTGCGATATTTAATGAACGCCTTTAATGGGGGCTGACTAGAAGATAAATATGTCTTGTTCGGTTTGATAAATTTACCTTTGGTAAGTTTTTGTTTTTTTTTAGAGTATTTGACGGCATTTAGCAAGAGATATATATATAGAGAGAGTATTACAAAAAGAGAGGTAAAGAAAAGAGAGACAGCAATAAATTTAGAATATTTTTATGTAAAGGCGACTCTCAACGAGGCAAGCGCCGAAGTGTTCGTTCATTGTACACACGCTAAAATGGAGTTCAAGGAGCACATTATGTTAGGAAATATGTTACTGTATAATATACAGTGGTAGTAATGTAGTATTATTATTATTGTTTTGGTAGCTTGGCAGTTTTCACAATTTTTGGCATATTTACCCATGTTAAGTAAACGAGCGCCGCCTTCGTGTGCTGCTACGATTGCTGCGACTTACGTCTGCTCTCTCTAGCGACGCCTCATTTCAAGCACGAGGGATATATCTTGTTGTAGTAGTAGTAGTAGCTGTTGTTGTTGTTGTTGTAGAAGTTGTTGTTGTACTTATAGCTAGATCTGGTAGTTGTAGTAGGTTGGGTTGTTTTTATTGTTGTGGGTAGTCGGTAGTTTATATTTTTGCTTGGTAAGTATCGGTTTTATATGGTTGTTGTTGTTGTCGTGACCTACAGCATTCTTTACAGAGAGATTGATTGAGAAATATATGTATGTATATTATTTATAGAAAAATAGATTGGGAAGCGGGGCAGTTACTGGTGCTCTCTACGTCCAGTATGTCCCATGACAGGCACATGCTTTTATTATTGTTATGTAACAAGTTTGTCACTCGCCTGTGGCTACTGCACAACAAATCCACACACACACACGCGCGCGCGTATAGAAATGCACACATAAATTGCACATAAAAATAGTAATAACAACGGCAACATGTTTTTTTCTTTCTACTCTTTGCTTTACCTCCTGCAAAAAGCCGAGTAACATTTGAAGAGCCCACTGAAAGGAACCTTGACTGCGACTACATACCTAGCTTACGACTCATTCAGGTTTACAGTCGTCGGCCCATGGATTTGGATTAGGTAAGAAGACGACAGCAGCGCCGTCGCCGTCGCCGTCGCAGTTGCAGTGACTCTTGCGCTGCTGTTGCTGCGGTTCATCGATTCGTCGTCTTGACCCACTTTTTAGCACTAGCTGGCCCGACCAACGAACCACGAAATACCAGCGCTCATATTTCGCCATCCTTGGCTAAGTTCTAAATATACAAATACGCTGAATTTCAGCTTAATTACGCAGACTTCGTGGCGGTGGCAAGCACGTGGACTTAATGCGGCTTAACATTGCTTGTCCTTGAGCATGAAACGGTTTAGCTGGCTCAAGTGGTTACTTATGCAGGCGCCTATTTACATAAGAGACTGTGGCTCGAGTTAGTGCTGTCAAATCCAGCTATATACAGCATTACGTAACAAAAAACAATCTCGATTTATTAAGTGACCTAATCAGCAATTTGACTGTGAAACAAAGGGGCCTAACATATCGGAAGAAGTGCTAGTGTGCTAGTGTGTGTGCGTGTGTGTCACAGTGTCATCAATAGTCAGCAATATATATTGCTTGGCTTTCTGGAGCGCAACTAAAATGGCGGGCGGCGTCCTCGACCGCAAAACGGAAGTTGGCTTAGCGCGAGCAACGATTTTGTGTTGCCTACTTTTAGGCGCTGCATTAAAACGCCACCGAGCTGCAGCAGCGCCAGCCTCAGTCAGCATGATTTTAATTGCATTTTTCCGGTGGATCGATAAAAGTTGCGTTATTCAATTCCACACACATACACGCACACACACGCGGATAGGCAGGCAGGTTAGCTTGGAGCGGACTGCATGCAATTAACATGTGCCTCTCACACACTATTCATAATTCGTAGGCACTTTTATTTATATAAATAAATAAATAAAAGCAGCGCAGCTCCATTGTGCTGCACGTGTGCGTGTGACCCAACACGGACGATTATCAAGGGTAATGTTCAGCAGCCACACAAAACGAGCCCGCACAATGACAACGACGTCGCCAGCGACTGACAACGTTGAGGCGACTGGGCTGCCTGGCTGGCTGACAGTGAGCTGTGGCAGTGTCGAGATATAAAAACATAGATAAAAGTGGCAAAATACTTGCAGCACAAGAACAGTGGAAAGCAGCGACAGCGGCAACAACTACACGTGCCAGAGCACGCAACACACACACATACGCAGAGCTACTCGCAGTGGGTGTGTGTGCAAAGCCAGTAGCTGTGTGTGTGTGTGTGTGTGTGTGAGACTGTGCTGTATTTGTGTGCGTATTTAAACGTCAGACAGCCGCAGAGCATTCGTTGTTTTCATGTTCACTCACACGCCAGGCGACTCAGTTGTGTCGTCATCAACCCCCAATGTGGCCAGCTACACACACGCACGCACAACCACTAACACACATGCATGTGTGTAAGCTTACCTGCCCACAGTGACACGCACACACGCAGATGCTGGCACAAGCACAAGCTCAGGCACGTTCATTCAACAAACAAGCACATATACACACACATTATATATGTACATTTAACACACATACAGATAGACACATACATGCGCGCTGCGTGTAGTGAATCGCCTTCAGCTTCGCTTTCCGTTTTCCGCACTATCGACGCACACAGCTGAGAGTTCCGCACTTGACTGACGCGTGCTGCCCGGAGTAGCCCAGTGGAAACCACCGAGTCAGCCACCGAACCAGCTGACAGTCATGCGCAGCGCAAACTCAAACACGCAGCTGATTACACTGACAAAAATTCCAACTACTCACTTGTCACCACAATCAGCACAGCCGTAACAAACTCGCACAGCACCTCCTGATGACGTCGCAAGCGGTCGCGGCGTATGAGCACCCGTTCCAGCAGATAGCCCACCATCAGGATCTCCACCTTCAGCATCGCACTGACATCGATCAGCTGCGGCACATTGAGCGTTTGCAGTGCCATCGCATTGCCCGCGAGACTGCTGGCCATTCTGGCCAGTGGGCCGCAGTTCTTGTTTGATCTTCGGCACAGTCGTTTCTCCTTGCCAACACGCTTATCCTGGCCCTTGTGAAGCCGGCAACGGCGCAGACGTCTCGCCTGCTGTTTCTGCTTGCCGTAAATGTCGCACAGTAATGCGTTCAGCAGGGTTTTGGTATTGCTGGGAATGGGTTGGGTTGGATTGGCTCACGCTGTCGCTACTGACGCTTATCGGGTGCGTATGCTAATTACTCACCTCATTTTGAAGTATCATTGATAGGACGAGGCAATTGTTATGTCGGTTGACTGATTGCATGCACTTGTTAACGGGGCTAATTCTCAGCGTTGCAATGGCTCGCGGCTTATTTTAATTTTATTTTGGCTTAGGTTTTTGTTTTTTTTTTTTTGTAGAAAAATATATATACAGTCATATAAAGACAGTTCTATTTACATAATAATCAGAGCAAGCTGCAAGCTACGAAAAGTGGGGCAAATTTTGTAGTTAATCGAGTAACGAAAGCTACGGTCGAAAATGAAGGCTCTAGAAATCGTTAAAAGCACAATCCAACCAAACATGAAAACTTTACTCAAATAGCATTTGCGTGTGTTATACAGCACTTTTTAAGCAGAATTTGTCTATAGCCTTTATAATATCCAAGTTCTTTGTGTTCAAACAGACATACGTTGAAAAACAACTGCTTGGATTTCATTATTCGCAGGGGTCTCTTAATTACGGGAAATGCAAAAGCACACTGAAGAACCCCAATCTATATATATACATGAAAGATTATAAGTCAATATAATAGTTTGAAAAGTAAATAAATATTTAATTTATTCATTAAACTGCTTCAAAACATTGTTTTTCCTTTTACTGTTGGTTTTCGTACTGTTTTTGTTTGTTTACATTTTTAATGACTTTGTTGACTTCCGATTTGCATTTGCATTGCCCAGCTATCTTGAAAAATGTGATGCACAATGTGTATATATGTTATCTGGAGTCTTGGAAAATTGTAAATAGCGAAAAAACAAAAACGGAAATCAAACTAGAGCTGCTTGCATTCGTCATCAAACCACGAAGCTCAGTAGTATGTGCTGTCCATCTGCGTGTTCAGCGAGAAATTGCGATACATGCCGAAACGCACAACTTCGTTGGAGAATCTTTGATTGCGCGGATAGAAACGCGTTGGTATGGTGTATGCATTGGGTGCATAGTAGCCGTACTCCGAGTTGCAGGTGCGATACATGGTATTTTTATCTTTCTCCACACCATAGCCCTTGAAATGGTCTAGAATTTTCGAACAGAAAAAATAAGAAAAGAAAATAATGAATAGTACTTGGAACGGTCACAGTAGTTGGATATCGCAGCGTACTCACAGGGACACTTGATATCTTCCCGTTTGTGCAATTTCTCATAGAGCTTGGCTGTCTCAACGGCCGGTTTTCGTTGGATAAATTTGAGGAACTCAATCTCCGGATTAAAGGATTCCATATCGGCACAGATTTGATCACACATTTTGAATAAATTGTCGTAACTTAAATGTTTAATTAAAATTTTTTACAATAATATGGTTGATTGTGTTGAACTAACTAAATATGCTTGAATTCGAGCACTATCGAACAAATACGCGGCAGGCGCAAAGGTTGCTACGATACGCAAAAAAAAACAACGTAACAATTTCAATTTGACAACTTGGGGGCGCCACAAGCAGCATTACACATGCGCACTGTGGCCCCGCTTGTCAAAGTGACAGCTGCCGCCTGGCCCACACCCCCCGCATGGGCAGCAAACAATACAGAAATCGAAAAGTGTACAAGTTATTCGATGCGTAGTGTAAAAAATGTACAACTTGTCGAATGTGCTTAACTTTATCATCTGCATGGCGAGTTTCAGTCAATCTTTCGAGGGCGGCTTGGCGGTGAAGCGGGGACCGCATCATCCGCGGGGCGAGACGCGACGAGTGGATCAGCATCTGACGCACGAAGAGCAGTAAGTAAAGGACTCGGAAGGTACACTATAATCCGTCTTGCCCATTGTTTAGTCGCATAGATGACGATCTAAAAGAAATGGGCATACAGGCCAATCTGGAAGACATGAGCGAGGAGGAGAAGATCTTCTATATGTTTAAGGTATGTTAGAGTGTAGTCCGGGCAGATAGGTAAACTTGCTCATACAAATACACACTTGCAGGCACACGACAATGACAATAACAATGCGTTAGATGGCCTGGAGATGATACAGTCGGCCATGCATCACAACTACGACTACTTCAAGAACAGCGAGGAGAACGAGTATCTGCAGAATGCAAGCGAGGAACTCGATCACTTTATAGGTGCGTATAGTCAGTTGTATCATTCGTGTCTATAATCTGCACTTTCCACAGAGGCCATCGATAAGTTTCTGCTGATTGCGGATGATAACAACGACGGTTTGCTACACTATCCAGAGTTCGTCAAGGCCGTCACCGGTGGCAAGGAGCTGCTGAGTGTGGAGCGAAATAAATAATGTGGAGCACAATAATCTTTATAGCTTAGTTCAATTCTAGCATTTTGTATTGCCAACAAGACTGTAAATAGCCAAACCCAAGAGACTACCCTCTTCCCTCGCTCATCCCACGCCGCACACTCCCAAAGAGAATACAACTGCACAAATCATTATAAATAGCTACATTATTCATTTGTACTACAATACTTATGGTAAATACATATATGATAAATCGAGTTCGCCTAGAGCAAACCATCGCACGATTTGGTGGTGTTGCAGCTGGAACCGCGATATCCATCGTATGCGGCACGCTCCATCAGCACAATGAGATCGTTGTAGCGCGGCTTCTCGACGGGCACGCTGCGATAGTGAGATGACAAGGTGCTAAATATGGATTCGCTGATTTTGATCGTGAACTTACCCCTCGAATATCTCGATGGCGCCCAGCAGCGCACGCCCAGCCTTTGCATACTCGTAAGCAGCACTCGGACAGGCGCAGGCCGCGGCATAGAGGCAATCGTCATGGCCAATGCCCTGCGCTGCCAGAAAACCCATTACCAGATACTCGTCGCCCGCAGTGAGGCCAAGGCCAAAGGGTCCGCTGGCCGCAGAACGTGCGTAGCCATGTCCATAGCCAGTCCAGTGTCCGGCACCCAGTAGTCCAGCCGAGAAGATCAGCACCTTGAGCAGCACAATAATCAGCAAATTGGTCAGATTCAAGCTGAGCACCTGCAAACACAAAGATGTGAGACTCATGCAGTAATCACTTGCGCTGCAGGTTACACCGACGCACTTGACTGTTGCCCGCCGAGCGATGGATCAGCTCCTTGGCCACCTGAACGACCACATGACCAGCCGGACTGGATATTATGTTTTGTGCACTGCGCAGCCACGACACGGGTCGCAGTTCAGTGTCTACGCCCTGCGTCTCGTTCATGGAGTCCACTGTAGTGCCATCCAACTGCTGCGGCAACAGCTGAAGCTGCACACTGGCCGCTTGGCAGCACCGGCTCAGGATTGTCCACACTACCAGTAGCTGGTAAACTCTTGCATAATTCCACTTGTATTGCATTTTACTCGTCTTGTTGTCGCTTGCGAAGATCGCGTGCTTGTCAGTTGTCGCGTCGTGACTGGTCTCAGGCCTGGCAACTGACTGCCTTTTATCTGTCGCACATCTGTTAGCCCGAAAGTGTTCCGCATTTACAGGTAGCAGCGGTAGCAGACAGAGGCCCAGGCCCAAAACCCAGACCCAGACCCAGAGCAAGGCACAAGTCCATGGAGACATTGCATGTTGTGCCTCGCTGCACCATCAAAGCGAGGCGTAAACAGCTTAACAAGTGGAGGAATGAGTAATTTGCAAGTATCGACGGCCGTATACCCTGTAGAAACAGTTTGAATCGATCAGATTTCTGTGCAACGATTCCTGTTTCTATTGAGTTTGGTAACAATGCATATAAGTATGATCAGTAAGATCAGTTTTTTCAATTATAAAACTATATCAGGAAATATAGGATATATAATGCTACATCGGCTAAAGTATATATTATTCTGGATAGACAGAGAACTCTATTTTGCTTTGCCTTGAATTATAGTCATTCATATTAAAGAACGGATAATTTAAAAAGATGCACAAAACTAAATCCTCTTGCCTCTTAATGCTGTTCAATAATATATACAATTAAGGGGTACCTGCTTGTGTGCAAAACCAATATACCCTTTGCAAAACTAAAACAAGTAAGCCAAGCGACAGTCGGGCAGACAATGACATCGAAGAAGCATCGAGAGTGTTTTCCTGATGTCATTAGCCTAAAATTGGCCAGACGTTTTTCCACCCTGTCGATACTTGCTCCGGCTGCCCGCCGAGCTACCTGTTAGCGATCCTCCCGCGCGATTTTCTGCGATCTTCCCAGGTAGACGCACGCGAAATTGTGCGTGGCGAATCGGGCCCGAATCGAGTGAAACATTTATTGCTGTCGTTTTCTGTATCAATCATCAACTCATTTATTGTTACTTGGATTTCGTGGTTGCAGTATCCGTTGGAATAGTCGAAAGTATTTATATATATATGTATATGTATAGTATGTATATAATATTCATATAGAATTGCAATAAATTTGTTTACTTTGTATGTTAATTTAAGTGTTGCTGGGAGTTTTCAGCTCCGCACAAGTACACATAGTATATGTTTGTATATATGTCTGTATCTATAGGTATGCTGGGTATATGCAAGTGAGTGTGTGTCTGTTTGAGTGTATTGTATATACTTCTTCACAATAATACGAGTATTTATTTGGTATAAGATATATGTATGCATGTATATCATGTTATATAGTACCATATATTTATTCTTTTGAGTATTCTGGTATTTGTGTTCTCGTTTACAAGTTGTGTACTCTCTTGTAATATATTTCAGCATTTGTTTTTTGTGTTTCCTAATGCGATGCATGTGATGCAGGGATATAATCTGATGTGATATATGCATGATAAATGCCTGTAAGTACCAGTTTGTAAGTTTGTGTAAATTCACGATTCTAAAAAACAATTCACGACTAACGATTCAATATGTGCGAGTTGATGGTTCTAGGTAGGTTAGTACGATTAGAAATGAAATGATGATGATGTTTTGGGGTTACGAGAAGTACATGTAGCCAAAGCCATATATAATAGGATATCCAGTGAGATTGTGAAAAGAATTTTGAGCATGAAATATCATGCGTATAACAAGGAACAGAAGTATTCTGATATTTTGTTATACATACATATGTTAAATTCGTTAGATTAGAAAAGAAAACACTACGAAATTTGAAGAGAGATTAGCAAAAGTTCTGAGCTATACCATATTATAGTATGGGGTTAAAAATTTGTCTATTTCCCGACATTCTCATTATTCAACTAAGTACAATATATATGTATGTGTATTTTAAAACACTTCAAAAGCGCGTCGTACATTTGTTCATACAACCCAGGTTAAAAGATATGGTTTAACTATCTTGCAATAGATAACAACAAAATCATTCTATATATTTCGCTATTGTTTAAAATAATGCTTGAAAATGTGCGTAACAAACCTAATAACTCACGTACATTTTCTATATCGTGTTCAGTTAATGCTTTGTAATAAGCTGCTCAATATACATCATCGTTCGTTCGTTGTTATTGCTATCAACATTCATGAGTAGTATTCAAATTTGTATAAATATTATTCATAACGTGCCCAGTTATATCTAAATATATGGTATACATATATATCTATATAATGCGGCCCTAAAGCAGTTGCATATCTTCTTCATCCTTTTTGTAGCGTTCTGTTCGCAAAACTTAAGGTAACTTGCTTCTACGATGCCTCTGGATTTGAAATACCTCATCTGTGCATATGTGTGTGTGTGTGTTGTAATGTGTGAGTTTTTTCCGTGAACATTTACTACTAATAATATTCTTGGGCATATAATAAACATTTAGTTTGTGTGGAGTTCTTATAGCTTTTACATTCGTCGGGGTACATAACATTTGCTCATAATATTTATTGGAAATAATTACAAATACTTCATATGTATATATATATGGTAAATGTATATGCTTTCAATAACTTCAAAAACATTCATAATATTCGCCTTAACTTTCTTCTTTTTTTTATCTTCCCGCGTATTGTCTTTTTTTAGTAGAGCACGCGAATCTATTGAAATTCGCATGTGCGTCCAAGTATTATAATATATATTCATATTAATAATCGGTTTCATCGTTCGATCGACTGCTCATGTAACAGTGTAATTTGTAGATAGTATTCGAAAGGGATTCAATAGCAAGTTAACATGTTATATACGCCTGCGAATATATAATATTATAGCAACATTAAATACGCCTTTAATACTTCATTAATAATTGTTATTGATATATACTATACGCATGTATACTCAAACATATATATATATATTTCTTGTTTTCCGAAATAGAAAATTCATCAAAACGTCTCTTCGAGTATTCATAATATGCATCTGCAGTTTCGCTGGATCGCAAAACCAGTCAAGTCGTCCTCATCTTTCTTCCTTCAATGGGCCTTGCTTGCTTTCATTATTATTGTTGTTGCTTAGGTGGTTATAATTATATTTCATATAGTGTGGAGCGTTCTTTCTATATACTTAATTCAAGTTAAGTAGTTCGCATTTTCGCCTTGTGTTGCCTTTCATCTCACGCGGCAAATGATAAATATCGTGTAACAGGAAATAGTTATAATACTTATATAAGATAGATATTGCAGCACATCGATAGTGGAAACGATAGTAACTCAATGTAGATGCCAATACTGATGCAGATGCAGATGCAGATGCAGTATGCATGTATGTGTGTGTGTGTAGTAGAAGTATAGTGTGCGTGTGTTCTTCCCATGAAACCAGGAAACTTCGGAGGCAGAAAAAAGACAGTTTTCTACTTAAATAGGTTTTTGTCTGTTGTCTGTTGATCTATGCAATGAACGATCGCCTTATGCGATCATTGTCTGTGTAGTAGACTGTGTGTGTGTGTGTGTTGAGTGTGCATTCCTTCACTTCAAATCCAGTTCATCCTCCTCTTCCGGCTTGGCACCCCATCGCTTGCTGCCCGAGTTGATGCTGCTCACGCTGCCTGTTTCGCTGTAGTCGCTGAACGCAGCATTCTGTATACCCTCGTATATCTTGTAGGAGTTCGTAGCGCTGCTCGATCCCACAGCCGAACCAGAGCTGTAGCCGTAGCCGGTGGCACCGCTCGAGCTCATACTCATGCTCTTGGCGGCACCAAAGCGATCGCTCTTGTAGTTCGATGGCGGACCTCCGAAAATCATATCAGCATCGGATATGGAGCCGCCGGATCGTGTGTACTTGCTGCCATTGCCCGAGGTCACAGTCTTGTTACCTTCGCCGAAGATGATGTCCATATCGGACTGCTTTGAGGCTGCAAAGAGAGACAGATGAGCAAGTGAATAGGGACTCGATTGGGCTCGGGGTATACATAGATTTAGCGTGTGGTGCATTTGAGAGCCAATTCTAGCGCGCATATCGCTTAGCACTACATACGTGGATCAATTGGTTACACACACACGGATTAGGGTAATGATAGACACGAGATGTGACGCAGTATGGCGACTATGAGTGATCAAAGAATGAGTGTGAAAATGAATCAATATGTTTTCTTGTTGAATGCGCATGCGATGAGCCAATGTATTGATATGAATCTGGTATGAATGAAATTAGTTTATCGGGGAATATAGAAATGAATTGTGTATGAGTTTTGGTATGTAAGCTATGAATAACTCTCGTGGATCAATCTAGATACGAGTCGAACATTTTAGTACTTATACATTCACTCACGCACTCACTTACACTCATATATACTCACTCACACACGTGTATTTAGTTAAGTTAAGAAAGAAACTGAAAAACGGTTGCATTAACTACTATCGAAATTTGCACTACTTGAAGCCGGTAATTTTTTTGTTTTGTTTGCTTGGTACATATACTTTTTGGTATCAGTGTCTTCTTGGTTTCTGGCGTGTCTTTACTTAGTGCGTGCCCAAAGCCAAATATCAACTGAGTTAGCGGTGCGTCCTTGCGAGTTGTTACTGTACGACAGAGTTCCTGTTGACTGAGCGTATTCGAGTTGGTCTGTGTGTGTATCTGTGTATCTTGTCAGCTGTATGTGTGTGTGTGTGTGTGTGTGTGGGGCGTGTCTCGTTAAGCATCGTTCGTGCAGACAAGCGAACAGACACAGGCAGCGAGCTGGCGAGCTGGCGAATGGGCGAACTTACAAACAGTTTGCGGCGCACATGTCGTATACGTAATATACTGAGAGTTGGCTATCAAAGTGGAGAGAAAGTCAATGGAGATGGTAAACAGATGGCACCTAATTGGCTAATTGGCTAAGGTTATTTAGTATATTTGGTTTTTTGTCTTTGACACTTGCTGCCTACGCACACTTGGCTAGTAGAGTAGTATATCGATCATGTCTATCGTGTGTGATATCGATAACACTTCAAAATTGGTCGCTGCTAAGTGAGTGAGTACCCACGAGTATTATTCACTACTTATGTGGATGAGAACGAGTCGAATGATTATGATTATTAGTTGCATATCGATAGTTAGCCCCGATATACGATAAATATGTATGTAAATTGATTAATATTGATGCTGATACGGATGCTGAGACTGATGATGATTTACTATGATCGAGATGGGCGATATGGGCGATAGACACACGCGTCTCCCTTCTCACTTCTCACTTCTAGGTCTTGCGCAACGTTAGGCTGACCAGCAGCACGCCCACAGCCAGATAATTACCATTGCTCTCGGAGCGCGAGTACGAGGGTCGTGTGTACGAGGGCAGATCGCTGGGATTGTTGTAGCCCGCCTCGCCCTGCGATGCCAGCGAATTCGAATCATAGCCAGATGTATCGCCCGGCAGTGCCGCCGTAGTCACCGCCGCCGGAGCACTGTACACGCTGGCCGATCTCATCCCGATCGCTGTGCGCCAATCGTTGTTGGATGCCGAACTAGTGATGGCTGCCGCGCCCGCCGTGCTGATGGCCGTGATGCCACTGGCCTCGCCCCCAACGCTATGTGCACCTGTACTGGTGGCTGTGGCAATGGCTGCCGTATTGGTAGTGTTCGTATCCATGCGTGTGATGGTCTCCACGGAGCTGGTGCTGTCGTAGTTGCCGTAGCTGGTCTTGTCCTTGCTCAGTGAGCTGCTGAAGCTGTTGCGATAGGCGCTCGCGCTGGCACTGGCGCTGGAGCTGTTCGCCGTGTATGTGTTGACATTGTTCGCATTGGTGTTGGTGTTGGTGTTGCTCAGCGCCGTCGGCGGCGGCGGCGGCGGCCCAGCAGGCGGCGGTGGCGACTTGATGGGATTCCCGTTGCGATTGATGCGCGATGAGATCGAAGACGACGATATCGATGAGGAGGATGAGGTTGTGTTCGAGGCAGCACCAATGCTGCTGGTCACGCTGACCGACTTGTGCGGTTCCTTGTCGAAGGGATTGACGCGCTCCTGTGGCTCGAAATTGGTCACCGGCTTGTAGCCACCGGTTGCAGTGGTTGATGTCGTTGATGATGATGTATCCGTATTTGTTGTGACGCTATCTGAAGTGCTGGCAGCAGCCGTTGTTGCCTCATCCAGCGGTCGGCTTGGCTGTGTGGATATCACATCCGTGCCGCCGGATTTGCCGCCCGAGGCGAACGAGAATTGCTTACCCAGAAAGGAGCCGCTGAAGCCGCCGCCACCGCTGCTACTGCCTCCTCCGCTTCCGGGTCCCGCGCTGCTGGGCACACTGCCCAGCCCGCTGCTCTGGCTGGTCTCGCTCGCCGTTCTGCCGCGCTTCTTATTAGCGATTTCCTACATGTCACCAAAGATCCCCGCAAAGGTCTTCCTCAGGTTTTTCATGGTGTCCTCCGCATCCTCGACCACCGAGCTCTGGGATTGCGGAGGACGCTGTCCGGCCCTGGACACCGACGAGATGTTCGACGACTGCGATGTCTGCGAATCGCGACGCACACCGCTGCCTGCGCCTCCGCCCACAGTGCTGGGCACCGACGACGACGACGGCTCCTCGGGCAGCTCCGAAATGCTGCTGCGGCTACTCAGTCGGCCAATGGAGCCGACCGCCGGCGAAGTGCGTTCCGGTATGGGAGGTGGTCCACCCATGGGTGCTGGCCTAGGTCCGGCCGGCAGCGGCGGTGTTGGTGCCAAATCATCGACGGGACTCTCGGCGCGCGACGAGACCTGCGAGCGTGGTGGCAGTTTGCCAGTCAGCGCCATGTTGGGTCGGCAAACGTTCTACACGAAACAAAAGAGAGTAAGTGACACTTTTCAACACTGACAGACAGCGCAGGCCATGTAAGTAGACTCACCTGCATGCGACCCGAGACCAGATCGGCTATCTGCCTGCGATCCTCCTCCTGGCTATCGCCGATCAGCGCAAAGGTGCTGTCACAGGCGCTGATAATGTGCTCCCGCCCATCTTTGCCCACCACCACCGAGACGGCGCAGACTTCCATGCCTCCAAAGAGCTCGGAGACCTGCAAGCAAACAAACAAGGAGTGTGCTTGAGTCATGTCTCCATCTGCATCTAAATCGAAATCGAATCTGTTTTCGATTCCGATAGCCTGTGTGGGCTGCTCGGGCTGCTTTTAATTACAGACACAGCTCGGTTTGATTAGGCAGGCGCATGATGACGACAGCTGCCGTAGTGCTATCGCGGGCGGGGGCGGTTCCGACAACTTATCTAATGTGCATATTACGGCAATTGCCACGCCAAGTTGCACATTCGCGGAACAGTTGAGTCAGCGGCGAATTTAAGAACTGACAGAGAACTGACTTCGCTCTGCCATTTATGGTCAATGATAAAATACCGCATGCCACAGCTGATGGCATTCTCGTGTACTCAATGTACTCACTGTACTTACTGCACTCACTGTATTCACTGCAAGCAATTATTTAAGTACACATTGTCCCGTTAACCGCGCAATACCTACGCAATTTGCGCAACTGCGGCCGATGCCGACTCCAGATTCACGAGACTGCATTAGCTAAGTGTAGCTTTTGGCTGGGCAGCGAGTGTGCAGGGGGGGTACACATGGGTACCCCCTGTCTAAGCCCCTCCCTAACCCTCTGCCTACCGCCACATCTAACTAAATTGTGTGCCGTGCATAATTCCAGTCGGTTTTGTAGCTATTTTTGATTGGCAGCCTTTGATAAATGTTGCCGCTTTGGGCTGCGGTTTACGAGAGCATTCAGTATACTCTTTCTTTACCTGGCATGCTTCACTAACCAGCGCAGTTCGAGATTATTTAATTGTTTGCTTAAAATCGTACATACAATATGAGCTTCAATATTGAATCCAAAACAAATTCGTGCAAACTATCGATATCTTATCGTTTTTACAGGGTTGTACCATCGTTTCCCTGCGATTTTATCGCTACAATCTCACCTAACTTTACCGAAAATCATTTGATTTCTTTCGGGAACGACTTTTTAAGCAAGTTATTGTTCCTAGATTATTCCTGCAAACAAATTTAATTGATTTAAGAAGTTCAATAATTTTCGATTTTTTCCATGCTACCCCCTTATAGAAATTTCGAAATTTTCTCAAAAAATAAAATTTCAATTTTTGGCTTAAAATCAATTAGAATACTCAAAACTAGCATACAAATCGAGTTCACAGCAAATTCGCACTCAAATTGTGAAAAATATCGCTAATTTACGTATTACTTTTTGGTTTTGCTTTGTTTTCTTTTTTTATGCCAAAAATCTCTAGACTTCATATGAGCGTATTGCAAATTCGTGCTATAAACAGCATTTTTTTTATTTTTTATTCGAATTTCATAATTCGCATAACTGCTTAAAGTCTGGTTTGCTTACCTCATCGACCCAGGTCTTGTACTTCTCGGTTAAAGTGATTTGCTCGAGCATGGCTGAGCCCTGATTGGTCTTCCAATTGCCGGTGATGGATTTGCGCCTGCGAAAGAGAGAGAGCAGAAAGAAAGCATTATAAATTGCTCGAAAAGCGTAGCCAATTCGCCACTGGGTGCCTTGAACCCGCCTCGAGAGCTGCTGAACCCAAACTGGTGAACTGCGGTACGAAGAACAATTGTCAATTGCAGACGCAGTTGGGCCCAAGGTCGATTGCCAGACAGCAACGTGGCAACGATGCGGATGCAGATGCAGATCGAGATGCTGCCTGTCCGCTTGTCTGCTTGCGGTCTGGACCAGTTCGCCACACTGTTCGGCCACTTACATAAATGCCTTGTAGTTGCTGCCAATCTTCTGAATGTGCACGCTGAACTTGGAATCGATATAGGGTTCGATGGTGCAATAACAATGCCTCTCACTGCTGGCGCCGCTCACCAATCCGGCGGCATCTTGCAGAGAGCTTTGATTCTCCAGTCGCGCAGTAGCGACGCCGCCATGGCAATGTCCAGCCTTCAGTACGCTGGGGAACCTGGTGAACTGGAACTGCAATGATAATGAAAATGCCAAGCTACATGTTAACGTTGCTCATTCATGGCAGTAGTAATATATGTATATATCGATGGATCGATACTTGTTGTTATTGTGTTTTTTTATTGGCTCGGAAAAGCTTATTAATTCGCTGGAAAAGCGCCAAATTCGCTAAGCTATTTAACGGTTTCGCTTGACTTCCGACTGTGCTATGCCTATGGGATTGGTTGCCTTTAAACAGTATAGACTTATATGTTCTATCAGTATATATATATATATCCGTGTATTGTCGATTTAGCGCTATAAGTTTTCTGAGAATTTGTTGAGTATATTTTACATATCGAGTGGTCTATAAATAAAACAAGACGTCTTTCAGAGTGAGCAACGATAGCAAAATATTAAATCGCACAGCCTTTATAGTCAAATTTATAGCACACATCTGGAACTTGCTAATGAACGAAAGTATTTTGAAATAAGTTTGCTATAATGAGACATATTGCCCCCAAATTTGTTAGTTCTATCTTTCTGAGTCCTGAGATCAGGAGTTGACTGTTCACACTGATCAAGCACGGTTAGATATGCCTCCTTCTGCCTATAACATTGTTGTTTGGCATGAAGTTGTTATATATGTATAATAAAGTAACTCTACTAAGCATGCATTCTTGAAAAAAATCTCAAAAATAATTCCAATAACACTTGCGAAAATAATAAGAATAATACAAAATAAATAAAAGGTAAAATTCAGCTGTTCCCAGCATGATTATGCATAAGCTTCATATAATATTATATGACTATAAATATTATAAATGACCATTTGCCACAAGAAATTGTCATTGTGCTATAATTTATTTTCTTTTCTTCTCTGATTCATTGCCAGCACGAGCATAAATAAATACATGTGTAGAACAGCCTAATGGGATCCCCAAAATATAATAAATCATTTACAAAGGGATGTGGAAATCTTGAAAATTGATCAAGAATACCAGAAAAATATCAACAAACCATAACAAACAATGACGCAGACAGAAAAATTGTCGCAATTGGCGGGTGGCGCGAAAAAAACGCTCAATGAATATCAATGACAGGCGGACGGGAGGGAGGGCGTTACGGGCTGGCGTATCACTAGCTGGGCAAAGGGGCGCGGGCTCAGACGAATCATGGTCACACCCGCGCATTGCTGGCATTCCTGGAAACTGCTCGGGTAGCTACTCGAGTGGCTGCTCGTCTGGAGGTCTTATGGTTATATCAGCGCACTTAAAATATGCACTGTGACGCATCCGGTGAGCGATATATGCCTGGCATCTTGTAGATGCAGATTTACCTAGCTGCAGCTCCGCTACACACATCGTGTATACATATGCAGATTGCTTGTAGGGCAGCTGTAGCTGTGTGTGTTGTTGTGGGCGTAGTAGCGTGAAGCGGCGCACAGGCGTAGCACGTGTGCGCGCCACATGGCCTGCCGCCACTTGGACTACACTGGACATGGAAGTGGAGACGCGGACATGGAAGTAAGTCATACCATGCCTGTAGTACTATGGGCATAACTAAATTGTTGCTTGATTTGTGGCTGCGCGCCGTTCTCCTGCTGGCGGCATCTGCTCGTGCTGCTGCTGTGGCGCCAAACGTGTGTGCATTTGTGCATGTGTGTGCGTGTGTTTGTTGTGCCGCGAGCATAAGCCGAAGACTCGCGCACTCGCAATTAATAATGCTGCTGCCAAGGTAAAATAATGCGCAGAAATATGCAATCGCCATAAGCCCCTCTAACAGCCTAACAAGCGCAGTCTCTGCTCTGCACTCCTGCCTCGCTCTCTCTCTCACTTAACACACGCGCTCTCAAACTCATTTGCAATGAATTTATGGCTCTTTTGATCGGCCGGCTACGGCAACGGCGAAAGTCGCCGAAGGCACCAGAGAGCGAAATGTTATGCGGGTGTATACGACAAACGACTCAAGCAATGCGACGGAATAAGCTCAATGCGCATAAACACGAACGAAGCCTGCGCTCGTACTCTCGCGTTCGTGCCGAACGATCGCTAACGCGTCGCTCGTGCGTTGCGCGCTCTCTCTCTCAGCGAGTATAAAAATACTTGAAACGTTTCGCTCACTCAGTGTAGAATCGGCGACGCAGCGAAGTAGAACGTCCCAAGACGACGATGCGCGCTCACTTTAGTTGTGTGTGAACAATTATTAAATAAAATATGCAAATAAATCGCGACGCGCGTGTGAGTCAGTTAAACAAATCGAATTGAGACTGCAGTGCTTTAAAAAACAGTGTCAAGTGACTTTCAGAAAGTGCAGCGCGAATTGTTTAAATAAAATAACAACAACAACAAAAACAGTTGGCGGCAAAGTCAGGTATGTGATAGATAAGGCACTAATGCTCTAAATAAAATAAATTAAATATTTAACACTTAAGGAAATGTTGTTGTATTGGTGAAATGTGCAGCGCGATTTGTTGGCGGTTTAAAACGCACGCGCGCGCACATAGCGTTTTCCGCTTTCCGTTGCAGCATCGGTTGACACAGCGACACAGTTTTCCACACACACTCACACACACACACACAGAAAGCGACGCACACAGCTGCATTTCTTTTTATTTATTTGTGCTCGAACATATTTGCGTTTATTTTTAATTTGTTTTTATTTCTTTTCTCGCTGTCTGTTTGTCGTTTATCTTGCTTGCCTCTGCTTTTCTGGCAGCATGTTTATTTTCCACACTCACGCTGAATTTTGATATGCCTTAATAGTTTCTAATGTCGCCAATTTGTAAACAAACTGCACTCATAAAAGCAGATCGCGTTGTGCAATCCGCAGCATCAATTCCCCACTCACACACACACACACACTCAACTAACTGTGCTGCTGGAAAATGTCAAGGGAAGCTGGCACGAATGGCGCACATTACGCATACGTCATGTGTGACGTCTTGGCATTGGCCATTTTACGACCTGTGTGCAGAAGTTTGTAAAAATAACACTTGATTATGCTAAGATTTCTCTCTCGCACTTTCTCTCTCACTCTTCGCCTCGCTTAGTGTCTGTTTATGCTTTGGGTATCTACGTACTTCTCTTGTTTTGGTCCTTCACTTGACTTTT
Organism: Zaprionus inermis; assembly: GCA_018151445.1. Lineage (NCBI taxonomy): Eukaryota > Metazoa > Arthropoda > Insecta > Diptera > Drosophilidae > Zaprionus > Zaprionus inermis. The sequence continues at coordinate 2,750,024 of JAECXD010000673.1, read as the reverse complement.
GCTTTCGTTGCTTCGGCATCGCCATTCTGTCTTAGTCAGCAATTTTTAATATTTTCCTACACTCGTATATCATACTTATACTTTGTATTTATTCTGGGAAATTTATTCATGTGTTCGTCTGTTCTTTAGCATTATATTATATAGTCTTACATGTCATTCATACTTCTTAATATATATCTTGCCTTACACATGCTCATATGCACATATACTATACACCTTTTTCCAAGCCATCCTCATTGAATGACGCCAATTCCGCCAGCTGTTGCTGTTGTTTTATGGCTTGAAAGCGCGGAATGTAGGCTACTTACACACACACACAGACACACATTGGCATATATACTTAATACGATGTGTACGCTTGTTGTGTGGAATTTTGGCACGTTCTCGCTAAATCGGTAGCAAAGTACTCAAAAATCGAGTTACGAAAGGTCGCTTGTAATTGGATTTGTTTGGGGCAGGCCAAAATCAACATGGTCTTTGTGTCAGAGAGAGCTGACGTTTTGGAAATTTTCAGAAGTCGTAAATCTTAACTGTTTTTCTTGCTTAAATACAATAAAAAAAACATTTAATTTGTGATAATAGAATTCGGACCATTTCAAAAATGTTTAAAACCATTGGCAAATCTCAACTACTTTCCATATAACTTGCATGAATCATACACGCTTTTAGGCTGAATCGAATCTTAATAAGATCATAGTATTTTGAGTGTATAGTCTATTTCCGTTACTATAGATTTTCAAGAAAATAAGTAAATTTGCATACCATACCATTTCTTACGGAGTGAATAATTTTTACCATTCAAAGGCTTTTTATTTTTCTTCACACATCGTTAAAGACGTTCGTTTTGGGCACACTGCACTCCAGTCGAACAGGCAAACAGTTCGGCTGCCTTATAAAGCATACGATTGCCGATTATTTTACACTTGTTTCGGGACACACCCACAGACCCGATTTGGGATTATCTGCATGTGGTTCTTGCGGTCCATGTGGGTGCTGTTATTGTCTTCGAACTGGCGAACGCATCCATTAATAATTTTTCTTATGCGGTTTTGCAATTAAATATTATTGTACAATTAAATGGAAATGCAGAAGACAGTGCCACAAAAGGCAGTGACAGTCGCAGCGTGTTCGTGTAAATTTCACAGGCTGGCAAAATTTATTGACGACGATTTCGTTTTGCTGTCTCCTTTTCAGACCGTAGTGGAGGAAGCGGTGTATGGGGATGGGAATGGATCGATACGGGGTCTGTCTGGCATGTGTGTGGGCTCCGAAGGCGGGCAAATTGACGTCGCCTGCGTTTGTCAATTTCTCTGATTGTCTGTCAGCTTTTTTTTTTCTTTCTGAAAATTTATTAAACAAGATCTGTCACAGCGCACATTTTTGTGAATGAGCTCGGAATGAAATTCCTTCTTCATTCAGATTATTAATCGCTTAATGAGTGCCAAAAACACTTCAATAAATCAAATAATGATTTGATGAAATGCGTTAAAGTTCGCGAAATCTTTTGACAGCTGGCAGAGCGCAGCTAAAGCTGGCTATAAGCGAGAACCAAGTTTAATGTGAGGCTTGCTCGAGGAAATTGATTTAAAAATTTCAAATAAGGTTTAAATACTCGATTGTAGAAAGCAAGATTATGGCTACAAATATTTATATATTGCCATGTTGACAACAATGAAGCTTGATTATACAACTTGTAGTTTAATTTCCTCTTGGAAATGTCATTATTATTATTATTGTTATTGTTATTGTTTAACCAGAGAAATCAATATTTGCGTGCATATATGGTATAAATACCGAAAGGTTGATTCCTATTGAATTTCAAACTGAAAAGCAATATTGTGTGCCTGACACATAGTCACCCATTGTTGTCTGCTGTTTTGCTCTCATTTTGCACACTTGTATGCACACACACACACCACCCGCACACATGCACATACTAGCGCGAAAACATATGCCAATGGCATTGGGTTCACTCATTAAAAATTTATATTTTTCCTTTTGCAAGCGATGCTGGTCAAAGTTTTGCAGCTTGCTTCCTCTATATCGCCCTCTCCCGCTCCCCTGCTCTCTTTCTTCGACCCTCTTGAATGCACATTAGCATTTTTAATTGAATTCCTCGTTACGCGTCCTGTGCGACTTTTTAAGCGAGGGTTTTGTTTACTTTTCATCTTTCTCTTTTTGCTTTGCCTTGTGTCATAATCAACGGTCGAAACTTTTTGATTTTTTCTGGTACTTATAACGTCGCAAGACGAAAGTCGGACATGACTAAAGGCTAAAAGTTAAGAAACAAGTCAAAAAAAAACAGTTGCAATTTTGCATTCTGTTTATTTGCCCCGTTGTCAGGGCGGAGGCGATGCGAGATATGCGTAAGACTTATTTTCGGCATTATGATGCCAGCCTGAAGGCAGGGCACATCAAGTTGCTACGAAATGCCAAGACACATGAGTACATAACTGTCTCGAGAACTTAATGATCCGTAAAGCAAGTCTAAAATGTTGAGCAAACGAGGGTCAGCTGACAAGTTAGAGAACTACAGTTAGATATATGAATAAGATCGTTTATTCGATGTGAGATATCAAATGCATGGATAAATGAAACACTGGTAGGTAATGCTGGAAGAGAAATCAAAACAACATCGATACAACGATTTTCTAAAATAAATATGGAAAGAAAATTTTAAATATTTAAATACAGAATCAATACAGAATTGAAATCATCTGCCATGGCATCCTAATGAGTTTTTGATTAAATTATACATCTTGGATATGTGGCATAGAAGATTAAAATTTTTAAAAATCTTAGACTCACAAAATATATATATTGAAGAATTGATCTAGAGGTCAAATCATGTAGAAATTGCCATATTAAATAACAATCTAATGTTGGAAAGCGCTGATTGGCATTGAAATATCTTCAAGCTTTGTTTGCCAGTTTTCTTTTTTACTAAATACTTTTTCAAATGTTTTGCAATACTCTTTAAAATTTTACTGCAATAAGAGCATGTAATATGCTTCAACTTCTGCAGAACTTGTCGCCTAACCCTCGTAATGCCTGTCGACTACTGCGCTGCATGATACAACACACTGTTTTTTGGGCAAGCGATTTTCCAATATGTGTGTTAAATGCCAGCTGTGAGCGCTTTGAGCTGGCGCCGACTTGTCAAGATCTTGTCACGCTACAATAGAGACGTCAAACCTGGTTGCAGCTGTTACTGCTGCTGTTGCGGTTGCTGTTGCTGCATCAGCGGAGCAGGAATTCAATTAGCAAAGCGAGATTGACGTTAACACGTCTTATCAGTCAACTATTCGCGCAGGCTCTATTAACAGGTGTCCGTCCGGCTGTCGCTTGTCTGTGTCTCTCTTTCTCTATTGCTCTCCCACTCTCTCGCTCTCTCTCTCTATACACATTGCTGTTGATTGCGTGTAGCGATCGCACAATTCGTGCTGCATTTGCATGTCAAAGTTCGACTGAGAAACTGCCTGGGACTGCCTGTGAGCGATTAATCAAAATATTGTTGTATGCTGAGAGCCACAAACGGCTATAGAGTTGGAGTCGGAGTCTGAGTCAGGGCCGCAATTGTGGCTTCACCCCATTGATCATGCTGATTATGCCCGTTGCCGATCGTGACTTTGATATTTTTCTTCTTTAATTTTCTCCCATTGTGCTGAGCGGAAAAGCCGACATTGTTTGCCGTTGGCCAAAGAAAGTTTGAAGTTCGTTATGAAAATTGCCAAAAATAAAAAAGGAAACCAAAAAAAAAATGAAGGATAAACCAAACACAAAAAAGTAGCACAAAACACGCCGCTCAAGGCACTCCTCTCCTCTCCCACTTCTCTTATCAGTTCGACGATTGTGGGCTGCGACGCAGTTCACGAAAAGTAAATATTTGGTAGGGCAAATGCAGATTGCAAATTGCATTTAATTTAATGATAGCACGAGGCCGATAACGTATTGTAATTTCTGCGAATTTACCGCACAGTCATGTGCAAACTAATGTGAACTGAACAGTTTGCATTTATCACAATACTCGAGGAGATAAAGAGAGACTCTTAGTCGTCGGTGAAGCAGATGTAACCGGTGGTAAAGGGAGACAACTGTAGTACCTTTATATATACCCATATATCATATAATAAATATACAAGTTAATGCGAATGAAATTGTTTAGTAAGCATATTAAATTATTTAAATACACAATTATTCTTTCTTCCAATACACTTAATATTTGCATAATAATACACAAGTCTACAACAATATTGCCTATATTAATAAATTAAAATTAAGAATTGAAAGCCCTGCTCGATAAGATCATAGATCAAGTTATCGAATGATATAGTATTTATGCAAATCACGTTAAAAAAAAAAACGAGTACTTTTAAGTGAGCCAAGACGACACTCCTACGGAATGCTATTTAGATCGATTTATATGTCAAGCTATAAAATCGAAATTGATGAGCGCGCAATTTATTTTTATATGTACGCTCGATCGCAGGGCGAATTGTTTAGAAAGTAAATAACAAGTGAAGTGAGGCAAACGCACAACAAATGTGATGCAAAGCGCAGAAGCGAAAAGTAAACGACCGCTAGAAAAATAGAGACAAAAGCAACAAAGCAAAACAAACAAGTGAAAAATGTTTTGCTTTATTTTACACTTCTTTATTGGCGGCAACGGATTGGTGCACGTTTTTGATGTTGTTGTGCCGCAATCGAAGTTGCATGTGACCATAAAAGCGGCACAGTGAGTGGCAACTGCAACTGCCACACATTATGCAGACATTAGTAGCGTTTTATGGCCCGATTAAGTGCTCATAAAACACTTCTGTACCCCGCCATTCCCGCACGCGGCCCCGAAAAAGATCTAATAGCCAAAAGCGCATTAATTATGTGGCTTTTTGGGCGCTCTCTCCCTCACTCCCCCTCTCCGCCACTCTCGCTTTAAGCCACTTAGCCAGCAACATGCAAAAGCAATCCGTATTAAAGTTCCCATGCACCGCGCAACGGCGGCTTGCGGCTTAGCCGCATTTGGTTTATCCGCACCGAGCATTCCTTTTTGCCCTTTAACTGAATGTTTACCTTTTCTGTACCGGCCTGCGGCCCGGTTAGCAGCCCAGGTGAAAGAGCTCGCTCTGTCTCGCTCTGCTAGTCCCTCTCTGTCTAGGCAAGTGTTAATAATCTTTTGTACAATTTTGAATAATTGAAATTTGTGGCGCTTTTATCATAAATTCAATTGCCACACTGACTCTTTTATGCCTTAATAAATTTTTAGTAATAATTCAATTCTCGCTTTGTATTTGAATTTACTTATTTAGTTTATAGTGATATATATGACTCTAATTTGCACAGAATTTATGCGGTAATTTATAGTGAGAACTTCTATTATTTTACTGAATATTATAATTATATAATTATAAAACAAAACCAATTAAGTCAGCCTTACGTTGCATTTCTTTAGGTTTTTCTAGGTTTAATTTCATCCATTATAATCGTATTGAATTTGGCTAAACTTGGCAGCCAAAGAGCGAAAAGATATTGTATGCAATACCATCCTCAGTCTTTTCATACTTATTCGATTTAAAGGGTCAATAAACAATCAAATGGAAAGTCTTCGAGTTGTTTAGTCACTGAGTCATGAGGTCATCCCTTTGAATATTGTATATTCACAAAAAGAAATCAGTATCTTTTCTGCTTAAATTGTAACTTAATGTGACTTAGAAACATATACGTACGCACATATGTATAATGTACTTATTTGTATATGCATGCTGTGTTCAATTGGGAATTCCAACTTTACCCTAGTTTTTTTCTGTTGCTTTCCCGTTGAGTTGAAGTGGAAATCAATGCTAATTAAAGTCATATCGATACTTGGCTATACATAACAGTCTAAATGGTCGCCTCTCCCTCCTCACCCCTCTCCACTTACATTGCCTGCATTTTGAAATTCATTCATTGTTGTGGCGTGCAACCCGCATAGTTGAATGGCAACCAAACCATAGTAGGAAATTGTGGCCGAGTGCCGAGCGAGGTTCAGTGTCAGATGTCAACGCGATGTCGATGACGACACAAGTGTGGCAATTAGGCGCTGCGTGGCGTGACGTCAAAGCAGCAGGCCATAAGTGTATAGACACACACACACACACATGCCACATGAGATATATAACATTTAATTGACACATGTAAAACTTGTCAACAAAACACGGCTGCCGTTGGCATCGATTGCCGCCACTCAGCCTCCTCCGGCAGCCCACACTCCCCATCGCCTTTCCCTCCTCTGCCCCGGGGGCTGACACCTTGCCACCGCCACTGCACACCATGCGCCCGCTCTGCTCTCCCTCGTTTGGGGGCAACTTTGAAATATGCCTGCGTGATATATGGCCACGCTAATTGCGTCTATCGATGGCGTCGTCGATCGCGATACGCGATCGCTTTTGTTGTAGTTAGAAGTGAAAAAAACAAAAGAAAAACAAGAAAAACTTCAACAGAATCGTGCGAATTTTCCGCGAGCGTAAAAAGATTTTCTTGTTCTCCATTTTCCGTCTGGCTTTGAAGTTGATTTAGTTGCTAAACGTTGTTGACGCTTTGCCAGTGTGAGTGTGTGTGTGTGTGCCAGTTTAGAGTGTGCTTATTTGTTGTCTTGTTGCCTGTTTGTTAAACAAATCCGCGCCGTTAATTGCCGGCCAAAGTGTCAAAGCCAGAGCAAGAGGCAAGTGACAAGACGCAGCCAAACAAAACATGACAAAGAAAAAGCGAAGCAAAACAAAACAAAATGAAGCGAAGCAAAGGCTAAGGCAAAGCAATTTAGCACGGGAAAATTTCTCAGAACATTACGACACGTTGTTTGATTCGACTCAAAGCTTCCTAAGACTGCCTGCCTTCCTTCCTACCCCGCGTTACTCCTCCGCACTCTATTGGCTTGTCAGCTCTTCAGTTGGCCCATTAGTCGAGGCGTCTGCTCGTCTGGCTGCCACTTGGCCTGCCACTCAATAAATACTTTGATGCATTATTCTAGCTTGCATTCAATCAATAAGGCAATCGACTGCCCCTCGCCTTCCTTACCAGACGCCTCCCCTCCCTTTGACCCAACTGCTGCGATTGTTTTTCTAGTTGGTTTTCCGCAAAATGCTTTTAATTCAATTTTATTTCAATTTAATTGCCACATTGCCAACTGCATTGCCTGGCTGCCTGCTGCTCCGTCTATATTGTATATATGGGTCTGCCTGCCTATCTCTGTCGATCAGCTCGACGCGATGACTGGGACCCGGCATCAGGGAGCAGGGACTGTGGCCTAAGGCAGTGCAGTGCAACGGGCGCGACTGACTGGACTGATTATTTCGCCCGCTCTCTCGTTTTTATACAATATTTTCGCGTTGATATATGTGCTCGACAGCGGCGGCTTTTCTAATGGATTTCGAGTTCTTCGCCTCAAGTTTTTCTATGAATTTTCCATAAACAATGCTAAATGGAAATTGCTGGCATGCATTTGACTGGGCAATTGAACTACTTTTGGGAAAAACGTTTTCCAAAGCGATTTATGTGCCTGCATTCGCATAGAATTCGAAATGATTAATAAAATGTGTGTGTGAAACTTCTAGATCGCGAGTAGGTTCAATCGAAATGAATAAAAGTACTTTTACATTGAAATAATGAGGAAGAATGAGTTGCAGAATGTCACAATCAAGTATACGTTACGTATACGTGATTTTTCAGTAAATCGATCTGCGCTTAGACAAATCAATTGCGGAAAAGTCTTTAACTACTTTTTCCTCTATCAGCTTGCATTTCCAAAAGCTTCGTATACCGTCTTTTACACTTGTTTTTAAGATAGCTTGGCATATTTAGAGTAAAAACAAAAACAATGCGCTGTTAAGTAAATTTAATCCAATGCAAACAGTGCAGCGCGCACTTTCCGGCTGATAATAATGCGTGTTGTATTAATTACCGCACAACCGGGCGTATGCGTGACATACGTATACGACGCATAGACCGACTGCAGCGATGCACGCTGAACTGATAAGATGATGACATAAGCGAGACAGACTTAACTTAATAAGACACAGCCTGACGCTGACTGACCTTCGGTATAGGCATTGGGTTACCCGTTCACACACACACACACGCACACACACACACCGTCAATCGTCGACATCATAATAATAAAACGCAATCTCATTTTTCTCTGTTTTACAGCTGTGCACACGATTTGAAGACACACACATACACTCACAGTCGGCGCCATGGAGTTCACAAGACATTTGAGTTTATTGACGCTCGCCCTGCTCACAGTTCTGGCACTTTATGGACATCGCGCAGACGCCTGTATGTGCGAACCGATGCATCCCCAGGGGCATTACTGCAGAGCTGATTATGGTGAGTACAAATGGCAGAATTGCAGGCGCGCAATCGTGTGTGAAGAAGGATGTGCCAGGCTCGCAGAGGAGAGGGAGATAATTCGATAAAAATTCTTGCATTTCTTATTTCTCGTTGACAGTTGTCCTGCTGCGCGTTTTGCGCAAATCGAAGGTCCTCGAGCCCGGAAACGTGGTCTACAAGGTGCAAATCAAGCGCACCTATAAGGTAAGTCAACGTTTCCATCCGCAGTCTAAGGAAATCTATTAAGATATTATTAAACTACATTAAGAGCCGAGTCTTAGAAAACATTGAATGCAAATAATTAAGGTTTCAGGCGTAGAGAAGCTAATGTCAAGAACTTTTGCAAATTCCATTGAAATTACATATCTCATTCAACTGGGTGCTCTATTTTTCAGGCCACACCGGAGGCACGACGCATGCTGCGTGATGGTCGCCTCTCGACGCCAGGCGACGATGCCATGTGCGGCGTCGAGCTGACATTGGGCAAGGTGTACATCATTGCCGGACGCATGCGGGAGCTGAATCTGTGCAACTACTACAAGGACTACACCAAGATGACCATCAACGAGCGTCACGGCTTCAGCGGTGCCTACAGCCATGGCTGCAACTGCACACTGAAAAGGCTGAACTACGCACCCGTCGAACAGTCGCTGACCACGTATATTCAATCACAGAGCAAGCACTGTCGCGGCATAGAATGCCTGCGTCCACGTGACAGCTGCGCGTGGTCGTTCCAAAGCATGTGCGAGGTGATGCACTCCGCCTGCGTGCCATATCACATACGCACACGCTACGGCAACATCCAGCATTGTCGCTGGCGACGCACGCATATGTACAACAAGTGCATCAGTAATCCCTAGGGAGGCCCCTGCCATATTCTGTTATGCCACATCTACAGTTACATGTTGCGATTATTTTCTTTTGTGCAGAGCTTTAATTCGTACGTTATTATGCCTTATGTGTTACCATATTTATTAATGTGTCCTTAATTCAACGTAGCTTACTTAATTAGTGATTACACTTAACGTTTAATGCTTAATACACTTACCAAATCTCGCGGATTAGGGAAGAATGTCTGCTCGATCAGCGGGAAACCGTCGCGTCCCAGCCGACGCTGCAGCTGCAGCAGGTGCGAGAAGACCCACGGCTTGTCCTGTTTCCACGCAAAATCAAAATAATGTACAGTTAATTTCACTTCACCTCCATAAACGACTCTCAACTTGTGCGACCCACCTGGAATTGGTAAATGGAATGTAGCGAATTGATGCTTGGTACTCCGCCGTACTTCAGCGCCAACACGGTCGAGCGGAAGTCGTAAGTTCCATCACGTGGCGGCTGCCGTATCAATACGAAATCCGGGCGAAACGAGCGGTGAACCTGTTTCAAAAAAATTAAAGCAAAGAACTTGTAGTCTTAGCAGACGCCTAACTATATATTTTTTTTAAATATGAAGTGAGACAGCAATAAATAAATAAATATAAAACGAAACAAATCAGTCTACCTTGCAGATTTTTTTCAGAAACAGAAAATGAGTATTGCATACTTTTGTGATGCCAAAAAATATCAATGGTTCGGAAACTGGATGAAGTTACGTTATTCCGTTAACAAGAGTACAGATTTTCGAAGAGAATCAACTTTTTATTGCATACTTTTGTGATGCCCAAAAATATCAGTGTATAAAACCATTTTCGCGAATACCGTATGTTGGTGCAGAAACTTGATAAAGTAGTGATATTCACCTACGGTTCTGTTCTCGAATAGAAAGCAAATTAAATTAAAATTTGCATATTCAATTAATTTTCAATGTGTGGAGGATTATGCTTTTGGTCAATTTAGCATGTATACAGTATATGAGAGCTATAAGGACATATAAGTTGGGTGTGCGGGAGTAGGACCTGCACCTCTTGTGATTCCGTAGTGGCTGATAAAAATAATACACAAGTGCGCAGTGGATCGCAAATAAATTGAATGGCACAGCGAAACTGTGAGCGAGCCAACAAACAAAGCGCTAAAAGCCACTCCAAAGCGAAATTGAAATTGAATGTGCAAGCAATAAAAACAAAAGCAGACAAACAGCAAAAATAACATAAAGAGGACGCGACGAGGGACCTTCTGCAGCAGCAGCAGCAGCGGGGCAACTGTCTGAGCACATTGCACTAATTAAGAACAAATACGACGGGTCCCTTAGCACAATAGTGATGGAGTAGGGGCCGGAACAGGGGAATACTTACCCGGGTACCGTTGCGGTAGGCGGTCATTGAGATAACCGGTCCGGTATCGGCGCTGGAGACCACGGCAATGTCCTGCGGAAGCATGCACGATAGGGAATGCTAAATATAACACGCACACACAGTAAAGTCTCGCCTGCTTACCCGGAATTCGGCCTGCTCGACGCGTATATCGAAATCGCCATGCACACGACGCCCACGGAAGTACTTGGACCAATCGGTGTTCTGATCATCCAATACCAGCAGCGTGAAGTATCTGTCCTTGTTGAAGGTGGGCGCACGTTGAGTGGCGCTCTGAACCGCGGCGCCTGCGATGAATCACAGTGAATACATTAAACTGATTCTACTCGAAAATGCCTAAATTCATCAGCCCGTGCATACATCTCACAGCAATATTCTCAATTTCAATTTCAAGTTCGATTTTCGAATTAAATTCTTTCTTCAGAATTTGGTGTAGGCTACTAAATAGTCAGACAAAGCTAAGGAGAAGAGTTTAAACAAAATTTGCATATTCAAATTGGTTTGACAGGCAAATAAAGATAGATATACATTTTTCAGTCGCCCTGCTATCTTATCTCCCCTCTTTATTTGTATATCCGTGCGTTGTATCGTGTATATATACTTTCATCTCATTATTTTTTACGCGTATCTTCAGTTTAATTAAATACATAAATTACTTTCTATACTGTTAGCTCTGAAATCATTAGATACTTTGTTATAGCTACATTATGCTACATACATACCTGCAAGTTTGATATTGTATAGATACGAGTATTATGAACATTTGACTGTGATATGCAACAATTTCATAAGGGATCGGGTCAACTACAGTAGACAACGGAAACCAAAACCGAAACCGAAACTGATACTGATACTGAAATTGAGAACATGACAAACTGAGATGAGAGATGCACGTCTGGGGAGGCTGAAATTGAGCTCGAGAAGCACACAGCATCTGATTGTGTTGCTGTCTTGTTTGCGGCCATAGCATACCCAATATGGAGGCGCCTTGATCTCGTGCTGCACCGGTCAAACTCTGCACACGCTGCAGCAGACTCTCACGCGACTTGGCCGGGCTGGTGGGTGCGCTGACGCCACGTGGCGGCGCGGGAGCTGCTGCCGCCGGTGCTTTGCCGGCGCCGAAGCTTAGCGATAGCTCCGGTGCGGCGCCGGCGGGCTGCGGCGGCAGCTGACCCGGTGCCGGTGGTGGCGGCATATTCGGTGGACCGCCAGCGGCATGCGGCTTCGTTGGCTGGTCCTGTATAGGACGCGCAGCTGGCGGCAAGCTATTGGGATCAACATCATCGACCTCGGAAGACAAGTCTCCCGAGCTGAATCTGAGCGTCGTGCGTGGTTAATGTGTTTGTTCAATGCGGATGCGGATTCGGATTAGATGTTTTTTGTGTGTTCGGTGAGGGATTTCGAACCATACAATAGGTGAGGAGTGCGGCGCAAGGAAGAAAGAGATAGAGAGAGAGAAAGAGAGAGAGAGGGCGAGAGAGAGCACACGTTTTGTGGGAGAAGAGAGAATAGACAAACATATGAAATCTCAAATTAGTTTTGTCCAACTGGCGACACCCTCGCCTCCATCCCGCACGGGGCACGGGGCGAGGGAGCGCATTCCCTTTTTAAGGTCTTTACCTTCTCTTCAGGAAATTAACATTGGAAGTGAAGCTTGACTTGAACGACGAGAAATTCAGGGTGCTGCTTTTAGGTTCCTGTGCGGCACACGCGAAGCGAGAGAGAGAGAGAGAGAGAGAGAGAGAGGGGAATACAGAAAGAGTACAAAGAGAGCTCGTTAGGCTGACTTAGAATTTTATAAGTTAAGGTGCGTTCAATTTTGGGCATTCAGTAGTCGAATATGTTTTGTTTTCAGTGCAAAATTCACACACACACACACACATGCGCACTTTAACATAGTTGATTATGCGTACATTGAAGGCAAACACGTTGAAAGCGTTAAATCAAAACACAAAATGCAATAAAAATGCAATCGCAATCGTAACTGATTAGGCCCACGGGGCGTATACGCGACGCCTCGCCACTTCGAATGTGAATTCACACAGTGAAAGATGGTAAAAAGCGTAAAATTGGTCCACAAGTGCTCAGAGCAAGCGCCGAGAGAGCTTGTCTCTTGTCTTGCTTTCGCCTTGCCTCGTGAACTCCAACTTCAAATTTCATATGTCATCTTGTCAGAGATCGATTAGTAAAGTAAACATTATACCATATTAAGAATGATTTCATTCCTATCACCCATAAGCTGCGCCGATTGAATGATTAAATAGAACATGAAATCGCGATGAGTGTAGAGGGCGAATAATGGATTATTGTGCGGGCGAACGGACAGAGACGAGTAGAAATAGTAAAAAATAATAAAAAGCAGACAACAAACAAAGCTGAAATGCGTTATGCCGAAGTCCTGCATATAGCCTTGCCTGGATAAGTGTTTTGCAATATTATAGACCGTTAGGTAGACTTAAATTCACAGAAAATTTAATTATAATTACAAAGAAAACTTGATCTGATATATAAAAAATATAATATATATAGTTTCTAAGCCTTTAAAGACAAGCCTTTCTGCACACAGAATATATATAATGTGCATAATATGTATATGTTCTCCTCATAGGGTTGCCTTGGTCCCGTGCCAAATTAAATTTACCCACAGCAAGGCTAGAGTCAAAGATAAAACTGTGCAATTAAAGCTTAGCTGAATTTCAATTTCAGCTTGTGCGCATGAATAAACGTAAAAACAAATTGCCCGAAGGGGGAATATGGGAATATGGACGCACAGACTGGCAACAGGTGCTGGCAGCTGGGCAGGATAAAATTGCAGACAATGGCACAAGGATTAGAGTTGCCAGGCAACCACAAGCCACGGTTGAAGGTGCCTCAAGCTCTGCGCGACTTAAAAGGCAACTATAAGTGCCGCCAGCTCAGCTGCTGCGCTGCGGCACGGCTGGGGTCTTGTTGCCCTGGCACCCTGTGCTCCTGTCGCCCCTGTCGCCTTGTCGAGTGTGTGTGTCAAACACTTGTGTGGCCCAAAAGCTGCCAGGCCTTCGAGCAGCCATTCGAATTGCTTGGGCAGCCTGCCGGCTCGGCGGCACTTGAAACTTTTCAGCAGGCTGACATTATGGGGCAACACGCACGACAAAAGAGAAGGCCGAGTGGCCCGCGGCAACGGGGCCAATTGCGTTTATGGGCGAAACGCTGACGAGAACGGGACGAGACATAAACGAACTGAGGCTGACTTTAAAGGCAACTGAAAATGCTGGCTTAATGCGATGCGTTCTACGAATGCTATGAAAGCTAAAGCAAGGCGTGGCATGATACATATGAGTGAGTGCGAACTATATTAGATGAGCGGGTGGCTGAGTGATGGGGTGGGGGGGTTTGGTGGAGTGTGCAAGCGGGTTGCAGTGTTACGCTCCCATTTGGCGCTGCCTTACCGGTGGCGGGGCGCAGATTCGCCCACACCCAGCAGTTGCAATGGCGCTAATATTGACCGTGGACAACGATGGAGTCGAACAGTCGCAGGTCGCTGTTCAGTGGGCGCTGTTACTGCACTGTGTCTATTCCTTTCGCTGGTGAAGTAGTCACTTGCTTCTTTTTAGGCCTTAAGACGTTGCTTGCTGCTGCGCTAAAAAGAAAGAGAAAAAGAGAGAGAAACTTATTAAAACTTGCGCAGTCAAAGATATTTGCGCGGCAGCTGCCTCAGGCAAATTGCGAGCTGAAACTTTTGACAGTGTCCTCGCCAAGACAAACATTCCATTGTCAGGCAAGCCAGGGGGGGCGGTGGCAGCGGAATGGCGGCCCAACTGTCTACCCAAACGTCTGCCCAACTGTCTGCCAGTCTGCCTAACTGCGGTTGCTTTTTTTTATTTTCATTTTTATAGTTGCTGCTGTTGCCGTTGTTGTTTCTGCTGCTGCCAACTCGAACGTTGATTTGGTTCAATGCACTCGCTGGCTGCAAACTAGGACAAACCATACAGGCGTAAATATGAAACCAAGAGTTGCAAGTCGAGAACTCTTGACTGGCCACAAATGTTGCAACACAATTTGTAGTAAAGGCGCAGAACAGTCGCAGTGCTCTTAAAGTGTGCTACAATTTGCAGTAAACTTTTTCATAAGCGAAAACAAATCTTGGCTAACGTTTCTCAAATAGAAAGCGACAAATCGCAGTCTCAAGTAGAAAGTGCTGAATAATTGACTAAGCAGAATAAATCACACAAAATAAACAAGCAGACGCACACACGTATACACACGTACACTTCTTGCTTGCAAACTAATTAAAGTTTTCCCAATGCGCCGCCGTTTGCTACATGCAAATAAATAAATTGTCGCCTGTCGCGGCGACTTCAAGTTTGGCTAGCGAAAGTTTTTATAATTTGTGTTGCCTACTTTTGGGCGGCCGCATAAAAGGCTGCCTCGCAGCGTGCGTGCTACAAATTGACAGCGCGCGCCTCCTGCTACACACCGCGATGTCCTTGAATAATAATATGCGCATAAATTGTTGTAGTGAGGTCGGCAGGGGGCTGGGGGTGTTGCCGAATGGCGAATACCCAATTTACGGTGCTATAAAAAATGCATAAAGCGTTGGATATTGCGAATCAAATACTTTGAACATTCAGCTTGGAGATATATGCGCACTTATGACATAAGCGAAGTCAAGTTACGCATACGCCATGTTCCATTCAGCGGCACCAATGGCGTCACTAGGTCTGCCACAGTCGCTGTAACATTTGTGTGGGCGAACCACATACAAACTTCCGTTACGTTTGCTCAGTCAGTGCTCGGAGAATTTGTTCGCCTGTGTGGATTGCACTGCTCGCCTCACGTTTGACATTCTCCGCTGTGTCCTCGCCATCGTCGTTGTCGCCGTCGTTCTCTTTCTTGTTCGTCGCACTTAAATGTCAAAGTTGACTAAAGCCCGCTCGCAAAAAAATCGGAATCGGAAATGAAAGGGAATGCACACAATTTGTTCGAGTTTTTGGGACTCATATTGATGGATTCACCGGCAAGCTGAGCTAAATTTATATATACACACGCAGATGGGTCGGTACGGACTGTTTATATAACGGAAGCCAGCAAAGTTTGATTAAATGAAAAGAGATGCCTATTTATATCCTCGTTAGCAGCAGCACCAGCAGCAGCAGCTCGTCAGCAGTTTCAAATTTTATTTAACTGGCGAATTAATGCAGCATTTACTCTGCGGCACGCTCCAGTTTGCATGTGTGTTTTGTTCTAAACTTTGTGAAAAACTTTCCAGATTTATAATCAGCGTGCAACAAGCTGTGGCATAACTTTTTGGGGTAGTATTTGCTAACTCCATTAGAATGTGTAAGCTGGCCATGATGGGCTGCATCTGCAGCTACAGCTGCTCGCAATGCGCAACAATCTATCAACTTGCTCATCAGCTCGGATTTCAGAGAAGCATTCGGCTAGTTTAAAGGGAAAGCGGGCGAAAGGCAAAGCGATTCAGCAGTCAGCCACAGCCACAGCTAACCCATTTTTCAGACCGCATTTCCTTTGCCTTGTGACTTGACAGGTTTGTGCCATAAAACGAGCGAACGAACGAAGAAACGTTTAATGTCCTTTCGATGGTAATTAAACAGAGGCAGGCAAAAACAAGGCGACAAAGCGAAGAGGCGACGAAGAGGAGCTGACAAAAATGAGACACGAATGTGGCACGAGGCATCACAACTGAGGTCAAAAGACTCAGGCACGCAAATAGCAACAACGAGAAAACCAACAGCAACAGCAGCAGCAACAACTGCAACGCACGCATTGTTGCCTCTCATTTACAGCTTAGGCCACGTGCAGTGTGCATGTATATGTGTGTGGGTGGGGAGCGTGGGTGTTTAGGAGAGCGGGCGCTCGTTTTCTCATTAGCTAAACGACTTTTCGTTGCATACTTCTAGGCAGCTAATTATATTTACTAACTGCGAACTAAGCAATTAAAATGTATATAAATTAAAGTTGCACAAAATTCACTCGCCCTAACAACACTTCTCAACCCTATCCCCTCCCCTCGTCCCTCTATTTTCGTCCTTTGTTGTGGATTTGTGGGTTAGCAGGTTCCACTATCGGGCAATCTGCGCGCTATCCAAAACGCTTTAATCGCCTACGCTTTTTATTTTACTTCTAATTCAATAAAACGCTTTTGCCACATTGCCTCTGCCTCTGTTCTTGTCCCTCTACTTGCCTCGGGTTTGTTGTTACTGTGTCTGTTCACGCTTATCACGTACTCTCTCTCTCTCTCTCTCTCTCACTGTGTGTAACACACACACTCTCACAGAGTCCCTTCACACACACACACACGCTGCCTTGTCTGACTGACTTAGTGATACAGAATTTTACCGTGTTTCGATTTTTTTGGCAATTCCAAATGCCTTCAGCCAAGTTGCCGAGTTGAGACTGTGCCTGGGACTCCGTTTATGGGCAAGATGAACGCACCGAAACGCACTTTTGATACGCGAAATGGAGTTGAAAATTATTCAACTCTGATATAGAGCCGTGATGAATGTTGAGATGAGATTCAAGAAATGGAACACAGAATGGCTTTTCAAAAATTTTGTTGCTGCTGAATTTCGAACGCACTTGACCAAAAAATAGCTGAACTATTGTCGACGGTGATGAAATTTTCACTGAGCGAGCAACCGAGGCGCGTTGTTATATATTAATTTCCCACCAAAAAGTGTCAAGGAATGAGCGCGAGAGCCAAATGATGAGAGATAAGAAATTGAGAGAGAGAGAGAGCGCGCGCAAGCTGAGAGCAGAGCTTAACAAGAAAACAAAACATTTATTTTATATTAATTACAAACCCTACAGTAGAAAATATGCCAAAAAATAAGTTTTTGGCATAAAATCCACTAAAGTTCTCGCATAATTCACCTTCTAATCGTATATTTAATACACAACTTACCGTTATTTCTGGTGCGTTAGCCAACACTGTGCGGTGCAGGCGCTCTCTTGCGAGTAACCACCGCGCGGCTAGTGCGCCTGCGTCTGATAGTAAGCCCGCGAGTGTATCGATTCATTCAATGCTTTTTACGCTTGCAGTGTGCAACCACCACAAGCGCAACACACACACACAGATACACACACCCGTACGCACGCACTCTCACACAGACAAGCACACACACGTGCTGCTTTATTTTTATCAACGCAAAGCGTAACGGCTGAGCAGAATGAATATGCCGTGATAAAGAGCGCCCGCTTCGTTCTCTCGTTCTCGCTTCGGCAATCTGGCAACGCCGCGCAACGCGCAGACAACGGCCAAGGCGGATGAGACGTTTAAGCGCCAACAACAAAAGCAACAATAACTAACTACGAACGAAAGATGTGGCCAAAAAGCGCGACGTGAAAAAATTTCAATGTGTAAACACAAAACAACAAAAAGCGAGAAGCGAGTCGCGAGAAGAGCGAACGAAGCAGGCAAACTGGCCGCGGCAGCAGAGCGGCAACTGAGCTGCTCTGCCGCTGCTATGCTTGGAGCACCAGCTCCAGCTCCTCCAGCTCCAGCTACAGCGCCAACCAAGCAGCCCGTTTCAGTCGCAACGAAACTCTCGAGCCGTCAAGTTACTAAGCGGAAATTTGTTAACGTGTTTTTGATCGTGTTTTTCTGCTGCTGAGAGCGCACGATCTTTAAAAAGTCGAGAGAGCCTATCAGCATAATGTGAGTGTGCGGCTAAGTTCAACAATGGCAATTCAATTGTTTAAAAGTTGTACAATAAAAACACCAGCAATAACAACAACAAATAACGACGACGCCACAAATTGTTGCATAAAACTTGTTTTTCACGTGCGCGTTCGCCTACGAAATGTGCACGAAGAGCGCGAGCCAAGATCGCGAGTGATAGAGAAAGAGAGAATGCTTTGGCATAGCACAATAAAGAAACAAAATTAAATACTACTAGTTTATTTTAAAAAAAAATGGCAAATTTCAACGAACGCAACAATAAAATAACACGTATTTGCAGCGAAATATTTTTGAAAAAAGTGTGAGAGACTCTGCAAGCTGAGCAGATTTATACGAAATTCTCTTCGCCTTGCGCGCTTCTCTTCCGCTCTTCGCAGTCTCTTCAAGTCGAATATTAACAACTGTTTGGATGAAGGTCTTAAGCGGATTGCATAAGTCTTGTTTGCATTGCATAGATTTAAGCAAAAATCTCACATTAACACCGGAGATTTATCGTAGTATGCATTTCCGCCAGATCGAGAGATTGAGTCCAACTGCACGCCTACTAGTTTTAGTATAAAATCTGACTTTTCTAAAGTGCGACTACGATTTCGGATGACATATCATAATTATATATTAATATTACTTTATATTATATGTATAAAGCTGCATGCATGTGCTTTGTTTTACTTGAAATGCCCCCGAGCACATGACGTAAGCGTGCGGGCAGCCAACACTTCGTTTTTTTTTTGTGTTTATCTCCATCTGCCATATATACGATACACCTATGTCGACGATACACATAACATTGGTGTGCCATAAATTCATGTGCACATATGTCATGGCGACAAACTTGTTTCGGAAACAAACAAATTTCGTTTGCTTCTCGAAACGATTCGCAAACCTTTTTTCCCCGAAACAACAAAAACAAGCGCAGATCAATCGGATTGGGTTCAGATCGGTAAGATTGGGCGGTTTGCTTTTGAAAACGAAAACGAGTACGTGAGCAACAGACGCTGTCCCACATTATTACTGCGGCAGAAGTTTCCAAGTTCGACAATAAAAAAACGCATATTAAAAGATTAGACATTATTGCGGTGAAACACTTGTGTCACGTTTACGCGTTTTGAAATTTCCTAGAAAGTTACCAAAAGAAATCTTCGGAGTTATCTCGCAATGCAGCTGCGCCGTCGCAGTTGAAAGCGAGTCCGATAAACCGCAGGAAATCGACTGGATATGGCGGCAGTAATTGTCTGCTTCAAGCTTGCATTGTTCTCGCATTGACTCATCAATTGATGATGAACACGAACCACAACAAAAGCAACAACAACAATAGTGATATGGCGACTGTTAAATGAGCTATTTATTGGGATCTGCTGCAGTTTGTTGTTATTGTTGTTGTTGCTGCTGCGTGAGGCGCATGAAATTTGTCATTATTTGTCATAACAATTTGCGCAGTTGATAAACGACTTTTTGCAGTTGCCACAGGGATACGGTATACGGTCACGTGACGTCACAGTCAGGCAGAGGAAAAGAAAATAAAAGACTCAGGCAACGAACGTGCGCCACAATGACAAACCACATAAAAAAGGAAAAGGCTCGCTCTTTCGCGCTTGCCCTGCTGCTGCTCACAGTCTCACAGGTAAGTTAACTTACTCACACACACATACACAATTATAAATCGCAGTACTCTGCGTAGTTTTCCCTCCATTTCACTTTTCATTTGCATACAATAATGTTCTGCCTGGTACCGCAGCCGGGGCCAAGGCATAAAAACGAGGTTAACCGCCGGCTCCGACATTATCCGAGAGCATTTTCATGGCGCACAAACAACATTCGCTGCGGGCACGTGAATTTTCCATGGCAATTTTCCGGGGCAAGACAAATTAATGAACACCAACTGCAGCTGCGCCCGTTACAGTTCTCCCCGTCTTAGCCAGTTTGGCTGGCAACACTTGGCCAGTTTCCCAGTGTGTGTCTCAGTTTCTCAGTCGGCCCGTTTGTCAATGGCTTTGGCGGCAGTTTTGGGGCGCGTCGGACTTGTGCTCATATTTTCCGCTACTACAATGTACTACATATTCAACTCCAACTCGCTGTGCCACTGACCGATATCTTTCGGTTACTTTTACCAGCACCGGCAGCAGCGGCAGCGGCAAAAGCAGCAACAGCAGCCACAGCCAGCCGCAGCAGGGCTTGGCGTTCTTGGCCCTTCTGCCGTGGCAGAGCCAATTTCCAATTGTTAGCTTCGATTTCATTTCGAGGCTTATGAAATGGCACAAATCTATTAAAACGACAGCTGCAGAGACTTGGCACCAATCGAAACTAGCCCAAGACTGTCTTTTGGAAGCTGCATTCGAGTGCCCTGTAATAAATACACAACTATAATACCCTGTAGCTATTGAAAACCGCTGAAAAAGGTGAAAACTTTTCATAGTTCACTGGAGTCGTGACTGATTTGTAAAACCTGTGTTCATTTCTATTCAGTATCAATAGTTTCTGTTTGTATAAGTCCGTACTACTCAGCAATTTCGAGAGCTAGAAAACTGGAGCTGTGCATAGTTTATGTCAAGTTAAAGCTTGAGCTTGCTTCAATAGCTTAGCTCGAAATATTTATCTAGTGTCAATACAGTCAAACCCTAAGCTGCAATGTTTTGTACGAAAGTACGATGTTATACGTATATATATATCAGCTAACAAAATGTTTATCGCCTTTACCCCTCAAAGCAATGATTCATACATAAAGACCACTTCATATTGATTACAGAATATCTCGCAGTCTAGCACGTTTGCAACTGCTTTGCCTGCTCGGTTGACAGTTTTATTCCCAATTAAAACATATGTTCACCATTAGTTTGACAGCGAAAAACCGCAAAAAGCACTTTCAGTTTCTGTGCGGACGGTACTGTAGTGTATGTTTCGAGGCGCCTAACGGGTATATTGAACTATTCACCGATATCGGCGAACGCATAAATATGACATCATAAACAACAAGCCAAGCGATACACACACACACACACACTCAGAGCACTCCGCCCACGGCGTTAGCGGGCATCTGAGACGTTTTGGGCTTGGCAACGAGAGGCGGCTAAAAGTGCGGGAAGAAAGGCATAAAAAGCAGCCAGAGCGACTACTTAGCCTTTAGTTGGCGTTGGCTAATGCAAAGCGCAGAGAACCTTGAAGCAGAAACAACGGCAAACAAACGTGCTGAGTGCAGGAAGCGGGGAACGGGCTTGGTCTGAGGATGAAGTTAATATGGAGTGAATGATAATGATGATGATGATGTTACTGAGTGGGGTATTAGCTTACCGGCGCGTCGTCTGCAAATGCCTGTGGAGAGACACACACACAACTAAATGCATGTGTGTTCATATGGGTGCGTGTTAAATATCTGTTAAAATTGAAATTTAGCTATCTTACGGTACTTCTGTTGTTGCTGCTACTGCTACTGCCATAACTCTTGTTGTCGTTGCCTTCACTGTGCCCACTTTTCACACTCATTAAACAAAAGCGAACTTGCGTTTTCTGTTCATTTTCAAAGGTTGTTCACACAGCTCACTCGCTGACGAAGAAGAAACACAAATGAAAAAATCAACTAATAAATAACATTTAAAATGCGCCACACCGCACCAACTATCGGCAATGTTATTAATTATAATTGTCGCCTTTTTGTCGCTGCTCAATGTAAATACGCTCATGTTGACTTGCATTTCAGTTCGGGGAAGATTGGGGCCGACTCACGCGTTGTTATTATTGTTGTTGCGGGCCATTAAAATCGCTTTCAATGTCAGAGCAAACAAAATATGCTAATTTGCGCACAACTATGGAAAACATACATACACACACACATATATACATATATTTAGCAGGCAATATAAATAACTCAGTCGTATTGACCATGTCGTCATGCCGTTGTCCATAGCAGCGATTCAACAAGGCAAATCGCAGCACCAGCGCCATACAAGATCTTGCCAAAGTGACGCACTTAGCTCGACCCAAGAGTCTGTGGTTAAGCTGCCACAACTATGCACTGTATACATACATATGCATGTATGTATGTAGTATAAACCTATAGAGATAAATGTAAGCTGAAATTGCTTGAAGCTTCAAGCGCGCTGGCAAGCACGTGTTCTACCAGCGTCAATTGAAGTAAGGCCCGTTTACTCGTTAGACACACACACACATACTCAGCAACGAGATAACTCATCGACTTATCTATATAGAATAGCGCATGAAGCGGTTCCTCGAAAATATGAATCATTGTTTCTCATTTCTAAGAAGCAAGCCGAACAAAAGACTTAGGCAACAAACTTGTTGATTGTTTTGGCCACTTTGATTGAAGTTATTTGAGTTGAGTGTGTTGTGTTGCTAACGGTAGAGGCCAAATACAGTTAGCAGTTATACCGGCAAACATATTAACTAGAACTCGGCCCATTCCATACAAGACATCGTTGTCTTGCCCCTGCTCAAACGTTTACGATGCTCGGATAGAACCACGGCAAACGCAAATGCAAATAGAATTCTCGGTTCTCAAGCCTTGTCCCATTATGCTCTAATTAACAGTCTGGGCCGCCTGGAGTGACTGGTCCACCAATCATATCGACCACAAAATGGAGTGCAACCAAGTGAACTGAACGCTGTCGCTGTTGGCGCAGTTGTCATCCGCACAGCGCGCACCGAGCACACCAGCATCGAGAGAGTCCACTCTCCGGTACCGGACCGGGGCAATTAGAAGAGCAACCAGTTTGGCCGACAGTCGTCGCACGCACGCAACACCAGCTGAGCCACTGGGTTAGTAGTGTGTCTGCGTCTGGGACTGCATCTGGAGTAGGCGACTGCGGACGACCTGGTACTGGTATTTGGCCAGGAAGCGGTTACCATCCATTGCCATTGCCATTAGATTGGTCAGAAGTCTTGTTCACAATATTGCTCTTTCTCTATTACTCTCGGTTTTTGCGCAGTTTGTGAACAGAGCGCAATATATTCGACAAGTGTCAGAACACTTGAGTGTACTCGAGTTTTGCATACCCTGCACATAGATTTGTGTAACTGAAAACTACTAGAATATTGTGCTTAAGACATTTAGGAAAAATATGTTGGCTCCAGCTCTAAAAGTCTCTGACATCTTGGCGCTCATACAGACAAGCAGACTTGGTTAAAAGAATAACTCCTCTGCGAAAAAGTTGGGCTCAACATTTAAAATTTATATAACAATATTATGCGTAGGATGTACAATTTTAATGTAACTAGCATTTGCAATAACAGAGATCCGTGTGCACAAACAGACAGATTTGCATTCTATATACCCGCTGCCAACCTGTATGGGTGCAGTTCGCAAAAAACGAGATCACAAGACCACGAAATCTATTGGTCCGTAGCCGTCATTCAGTGTTCGGTGTTGACGCAATTTAACGCCGCGTTGATTTCTAGTGCAAATTATTTTCAGTTTGTTTTCAGTTTTTACTACTCTGCCAGGTCTTGCGTAAAATTCATTTAAATCTATGCAAAAAATGTTGGGCATATTGGGTCAGCTGGCAGGTAGTCGGCACTGGGTAGACGAAAGATGGTTCTCAGTGCTCTCGGTTTGTTACGGGGAGAAAGTTCTTTGCTTTTGTCTGACATTGCTGGGTGCACTTCATTATTTGATTAGCTTGCATTGTGCAGCACGATCTGATCTGTTTCTGCCTCGGTTTCTGCTTCTGCTTTGCCGTCGTGCTGTCAGTCAGCAGCGAACCACCACACAATTGTTTGGCAATTGTTTTTAAGCTGCGGTAAAAGTAGGTTTTATTTGAAAATAATGGGAAAAAAGCCATTTGCCAGCGCCGCTTTCGTTGTACTCTCTCGATTTTTCCACTATGCTCCCGAAATATTGTAGAAAACCCGACACTTTTCTTTGGCAGTGACTTTGCGAAGCCAAAAATGATGGCGTTTATGGAAATTGCACAGCTAGCCACAGGTGATGTAGAAAACTCGCACAAGTGATGGGTTTTTCGTGTGCACATTTTTCGTGAATTAGGCTAATGCATAAAGAAAGTGTCACCGGGGCGGACAAGTGAATTTGCTTTCATCAGTCTCTTGGGCTTTTCCAAGTTTCCCAAGAGACTGCGATGGTTATCTGTAGGGGCACTCAAATCTTGATTAATGACAATCAAACGAGCAGCTAATGCATAACGATTATCGACAGAATAATTCCTGCATTTTCCAGCATTATGATCGACCCAAAAGCAGTTTTTTCTTTCTTGCCACAGTCAAGTTAAATTCAATTAAAGCCAGCTTTCAAAACAATCCAACCCATTTCGGTGTGCTCGAGGTAAAAGCAGCATGATGCCGGCTGAAGTAAGAAGAAAGTGCACAGAAGAAAAGCTATTAAAGCGAAACGAACCTTTCTTTGGCTACTGTCAGTATAAGAACCTCATACGCTTGATCCGGGAACTGGCAATTAGTAAAACCTATACGAGTACCAATGTGCAGCAACTGTTCGCGCCGCATGACAAGTTCTAAAGACATTTCTCTATAGATCTCCGCTGTTGATTGACTCTCAGGCCACTCGAGCGATTATTTATTACTATTAAACATTATTGGTGCTACGAAAGGTCTCGTCTCGTCTGAAGGGTCTGTGCTATGAAATTAGTGTGTCAGAACTTCGATTGAAATGTAATTGCAATAATTACAGCATGCGGGAAAACCCAGTCTTTCACCTGACTCTCCCCTCACCTCTTCCTCTCCTCTCCTATCTCTCTCTCTCTTTCTCCTTGTCTCTCTCTCTCTATCGGTTATATAAACCTCGCTGTGAACCGGTTGGCCTGCAGCTTCATTAGGCTTTCGGCCAGGCCCAAAAACTTGACTCAAACTGCGCATAAATACGGCCAACAATATGAGACTGCTGCGACTGCTTAAACGGCAATTTATGCGCTGCCAGCGAAAATACCGTGACAATTTGCAATCAGCAACAACAACTTGCAACGTGGCGCGCAGCTCACTCCGACTCCAAGCTGGGAGCCCGCTCGATCCGTGCTGGGGCCAGTCGGGCGACTTATGTTATAATTTACTTGCCAAGCTTTATTACTGCGCGCACTACTCGCATAGCGGAAATTTAAATGCACACAAAATATGTTAAAACTCTGCCCAACCCCCTCCCTTCCCTTGCGCCAACCTTACTGCCTTTGGTTGGGCACGAGTCGCGTTCGCTTTGCTTCTAACACAGCTTGTTGCAGTTGTTTCTGTTGTTGTTTAACAATTCAGCTCCGACTCCGGCTCCGGCTACGGCTTCGGTTTCGGCCTGAGCATTAGCGAATTTATTTGGCAATCAGTCGCAAAATATGCACAGCTGCACTCGGAACCTCCTCCCCCTTCCCACTTCTCCTGTGCTTACCTCCTGTTGCCCCCCTTTCGTAAAGTCTCTTAGTCGCAACTCGGACTTGCTCGAGAGATTGTATCGCGCTGCAACTGTTGCGCAATATTTAAGTTTTCTAAAAGGCAGCAAAGGAAACACACCCATTCCACTAGTAACTAGAGTGTGTGAGTATATCTGTGTGTGTGTCAAGTCTGGCCACAAGTTAAGCTAAATTAGCTGTGCACATAAATTACACACTCGCTGTTGTGCATTATCTCGGCAAGGGCCTCACAGAACGCGCAATCTTTAAGTCAGCTCAGGTTTTGCATTTCCATAGAATGCATTTGATTGGTGCTAAAAAAACATATGCATAAGTATATTGGGGGAACAACTTATTTTAATTATAGCTTGGATTCCTGGAAAGTAAAAAATAAATAATTATATTATTAGTGTAAGGACCTAAACTTGTCTACTTTGATACGATTCCGCTGATCGCAGATTCTTTGATCTTCATTTGGCAACCTATTCAAATTTGTAGGGTAGATGATGGTGATGAATTTTTATAAGCTACTTACAGCATTGTAAATGGTACAAAGTATCTGTAAATCGAGTAAGACTGCCTGCAGCTGGCATTAATTCCTGTTTTATCACTCTCGGACGGCTAATTGCCACGTCGTCCACTTTATATGCAGTAAGTTAGCTAATTGCGCCCATCTTTGTGTTCCTAATAGCTAATAGTTGTGGCCCATACTCAGGGTTTTGGTTTAGGGTCATTTGGCCATTTAGCAGTTTGGCCATTTGCCTGTTTGACTCGCTGCAGCTAAATAAATCAGCAGTGGGCAGCGCTTAATGGCGCAGTCGGACGGAGCACAGTTGACCAGGCGGGATGCTTGGAGGCAGCCACAGCTCCTGCTGTGCGTGGCTGAGGCAACGTCTGATATTTTGATACGATTTACATGCGCAGCAGCCGGCAAACAAGTTTGTGTTCCAAGTCTTTTGTTTCGCCATCGCCATCGCCATCGCAATCGCAAAGGCCGAAAGGAATTTTTTATTTTATTTTCCTTCATTGTTTTTTATTTTGTGCTGTTTTGTCTGAAAAATCACCCAAGTGTCCTGCGGCAGCGGCGGCGACTTGGCAGCGGCAACTAATGACCAACCACATGAGCTAGTCGAAATCCATCACAATCAAAGCCTCAGCTCGCTTGCCATTGCCCGGCATGGAGGCTGTCTGAAACTGTAGCTGGAGCAGCAGTTGTGGCGTGACTGACAGCGCAAGTGTCTAATTGTGTTTCGAGAGGTTTAGCTTTTGTTTACTGTGTGTGTGTGTGTGTGTGTGTTGGAAAGCCAACAACAATCAGAGCGTGTTGCATAATACAAAGGCCACAACAAAACAGCTGGCAACAATTTTGGTGCTGTTGCGATTTTAACAAGCCCAACGATAGTGAAACGAGCATGCAAAAACTATTTTAATTGACTGACTCCAAGCGTGGCGCGGGCTATAGCAGCAGCTCCAGCTCCAGCTTCAGCTTCAGCTCGGTTGCCGTCTGTCGATGCCGAATGTAAATGCAAAATTTATACAAAACAATTGCATTTTGCCAAGCGACAAATTGTCATGGGAGTTGCAGCCGCAGCCGTAGCCACAGTCACAATCGTAGCCAGAGCTGGAAACGGAATTGCATTTGCTACGTGCTGCATGTGACCCTCGAGCGTTGGCCATGCGCTCTCATTGAACTGTGCCGCCAAACAGATCTGGCTATAATTGTCGGCATGGCAGAAGGCACTCGCTCGACTCCACTCTACTCCCTACTCCTCCACTCGACTCGGTTAGAATGTGAAGTTATTAAGGATATCGCAGCGAAGCAGAAGAAGAAGCTAAGAAGAAACCCGTAAATTGCTTGTGCAATCCACCACATGCAAAGTGGACGTTCTAGTTGGCACAACGGCCATAGAAAGTGGCACACTGGCCAACATGTTTTTGGCAAACAAAAACTACAGCTTACAACTTTAAATTGGGTCGATCCACAGTTGCTGCTGCATTTCACCTGACGCACAGTGGGCGAGCTGAGCGGAGTCCGATTAAAAGCGAGTCATAATGATCGGTCAGCTCGAGAAGGAATGCATTCTCTCACCGCATGGAGCTGGCAGGCAGGCAGGCAGGCAGGCACCTTTCGAAAGCAAATATACTCGTACATAAATCAATCGAAGGGGTCGGCGAGAGGATCGGTAGGGTAGAGGGTAACGCCGTCAGGTCGCCGCGTCATCGGGCCTGAGGGCTGGCTTTTTGGGGCTGAGCGCCAGAGAGAACGTGAGCTGCCCAAAAAACAAAGCGGATCAATGCGATTGCCATGACATGACTTACTTAACGTTTGTACTGCTTATCTAGCGCCTACGGTCTATGGCGACTCCAATTCTACTCGAAGCTGCACTCGTCGTAGCCGTAGCTGGAGCACAAATTCAATTATCACGACGACGGCAAAACCAAGTCGCGAGCATGCCAATAAATTATCTTCAAGCCAAATGCCTTTGACAGTGCGCGACTGGAGCTGGGAGCTGGAAGTCTAGCTGGACCTACAACTGGCCCAAAACGTGCAGCGCAAAGTTCTTAGTTCCGAGTGCCAGAGTCGCAGCCGGAGTCGGAGTCGGAGTCTGTGGTTTGGTCTGGCAATTAATTGTGACTTTTGCTGACTCTTCGGTTGGCCATTAAAATTAATTAGAATTCTCTAGGCACACAGAGAGAGAGAGAGAGAGAGAGAGAGAGTGAGATAGAGAGAGAGAGTGAGAGAGGGGTAGGGATGGGAAGTAAGTCGCCGCTCATCCAATGAGTTGGCTTTAAATAATGCTCACTTATTTACCATGTTACTTGGACTGTGCGTTCCCAGGCTCCGTGAAATGGGTCAAAGTTATTAGCGAAACCAAACAAAAAAACCCACAAAAAAACCCCCACTTACTCATCGGCGTCTTCTTCTTGCTCTTCTTACAGATTACCGCCCAGGAGCCGGCAGCGCAGCCCAGCGAATTTGCGCCCCATGTCACTGCCACCTGCAAAACGGGAACGATGAACATCAAGGTGAAATTCAGTTCCGGCTACACGGGCGCCGTGCATGCCCGCGATCATCGCACGCCCACCTGCATGGCCATGGGCGATGGCAGCGATGCAGTCGCCTTCAGCCTCAATCTGTGGGCCAAGCAGGGAGCCCCCGACTACTGTGGCATATTGGTCAGCAACGTGAGTGGCAGCAACGTAAGCACAATCGTTCCATAACAAACTGCTAACCAACCCAATAACTTTTAACCAGAAGATCGAAGTGAACTCTATCCATATTCGGGATTGCGGTAAACGAGAGATAAGCAAGAGAAAAATTAGTTCCAGATAGAACTAGAAACAGCAGAGAGAAATTCCAGATTTAAGCTGCTTTGTGGCAACTAGAGAACTGAATTTAAAATTCATTGATGGAGAATAAGAGAGAATGAGATATTAGTTCCAGTTCTAGTTCTTAAAAAGACAATTGAGAAATTAAGAAAGATATATGAGTGTTTGCTAGAACCACAGCTGAGTTTAAAATTGACTACTAAAACTGTCTTCACAAGCTTAAAAAGTTAATTGATATGGCGCTTCCTTTTGTTCTTGTCAATGAATATGCATCTATACAATAATTTAAAGAATCTGATTTGTACAAGTATTTAAAAGATTCCCAGCAAGCGAGATTTGAACCAAGTTCTTGAAGTATCAATTAAAATGATTGCTAGAAAATCGAGGAACTATTCGACCCTGTTGCCAGTTACATGTGTTTCCACATGCGAAGACCTTGTTGCAATGATGGTGCGGACAGAGACGAGCCGCGGCGGGGGCGGGGGCGGAGGTGGAGGCGTCTCGCACGCATGCGCATAAATTTGCGCAAATCTCGTCGTATCTGGCGTACTCAAGTTGTGGCCCCAAATCAAGGCAAATCAGCACAAAGACTGCGACTGCGAGCGAGTCTCAGACTGAGACTGAGACTGAGAGCGAGACGACGTCGTCAGTCTATATAGTAACGATGGCAATAAAAATCAAGTTTAATCCTACGTGCATCAACGCGGCGTTGACAGGCGTCGGCTGCGTGTGGGTAAGCAGCGCCCCAGACGGAACAATGGAGCAGATACAGAGCCAGAGCCGAGACCTGTGCTGGGTCTGGGTCTGGGCCTGGGCCTGGGCAGAGCCATTAGCATTAGCTGCGGCCATAAGCAGATATGCCAGATATAACTACAAGTGCACACACACACACGCACACGCACACTCACGAGTGTGTAGTGTATGTGCGGCGATCATAATGCAAATTATCAGAGTACAACATTATTAATTGCAATGTCAAACAGCGCAAGGCTGCACCCTGTATCCCAATTTTATAAATAACTACGACAGGGATCAGGGACTGTTCGGGCGAGTACGTTTGCCAGACTGGCCAGACTTGCCTGCATAGGTGTAGCAGATTTATTTCAGCGCTCTCTCGGCCCACCTTCCGTTTGCCTTAGCCGGGTCCAAAAAGGGAGGTCCCCTATAAAATTAAATCACGCTTATCGCGACGACGGCAGCTTGGGTTTTATTTTAGCTCTAGTTGGCTGAGAAGCAGGCGGGCCTGGGCTGGACAGGGCAGAGCAGGGCAGGGCAGGGCAGGGCGGTGCAGAGAGGCAGCTGTGGGGCAACAACTGCGACTGTAGCTGCGGCTGAGGCTGTGGGGAGTGTCGACAGCGCGCCGGCGTCTAGCTGCGGCCCGATCCAATGCTCAGACAGTTCACATGCTCAGACATGGATATTCACGCTGCGACTTTGACAGCATTCCGAACTGTTGTTACTGCAATACCCTGCATAAGTGTAGAACGAGTGAAAGCGGCTACATTGGGTGGGTGGAATTCAAGATCTATATATGGCAGGGCTAAGATATTTCCTTATATATAAAACTCAAGTCCAATTTTTGCAACGTCACAGCTTGTAGTGTATTTCGTAGAAAGATTTTCTATTTTAAGCTTAGAGAGCAGAGTATTTAGCAAGCGAATACGCTCGAGGGGCAGGGTATGCAGCTGTACATGTTCTGACTGTTCTGTTTTTTTTTGCGTGTGCGCGGAATTTGTGTCAAAAGAATTTTTTGTGTGTAGTCGAAAAGGGAAAAAAAAGAAACTCTCGAGCAATTTCGATTCTATTCCATGGCAAATATTTACGCAGCGCTTTAATTGCTGTGAAAATGCTTCGACATTGACTGAGACTGACCTTGGCTGTGCTGCACATGCAACACGCTCGGAAACCGTAGCAAAAACAGAAGCAGTCTAACCAAGCCCAGCCAGTCCCTATGGCAATGCCACGACCCAGCTGCAGCCTCTTTCGAGCGCCGTAATCTCTTTGATTCGGCTCGGCTTTTATGGCACAGCCCTCGCACTGTCCGTAGTTGGCAAAGTATGAAATTGGCGCTGACACAATGGCAAGACAGGCAGAGAGAGAAAGAGAGGGAGAGAGAGAGAGAGAGAGACAGACGCCTCGGCTCAGCTTGGCAATTTGAAGTTAGGTTCAAGTTGCTGTACGAGAGTGGGCTGAGTTCGCTGTACGAGTACTTGAACCTAACTCGGTCGCTGGTCTCTGCGAGTGGGTCGCACTGTCCGCAAATGATTTGCCATTATTTTATGATGAGAGTGTTATATGGTTCTTCGCGGTGTGCAGCGCCGTTAATAAGAAACAATTGCACAACAATTTGTCATTAAGTCATTTCGACAATGTGCCGAGCACGCAGTCATTTAGCCCCCTCCCTCTCTCTCTCTCTCTCTATTTCTCTCTATCTCCCTCTCTTACCTCGTCCGACTTCAAATCGCTTTGATAATAACTTCATAATGAGTTCATCCGCTGACGTCTGCAGCGGATAAGTAGCCCCTCCCCCCGCCCCTTTGCACGCCATCAACGCCATCGCCTCGCTCGACTAATCACAATCCTAAGCCATGAGTTGGCCAAGAGTTAGTGACGTTTCACCCCCCTTACCAATGCTCCCTCCCTCTTACTGCTTCATTGATTGTGATTCTTTTGCAGCGAATTGTCGAGGTATTTATACGCATTTATCTGTTGTTTATGCGCTAACAGCTGCTTCCACTAATATACCAACAACCAACAATATAACAAACTTATTCGACTCAGATCAAACAAAGATTCATTCATAAAACTGTAATACGTAATACCTTCAGTTAATCAAACATATGCGAGCATAGGGCGTGGGTTGTCTGGCAAAAGAGAACACAGCTGCGGATCTGCATGCATATATGGCAAACTGTCTATATGTATCGGTTAAAACCTGTTCGACAGCTGCGACAAGTCAGCAATTGTGGCTCTTGCTTAATTGCTGTCAATTGCGGGTCAAGGTTAATGTGATGCATCACTAAGTCGCCAGTGACAATGCTCAATTGGAATTCTCAACTGGAATTCAACGATTCCGCACTGAGATCGCTTCTTGATCGTTTGGGCTTGGTTAGCTGCGATGGCAGTTTCCATTAGCCGCACGAGCTGCAATTACCTGCAGCCATTACGTCTATGTGTGCGCGCATTCTAACAAGTTGCTCGTCTAAGTCTTTCGTTCTTTTTTTTTTACTGCTGGCCCGCGCTGTCAGTTTCATGCGGCTGCACAATTAAAACGCTAAATTATATGAAATGCCTCGAAATGAAATGCAAACATGTTATTACCGAATTGTCTGACAGTGGCAGCAGCAGCAACAGCATCGTAAAGGGTGTACCGAGGGCAGGGGGTGGCTCATTAACTGGAAAGTGGAGCTATTAATGTGGCTGCCAAGCATAAGATTCAATGAAGTTCAGACAGAAAGGTAAACACGGCCACGAATGCCAAGCAAACAGCTGGAAAATGGGAAAATGTGACTGACTGCCGGGACGGCAAAGCGTCACACTTGGCGGCACTTTGCATTTCCTTGTTGTTGCTGCTGCTGCTGCTGCTGCAGCTGCAGCTGCTCTGCAATTACATCATGGTGACAATTAACGTGCCACAGTTGCCTCTGCTACTGCTGCTGCTGCGATTTTTATTAGCCCATTGCCATAAAACTGCCCGCTTATTATCTGGCCCTCAAAGCCGTGCATAAATACGCATAATGTGCACACAAAAAAGATACCAAAGACACCCCGCAATGCCTGCTCCTGCTCAGCTTAACTTGCTAATGCGACTGCTTAAGCCCAATCAACATAAAAAGTTCTATGCAATTTTAATAACCAACGATTTAACCGAACTGACACTCTACCTAACTCACTTCCTCTCTCTCTCTCTCTCTCTCTTTCTCTCAGCGCACGGAGGAACGTTCCATTCAGCTGGCGGTGCGTGTGCACAAGACGCTCGAACTGGCAGATGATAAATTTTATGTGATTACCTGTGGCAAATCGGGTTACACGCGGTAAGTTGCAAGCTAACTGCCGAATTCGGTTGGAAGTGAACTGCACTTAACTCACTTAACTCTCGAGATGCTTCCGTCAGCTACAGCTTCAGGAAAGTGATCGCTTGTCTTGCTAATTTCAGTTCAGTTCGAGTTCGCATTCGAAACTAGTTTCGGGCGGCGAACAACAAATGGAAATCAAAGTGCGCAGAAATCAAGTGTCCGATTAATATGATTCTGCGTGTGTGTGTGGGCACTATTGTGTGCTGCCTCTTATTGATTTTCTATGTAGAACTCAGAACGATCTCCAGATCTCGAAACCTCAAGGCCATTAACGCCATCGTGCACAATACAATGAAATTCTCTTTTATTTTTCGGCTGCTCAATTTCGCACTGTACTCAATTAACGGTAAATTATTTATGGCTACTCTCTTGTAGATTACAATCTGGCAATTTAATTTGCGCTTGCCTCATTTGCATAATGCCAATGACTTGCGCAAGTTTGTTGCCTAAGTCTTTTGTTTCGGTACACATTAAAAATGCTAGAAAATCGTTTTTCAAAAGTACAGTTTGTACATGCGTGTTGAGTTACCATATAGTTAACTTTACTATATATAATTTTAGCGCTAGTTGCGCTCTGTTAAGCGCACAGCAAAAGGAAATTGAAAACGACAAATAAAAATCGACAAAAAAAAAACGCGCGAAAATGTACAAAACAGCAAAGAGCTACATGGTTTATATGTATATATGCGAATAGGTACTAGCAGGCCGGTCGATGCATGTCGATATGTTTAAACCGAGCTACCCACAACGTTGACGTAATTGCCGGCAATTGCATAAGCCGCTGACGGCCAAACGAAACTGCAAGCGAAACGCGACGCTAGTCGAGTCTTTTGACTGAATTTTTTAATTGGCAACGCGATCTGCGGCGATCTGCCCGTGGTTAACCCGATTATACTAATGCCGCGTTCCTGCGTTCCATTCACAGCGATGACAATGCACACGTTGTGCTCAAGTTTCTGGAGAACGATCATCGGGTGCGTGAAACCGTCTACGGGCACGAGTACAAAATACGCGCCGAATTCACCAAGCCAAACGGTGAGTTATCATTACGATCTGTGGGGTTCTCTATTGTTATTTAACTCTTCTCCCTCCGCCAGACACCTACGGCCTGCGTGTGGGCAATTGCTTTGCCTTTGACAAGAAGAACATCACCCTCAAGCTGACCGATGATCGCGGGTGAGTGCAGTTTGATGCTGGTTCCTTCAGCCCGTTCACCAACATTGCGTCTTTCTTCTCTGCCCACAGTTGCCCCTACGATGCGAATCTGATGAGCCGCTTTGTACCCACTGCCGACGGACGCGCTGCTGAGGCTACACTCACCTCCATGTTCAAGTTTCCCGAGGGTGAGTCGTGTCGTGTAGCTGCTATACAGTACTCTAATTCCTTTTCTGTGGCAGGCTCCGAGGTGCATCTGCAGTGCGACGTTATACAGTGCTACGGCCGTTGCGTGGAGATTGACGACTGCAACCAGGTGATCCAGGCCGGTTTCATCAAGGGCAACAGCGGACCGCGTAAGTTTGGACCCAACGAGGAGGGCTCTAGCATTGCGGGCACCACAGTGTTTGTTCTGGATCCCGCCGAGGCACGATGTGAGTGGCGTCAACAATGGATCAACATCAACTGGCTGAAATCGTGAATTATATATGTGTCTATTTCGGTCCTTCACAGTAATCTCTCCCAATTGCGAGGACGGCATCCGGCCCAGCTGGCTGCTGTGGCTGGCCATCACATTGGGTGTACTCTTTCTCATCATGCTGCTGATGAACATATTCCTCTGCACTGCCATGAGCTGCAGTTGTGCCAACACTGAGGTCAGTTCGAGCTCGAGAATTTCAGTTGCTGGCCAGAGAAATAATCTTTATATACGGCTTTGCATTTTCTTCTTTCTTTGCAGATCATTGAGAAGGAGCCCTCGATCATTGAGGAATACGATCCCTATCGCAGCTGGCATGGCAGTCAGTATGGTTCCCGTTACTCGCTGCATGGTCGCGATGCGCACAAGGGCTACACCAGTGGCGGCTCGACGATACACTCGAATAGGTCTGATAGATATTAAGCCGATCTGCCACAACACACACAAACACACACAGACACTCGATCTACTCTACACTCGATTTGCATCTTTGCTCTCACAAATTTCTCTGGTAGCCGTGGAGCCAACACAGACACAAACACTTAGACACACACAAACACACGTAAAGCATGCCTATAAAGCCTTGTATCGTATCTACTATATATGTATCGTATCTTTTGTTAACTCTACCGATGTGCCCGCCCTAGAACACAGAACAGAACAGAACAAAACAAAAGAAAACAAAACAAATGAATATCTGAACCTACTGAGAATGAATCTATTTCGTGCCTTGTATTGCAACTGTAATTAACCGTTGATTGAGTATGCGTTTATTTGAGATATCGACTAACTTTATAAGCTAAACTAAAACCTAAACAAACCATATAAACAATAAGTCTATTCTCGTACAACTTCCTGTCCTGAACCCGCAAAACACTAACCGTCTACACTTCAAGTTCGATTTGCTAACCGTCGATTCTGTTTCGAAACACACGATTTTACGATACCAATTTGATTTTGATTCTGATTATAAACCCGTACTACTTCGAAGGTCTATTCCAATTGATAACGATTATGCAATTGTACATTCACGACCCGGCTCTAGACATTCCTCCACGTTACAAGGACAGCGTGCCCATCGCGGACCGCCCAGTAATATATAATACTACATAACTATAATAGAAACCCTAACTCGTAAGTCAATTGTGACAGTTTATCGTAATTGTTTACTCTCTACTTAAGTCTCAAATGTATATAATTATAATTGTTTTCCAAATTCTTTTGCTGGAATTAATTGTAAGCCCCAAAACGGATGCCGCTGTAAAATACTAAACGAAATCAAATACCTAAAATCAAACGAAAATTCGCATATAGTATAAATATATATGGTATGTATAACACACTAAAATTAAGTCATTAGTCTTTCATAAGTACAATCGATAAATGTGCACGAGTATTAGAGAAGTGTAAAAAAACCAGAAGCCCCACTAAATTAAAAATCGGAAAATCGAAAGAGACCTGGATTTTTGACTGCATTTTTGATTTACGTTTAACGTTAGCAGTACGAATTGTAATTAATTATAAAATAATAAAGCCTTAATTAAATGTAACGCAAAATTATATTTTAATGAGAAATAAAACTAAAAATAACTACTATTTTTTTAATTTTTTGATTAATTTTTTAAATTAATTTTTAATTTTTAAGCCAAAAATGTTATGTTAACAGACTGCTAACATTAATTTGTTGTTGTTCCCCATACTGATCAAGCAGTGCAAGCTGGGTTCGCCGCCCTGCGTTACCATCACCTGTTAATGCTCTGTTAGCCTAAGAATAGGCTCTGCTTGAATTCGAGTAACGGCATTTTTTTTTCAAATTTAAATTTGAAATTTCTCAAAAACGAGCGCAGCCAGCACGATGCAATACTTTGAAACGGGTTTAGTTTTCTTTTGTCTGCTATAAGCCACGACCACAAGGTCATGGAAGGCTCGTGACTACCTTGACAAGGGTCTAAAGTTTTCGCCATTTTTCTCAAAAACGGAGAATTGAAATTGGAAAATAATAATTTTCCCCGCTTAAGAAAAGCCCTGGCTACGTTTGTGCGGGAGGGTTTTCCAAAAAGATAAAAATTGTGGACTGCACTCGCGCTAAAAGAAGAAAGAGAGCAAAAAATGTACACAGTGTTTGCGGAATTGTTTTGAAAGGACTGGTTTGAGTAATATTTTTGAAACATTTTGCAAATTGTTAATTGTTGTTTCTAGGAAGTTCAACAAAATTTTGGAGTGAAAATATTCGAGGATAGCCGAGAGGCCAACTGTTTTTCCGACCCCCCTTTTTTGTTTTTAAATTTTTTTATTTTATTGTTGGTTTTTTACTGCCGCTAAAAAGTATGCAATGTATTTTTTACTTACGCCTTCTGTTAACTCAACAGACTGTTAACATTGTTCCCACAACTGCTAGATTTGCAGCTCAAAAGTATGCAATAAAAATTCAACGGTTGATCTATCAAGCGCAAAAGTATGCAATCTCTTTAAATGCGCCTACCCGCAATGCAATGATTCTCACCCTGTGCTCGACTTATCGCAAATTCTCCGCTCACAACCAGTTTTGCTCTCTTTCGCTCGCAAATTTGGCATGGGTACAGTTTGAAGTTCCGCCACAGCTGCTGCTGACGCCGCCGGCAAACTGTTCCCAGTTCAGTCGGTTGGTATTTTCGCATGGGGTCGGTTTCGGTTTCAGTCTGACAGCGTCGGTCGTTGAGCGTGCAAGTGCCAGGAGGAGACGAGAGAACGTAGCGTAGCGCGTACAGTGAAACCGAGGCACAGAGCGCGAACGAGAAGCACACGGTTTGAATGGCTGTGACCACGGGCATGGCTACAACTACAGTTGCGTTTGCATTTTTGTACATGTGTGTGCTTGTGTGTGTGGGTGAATAGAACAATAGCAGCAGCGACGACAACGTAAAATAAATAGTGAAACAAAAAGCAAAAGAAATAACAACATCAGCAACACCGAAGAAGAACGTCGAAGTCGGCAAGCGCGTCTTGTTGTTGTTGTTATTGTTGTCGAACGTGCGAAGTGGAGTTTGCCTTTGCCTTTGATTTTGATTTTATTGTGTTCTCCGTTTACCTGGGCCTCGCGTGTTGTTGCTTCGTGTTGTGAATCCCAGTTCAGGCTGCTGCATCAGTATTAGTAACAATTGTAAGTGACCATGGCGCGATTTAATAACAGTGTAAACATCTCTACAGCAACAACAACACTACTAAAAAGCAACCGCGTGACTAGAAAATTACTTTCGCGGAAAACCAATGATGCCCACTGTACTCCATGCAAATCGATTGTGAGCCGTGCCGAAAATCGCAGTATAAAATCATAAAGAGGGAGTTTGAAAATAGTTTGAGTTTCCTTGGCTGCCTGCATAGCCCAATTCAATTCATGTTGTACCCAGTGTGTTTGTGTGTGTGTGTTCCGTGAGTCATCGGAAAAATCGCAATGCTCTTCTTGCAATCCCAGCCAGTACCAACTGTCCTCCTACTCCACCACATAGAAAGATTTATTTTTAACCCTCTCACGGCACACGTTTCGTTTGGCCCATTTGGGGGCTGCATGCAAATTTCGTCTAGGCGTGTCGAATATTTTGAAAGTGCGCCGATGCTATAAATACCAAAAAGATCCATACACCACACGAATACCGTATAAAAACAATAATTAAAATTCTACTCAAAGCGTTGAGCTGTCATCGAGTGATTTTAATCAAAATTACCGCCAATAAAATAAACAACTTAGTATTTGTACTAGCAACGAAATGAAAGTTGTCTGTCTAGCGTAGGCAAATCTGATTTATATATATACTAGATACCAAAAGGCAAATGTAAATGTCATTAACCTCGTCGATTCGAGTGCGAGAATTGTCGTTCGGATTCGATACACCGTGAATTATCGTCATTAATTCGGAAGATACGATTTTCCACGTGACCGACTTGACTTGACGACGTTCGGATGTTGATACGAATGCGTCATTGCGTTTTTCTATTTCATGAACACAATGCTCCCGTTTTACTGGGTCATCCCCTGATAGCAACAGTTCACTATCGGATTATATAACTGAAGTATCTGTAGCCATTGCAAGATGTCAGTGTGATATATGCTATATATACTCGTATATATAGAAAGTTGTGCTGGCACAGTTCTCCCGGGGTTGCGTTGCGAATTTTAAGTTGTCATTTTATTATCAATCGGCAAATCAAGTGCTTTATATTCGAGTGGCACTTCAAAGTGAATAAGCAAATAATATGAATGAGGTCAGTTAGTATTTGTGACGAGAGCAGAAGTGATTAATAGTGAACTGTCTTTGTTCTTCTCGCTCTTGGATACGGATAAGCAACATGCAGTCCGTTTGGCGAGAATCATGTGAGTGAGGAGGGCGCAAATAAAACCAAGTACAGTTCGAATGCTGCACGAGTGCAGTGAACAATTAGTCGACTGTAAAATACCCTGCATGCCAGTCAATTCGTATTTCCATATTGCAGCCGAAAAATGTGTGAATCCAAAAGCCTGTATAGGGTGTAAGAAATTAAATTCAATTAACACATATTTTATAACTGGTTTCTTAACCTGTTTATTATTCATCAGTTCTTCAACTGAAAAATACAAATTTTAAAAATAATTTTGAACCCTAAAGTGACACAAAAAAAACGTTACTGTCTGGGAATTAAGATCGACCGTTATTATCAATGGCACAACATTAACATATGTAGTATGATTCATTTGCTTATCGCTG
This sequence comes from Zaprionus inermis, assembly GCA_018151445.1. Lineage (NCBI taxonomy): Eukaryota > Metazoa > Arthropoda > Insecta > Diptera > Drosophilidae > Zaprionus > Zaprionus inermis. Next base: position 2,710,624 of record JAECXD010000673.1, on the reverse strand, counting down.
ACATGGGCTCAATACGCTTTTGTTGATACTTATGTACATATGTAATTACATCCAACCGAAAGGCCCAACTAGTCCTAACTAATTAGTTGCCTGATCACGTTACTAGACCGAACATATTTTGCGTTACAGTTGGACTCATATCATGAGCCTTGTTTGTCTCGCAATCAGCCGTCAAATTCGAAATATGTATAATCAGCGTTAAAAAGGAAATACACATCGAATTTGTTGTGATTTACGAGCAAGTGTAAAAAATCAGAAAAACGCTCAAATAATTGTGTTCCTCCTATAGCTATCTCTGTGTATGTGCATGTATAAACATGATTTGGTATAAACATGGCTTACTCGCCCTACCGACTGTGCGTTGTCTGTCTACACGACTCTCAGTGTAAAATAACCCAACAAATGATGTCATGTCGGGTCCAGAGCCAGACCCAAATGCTCGGCTCACACACAGATACGTGCGCACATGTCTGGGTATTGCTTTGAGTGTTGAGCGCAGTTTTAGCTGGCCTTTTTCGATCGTTGTCAGATCATTAGCTCACCGGTTCGCAGAACGAATGTCTTTTATGTATTTATACTCTTCCATCTGTGCGGAAATTCATCGGTTTGTGCTCACTCAAAACACACACACGCATACCGACATTTTCCACTCTCAAGCAGAGACAAGACTTGCAAAATGAGCTCATCTTTACGCAACATTAAGTATGTTATTGTATTATATAGCAGCCATATCTTGAGAGACGTGAGGCATTTTGTTTGCAGGGCTAATTGATGTGCAATCGCCACACTCGATTGTGGCTGACCCTCGTTGACACCTCCGGGCGGCAACGTGTAGCAAGTTTCCAATACCGATGGCAGCGCCCACACGCAAGCTCTCTCTTCTCTCCCTGACTTGCGTCAGTTTGAATACTCGTGTATCTAGTACATTTCTATCTATACATTAATATCGCCTCCAGCTTTCCTGCACTTATCTAGAATTGCTTAAATTGCCGCAATTAATATAATCAGCTCGTCAGTGATGCATTTAAAAAAGAACTGCAGGGTATACAGCATTTCGATTCGGTTCCGCGTTCACTTTGAGTCGCATGTTTAATTGACTTTGGGCCTCCCGTCGACAAACAATGTGATAAATGCATTTTGCAAATATCGATTTTTGAATTTCGAATGCATTATTAAATATATTGTTAGTTGTTGTTGTAGCTGTGGCATGCTGTTCGTGTCACAACTCCGATTCACTTGTCTAGTTGCCATTAAAAAGCTAACACACTGTAATTATACCTAGAATTAGCATTTTAATGTTTAATGTCATCATCCAACATGCCTGGAAGGTAGTGAATTCGAAACTGCATTTTCAAATATTTTAAATTACTTAAATGAACTTCATTTATTTTATATTATTTATTTACTTTCGCTCCTATCTTCTTTAGATATATTTAGTATATTATTTAATTTATTTCTATTTTAAACAAGCTTACTGATGATATATATAAGCTAACTGTACAGTTTGCTGAATTTTTTCATATAAATATTTGAAGATCACTCTTCTTTTTCCTAAACAGACACACGAGGAATTCGCGCACACCGGGAACACGCTGTCACTTTCAAAGGGCACTTCAAAATGTACATTTATCAGGAGCTTGCAGAAAGATAAAAAATACATCCGAGCAAACTTGTAATTTAAGAAGATTATACGAAATAATCAAAATCTCAACTGCACAATAAACAAGCGGAAACTTGAGTAACACAAAACAAAAAAAATGACCATAACGTATACAGGAGAAGTTGCCACTTGTCGCGGCTTTGGATGTTTCCTCAAATTGCTGCTCAGGTGAGTTCAAATCTAATCTTAGAAAGTCTTATACTCGAGTGTTCTGTAGTATACAGACTAGAGTTCCACTCCAATGAATCGAGAGTGTGCGAAATTGCAAGTCCAGTGTTAATTAAAGAACTGACACAGTTCGACAGACAGGGGAGAAAGAGAGACAGGGGAACGAACTGCAAATTGACTATAATACTCTACGCTGGCAATCGGACGCACAGGCGTCGCACGTCGCACAATTGCAAGTAATGCAAATGGCAGAATTTTCCACTTGCAGCCCCAGCACATACTAGCGAAATAAACCCATGCAATTCCGTTTGATAGAAGCAACAACTCCAGGCCACCCACCCACACACGAGACGCGTGTCCCACACACAAGTGTAATCTAGAACGCGTCGACCCTCGCCTATTTGACATCTGTCAGGCATGTAATTTGAATAATACATATATAATTTAATAACTAGTAGCCCGTATTAAGAGGCCAATCGTGAAGAGACGGACTACCATATCTCTATGAGTGTTTCGCCGATAGCGACAGCCACTCGATAATCTAATAACTCCTATCGGTAATGATTTGCTAATAAAACATTCTCTTTTATAATATATATCGCTCGTATAAACATCACTAGTAGACATATGTACTTTCGTATTCATTCGTTAGCACCTTAAATTCGTAGAGTAAACAATGGAAATGCACACCAACGGCTATATACCCTGATTAATTGATCATGATAAACTTTTTTGCTTGCAGTTTCGGTTAGAGCTTTTGTGGGAATTGATGATTGTTTATTTAGATTTCTAACCCAAAAAATCGCTGTTCTTCCACTCCTATATTTCTCTTATTATATAGCTATAGTTTTATAAGTCTTTGTTTGATCTCAGCGATATTATTACTGCTTATATACCTTTTATAGCGGTCTGTCTACCCTCATCATGCGACGCCTACAAACCTTGAAATCTTTTGGGCGACTGATAAAGAGTAAAATTTTGTTTGCAATTCGGTCTATGATAAATGATAAGGGTATTCTCCTTCTTCTTGCTGTTTCTTTATTTTTATATATATCACATATGTATGTGATAAGAGTAGCTAACCTTTTCCTACTAACATACATAGGCTGAGTAAATGAGGTGGCAGTCACATTTTTTTTATAGCTTACTTGCTACCACTTGATTCGATCGTCTATGCATATTTGATCTATAAATCATTGATATATGCTCGTAACATATGTGTGTTTCTATTTCTGAAGTCGACGTTGGCACTATTATCAGCCAATATCAGTCAACGTGACTTATTAATGACGTCGTCAATTACGGAAAGTCTTGTAAACACAGGCCAGACAAATTGCCGCGTACCTTTAAGGTGGACCGTGACCCAGCGATTAGGAATGAGTAGCGATCATTTTGTGGCAAATCTTTATAGTGCTGTTTACTGAGAACTCTATTTATAGCTGTGATATAAGGTGATATATCATATTGCGAATACATAATCATAATACAATTTTTTTACTTTCAGATGGCGTGGAAGTATCTACAAATTGGTCTGGCTAGATCTGCTGGCCTTTCTCACACTCTATTACATGCTCAACCTGTTATACCGCTTTGGACTTAATGCCGCGCAGAAAGAGTAAGTGATGATATATGTCTGATATATGTCCAATCTGAATTCCACTATTCCCTTTTACTTTCAGAACCTTCGAGGCCATTGTGGCATATTGCAACAGTTATCGGGATCTCATACCACTCTCGTTCGTGCTGGGTTTCTATGTGTCCATTGTGATGACTCGTTGGTGGAATCAGTACACGTCCATACCCTGGCCGGATCCCATAGCTGTCTTTGTCAGTTCCAATGTGCATGGTCAGGATGAGCGAGGTCGTGTTATGCGTCGTACAATCATGCGATATGTCTGTCTCTGTCTCACCATGGTTCTGGCCAACGTCTCGCCACGGGTCAAGAAACGTTTTCCAGGGTTGAACAACCTGGTTGAAGCGGGCCTGCTTAACGAGAATGAACGCACCATTATTGAGACAATGAACAAAGCCTTTCCACGTCCTTCCAAGCATTGGCTACCCATCGTATGGGCTGCCAGCATTATAACCAGAGCCAGAAAGGAGGTCAGTCTAATTTACCAGCATATCCCGATCCTAATGTACCATACCATCATTTACAGGGTCGCATCCGAGATGATTTTGCCGTGAAGACAATAATCGATGAGCTGAACAAGTTCCGCGGACAGTGTGGCCTGCTCATCAGTTACGACACGATCAGTGTTCCCCTAGTGTACACACAGGTGGTAACTCTGGCAGTGTACTCCTATTTTCTGACTTGCTGCATGGGTCAGCAGTGGACGGATGGCAAGGTGGTGGGTTCCAGCAGTTATCTGAATAAGGTGGATTTGTATTTTCCGGTGTTCACCACGCTGCAATTCTTCTTCTACATGGGTTGGCTCAAGGTGGCCGAGTCCTTGATAAATCCCTTTGGCGAAGACGATGATGATTTCGAGGTAGGTTGTGTTTTTAGATTCATAAGTTTAGCTAACTAACTAATCTCGTAGGTCAACTGGATGGTTGATCGTAATCTGCAAGTATCGTATCTGATTGTCGATGAAATGCATCACGATCATCCGGAGTTGCTCAAGGATCAATACTGGGACGAGGTGTTCCCCAACGAGCTGCCCTACACGATTGCTGCCGAACGCTTTCGTGAGAATCATCCGGAACCCTCGACAGCTAAGATTGAGGTGCCAAAAAATGCGGCAATGCCATCGGCTATGTCTTCCGTTCGCATTGATGAAATGGTTGGTACAAACGGCATGGCCGGCGCCAGTGCGACTGGGTCGAAGCCGTCTGCCGCCGATCAGCCGCAAGGCGCACCCCTGCAGACAGTTACTTATGACCTTTCTAAGGGTGCGCCCGATGAGGAGGTTAGAATCAAAACGTTGGCAGTATTTACTATCCTAACGAAACATTGGCACCAAATACTCCGGGTTATCTGTAACTCACCTGATAAATTGTGGCGGAAATACCAAATCGAGCAAATTCTACTGTCTAACCTTCTTTCTGTCTAACCCAACACGAATTCCATGTCGAATTCAAATCCATCATTGGCATTTCAAATCACAGCGGTGTTTGGTAGCTATAGCTATGTATTTTATGTATATCTATAGTGTAAATATAGATATTAAATTTGTAAAGAGCATTAATAGTGGATTCTATTGAGCGTTTTGCAATATCTTAACAAATCTCAAACAAAATCTTTACCAAAGTAGAAAACTAATCTTATATTAACCTCTTATGCATATTATTATATATTTTTTTGAAAGTAAGAAACATGGATTTTAAATTAATTCATTAATTCGTGTGGTTAACCACACGAAACTGTACCAATAGAATCTGCTGCTCTCTAGCCATAATCTAATTCTACTTCTTATCGGTGTTTGTGTCTGTTCTAACTACTATAAGACTGCATACTAAACTTTTGATTCTAACAACGATCTGCCTACAGCTTCTAACTGCACTCTGCACAGCACGCCTTCCGGTAGCTTTGTGCGCACCCAAGCCAAAACTGCACCCCCTAACGGTTTCAAGTAACTTATGCACCCAACTAACTGTAAAAATGCGGCGAAATGTTTGCTAATTAATATCTTGATCTCTTTTGGCATGCGTTCAGGCCGACGATGCCAGCGGCATTCACTTTTCGGCAGGCAATGGAAAAATGCGACTGGGTCTTGGATCCTCGCCTAGCTTGGTCAGTGTATCGGGGACTTTGTCGCGTGTGAATACGGTAGCATCGGCCCTGAAGCGACTGCTCAGCCGCGACGAAAGCCGTCCAGGCTCAGCCACGCCTAGTGAAGATCCGGCCAAGTATCGCTTCCCGGCTAGTGCCAGCTCGGCAAGCTTAACCGGCGTCACTTCGGGCATAGCTGCAGTAAAGCCTGCTGGCAGCATGCGCATCACTGACCAGGTGATCGAAGAGGTCGATGAGCAGGCAACGATTACATCGACGCGCCAGCATGATCCACGTCCCAATGTCAAGGATATATTTGCAACGCAGCCACCGCTGTTGCCGCAGACCGCTGCTCAGCCTCAAACAATTCCGTACCAGCCGTCGCTGCCACCGCCAGATGCTGTAACAGCACGCTCTAAGCCCATGGATATACCCAAGCGTTCACCACAATATGAACGTGCCCAGTCACAGTACGAGCCCTGTCTCTTTCCACCCGGTGGCGTTGATGCCTTACTGAGCACCTCGGCGCCGGCCGGTGATAGTCCCTTACTGCTGTCATCGGCGGCAACTGCGCCCAGCTCTCCGGTGGGTGATAGCAGCAAGTCCCTTTTCGATCAGCAGAAGGCGGCAAGCCGCGAAACGGGTAAGTTGTCGCTATCGTCGCTTTGGCCGACTGCCTTCGAATACCCTTTTCTTCTGATTCCTGCTTACGATATTCACATCTAACATTTGTCTTCATTCATATCCATCCATACAATTATCGACATAAAGCGATTGAGAGACCCGATGCACCGCAGATTTTTAGGTGGTTCGTAACGCCCGGTAAAGTTCAAGTTCATTGGCAAAAACTACAGTTATTTTGTTGCTTAGCTTGCTCCACGTAATAGTTCCTAGTCCCTAAAGCGTTCCTGTTGTGTGAAGTTGTTTATTTTGATTTCTCCCTAGAATTTGATTTAGCATTATTGGAATGTTATTATTAATTAATTTTCGATTTTTTTTATTTTTGAATGAAATCTTTTTCATCTTTCTTTGATACTAACTTGAGTTAACCGATCGATCCAGTAATTCTTTCTATAGTGTAATACGTATGTAAGCTGTTCAGAATACACGATTCTACAGCAGGTTACTCCAAAATTTCTATCTATACGTATATCTAGACATTGCCTAGCCCTAATCCCGAGTTGCAGTTGCACTTATTTCTTAATGAAATTAAATAATCTGCCAAGCCTGTTGGCCGAGAGTCCAAAATACTAATATCAATCTCTGAACTTGCAGTCGAAAATCTGGACATCAAAACCTCGAACGACGTTTTGGCCAGCACAGTTGCCCCGGCTGCTGCCGAGCCCGTGCCAGATGTAGGCGATGACTTTGAAAAACTGAAGGCTGCCCGTGAGAAGGAGAAGCTAATGCGACAGCAGATCAATTTGGCACGCACCATTAGCACTGCGCCCGGAGTTGATCCGGCTGGAGTTGCCGTTCCGATGGTGCCAGTTGTGCCAGTCGGCGTCCCGATAGCGGCAACAATAGTACCTCAAGCTGTGTCCACGTTGCCCGCTGTTGCTTCCAGTGGCGACCTGCTCGCCGGCGGCGATCCTGTCTCCAGTTCCACCATTAAGTCCGACGACATCACCAATGGTAGTTGAACTGACGTCAAGTGATTCTGATGCTTCGCACGCACACATTAACGTATATAGGCTAAGTTGTTAGTTAATTTATGTGAGCTACCTAAAGTTAAAGTATGTATGTATGCTTATGCTTTACACTGTGCAGATCGAGTGAAACGGACACAGATTAAGAATGCTCATAACGTTAAAACGAGAATGAGTGAGAATGGACCTATTTAACGCTGTTAAAATATCTACATATTAACTATTTAGTTGTTAAGTTAAAAGTGATTTGAATCTACACAGTAAATTAAGTTTTTCTAAATGGCCAATTAATTGTGTTTGAATTAATCGAATCCACAAGCATATAAAAGTCATCATATAGATATACATCTAGTGATATTTATTGTAGTTTAAGATGCTTAAACATAGTACAACTAAAGAAGTTAACACATATGGTAAACGCCCCAAGCGTTAAAGGAAAAATTAAGTTTAAGGGTAAAAATTAGTTTGTCCACTGCCTCAAAAATTCGGGTATAATAACCGTAAACTAATAACGACCCACCTGACCGCCGTAGCGATCCTGAGCAGGACGACTGCCACCGTACATGCCACCGGCCCCGCTGTTGCCCTGATAGCCTCCAGAACGATCATTATAGGTACGATCAAAGCGACCCTGAGCCTGCATAGGGCGCCAGTTGTTATCATCAATGGGAGCTGATTTCTGCCACGAGTTACTATGAATATTCGAGGATAGTCCATTGTTGGTATAGGATTTCATTGGGCCGCTGCTACTACCCAGGTGAGCACTGCTGCTGCCACCGCCAGATGCAGCCCAAATGTTAACGTTGTTCGAGCTGCTGCCATAGCCTCCAGTTGCACCACTACTGGTTGAATTATCGTAGCGTTTGTTGCCACTAAAATAATTTAAAATTCGTTGCATTAAGGTGATTTTTTCAATAAACAAGATTGGGGCTTACTGTGACAAGCTGTGGGTTTCTTCGACACCTCCGCGTCTGTAATTTGAGTTGTTTCCGCGATCAGAGTCATTGTAGCGACCACCGGCGCCGCTACTTGTGTTGTTCTTGTGACCATATGAACCGGTAAGATTTCCCGTATTCTTGTGCACGTACGAGCTGGTTACTCCACTCGTGTTACTCTTGTGGACATACGAGCCGCTTGAGCCGCCAGTTCCGACGCCACCCGATGACACTGGTAAATGACGAACCTCCACTTCTCGCTTGTAATCATCTCGCTTACTTGTTGTGGATGATGCGTAATCATGTTTGGAGCTGGAGGATCCATAATCATTTCCACCCGACCGTTTGCTGGGCACTGTAGAATAATCGTCTATTGCACTGCGTTTGGTTCCAGCGGCACTGTATTCTGCACGTTTATTTGAGTAGTCCAAGCGCTTTGAACTGGAGTAGTCATCCAAACTGCGCTTAGAACTTGAAGCCGTGCTATAATCATCATGTTTCTTGTCATAAGAACTGGTGCTGTCAAGAAAATATTTGAATAAATTATCGAAGTGATGCGTGGCTTGTTGATTTACTTACTTGCGGGAGCTAACCAAGGATGCATCAAATCGCGGTGGTGGTGGAGCATCAAACACCGCAGAGCGCTTGCGATCGGAAACTTCGGAATAACGATCATCAGTGCGTTTGCTCACAGAACGTTTAACAGGATCCTCACGAGACTCCATAATCCTTGAATACCATTAGTGGCAATAGGGGAAAGATGAAAGAGAGTTAAATTTACAACATTAGCAACATAATAAAGATAGACAATAAGTTCGTTATACATGTATATAGATATAGTATAGGCTACGATGCAGTTGCAAATCATTTGCGGTTGCATAAATATAAACATAAATGCAAAAGCATTTTTCAACACTGTCCGGCAGTTGGAGGTTGTAGGTTGAAGAAACAACGTAGTGGCTGCAACTTAACACACTAATTTACCCGGCCAATATAGCCTTTGACAATATATATAGATATACATATGTGAAAATAAATGATGTTTTTTTTTTAGATTTTTTTAGCGTTGTGTGTGCAACGCGATTACGTTTATCATACTTCATCTGTTGCCGCTTCAATTCGAGGCGCTCCAGCTCGATTTTCTCACGCTCCAGTTTTTGGCGCTCTCGTTCCATGCGCAACAGTTCGGCCTTCTCACGCTCAAGGCGCTCCCGTTCGATGGCCAGCTTGCGTCGTTCTTCCGCCAGGCGCTCCTCCTCAATGCGCTGGCGTTCGCGGGCTTCGCGACGTCGCCGCTCCTCCTCACGAAGCTCGCGCTCTCGTTCGCGCAAGCGCTGGCGTTCCCGCTCCTCACGTATCTTCTGATAGGACAGCATCTCGCGCTGACGCCGCTCACGCTCTCGTTGACGCTGCTGAATTTCACGGTCGACATCACGTGGATGTCGCGAAGTACGACGCTCGTTAGAGCCATCGCGATGTTGAGACTTGTGACCTGTGCCAGACCGGTGATCGCGTTCGTGTCGCTTATCCCCACCCAAAGATTTGTCCCTGTCGTCGCGCTGCAGTTTGCCGTTGCGATCTTTGTCCTTGCCGTCGCGCTTGTTGCCGGATTCGCTGCTTGAGTTCTTGCCGTCCCCACTGGCGTCGCTACCTTTCTTTTCATCGCCACCATTGCCCTTGGAACTGTTTCCCTTTTTCTCGTCTTCCTTCTTCTTGGAATCGTTGTTAGCCTTGTTGTTCGCCTTGTTCGACTTGTTGCCAGTGTCCTTCAAAGAACTAGCACTGCCGCCGATCTCGTTCTTGGTACGCTCCACCGATATGATACGTCCATGCAACTCAGTGCGATGTAGATTCTCAATGCAGCGTGATGCATCACCCGAGGAGAACATGGTCACATAACCATAGCAACGAGTCCCTGGAGTACGGGTATTGGTGACCACCTTGGCTCCGATAACCTTGCCGAACTTGGAAAATATGGCTTTCAAGTCACTGGCGCGGGTCAGTGTGGATAAGCCGGATACCCACAGATTGCGTGACAGCAACGCCTGCTTGCCAGTCGCACCAGACGAAGCACCAGCCGCACTTGTGCCTCCGCCTCCACCCGATCCCGACTTGTTGGCAGCGGCACCCGATGATGCCGATGCTCCACCCGCAACTGATGATGCTGCTGCTGCCGCTGTCGATGATTTTTCTGCAAATTCCATGTAAATAATAACAATATTGGAAGAGAGTTATGGTCAGAGCTGTGAGTGGCTTTAACTGGTTAACTGTTTTGGTATTTGGTATTGTTTTTTGGATTTGATTTGATCATTAAGGGAAGCACTTTAAACGCACACATTGTAGATGCAGCTGTTGCAGCTTGCTGTTGTATTGTGATTAATCGACAAAACGAACCTGACTCTGACTCTAAATTATATACTCTGTATTAAGTTATTACCCTGCGCGCTATGGAGGCAAAGAGAGTGTGAATTTGATTGGGTTGATGCAATATTTTAGTTGCTGCTGATACTGTTTTTCTTTCGGTCGCAATTGGGGAGATCGTCGAAGGCCGCTCACTTGAAGAGTTGTCCAGCTGTTGAGAGTGATGTCGCGGAGAGTTGTCCTCGGCCCATCGTCGTGAAGTAGCAGTCTTCTTAAATCCAATTTGTCCTTGTTATTGTCCTATTGCTGTTACCTGGTTTCCAGAAAATTTAGCACTTGGCTACCAATTTATTTGAAAAATTTGGTAGAGAGCGGCAATTTTATTCAAAGATTTCTCATCTTCCAAGTTAATCAGCGTTTTCCTCATACTACTGATTTGTGATAAAGGAGTACCAGTCCCTTGTCCTTCCTTTGGTAGATTTCATTGGAAGAAGAGTACAAGCGATATAGTTTCATTGCAATTCAGGATATTTTCAGATTATGTTTTTCGGTTTAAAACAATTTTAATTTCCTTTTTTTTACACTTGCAGCTTGCCAGGCGTCTAAGTGCATGATGTGCCAAGTCCAAGAGTCCCCGATGCTGCTTTACAACCAGTGTTGTCCATTCCATTCCCAACCAAATTCACACTTTCTTGCACAATCTTTTCGTATGTGTGCCGCACAAAGTTCTTTCGAAAGCCTGTACTTAATTCATGCATGGCCTAACCAGCTTAATTATATGTATAACCTTACAAGCACACTGATCTCATGATGCAATTGTGGCTAAATTACCTTTATCGTCCTTTTGATTCGACGCCTTCGAACCAGACTTTAGGTCACTAAAATAATATTTGTATTAGTAACTTCTAATTTAGTGTAAAACTACAATTCAACGAACCCAGTATCTTTTTTATCAGCAGACTTGTCTTCCTTCTTCTTTAGTCGAGAGCCCTCCTCGTCTTTGTTCTTCTTATCTGCATCTTTAGAAGCTGTGCTAGATTTTTCAGATTTGTTTGCTGGTTTGACTGTAATATTAATGAAAATTAAAATTATTATAGTGCTGTTTAAAAATTATTTTTGTTGCAAGGTGAATCAGAATCTGATGATTGTCAAGCAACTTAGTTGGCAACGTAACAACAGAGCGAAGTGAGAGCAGGGAATTTGTATTGCGTGTCTAAACTGCAATAATTCAAGGCACTAATACAAAAATACATGCATATGTTTATATGCATGACACTGTATATATTATTTCAATGATGTAAAAGGTGCTTACCCGACTTTATCGACTTGTCGTCCGGAGCCTGAAACGACAATTTAATTTCAGCATTATCTAAAATGGAAATAGTTTATCTACACAAAATGTACCTCGTCGTGCAAAAGTTGTTGTTCGTCTTCTCCAATGGTTAAATTGATAGATTCGTCATTGTCAATTGTTACAGAGTCGCCTGTGTTCTCCTCTTGCATCTCATCATCACCGGATGGCTCCACATTTTCTTTAACTGCGCTCTTTTCGGAAGCATCGCCATTGGCATTTTGTTCCTGCTCACATTCTTCGTCGCGTTCTTCATCATCTTCGTCGTCATCGTCATCAAGTATAACGCATACATCATCTACATCACCAACTTGATCGATCTCGTGGCCATCTTCATCTGCATGATGAGCAGTGTCTTGTACATCTCCGTTTGTGTCGTCGGCACCTTCTACTTCTTCCATTTCGTCGGGATCAATGGGCTCCTCCTTTACTTGAACCTTAGACTCGTCATCCTTCAGCGGCAACGGCATTTGCTTCTTTGCCTTTGAAGCCGGTGTAATCAAATGTGTGCTGGGGTCAAGACCCTCCTCTTTTAATGCCTGCAATTTTTCGTTGTATACAGGGACTGCTGTTGGGTAATTTTAACACTACATACCCTTTCGAGTCGCTCTATGAGCACAGGCTTTGGACCCACGGTTTCTAGTTTTCTTTTTTCTAGCTCATCCTTCAAGTCACAAATGCGCAACTCGTTTACTTTCTTACCACCTGCTAGCATTGTTTTTAGTACTTATTAATACGGATTAAAATCACAATATAATTATTTGCAACGCAATCTGTAAAATATTCCGTTTTCCTCGATTTCACAAACGTATGCTAGTTCCGTATGCCTGCTGAGAATATTTTACAATTTCTTCTAAAATCAAAATGGCGACACGATACAAACTAATCAGAGTTGAAAATAAATATCGATTGATTAATAAATGAATATTCGATTTTGATTTATGCCCTAACGCAAAGCAATAACTAAAATTATTATTTACACCCATATGAAACCAATTTTCTGAAATTAAGAAGATATTCTTTACACACAAAATCTGATTAAATCATTTAAAAATAGTTTTTTTTTATCAACTTTCAATTCGCTATTCACAAGCTGCAGCAGCATACTATCCTTCAATAAATCGGACAGTTGTTTATTGTCTTTGCTTTGGTATTTTTCTATTTCCAGTTTCTGGTCTCACTCTTCGTGTGTTTTTTATTTTTCCGGGTGCCGGATTTTTGCAAGTAAAAACGTTTTCCTAAAATTTTACCATGTCGGTGGTCATTGAGACCACATTGGGTGACTTAACGGTGGATCTGTTCACCGATGAGAGGCCCGTTGCGTGTATGAACTTCATGAAGCTATGCCAGCTAAAGTACTACAACTTCAACCTATTTCATACTGTACAACAAGGCTTCTTAGCTCAGACAGGCGACCCCAGCGGCGCCGGGGATAGCGGCTCATCCGTGTGGGGAGTTATAGAGGGCTCTCACAAGCGATTCTTTGAGGCCGAATACCTACCGAAGATATATCATTCAAGCGCCGGCATCTTGTCGCTCGTCAGTGCCGGTAAAAATCTCGTGGGGTCGCAGTTCTTTTTTACACTCGGAGAAAATTTGACATCACTGGATGGTACGCATTGTGTTATTGGTGAAGTTGTCGAGGGACATGAGGTGCTACGAAAGCTAAATGATGCTATTGTGGATGAAAACTTTCGCCCCTATCAGGATATTCGTATAACGCATACAGTTGTTCTTGAGGATCCATTCCCCAATCCGCGGGGCTTTCAAATACCGCCTCGATCGCCATCACCAAGTGCAGAACGTCTAAAGAATGGACGCATTGCTGCCGACGAAGACATTGATGACACTGATGGCAAAAGTATGGAGGAAATGCAGGAGTTGTTGGCCGAGCGCGAGGCCAAAGCACGGGCCACAATCCTGGAAATCGTGGGTGACTTGCCAGATGCAGACATGGCGCCACCAGAAAACGTACTCTTTGTTTGCAAGCTAAATCCCGTAACCACAGACGACGATTTGGAGATTATTTTTAGTCGATTTGGAGTTGTAAAAAGCTGCGAAGTAATTCGTGACCGAAAGACGGGCGACTCCCTGCAATATGCCTTTGTGGAGTTTGAGGAACAAAAGTCGTGCGAGGCAGCCTATTTTAAAATGAATAATGTCCTCATTGATGACCGGCGAATACATGTCGACTTCTCGCAATCCATTTCAAAGGTGACTTGGCGTGGAAAAGGACGTGGTGTTGTTGGTGATAGTGGTAAACTTGACTTTGATAACTTGAAAGACCGAAATGGTAATAAGCATGCAAATAAGTACAGGAGTGATTCGCGTCGAGATAGATCCGACAATGACAAACAAAGAAGCCGAATGAGTTCCGCAGAGCGCAGAAAGGCTCGGGAGCAGCGACATATTGAACAAGACGAACAAAGGTCTAAGAAATTACAAAGTGCGCGCTCAAGATCAAGAGATAAGTTTGATCGAAATCGGGAAAGGGATTGGGACCGAAGAACATCGCGATCAAGAGAACAGAACAATCGGCGGGGATCGCCATCAAGAGAGCAAAGCAATCGGCGGAGATCGCCATCAAGACAACGAAACGAACGGCGGAGATCACGATCAAAGGAACGTAATGATCGACGCAGATCACCATCAAAACATCGAGACGATCGCAGAAGACCAATTTCACCTTATAGAGGTGGGGCCAACCGCTACTCACCCGATCGAAAACGTCAAGATAGTAGGCGAAGCAGTAGAGATGGAGAACAAAGGTAATAAATAATAAAGAATAATTTGGAATCGCTATTAATTGGATGATTCAATTGCAGGTCCACGGTGCACAGTAAGGAAAACTCACAAGCGTTAAAAAGGAACAGAGATTTTAAGGATGATCATTCAAAATACAAATCGAAAGACCGTAAAATTGTGGAAAAGGAGAGTAAACATAAGAAAAAGGCGAAACGCTCTAGGAGCAGTAATTCTTCAACTAGCGACTCCACAGATGATAGCGAGTCTTCGTCCGAAAGTTCAGATGATTCTTCTGACGATAGCACCTCTTCGGATGAACGCCAGAAACGAAAAAATAAGAAGTCGAAGCTTAAGAAATCCAAAGGGAAGAACAAACATAAGTCAAAGAAAAAGCACAAAAAATAAAATTTAACAATACAAACAATTTTAGTCTATGTATTTCGCTAATACCAATTACAGAACGTTGTTTTTCTTTTACTTTTTTCCTGAAGCAGACTCGGTTTCTAGAGCGGCCATCGCAGCCCCGCCGCAGCAACCAGTATCCTTTTCTCCCCGTCGCCTTCGGGGCTTTTCAATTATTGCGTCGGGATTGAAAACCACATTGTCGAGACGCGTCGTTTCTGGTGTTATACGCAATTCTAAAAGACGGTCCATTAGTAAATAAATATATAATATTATATTTATATAATTTTAACTTACCATATACATTGTCCTCGCGCTTTTCTGCTTGAATTATATTTGTACGGAGCTCGTGGTCCACATCTACAGCCAATTTAATCATCTATAACATTTGATTATTGAGTATCTTAATCAGATTCATATAATATCGTAATTACCTTTTGAATCTCTTCTTGATTGGATTCATTTCGATTCTGCTGAAAGGATTCGTTAATTTTGAGCCGGCCGGCAACTAACGCTCTCTCATCGCCTTGAAATACATACTGCCGCGTACGATGGAGTTTCTTGAACGCGGATAATACCTGTTGATGTCAAAGAAATCAATAAGGCATGTTGTTAATTAAATTTATTTAAAACATAAGCAAGAACTTGCCTGGCGCTTCAGTGATTGGGACATGGCTTTTACGTCACAGCCGATTAGAGATGAGATTGTATCGACAGAGAGTACAAGTATTTATTACTCTGTGATTTATAATTTTGCTTCCGGCTAAAAGTGCTTCAATGTGTGTTACATATAAAGGGAATAATAGCCGCGATATTTAATATCAAACTTTAAATTTATCACATAACTAAGTTTTTAACTTTACATGCATCATTCATAAATGTAAATAGAATCATCTGGCGTGAAATAGGGCTGGCAAAATTAATATATCATTAAATTTTGCCAGCCCTAGAAGTATACAGACTTGCAGTCTGAAACTTATCGATAAGTGCGTATCGTGAAGAATTTCGATAGCTCGGTGTTTTTTTTGACAACACCAGCTCAGTTGCACGAATTTTTTACTTCGCTTTGGATGTGCGGCGGTTGTTTCGGCGCGAAGGAGTATTTTGACTTTATAAACATGATTTGCGATTTCAAAAACTAAATTAAAATATCACTGGCTGAGGCAATCACAAAATTAAGCCAATTAGAAGTGAAATTTATTTACTATTGGGCATCTCGTTAATTGCATATCGAATCGTCAATTTATTAAAGTAGCATCGTTCAGTGCCCCAGCAGCACAGCTCAAAAAGAAAGTGCAAACGGTCCTGGCTAAATTAAAATACGAAACTGGCTCAAAACGACAAATTATCATTCTTCCTCAAGAACATGGACGACGAGGAGGAAGAGGTGACGGATCTGAAGCTGCAATTGTTTCACAATACAATACGGGAGCACATTGTAAGTCGCATTGAGCACCAGCAGCAGAGTGTGTGTGACGTCACGTTACATCAACTCAACGCACTACCCCTATACACATGCAGCTAGAAAATCGGATGCAGCTGCCGCTGCCGCTGCCCTGCGTTGTCGTGTGATTGTTATTGTTAACTGTACGGATTCGCGTTACACGCATGACGTTAGCCACAAGAACTGTTGGTCAGCTAAAACGGGCAAGCAGAGCAGCAGATAAGAAAACAAACGTCCCACACAGCCTTAGTCTACATATAATTTCTATTGTTTATGGTTCTTATCAGCTCCGCGAGCTGGCGAATTCGACTTGCGATTTAAGAAAGTCAAGCGATAGACACAGCCAAGGTAGTCTGATGTCTGTTTGTTTGTTTGGGTTTCGAATTAACCGATTTCCTGTGCGAGTTGCCAAGTCTGCAAAATTGCAGGTGCCGCCATTAGTTTATTTTAATTTGAGTTAAAGTGACAATAAAAAATCAAATTACTGGACTTAATTATTTTAATTGAATGAATTTATTCAAATTAACTTAATTAATGGCGTTAATTTGCTATAAACCGGCCAAAAATAGAATCACTGCATGGGAGTAAATATTGTTGCAAATCGACTGAAACGGGACCCCCTCAGCGGCAACAAGTGAAAGTGGTTGAGCTTATTTATAAATCTTTTCGTTTGCAATGAAAAGTGTATACATATGTGTATGTAGTATGTATACATTATGAACGTTTATATGCACATAAAATTAATTGTGCCTCGGCCACATTGCGCAAACATGAAAAAGAAACAAAAGGCCAAGCACATCCATTTCGAGATCTCAAAAAATTGTTGCCACTGTGGCTGTTGCACGAGCAAACAGTTTCAAGTGCACGGCAATTGGTCACGATTTTGGGCCAATCTGTGGACGCGACGGCTATCGAGCATAACCCTAAGCTGTAGCTATGAGCAGCTGTGCCTTTTGTTTAAACAATTTCCGTAGAGACACTATTCATATGTATATATCTGCAGGAATATGCATGCATAAGTACGTACGTATGTATGTATTAATGTGTGCTTGTATAGATTTCATTTTGTTTATAAATTTTATTGGGGCGTGACACAGTCAACACATTTTGTCGCTGCGAAACGTTGTTTATGTAGCTAAAAATAAACTAGGTCTTTTTTCATTCGAGTTATACAATTGTTTATCTTCTGCGTGTGTGTGGGTGGGTGTGTGTGTGCGTTCGCACTCGTCAAGTGTCAAAACTGACCCAGGAAACAGGTTCGGACCTGTCGCTGCTTTTGGGAAAATTCTTTGCTATTCTAAACTGAGTTATATCTTTCGTTAGCGCACACATTACCGAAAATTGAATAATTCCACACTCTCTTTGTGGGTCAGCAATCAAAGTACATTCCATGCGTGAGTCGCATGCACAATGTAACCCAAAAAAAACAAGTCATAGCCCCCATAAATTATGCAGGAAACAAACTGGCAAAGAAACGATAGTATTCGGGTTGAACTTGCAAATACCCTAGCTAAAAGCATGACTAGGCTTTCCTAAATATATTCCTGTCTTTGCTTTCATGTCTTGCATAAAAAGAGTATAATAGATAAATCGGTTACTTTTTTTCTGATGAATATGCCTATTCGATTAGTAGGCTGTGCCAGTGTCCTCTACTTGTTTTTGAGAATCACAGTTTTTTTTTAAGTATTATTAACACTTACTTATATGTGCCTGATAATGTTGCAGTTTCTTTTGTGTCGCTGCTCAACGTGATCGTTGTTTGTGTTGAGTATTCGAATTGCAGTGACTTTTCTACGGTTGTGTGTTTGTTATATACCCCTCATAAAACTGTTCGCGGGTCGTATTTGTGTTTTAAGACTCAAAAACATCTTTCACTTATCTAATTACAAATGTGTACATGTGTGTGTTTGCATACACACACACTTACATACTGCACTGTTCAGAGAAATGTGCATGTTTGTGCGCTGTTGCCTATCAACATTCGCCAGCAAAGTTGTTTGACAACAACAGCAACTGCAACAGCATACCGTCTACGCAGCATTTATGAGTGGCCGGACCCCCCTCGCCGCTCTCTTTTCGTCCCCACGTGCATCGCTATTTATAGTCGAGTCTCGCGTCGCATTGCATGTCGCTTAGGCGTTTTGGGCGTTTTTCATCTCGAGTTCACGTCAAGTCGTTGACTCGCTGCCTACGGCCAATGAATCTGTTTGGCCGAACAAGTTTGCATAGAACTTGTTAAGTCTATTCGCCGCTATCTCCCACTGGAGTTGCCAATGCAACTATTCTACGTTTTTCATGCAGCAACTCAGCTACTGAACGCGTGTCTCAGATACAGATAAATGTGTTTGTACATTGTATATTATCTACTATAAAGATTCCTACATTTGGTAATTTGCCTCAATTTTCCGTTCATTGTCATATATACTTGGCTATTCGATTAGCTTATTGTTCAGAGAATTTCGCTTTATTATTATTAATAAAATGCTTACGCTTCATTAATTTTAACGTAACGCTTTGAAGCTAATTCAGATCCAATTTTTATAGTCTGAGACATAAATAACCTTCAACGAGTGTCGTTTTTTCCCAAAGAGTATTCCCCATATGGAATAACTAAGCTAGTTTATATAATTTGCTAATTTCCCCTTTTATGCACATATAAATTATATATTTATATGTATTTGACTAGTACGTGAGCTTGAAACATTTTCTGAAACTGACCGCAGTAGTGTTTCCGATCTATTGATAATATTGTAGGTGTGTGCGCGTCTGTACAGATGTTGGTATATGTGGGGCACAGTGTCGCTATTTCATTCAGCAGTCGTGTCGTACGGCGCCAGACTGAAATGCGAGTACTCACTCCTAGCTAGGGTATTCATACAGCTCTTATCTATCGTTCTTTGTCGTTTAATGTGTGTGAATTTGTGGACCAAGTGTTCCAAGTTCAACAACGCCTCTGAACGGCACGTCATTGGGCCTGTCTTGATATTTGTAGCATAGAGTATACGAATTTTGAATGAATTATTTAAGTTTCATAAAGGAACAACGCACATTAGTGTTATCATACAAGCTTCATTTTCTTGTGAGACAAATTTGAAAACTATGTGTTGACAATTTAAAGGTCGCAGCAAAGGGCGAACGCGGGTAAATACTATAAATAAACATGGTACGAAGTGTATTGGAATTTTCTCAGGTTGTTTTTCGCTTAAGTATTATGTTTTATTTACAGAAAAAAGACAAACAATAATTACAATTTTTTTATTTTTTTATTATTTTGATAATGCTGTTTATCTACACATATGTGTATGCCTGGTTGTATGATCCTATCCCTGGTATTTCATGTTATTTATTTCCATGCGCTAACTAATTCTCTTTTCCCCTAATCAAATCAATCAGACGCATCTGCGTGGAACTATCAAATTAATTGGCTATTATGTACATGCATACACACATACATACATGTATATGTATGTATGTGCAGGTATACCAATATTATTAATAGCCAGTAGTTATATTCTGGCGCTAGTCAACAGGGCCAAGAAAATGCGCAACAAACGAACCATTGGAAACATGTGTATAAGTAATTTGTTTTGTTTCCCTCTGCTGCTGCTGCCGTTGTTTTCTGTTTCTTTTCTTTTGTGGCAGACAGACGAACATGAGAAGAGCATTATTAATTATAAATGTGTGTATGTACTTGTGTGTGTAGAGACATTTAGATATTTTGCATTGTCTTTACGCTTCGTAAAAAAACAATGACGTGTGTTTTACTGCTTGGCGTCTATTTTCATTATATCCACTTTGATTTAATGATAGTGGGGGATTTATAATATAATAATGAACACAAATACATAGATTCCATATATTTCCATTATCTTTCTGCAAAAACACAATCGCTAAGCATCAAATCTTCAAGTTCTTTGTATAGTTCATGATCATGATCTTCCGAATATGTTTGAAGTGCATGTCATACTCATTTATTTTTGTGATTATTGTTTTAGCATTTAATTGGCATGTCTACAATCAGCCTAATCATTATCATTAGACTTCTTGCCGCTGTCGTCGGTCGCTGATAAGTCCCGTTCAAACTGCTGACCTTTGCCCAAAAATTCTTTTACTTTGCTTATTAATCATCAACTTAGCGCATTCACTGTGCAAACAATCTTAATGGATTCAAGTTCAGATTAGAACTACTTAACAAATAATAATTTATGTATTTTGATAAAGGTGGAGTATACACGGAATATGTATATACATAACAAGAAATCGACAGACGTAATACAAAAAGACAAAGATATGTATTAAACATTCCTTTGTCCCATTTTCTGTGTTAAAAAGCTTTAAAGTTCTGTTCTTAGTTTCTACACACATATATTTCTTAAGAATCTCTTACTTGGAAATATATTTATGAAGAATCATAACTCCAGGAACTATTTATATTCTGGAACGCAGCTCATAGTAAACTGTATGTGCCGTTATCTTCACTGTAAAAATATTTATAGTATATGCATATAATATATATGTATATTAAATTACATTATTATTTGAAGTTTATTCACACCGTAAAACTGATTTATATTCGCATCTATTGCATTTTAATTGTCTTTTAATTATTGTAATAACCCTATGAGCACTGTAAATTCAAGTTCAGTCAAATTACACTGAGATTGATGCGTAATCTCTAATTATCGTGTGGTTCCATGTCGAACCAGAGTGCGGTCTACAGCCTTATGTAAACCCAAAACGCTATTTAATTAAATATTTAATTTCACGATAGATTGAACTGAAACCTTTGTTAAGAGTGTGTCCGTATATAAACAAAATGAAATTGAAAGAAATAAACACAGTTGCGCAAATAAACAAAATAATATGAAAGCGAAAGCCAATTTGTTTAGAAATACGAGCAAGTGTGCATGTCATATGAGATGGTTATTTACCTTATTGGCTTTAATAAATGAAAATATTATTATAAGATATTCACACTAATCAACAGCATCTCTCTTTGAATCTGCCTCGTTTCAGATATTCTTGCTGCTAATCATTTTGCTCTACTTCAGTTCGTATGTTGTCGTGTCGCGGTTTCGTCGACGAGATCGTGATGATCTCTACTCGAACGACGAAGACGAGGTGCTGGTCTATCGCATCAGGTAAGATGCATCCTTGTTTACCCAACAATATGGGAGACAGTTCGGGCAGAGTCCAATAACCCTGCTAATGGATCGATCAACAGGCCAATACTGATCGTGAATGATCTCTTTCTTTGCAGCTTCTGGCTATGTACCTTTACGTTGGCAGTGGCTGAGGGCGCAGCGATGCTGCTGCCAGTATCTATAGCAAGCAACGAGGTGCTGCTGCTGTATCCCAATAGTTATTATGTCAAGTGGCTGAACAGTTCCCTCATACAAGGTAAGAGTGCGTCAATGAAATAAGTTTTAAGCACATAATAAGTAAACGTTTCTGCCATTTCAGGACTGTGGAACCACGTTTTTCTCTTCTCCAACCTGTCGCTGTTCATCTTCCTTCCCTTTGTGTATCTCTTCTCCGAATCGACTGGTTTTGTGGGACACAAGAAGGGCATCGTGGCGCGAGTCTATGAAACCTTTACAGTATTCATGCTGATGGCCATCATTGTGCTGGTCCTGACGGCCGTCCTCAGTGCCGTGTTTGGCATCGAGAAGTTTCAATTCTTCTGGTTTCTAAGTACGTATCGATGGGGGGGAACCAATTCACCATATGTAATGAGGAAATAGTTCCCATCCATCGCTTGACAAACTGCACCCGGCCAAAATCAGAATGCATAACTAATTTTTCCCGTTTACGCTTCACAGATTTGGGCAGCGTTCACCTGCCGTTCCTTTATTCGTGTGTCTCATTTCTGGGCGTAATGCTAATGTTGAGTAAGTAACAATACGTTCAATTACAACTAATACAATGCCATTCATATAAACTGTCTGCTTTACATTTCCTGGCCAATGAACTTGTCAATGTATGCCAATTGTCTGGGATTGTGCTCGCGTGCCTTAGCCACGCTCTCCTCGAATTTCTCCACGTCATGCAGGCGCTTGTATGCAGTGGCTCTGTACAGCCAAGCACGTAGATTTGTCTCCTGCAATTTATCCAGCACATACTGACAATCGTCTAGGGCTCGCTTGAAGTTGCACAATCTGCAGGATAGAGGAAATAATTTCAGTATAGTCCCGACATGGACCGATACGGGAATTTACTTAATGTAGCACAAGGCACGATTGTTGTAGGTTATAGCGCTATCCTTGATACGCTCCACTGCCTTGCTGTAGTGCAAGATTGCCTTCTCGTAGTTTCCGTTGCGAAAGGCCTGGTTTCCCTGACTGAAAAGCGGTTGAAATGCGCATGGACTGGGTGTATTTTAGTCTACTCACTTGCGCTGCAACTCGGCTTCGTATTCACGCCTGGCACGAGCCTGTGCCCGCTCATTGGCATCCCGCTCCACTTCACGCATAAATCCTTCCTGATCGGTAGTATGCGGAACTCCTGGCGTCTGTGGCTTATCCTGTTCGGGAGCTTTATTTATTACCGTGCGATTCTCGCGCACTTTTAAGCGCACATTGTCCACATCAAGATTCTCAAAATCCTCCGCAGTTTTAGCTTTTGGCACATCAGGCTCCTCGGCATTGGGATCTTTGTTATTCAAGATATCCTCAATTTGTTTCAGCGTCGATTCAAATTCCGAAAAATCCGCGTCACTTTTGAAATCCTCCATTTCGCATAGACTATTCGAGTGTAAAATAATTGTAATAAGATAATTTACGGATTGTCTGCTTGCCGACAAAAAAATTGTCGTTTGTCGTTTGAATGATTGGAAACCCTGGAAACAACTAACACCGAGTCTGCTTTTTTACTTTGTTTTTGCTTAGTTTGTACGCCATATGGTTTCGTGCGCTTGTTTGGCGTTGTCAACCAGGTGCTGGTGCGTCCCATGCTGCTCCGAGATGTGAACGAGGAGTTTAGCGTGTTTTACATGGAGGAGGCGAGCGTTAAACGCAAGCTGGCACATATTGAGCTGCATAATGTAAGCGTCTCGGACACCGTAAATGGCAGCAGGCTGGCAAACGGCCATGCCAACGGGCGTAGCCATGGTTACATTACGCCTCAACCATTGCTGCAGAGCTCGCTGCCGCATTTGTATCAGCGTAAGCCACTGTCTGGCAACGTAGATGAGCAGCAGGAGCTGCTAAACGAAAGACTGAGAGAGTTGTATAGCGAGCGCAAGGAACTGGACAAGCTGCGCAAGTCGAGCACCTTCCAACGCACATTTGTCTATCCGCTGGCCATGCTGCTATTGATCTTCTGTACTGCAGTAACGATACTGCTCGTCGTGCAGAACACACTGGAGCTGCTTATAGGGATCAAGGCTCTGCCGTTAAGCACACGAGTAAGTCATCTTTCAACAAGGAATTCACATGATTTTTAATTTGTATTCTTCCCATTTCAGCAATTTACCCTGGGCATATCATCACTATCGAAGCTGGGTCCAATTGGCGCCGGCATGGAGGTGTGTCTTATTTTCTATCTGGGTGCCACATCAGTTGTTGGCTTCTATAGCATGCCATTTATGAGCAACGTGCGTCCAAAGCGGCGTCAAACATCGCTGCCGCAGCTCATGCTCAATTGCGGCTTTATGCTGGTTTTGTCCTCCGCTCTGCCACTGCTAAGCAGGATAATAGGTATGTAGAGTCAATGACTCTTGGCATTAATTGTATAGCTAATATTCTCTTTGTAATCTCCTCTAGGAATTACCAACTTTGATCTGTTGGGTGATTTCGGCGCAATCGAGTGGCTGGGTAATTTTCAGATTGTTCTGCTCTACAATCTTGTATTTGGCACCACGACCGCACTATGTCTGGTCAACAAATTTACGGCGCCAGTACGGCGCGAGCTGCGTGCACGGTTAGTGGAGAACTATGTGATCTTTACTAACTCCATGAGCTTTATCAACTGATATTCAAGGCAGCGACAAGACAATAACGTTAATCAGCTGATGAGACAGTTTGTTGAGTCGCGCCTTATAAGTCTAACTAGCTTCTATGCCAAGTACTACAATCTTAGTCGTAAGAGAACCCGCAATACCACCGCTAGTCGCCAGGCAACCCAGGTGGACTGTTGAGGAGGGGAAGGGAGGGTAAGGAAAGACGAAATGGGAATGCCAATGCCAATGGGAATACTTTTTATACAGAACTGATACTGATACTAATACTGATATCGATATAACAAATTGATATTTCAATGTTGCGCTGTTTATTGTTGTGCTTAATTGTTGTAGTTAAATTATGCCCAGTAGTTTTAAGTGTGTAGACGCAACAATTGTCGTCGCTCGTATTTACAAATGTATTTTGCAAATCGTTCTTCGAAATCGTATAAACATTTTAACCCTCGCCTTCTCGTGGAATTCCATGGATGACGAACACACGAGTGAAATCGTTCTAATATATATTTTGTATATCAACGTCGTCATTTGCAACGTAAACGAAAAGCGCAGCATAGGTTAAATAAGAGGTGTTATTTTGGAAATTTTATTAGTCTGAATCAATCTATAGTCAGAATCGATTTGTGACGTGTCGATATCCACATCATTAATCATGTGTACAACATTACGTATTTGTGTACTAATTTAATGCAGCTTATTTTATCTCATGCGTTTCATTGTCAATCGATTCACGTACAAGTAACAATTAATTTTATTTATAATATATTTATGTAAATCTATATAATATATATGTATTTCAACAATGTTCCTTAAGGCGCATACGCTGCCGCGCATTTCATTAAGTTATTACGTACTAAAAAAAACAACCCAATAACACAATCCAACCCAACACACAAAAAATACATACATATATACATATATGCATCTAAAAATTATGTGATAAAATATAAACAAAAGCGTTTTAAAAAAACAGCCTCTTTTTCATTTCGCTTTCGTCTACGAATTTTCTTGCTTGCTTGCTTATGGTAACCTGCTCTTTTAGTCCACTGGACTCATTTCTTGTTTCTCTTATTTCCAGTTTAACTGCGCTTTTTCTGCTGGCGTGAGCTCAGCCAAGGACTGTCAAAACGTTGTGAATTTTTAAAAGAACTGTGATGTTACATAATAGTAGAATAAATATAAATTAAACATTTAGATAAACTGGCAGGAATTTGTTTGCTATTTTTTAATTTTCGCGGGTGCCGGCTATTGGAAGAGTTGGCAATACCGCACACTAGTATCGAATAAATATCGATATGTGTACTGTAACGATAGTTGACCACATTATTTTGGTCTATCGATGCGTTGTCAGCACTATTGAAACGCAATTTTGTGTGTGTTATACAAAACAACACACAATTGAGAACTGCATATACGTTTGGAGGAGCGCGCATAGTAATGTGGTTTTAAATACTTTAAAATGGGCGATGCGGATAGTTTGAGGCAGTATCACCAGCAGCTGGTGGCGGAGATAGCCACGCTGCTTGCTGCCACCGCCGAGCAGAGCGATGCAAATGCATTGGCTTTGAATCAGGAGCTGCAGCGTCGTTTGGAGCAGATACGCGCGCGTATGATGATGCTATTGAAGCTAGTCCGTGCGCGCTATTCACGCAATGAGCAGATCCTTATTAGACGACAAAACTCACGCTCCAAGAGAAAAACTGAAGTATCCGAGAACTATAGCATTAGTGGGGCGGTACTGCGCGGTGGAACTTTTCGTTTCAAGGGTAATTTATATTTTCGTGATGAGGATGGACGAAGCTGTCCGAACAACGAGGATTACAACAGACGCTGTGCCACCGAAATGTTTCCCACAGATTTCGATATGCGCTCAAAACACATCTGGACAGTATTGGACAAGAAAAGCGTTGTGATGGGCATTAAACAACAGGTTAGTGATTGTAATGGTTCCCATTTTTTACCATTTATTAAACAGCTTAACCCTCTCTCATGCAGCTGCTGGATCATGCTAGCTACAATAAGCCGGCGGTTAAAACTTCCATTAGTACACGAACACGCAAAGGAATAGACCTCCATATGCAGACGCTGGCCAGTCTACTGAGTAATGCTGATAGTAGCTTTAGCATCGACTGGAATCAGATTAGCACATTGGACGTGGAACATCGTCATTCACCCTACAGCTGTGAAGCTATGTGGCTTGTGTATTTGCACCCGAATCTTAGCCGGGATGAATGGACAACGGCGGAGGATGATGCCTTGCTAGTCGCAGCGAAAGCCAACAAAATGCAAAACTGGCAGGCCATAGCAGATGCAGTGCCGCAACGTTCCGACTACCAATGCTTTGTTCGTGTCCAAACAACGCTTCGATATTACATTGAGCCAAGCAACAACGTTAAATGGAACCATCAGGAAAACGAGCGTTTGCGCAAAGTGGTTGAGCTTAACACTGAAAATGGTGTTACCAACTGGTCACAAGTAATCGAGCATTTTCCGGGCAGACCTAAGTCTTCACTAATTGGGCGATATCTGTATGTCCTGCATCCCAGTATAAGTCATGGTAAGACAAAAGCAAGATTCATTTTGTGCATTACTCAGTATTCGTCTGTCTTGCAGCTCCGTTTACCCCCAAAGAGGATTTGATGCTATATGCTGCCTTCCAGGAGTATAAGGGCAAGTTCAATTGCTTTCCTCGCACGCTGTTTCCCAATCGATCATTAGCTCAATTGCGGACCCGGTACAATAATGTGCTAGCACAGCGCAATAAAACTGACTCGTGGTCGGTGGAGGATGACACCAAGTTAATGAGTTTTGTGACCGCGAACGGTACCTCACAGTGGTTGAACTGTGCCAACCATTTGGGCAATCATACGCGTACAAGTTGTCGCACACGATTTCTAGTAATTAAGCGTTTTCTGGAGCAGCATCCAAATGCTACAATTAATGATTTACCACGTCGAAAGTCTAGTAAAAATACTCAGGTTACTGCAGAGAATTGGGGACAACGCTTGCTTGAATGGCACGAACATCCGAACTCGCTAAGTGATAAGGAACCAAAACGAAAAAGAGCCAGACGCATTACTAGCTACCCCAGCACGTTACGTGGCATGGACGTACATATTTATGAATACTTTAAGTATGCCTATAATCTCAGATTGCAATCGCCTGCAGCTCCAATTCCGCTACCAAAGGACGAGCATAATCTGCACGTCGTGGTTAATGCGTTGCGTTTTAGTCCACCAGGAAATTCTAATGTCAGGAAGCTGGTTCAAAGTGTATCCCTGCCTCAAGAACTGAATCGCTGCTACAGCAAAATGTTGCAACAATTGCCGGCGTTGCTACCAACATGTGAGGACAGTAAACCGCTACTCCTTCCACCAAATTGGTCCACCATGATGGGTTTTCGTGCCATGTGTATACTGTCTGTGCATTGTCGGAACCAATCTGAATCGAAAAATGATGCAATCAACTATGATGAATCTCACACAGATGTGCAGTTGTTCCGCAAACGTTTGCGTACACTTTTCTATCGCACCACACTATTAAGTCGCCTGGAGACACGCGACTTCCGGCAACTACCGGCAGCATTAACGCGATCGCCACGACCAGATATAGACAATACACCTTCAGAGAAGGGAAACCGTATGGAAAAATCTTCATCGAATCGGTGTTCAAAAAGATGGAAATCAGAGTTTGATGAAAAAAGCCCCAAAACGGAATTAGGGTCTGATTAAAAGATTGTTACAAATAAGGAATCACAATACACAGTATATGGTTTTAATATGATTTGTTTTTATAATAACTAATATCATATTTAGGTATAAGTATATATTTAGTAATAATAATAATAACTAACAATATGAAATATTCCCAACAGATAAGGAAATATGCTTTACAATTCATAAACATAATGTGTGTATTTGTTTTTCCATAAATGGTAGGATCTTTAGGTACTTATCGAAAGTTGTTAGGCAAAACGAAAACATAAACACACATGTTACAACCATTCGCAGCAGACTCTAAATAACCAAGCTATAAAGCCAGATATAATTGGGTTTATTTATATGTACTATATTTATATAGTATAGCGACGGTTCGGATTCATTTATTGGAAGTTACTGAAATCCGTTTTCAGTTTGATTGTGGGTTTCTGCGGCTTGGCTAGCAAACCGTTGCGCTGCGCCTCACTGGCTTTCTGGGCGAGATTAATTGACTGCTGCTGATTGCGTATAGCCGCCTCCAGTTTGTGACGTAGTTCTGGCTTTTGTCCCATTAGCGCCTTGAATTCCTGCGGATATTTGGGACCAATTTTCAGTAGCCATTGCAGCGCCTGCTCATGCAGTTGACGTTGGTATTTGGGCAATGTGCGCACTTTGCTTGGATCCGCCAGATAGCCGATTAATACCGGCACCAGCAGCGTTAGCATTTGTATATCTGTTCGAAAAGTAAATAATTTCAATATTATTATACAATTAAATTCAGTTTTAAGGTACAAATATACTTGGAACAGCACAACCGCAAACGATACTCGCATGCTTACGACATTGAAAGCGTTTAGTTTTGCAGCTAAAACTAATATTACTCTATATACTATAATTGGTTCGATTTGTTAGTTGGTTCAAAGATTGTTAGTGTGCGTTTGGTGCCATTGTTAACATCGAAAGTGCAAGACACAGAACTGGTGAATTTGTTATATTTTTTCATGGGATTGCAACTATTTACCTTGTAGCAAGTTTCCTAACGATATTTAAATATTGTTTGTTTTGTGAGATTTTTTATGTGTGGTTAATGAATGAGAAAAAGCGATTAAAAGAGAAAAGAGACGAAGAGAAATGTGAAAAAAACTGTACTATTTGACATTGACTGGTTGAGTCGCTACTCGCTATTCAGCTCGGACGATGCACGGGGGGAGAAGGCGAGACACGCTCTAATTGGATAACCTATAGGTCTATGCCCAATTTTGCAGATTTTACTTGAAACAATTTAAATAATTTTAAACAAAACCTATGGAATTGATCTTTTTTTCTGCAAGATTGGGAATAGGCCTGTAATATTGTGAAATTCATATAGATTCCTTATGCATATACTTACGATGCTGCGGCTCTGCAAGATCAATCAGCTGTTCGACGGTGACAATGCTCTCGAGCGTCACCTGCAGCTCCAGCTCGCTGGTGGGCATCTTGCTGGACTCTGCATACAGTGACTCAATAATTCGCGGCGCCAGTGCGTGTATATAAGGTGTTGCCGTCTTTATGTCCGCTTTGATGAATATGGAACGTGTCGTTTCGATGCACTTCAGTTTGACCGACAGATGCTCCGATTGCAGACATTGCCGGAAATGATTAATGCATGGATATTGAAGCGATGGCGTTGCTACCACCGAGGCTGGCGTGTGCAGTATAAATACGGCAATAGCCAGTAGCATGGTGACCTCATCGACCTTACGCTCCTCATTATCGCCAGCCGTTTTAGTCAGATCAATTATGGTGGCCAGCGCACTCTGCAGCAGCTGCCGCCAATCCTCCATGGTGTTTGTTTGCTGTGCCCATCGATGGACGCAGACCGTGCGTAGGCACTTTAAAGCCGCTTGCACTGCGCACGTATTGGCCAAAATGCTGCTATCAATGGCCGATTTGTTGGCAATTTCGCGAATGATGCTCGTCGTCATGTACAGAATAGTGGGCAAAATGGTCAGTGCACCGCTGGGCGTGCACAGATCCAGTAGTTGCTCGACACACTGCAAACCGCTGGCGACTAGGGCACCGTTTTCATCGCCCAGCACCGAAAAGAAGGAGGCATTTTTGGCATAGGCGTAGTCCATCTGCAGATTTGTCTGCTTGCTTGGATTCAGGCTGGGTATTTGTCGCACAAAGAGGCACAGACACACCTCCAGCACAGCATACACATGCGAGCTGCCCGGCTGCATTACGCTGCCCTCACCCAGTTCCACATTCTCCGCAGATTCTGCCGACTCGTCCACATTGTTCTCATTGGCATTATCCGCTGGCTGCTTGGGCTTCACGTTCGCATCGCGCTGTCGCTGTAAATCTTCTCGCGCTGCTTGTATGGTTTGCTTGAGTATCTCCACGCAGAGCAGCTGCACGAGCAGCTCATCCCGTGTGAGTATCTGACGGTGCAGTACATGACACAGCTCTATGGTAAGCGCGCGATCCTTGATCAGCTGACGACGTGCCCAATCCGAGTCGAAGATGCTGTGCAAGGCACGCAGGCAGCTGACAATATTTTTCGGCTTATCTGAACTTCGCATGCTGCACAACGCTTCCATGCAAATGCCGAAGATCATGTGAAACCGATCCGCCGATAGGGAACCGTGTGTTATGTGATTGTTGTTGGATTCAGTTTCCGTTGTGCCGGAGCCGGTGTCAGCCACTTGCGTTTGCGTCTCCTGATGCCGTGCGAAACCCTCGTCGCGTAGCCACAAAGCTGATGCATACAGAATGGGCGGCCAGCTGCTCATGTAGTGTGGCTTGGATGAGTTGATCGTGTCGGTGGTGTAGAATGAGCCACCGTCGCGTGGCAATTGTGATTGAAACTCGGCAGGCAACAGCAACAGCGCATGATCTTTCATGGCAGCCAGCCAATGATTGGATAAATTGTGCAATTCTGGCTCCACCAAGCCCAGCAAACTTTCGCCACGATTATCATTGTCCAGCTCGAGGCCCGTCACCAGTTCCGAAGTATGCGACGCATTCGTACCACTTCCTGCCACTGATATAGTTAGCAGCGAGGCGGGTGCCTTGCCATTGCCCAGCATGGCCACAATATAGACCTCAGCCCAGGCCTTGAGTATGCTGAGCTTCTCCAGCGTTGCCATTGATTCGTTGTATAGTTGCGTGCTGTTTGTCTTCGTGTACAGCTTGTTCAGTGAGCTCACAAGCAGTTGATGGACACGCCGCAAATCGCTGATGTCTCGTGCAACACCGGAACCAATCCAGGCGGAGCATACCTCACAGGCTGCTGCCGTCACATGGGAGGGAGTATCGGCTGCAAAAGCCGGCCGCAAAGCCGCGCCCACCTGGGCCTGATACTGTTCCAGCAGTAAATGGCCTGGAAACTCCGGTTCGGGCACATTTGCGAAACGATCGATGATCTCTTGCAGCGTACGTAGACCCTCTAAACGCAATTGATCCGAATCCGAGGTGGCGGCCATAAAGGACATGCGTATCAACTCGGCCAGATGCAGTATGAGATAATCACCGCTGCGTGACTTGATTAGCTGCTGCTCCTTGGCCTGCAACAGATCAAAGTGCAGCGCATTGGCAGCCTCGCAGCTGGCGATGATGCGACGCACGCACTGAGCGGCAAAGACACGCGTTGGCCAACGTGGCTGCACAGCCGGATGCGTTGACGTATTCTCCTCGGCACGATATTCGGTAACATCATCGGCATACTCATCCTCATCTTCGTCATCATCGTCATCGTTGTGCTTGGCATCTCCCGATGCAGATTTACCACTGCCATCGACAGTGCCCGTCGAATCCTCGCTGGGACCACTACTCTCCACAGCCACAGTAAGTACCTTCTTGCACAGACTCAGCCAAGTGCTAAGATTATCGGCGGCCAGCATCTGCAGCATAGACGTGAGTGTGTCGTGTATGTTCTTAAGCATCTCGGCATCCGTTTCCGTGTCCAGCATGGAAAAGAGCAAGCCAGGCAAACCGTATTCGGTGATAATCAGATCCGGGCATTGTTCCGGCGTTATGGTCAGTGCCAAATCGCAAACCTCACGCGCCTCACGATGTGCCAATTGACGTAAACAGGCGACAGCAGCCTTGCGTAGTATGAAATAATTGCTGGCCAGCATCTTGACTAGCGTCGGCACAAGCGTATCCAGTTGCAGTGATTTGCAGGCGAACAGATGCAATTGCTGCAGGCAACCAATGGCCTCGGATTGTACCAGTGGATCGGCATGGGACTGCAGCAATGCTGCGGCGCATAGGAACGAGCTGCGCATTGCACTCACGGCCGCATTGTTACCCTGCAGCTCGGGTCCAACGGTGGTGATCAGCGCGTTCACCACACGCCCCACACACTGATGCACATCGACATGGGCGTGCGGCACACTCAGCAGCAGTTTCAATGAGAGCGTTAACGTTGCTTCCACATAACCCCGGAACATGGGTCCACCGGAGTCGGCGATTTGAGCCAATGCGTAGAGGGACCATACTTGCACCACCGGCGAAGCACTGTCCTGGCCCAGGGCAAGCAATATGGACACACTCGTATTCAGATGCTGTGATGAGCCCATGCCGCCAACATAGCGATGCAGACAACCAAGTGCATGCGAGTGTCCCGTCCGCGTGACCACATCCCGTGCCGACTTCAGTTTATCGAAACTATTCTGTGCCAATTCCGCCGTGAAATGCGAGTCGGCAACCACTTGAGCTAAGCGGCCAAGAGCTTCGCCGGCAGCACAGCGAATTGTCGAATTCGAACTGGTAAGCGAGGCAACAATTAGATTGGTTGCACTCTTCTTGACATCCTCCTGACCGATGCTTGTCTTGCTGTCGGTCAGTTGCTTCAGGGCAAACAATAATGCGGTGAATATGTTCATTTGAACTGCCTCCTGGCGATTGCTCTTGGCCTGTTTAATGCACTCGGCAAAGTGATCGAGCATCTGCAGACGATGCTTGTTGGCCACCTTGGGGAATATGGTGCCATATAGCGTGACAGACATATCGATGACGGCCACTCCCAGTGGCAACGGGCCAGGACATTGTTGTGCCTTGTTAATCAGTTGTATGTTGTTGTTGCTGCTGTTCGCATTGCTCTGGCTCGAGCTGGCGTAATTGTATTGCGGCGACCAGCTCGGGCGATACAAACAGCAAGGATCATGCTCCAGAGCGCCAGAGCCAGCGGCGCTATTCGGTTGAAGCTAGGAAGAAAAGTGAGAATTGATTAGTTGAAGTTTTGGCATCGAGCAGGACCGAAGAATTAAATAAAAAACATAATATATTATTTATAAACAAAGTAACAAACTCTAACAAATAGAATGAACTTGACTAAGCTTGATCATTCCACAACGAATTCGAATTAAATACGAATCAAGCATGCAAACAGAAATCCTTAAGGTGCGGATTCGAGTTAACGGCGGGATCAAACTTACATGCTCGCCATCAACTTTACGATTTGGTTCCATCTGTGTCGAGAATGCAATTTAACAGAATTGGGAGATAGTTTCAAGTGAGGTGAATGAGATTCGATCAGGTATACACACAGAAACTTATAGATAGGACCTAGCCAAACTAGTCGGCAATAAAACCCACCTGATCCTCAATAGTGCGATGATTGGTCTCCTGCAACCAAGTGCCCAATATGATGGAATCGTCGCCATGGCAAAGAGTGCGCAGCAGCGAGTTGGTCGTATTGGCTGCGTTATCCGACAATGTGAATTCCGAGACGAGCATGCGCAACAGATGCGTATAGGAAGCCTCCAGAACAGTGGGCGGCAGCAAGGTGAGTGTTTCAAAGAGACGTAGACGCACCATTGCCGCAGGCGCCTTCAGTTGGGTGCCGTAGCTTTTGAGTACAGTAGCCAAGCTGGAGTAGGAAGAGATTATTAAGTTAATCTGCCAATGAAAGACAACTATTGTTCTACACTCACTTGACCAACATGGCGAGTGCGCTCTCGATGGGCGTGAGCAGCCTTCGTGTTATGTCCTCATTAACCAGATCCGGACAGTTAAGCAGGAAGCTATGCATCACCGACAAGGCTCCAGAGCGTTGCTCCAGTGTCAGTTGCCAGGTGAAGGCGTCACCACGCGCCTTCTCCGATTCGAGTTCCTTGTTGGAGCGTGGAAATGAATTGCGCCAAAGGAGTAGTATGCGTGGCAACAGACCCTTTACCACCGGCGATCCGAGCGTCATAATTGCGCCAATCAGCAGCCAACCCGCCTGGGTGCGATGCAGCGACATGCGGCTATTCTGGGAAGCGGAGCGCAGCAGCTCCTCGGCACAGTTGAACACCACCTTTCCCTTGGTGTGCGGTATGCCCAATGGTGAGTGGCGTGCGCTACCCAAAATGGCCGCCAAGGCGCAGCTATAGCCGGCGATGGCCTCCGGTGATGAACGCATCTGTTCGATGGCTTCAATGAAGCGATCGATAAGCGGCGTAATCTGGCTGGGCACAGCAATGCAACAGCTGCGCAGGCACCAGGCAGCTGCCAAACGTGCGGCAGCACATGGATGCACCAAGACTGCGCAGGTGGCATCGATGGCGTTCAAGGATTGATCGGTCAACAGATTCTGTGCCGTTGTGCCGAGTCCAATGAAGAGGGAGCTAAGCTCCTGCAGGGCACAGACCAATAGATGCTGACTAAAGAGTGTCTCCTGATTGGAATCCTTGGCATTCTCGGGATTAAAGTCAATCGAATTCATTTGCTTGGCCACTAAATGTATTAGCTCCTTGCAGGCGGCGCTTTGCGCCTTCTCACCCAGCATTTTGCCAATTGTCGAGCGTAAGATGAAATTGATGCATTTGCGTGAGTAGACCGCATCCACATGCGAACAGGCAGCTTTAGGATTGGCCACTAGATCCAACACATGTGCCAGAAATGTGCCCAGTTGTCGTTCTAGCCAGACGCTGCCCATGAACTGTACAAACACCACATACGCGTGAGTTACACCCACGCGTACTTCTCGATTTACTCCCGAACTGCCTTTGATGATTTCACCAGTGCCTTTCAGGAACGAGGCGCCTCCACGCAGAAATCCTGACATCAATATACCGAGTGCCTCGTCCAGTGAGACCAGACGAAATGTGCTTCCCTTGACGGCCTGCAAGGCGGCTAAGGCTTGTGCATGTGGTGACTTTTTGTTGGTAGCGGCTTCCGCCAGTTGTTGTGTATAGGCCAGCAATGTGCCCAGCAGTTGGGCCACCGCACAGCGCACCTCGTAGTTGCTGCCATCGAAGGCACGAAAGCATAGCGTGCCCAGGCTTTCCAGTTCCGTTTGATATAGAAACGGTGCACTATAAATCATCTTGTGTATGCAACGTGCGGCTGCAACACGCACAGCCATCACGCGATCGAGAAGACAATGTTTTGCAGCCTTATAGATATCCTTGTGCACATTGGCAATGGCAGTGCCCATGCCGGCGCTCACCTTTTCCAACGTGTGCATGATCTCGATGCGGGCCTGTGACTCGGCATTCCGCAGCGTGCGTATGAGTATCTGCACGGTGTCCTCGTAGGTGCGACCCATCATGCGTCCAAGTTTCTCGTACATCGAACCCAAAACGCAAATTGCAGCACTGTGGAAAAGTAATACAAATAATTAGATTTATAACTAAACAAAAATATCAACATTTTTATTAACAAATTACCATTAAAAACGATCGATTCATCGTTTATTCAATTTACTTACAGCTTAGTGGGCAAATAGCTAGGCGAATCATCCTTGTTCTTAAGTATATCATTGCAGGAATTAACTGTATCGAACAGCATGAAGGTGTCACCCACGGAGAAGAGTGTAGCTAGTGCGCTGGCAATGAGCTTGCGCATCGGCGGTCCCGGTGCTCCTTGTATGCGCTCCGAGAGCTGCTGCACGAGTTTCTTTTGTCCCGTTTTAATCTCATGCTTGGGCATGCTGGGCAATGACTTCTCCAGATAGCGTAGCCATTCCAGTTCGAAAACGGCACGTTTGTGTTCCGGTAGCTGCTTCAATGCATCCTCATTGAGGATCAACGTGTGGGCGAGTTCCATTTCGTTCCTTGACTCGTTCTCGTCTTCTTCCGAACCGTTCCCTTCCGCTTTGACTGTAGCGCTGTCGTTGTTATATATAAAAGATCTGCAATGCGAATGGAATGTGTTCTTTAATTGAAATACATATACCGTATACCATATTCTGTGTACTGTTGTATGTGTGTACCACACATATGGCGTGGGAATGATGATGAACAGCCGTCGCTCGCATTTCAACCGACTCGCCCTTCCCAACTTCTCCCACTCACTCACTCAACACTCTCTCGCCCACTCGATGCGCTGCACAAATGACTCGCTCGAGCTCGAGTTTAGTTGAACTTGAACTGCGAATCAAATGATATTATATCATAGAGATCAAGTTTAATTTTCGCTTGGCAAACTTGAATTTTATTGAATACATTTGAACCTGGAAATGCATATTCGATAGATCTAAGAACTTATCAAAATAAAGATAAGAGTTTAATTCGTTGTATAGTCCATCTATGAAGAGTAATCTTTAGTCTAATTGCGTTCAATAAAAAATATCAGTCTGCTGCAAATGAATCAGCTTCTGCTACTGATCCTTCATAGAATTTTGAAAAAATTAATCATCAGTTGAAAATAAATTCGAGGAATGCAGAACTTATTCTTCATCTCGCCTCTCGATAGTTTATACAGCCTGCCATGGTGTCTGACCTTGGACTTCCGCTCATTTTCCAGCAAAATCTAAAGAGAAGGACATAACTTGCGAGTGTTTTTTCAATTGACTAAAACCTGCATCATCGTTTGAGCAAAATGAATGCGATGACGTTCTAATAACATCTTGCTAAATTTTGGATTACACACACGCACTGGCGCACTAATACAAAAGAAACTATCGGGAAGCTATAGTAAACCCAAGCAAAGCAATATGGCACATCCATTCAATGATAAGTGCGGCCTGTCGCCTTGGGCGCGATAAAAAGCGACTATTGACATACATAGCATGCATGAATTTATGCACACACACACACACACAAACACCCACACACTTATGAGTGTATACAATAACGTACCATGCCTTAGGAAAGTCAAGAGGAGCCAAATTATGAGTGGGCGAAGGAGGAGGCCTTGGGAACACCGAAACAAAGACATGAAACGAAATTGGTGTTCGCGCCGGTTGTGGGGCAATGGTTATGCGGCGGATGCCAGGCCACAATGGGGTGAAGGAGTACTCTAAGGATTCTTTGTGAGCTTTTGTTATTGGTTTGCGGTTGGCGCCTCAAGCGGCGCGCATGTTGCATATACAAAAAAAAATCAAAATCGCATATAGTATGCTCGAGCTGTTCTGTGTGCATGTGTGTGCGTGTGTAGAACAATTGACGTCTGCAGGCTCTGGTTACATAAGTCGCCTGCCTGGCACGTTCTGCCTGGGAGTTGTTCGGCCGTGCGCAAGAGGAAACAAGTAAAACCTGTAAGGTGCAGTTAAGGAAAATGCAACCACTAAAAAAAAAAGCAGCAACGGAAAACCAACCCAGACAAAGACATACACAACGACTACGGCATCAAAATCTGCACATCCCACCACCCATTCACCGGGGTCGGGTGCTGCAGCAGCGTCTCGTACAGTTAGTCAGTCAGTCGCTGCCCCCTTTGTGGTGGTGAGTTGCCATCGCCTTTGTTGTTATTCTTCTCCTTCTCGTTGACGGTGTTCACGTTATTGTTGTCGGGTTTTTTCCTGCTGTAGATTTATTTACCTGCGCGCCTCGTTGATGACTTTGCGCAGAAACTGCGGCGTGCGTGCAAAATTTAAGTTTTCCATTGTTGCATTCACAACTTTGATTTAAAAACTTTCTTTATTTCTTTCTCCTCCTTTGTTTCTTTAGTTAGTCAATTATAATTGTTTGTGTTACTTGCAGTGCGGCAGCCGCTTGCAACTTTCACACAAATCGATAAGTTTTTCACATGTCACTTTTCTGCCAGATTTGCAAACGTTTTACTTAGTATTTTTCATGGTATTTCTGTATTTGTACTTCCGATTATTCAATTGCTGGTCTCTTTTACTCTTTATTGAACATAATTGCAAATAAAATATATACAACACTTTTTTTTAGTATAATAAATATTAATTATCGCTGGCGGAACAACAAACAGCAGCGGCACTTGCTGTGCGCACCAAATACAAACGGCAACTGGAAGCAGACTGCAAAAGAGAGCGGCAAGTCAAAAAGCAAGGCAAGGCAAGCGCAACGGCTTTGGCAATAATCGTGGTTCGGCGTCACAGTTGAGAGAGTCGTTACGTGCTATTATCGCACATACAGTATGTGACGTCACAAAAGCATTAGAGTTTTAAATTCGTTCTGTAGAGTGTTTTTATAAATTTGACCGCCAGTAGACAAAACATTACTAAAGTATTTCAAGTTGCTATTTTATTTTTGCCATCTTTAATTATATTATTATATAGGAATTTCTTACTCTTGACGTCATTTGTCAACCTTTATGCGTAACCTCTATACAGATTTACTCTTTGGGGCCCAGGCGACGCGCTGACTGTTGGCAAAATCAAAGAAAACAGGGAGAGAGCGGCGTGCGAGAGCGTCTGCCTCTCTGCTCGTTGTGTGTGTGTGCGTTTGTATGACGCTTGTTATATTTGTATGTGTAAGCGTTGTTTATGACGTTGTCACAGCTGTTGAAAGCCGCCTGCAACAAATTGGCAAAATCGTTATCGATAAGTCACACGACCACACACACGAATTTGTATATCGAGCTTGATGGGCTGGCTGCCAAACTGTGTCAATGTGTCAAATGGCCGCTTGGGACTTGATGGTGAATATTTTATGAATTAGAATTTATTACGTGTTTGATTGTTTACAAAATACTTAATATCTAGGGCAAAAACTGCATGCTGGGTATATGCATGAGTGCCTTCGATGTGGCACTATTCGGATTGCCCAGATCTTTAAGTATACCCCGAATACGGGCAACAACATCGCTACGCTGAACATCGCCACGGTCCAACATGCGCTGGAACAGCGTATGCAGTTGGCGTGTCGACGATGCATCCGATAGCTCATACAATTGTTGGAGCAAATCCTCCGAGTATCCTTCGTATTTACTGAGATTAGCCGCCTTGGCATCGCGTTTAAGCAGATCGTAGATCAGCAAGAAGTCCACATACGGTTTCGTTGGCGGCACACGTTTCTTGCCCGCCGTGGAGGCGCTGCTCCACCGATCCATTGCCGACTCAAAATCGAAAGCAGCTCGTCCATAGTTATCGTCATAGAGACGCAAGAAATTATCTAACGATTCAACATCATTCGTGAAATCATCGTGCAGCGCCTCGGTCTGAATGTCGCGTATCAGCGAAAGTGGCAACCTATCAAAATCCGCATCGTCGTTGATCTCATTGAACAAAGCTTGACCCTCTAGCTCTTCAGGCAGCTTTGTGCCAACTCGTGCTCCTGCTGCATTGCTGGAACTGGGAGCAAAGACTGCTGGTCCGTGCGCAGGCGTAGGAGCCGCTGTGGGTGGTTCAGTGGTCGAGGTGCGTTGTGGTGTCTCCCACCAACTGGGTGGTTGCCACCAGCCTGTGGAGCTGCCAAGTGGTCGACGCGTTGTGCTCGCCGTTGGCCGTTTCGTTGTGCTGCTTGTGGTTTCGGGCTTGGAAGGCAACGGTGTCGTGTTACTATCGTCATGCTGCTCCTCATCTGCCAGAGCATCAAACGGCGGCTCCGCAGTGGTACTGGACAGTGGCTCATACTGCAGCAGATCAATGTAGTAAGCCAGCGCCTGCATGGAGGCGGGCAAATAACTGTCTAACAAATTGGCCGACCGACAAGGCGAAAACAGCCCGAGTAGCCCGAACAGCAAAAGGAGCACATATCTCAGTTTCGAATTGCGCATTTCACAGAAATCTTTTTTAATTTTATCTGCTTTTTTGTTTTATCGACGGTTAGCGCGGCAGAGAGACAGTTTGGTAACTGAAAGTTGGCAGCCAGCAAGAATCTTCAGAGACTGAAGCTGGTTTTACGATTGGATGCTCGTTGAAGTTTCTTTCTACCCTGTAGCCAGTTGCAGGCATAGATAGTATAAATTGCATAGGTGTGCAAGTGAAGTTTTTACTCAAAACGCAATCAATATGATATTTCAAAATGACTTCAATAGATCATTTTAAATTAGCAGTTTTTGATGAAGAAATTCATAAGTAAAGATATCTAACATCAGCTTTAAGCATAGCAATAAGTCCGCACAGGGTATACACAAGTCTAACACTATTGGCCAGCTTGACCGGCTTTGTTTTTTTTTTTGTTTTTGGCAAACTTGTTAAACAGAGGCCAGCGACCGCTTTTGTGTTGGACACTACGTTGCGTCAAAAATTTCGGTAAGCAACGTTGTTTAAGCATTGTTCTTGGAAATGGAAAGAGTGAAAGATGTGTGCGGAGTGTGCGGCAAACCAGTTTGGGTATGGGCGATGGTGTCCCTTGAATATTTATAAGCCGCATTTATATAAACCTGAATTTGTATAACGATATGAATAAGAATTGCTCAAGAAAACCCCAAAATATTACATCAAAATGCAGTTTAATATGAACTGCATGGTTTGACAGCCACTGCAAAACGCATTCTCTTGCGTTATCGATCAATGTTAATAATCGGGAAAAGTAGCGGCAGTAGTAATTGACCGACATAAAGAGAAAGAAAGAGCAAGAGAGAGAGAACAAACCTGTTGTACCTGACACACGTCACAGTTGTAGCTGTTGTTATTGTTGTTGTTTCGACTAGCCTATGTTTTCGCTTTTTTTGGGCATGCCAAAAAAAATGGCACAAGGTAAACAGGCCGCTTTCAATCAATAGAACGGGAGGAGACCCAAAATTGTATTTGATTGCTATAGCTAGCTGTCCACCGATATGTATGAATATTTGCTTACGGATTCAAATTTCTGTTTTTCACAACGAATACAAACAAAGGCAAAGCGCCAATGACTATTCACACTTATGTACGCAATCTCGGATACTGTAATTATTAGTGTCGTGTCGTGTTTGAGCAACTCACACCCACACCCACAGCGCGACGTATACGATACCCCACTAACATACATACACACGCACACGGGATGCACGCATAGACAAATGTTTGCGTTGCACTCAATTTGTTGGTATTGGGAGTGGTGAACTCACCGTTTCACTGTATTTGTATTAACTTTTTAGCACAAGAGGTCACTTTCACATGTTTAACTCTTTAAATCTTAAAGATTAAATGCAATTTTCACTTAATTTATTTCCCCTACGCGTTGATATGTGTTGTGTATGCGTCAAATCGATAACTGTATATGTAGCTAATCGTTGCTAGGCAAAACGATAGTGGAACGATGAATCGAGAGAGTCAGCTGTTTCACGAAAAAACGTCGATTGACTGATATATTTATGTTTTCTATTAAATCGATAACTAGTTTTGGGACCAACAGCTGTTTTTATCGATTGCATTAGATTACACGTGCTGCAATGTTTGGGATTGTTTAACTTTGTGTACTTTATTTTATGCAGCATTGAAACCAATTTCTTATAACCAAAATGGCCAGAAGACCAGAGCATTCGGCACCGCCAGAGATAGTAAGTGCAGGGCATGGAAATATACAACTGTTGTTACATTTAATCCTCTTTTGCAGTTTTACAATGATGATGAAGCCAAGAAGTATTCCACAAAGTAAGTGATATCAAATCGATACCATCGCTTTGTTTACCATGATTTTCTTTTTTAGCACCCGCATAATTGAAATTCAGGTGGAAATGGCAGAACGTGCATTGGAGCTACTAGCGCTGCCAGATGATGAGGAGTCGCGACTTATTTTGGATATTGGCTGCGGCTCTGGCCTCTCGGGTAGTGTACTCGAGGACAGCGACCACATATGGGTTGGCATTGATATATCAAAATCTATGCTGGACATTGCGGTGGAACGTGAAGTTGCTGGCGATGTTATACTTGGCGACATGGGCGAGGGTATGCCCTTCAAGCCGGGCACTTTTGATGGCGCCATTTCCATATCAGCACTTCAATGGCTATGCAATGCCGACAAATCCTACCACAATCCAACCAAACGTCTCTTAAAATTCTTTACCACACTATTCTCCTGCCTGACGCGCACAGCACGTGCAGTTTTTCAATTTTATCCCGAAAATTCGGATCAGATTGAGATGATCACCGCACAAGCTATGAAGGCTGGCTTCTATGGCGGTCTTGTCATAGATTATCCCAACTCTTCAAAGGCCAAAAAGTACTATTTAGTACTAATGACAGGAGGAGCAGCTGAACTGCCCAAGGCTTTGGGTAGGTCAATCTGTAAGCAAATTTCTTTTGAATCTAATTGGCGCTCTTTGCTTTTCAGGCTCCGCGGAAGAGGAACGTCGCGTTAACTACATAAAAAAGCGTGATGCGTGCCGGGAAGCGCGTGGAAAAGCTCCTAAAAAGTCTCGTGATTGGATTTTGGCTAAGAAAGAGCGTCGTCGTCGCCAGGGCCTTGAGACACGTCCTGATACCAAGTACACGGCCAGAAAACGTAGCGGCCGTTTCTGATCTTTACAAATACAAAAATTAATCACATTTTGGTGTATTTATTTAAACAGTTATGCTTAAGACTATGTTAAATTGAACTAGATAGGCTCTTTCGCTTTAAACTTTGTCATCCGTTGTAGTTATGGCTGCAGCTGCCTCTTCCTGTTCCCTTTTGTGTTTAAGCTGGGCTTTTTGCTTGGGTGTATC
Source organism: Zaprionus inermis (assembly GCA_018151445.1). Taxonomy (NCBI): domain Eukaryota; kingdom Metazoa; phylum Arthropoda; class Insecta; order Diptera; family Drosophilidae; genus Zaprionus; species Zaprionus inermis. The sequence goes on along the minus strand of JAECXD010000673.1, from coordinate 2,667,802 downwards.
ATATGATGGTTCTACCAAAAAGAATACGTACACAGCACACGCTACGAAGAGGATGGAAAGCATCACAACATCCGTTTGTCCCGAAACTCTGTTGTCTTCCTTTTGCACACGCATTCGATGATATTTAGCTTGCGCCTCTTGACGGCGTTCGAAGTTTTTGCCATAGTGGGCTTTGCTCCATTCATCGAAATTGTAAATGGGTGTCCGTCCATCGACGTCGGCAACTTTGGATTTCCGAAAGCGTGACTTGTAGAACTTTGTCTGTGCATCGTCTTCTTCAACCTCTATGTCCTCTTTCACATCATGTATATCCTGTGCGTACTGCGGTCCAGCCGTATGCACAATACCCTTGTCGTAGAGCCGCCGCAATCGATAGTTGCCCAACACTTCATAGGCTTGAGTAATTTCACGGAACTTTTTGGCTGCAGTTTCACTTCCCTCATTGCGGTCCGGATGATAGAGCATGGATAACTTATAGTATGCCGCTTTTATTTCCGCCTGTGTGGAGCTCTTGATAATGCCCAAGGATTCGTAGTAGTTAACTTGCCATTGCGTGTGTGTTGTGTGCAGACTGCGTGCAAGTTGGCACCACAGTTGCTGGGCATGTTTCAGCATAACTTGCTAAATACTTTATCGACCTTTATTTGGGTGTGAGGCAGATTGTTATTATTGTTATATCACATTATTCCCGTAGCCAAACAATGCATCCGTTAACAGCTGTTTGCAATTTGGCTGCCTATCGAACTTTGCCTATCGATTGGCCAGCTGATTGTTAACGTTGTCGGGTGAATGACAAATTGAAAACTGTTGCTGCCGCAACTTTTTTTGGTTTTCCTTTTGGACGTTATTTATATATAGAACGTCGATGCGATTGCTTGAAATTTTCAACTCAGCGTGCTTGTTTTTCACACAAGTTTTCCCAGCGTGTGCTCGTGTGACTGTGTGTGTGTGATCGAGAAGTTTCTGCATTCATTGAATTTCGGCCAAACGGTATAAGAAAATCGCATATCTGATCAATAAAGTGAGTCATTCGGATCGCAAGTGAAACATCTCGATCTTTTTCAATAAAAATAATTGTTTTCCATTCAGCAAATTGTATAATCATGACCTCTGACGATAAAACAGCTGAAGCAGCTATTAGCCACAAAGACAAAGGTAACGAAGCGTTCAAGGCTTCCAAATGGACGGAGGCAGTGCAGCAATATACATCCGCCATCAAGCTGGGCAGCAAACACAAGGAACTGCCTGTGTTTTATAAGAATCGTGCGGCAGCTTATCTCAAATTGGAACAATATACCGAAGCTATTGAGGATTGTACTGAATCATTGCGTCTGGCGCCCAATGATCCCAAGGCTCTGTTTCGTCGTGCTCAAGCATACGATGCATTGAACAAACCAGAAGAGGCATACAAGGATGCCACGGTACTGTTCAAAGCCGATCCGGGCAACAAATCCGTGCAGCCCATGTTGGAGCGTTTGCATTTAATTGTTCAAGAGAAAATAGCGAAGAATGCCAAAACATCAACAAAAGTTCTGCAAATGATGGAGCTCGCTTTCGATTTCGCAGCGCCCATTGAGAAGCGTCGTTCAGCTGCCAATAATTTGGTTGTATTGGCTAAGGAGACAGCTGGAGCAGAGCTGCTGTACAAGGAAAACTGCATAACAAAAATTGCTTCGCTAGCAAAAGTGGAGAAGGATCAGGATATCTATCTGAATATGGTACGTGTGGTGGCCTCATTATGCGAGAACAATGTAGAACGCACTAAAGGCGTACTCACCGAACTGGGTATACCCTGGTTTATGCGTGTGCTCGACCAGAAGCACGAGGATTGCGTCAACACCGCACAGTTTTGTCTGCAGACCATTATCAATGCATTGTCTGGCCTGAAGAACAAAGCGGACTCCAAGCCGAACAAGGAATTGTGCCAGCGGCATAATAGAGAAATCGATACGCTGCTCACATGCCTTGTCTACAGCATTACGGATCGCACTATATCGGGCAAGGCTCGCGATGCTGTTATTGAATTGCTTACACGAAACGTGCACTACACGGCACTCGAGTGGGCAGAACGTTTAGTTGAGATTCGTGGTCTGTGTCGCTTGTTGGAAGTGTGCTCGGAGCTGCAGGACTACAAGTATGAAAGCGCTATGGACATAACGCCATCGTCGAGCACAATTGCCTCGGTGTGCCTGGCCCGCATCTACGAGAACATGTACTACGATGAGGCGAAACTACGTTTTACGGATCAGATCGATGAGTTCGTAAAGGATAAACTATTGGCGCCCGACATGGAGTCCAAGGTTCGTGTCACCGTAGCCATTACAGCGCTGCTCAACGGACCACTCGACGTGGGCAATCAAATTGTGGCCCGTGAGGGTAAGTTGCAATAAACTCACTCTATTAGACGCTGTATTAAATCTTCAACTGATCTCTAGGAATTTTGCAAATGATTCTGGCCATGGCAACAACGGATGACGTGTTGCAGCAGCGCGTGGCTTGTGAGTGCCTTATTGCAGCCTCTTCGAAGAAGGACAAGGCAAAGGCGCTCTGCGAACAGGGCGTGGATATACTCAAGGGCCTGTATCACTCCAAGGACGATGGCATACGTGTGCGTGCGTTGGTCGGCCTATGCAAGCTGGGCAGCTATGGTGGTCAAGATGCAGCTATAAGGCCATTTGGCGATGGTGCCGCCCTCAAGCTGGCCGAGGCATGTCGCCGCTTCCTTATCAAGCCCGGCAAGGACAAGGACATACGCCGCTGGGCGGCAGATGGCTTGGCTTATTTAACATTAGATGCCGAGTGCAAGGAGAAACTGATCGAGGATAAAGCATCAATACATGCGTTAATGGATCTGGCACGCGCCGGCGATCAATCATGCCTGTATGGCGTTGTCACCACATTTGTGAATCTGTGCAATGCCTACGAGAAGCAAGAGCTAGTCCCAGAAATGGTTGAGCTGGCTAAGTTCGCCAAACATCACATACCCGAGGAACATGAGTTGGACGACGTGGACTTTGTGAACAAACGTATAACAGTGTTGGCCAATGAAGGCATTACCACTGCTCTCTGTGCACTGTCCAAGACCGAAAGCCACAATTCGCAGGAGCTAATTGCACGCGTTCTGAACTCCGTTTGTGGCCTGCAGGAGTTGCGCGGCAAGGTGGTACAGGATGGTGGCATTAAGACGTTGCTTCGTCTTGCACTGGAGGGCACCGAGAAAGGCAAACGTCATGCTAGCCAAGCGCTGGCACGCATCGGTATCACCATCAATCCCGAGGTGGCATTCAGTGGCCAACGATCGCTGGACGTGATTCGTCCATTGTTGAATCTACTGCTGCAAGATTGTACGGCGCTGGAGAACTTTGAGTCACTGATGGCGCTTACGAATTTGGCAAGCATGAACGAGAGTGTGCGTCAGCGCATCATCAAGGAGCAGGGTGTATCGAAAATCGAGTTTTATCTCATGGAGGATCACTTGTATCTGACACGTGCCGCGGCGCAGTGCTTGTGTAATCTCGTGTTGTCGGACGATGTGGTGAAAATGTTCGAGGGCGAGAACGATCGTGTCAAGTTTTTGGCTCTGCTATCCGAGGATGAGGACGAGGAAACAGCCATGGCTTGTGCCGGTGCGCTGGCCATGCTCACCTCCGTGTCGGCCAAATGTTGTGCCAAGATTCTGGCCATAGAAAGCTGGTTAACTGTATTGCACACACTCATCGCAAATCCCAGTCCGGCGGTGCAGCATCGTGGCGTAGTTGTTATTCTGAACATGATCAATGCCGGCTCCGACATTGCCAAGAAACTGCTGGACACAGACATTATGGAGCTGCTTAGTGGATTGAGCCAGTTGCCCGACAACGATCGTGCCAAGGCGCGCGAGGTGGCCATACAATGTTTGTCGGCGGCGGAAAAGCATCATATCATCGAGAAATCCGACGATGCCGAAATACCCGACGTATTTGCTGAAAATGCCAAAATCACCGAATTTGTCGACGATAATTAAGTTCGACACTCTTTCATTTTCTTACCTTCTCATTAGCCTCATCAGCAGTTTTTAACCGTGTGTCATTATGCAATTTTAATTTATTTCTGCAACTTGTACTTAAGCAAAAGTTTTTTAAACTATTTACGAATTTATAATAAATTCAGCAAAGTGTTTCGTTTGAAAATATGATTTTATATTTGCATTTCGATTGAAATCCTGGATATTTATGGATAGATAATTGTATTAAACATACGATTTAAATAGTTTCAATTATATTTGCTATAGTTTTCTGTACACAAATATAAGGAAGAGAGTTCGTTGTTGTACAATTATGTTTTTAAAATGAAATATAATGTGCTTTACAAAAATCGCCATAAATCAAGTTCCTCAAGTTCCAAAAACAGCCACAATTGATTATTAAGTATTATTATGCTATTATGGTGTCTTGGCGTGCACTTCATAAATTCTGTAAATTTGTTTTCCCAATTCGTGCACACTGGACATGTTTGGGCCTCTTTGGCAACAGCGTTGCGTGGGCTGCCATTTTTGGGGGCCGGTGGCTCTGTTTGTAATTTGATTTCGTTTTGCTCAGTAGCTTAGCAGGTGGCGGAGTAAGGGTAACCCCTTCTAAGATATGTGCACATACATATATTATATGCATTTAAGGACTTGGTGCGCATTTCATGCATTGTTAATGGGAAGTATTATTGTATTATACCATAGCATGTCAGTTCGCCTGGCTACGGTATTTTCCCACATTGTCAGAGCGCGGCCGAGGCAGCTCCGAGGCAACCAACTAGGCAAGCTGAGTGTTCATTCCAACACTTAAACTGACATTAGCCAAGATCTTCGCCACGTTGGAACTTCTAATGCAGAAATAATTGCAGCAGATGCCGCCGGTAGCTGCATCTGCAGCAAGTCTTTCTCCTCAGTCCCCGCTAGTTTTCAGCTTCGGGTTCCTGAGTTCTTTTCAAATTGCTCAATTTCAATGAAATATTATTAAATAAATTAATGTAGCGTTAATTCATTTTGCTTTTCTATAGAAAATAGCTGTAGATCTTGCGCCCTGCTGAGCGTCAGCCGCGCTGTCAGCTGCAGTGTCTTCTTCAATCCCTGATTTTAATCTGAAACTTAGTATGAGCTTAACGGCATTTCTGCTAGCGTGTGTGACACGCTGCTCCGCCCATATGACTAGGCACCTGGCCTAAAGACAGCAAATGTCTGCGAAATGAACCGAAATCCCTGCGAGAAAGGCAGATAGCTAGGAGAAAGGGTTATGAGAAGCACATTAGACCAATCGGTCTTTGTCGTATGGGTTGCTGACACACAAAGTGACAATTGATAGACTTGATATGCTCCTATAAGCAAACTTGACAAAGCGCGCAATCGTTTCAAGCAAGAAAGCGCATGAACCTAAACTGTAACTAGGGTAATTTGTATATAAAACACTTTATCAAGCTCTTTCCTTAGAAATAGTTAAAGAAGAGGAATATTTCTACAATGTCAGTTAATATATGTATACCATGGAATTTCTTACAATTTTTATATGTTCAATTTCATATGTATATACATACTTGCTTGATCAGTTTTGATTGCTGAAATTATCTATATTTGTTTTTTTTGACTAATTCTCTTTGTCAGATAACTCAATTTACAGCATAATGACAGCATAATATGGAAACTATCAAATTAAGTTAAAACTACTAACTAATACTACTAACTTAATTTGATAGTGTGCACATGTTATTATACTATGCAGTCATTAAAAATGAATTCAAAGGGAATAACATAAGTAAAGCACAATAAAATAAAAAATAAAATCAAATATACTACATTATAACTATTACTATTTACTATCATTTAAAAGACCAATGTCACTTGCCTGATCCCAATTCAACACTGACTACTATATAGTTATAATTTCAGCATAATTTCAGATCTTTCTCCAATTGTAATCTGTCTACCAGTCCATACTCGTTTTGCCCTAATCCGCTCGACGCTCTATTAGCAATTTCACAGCAGTTTACCAATCAGGCCATCGCTTTTCTTGGTAATCGACAGTTTATCACTCCGCCTTCTGCGCAATTCACACTACACGAATATAATATGAAAATATGCGCTGGGTTCCATAACGATCTTACATCAATTGAGCGATTGATCACTTGCACTTTCAACACGCGCTGCCGCGGCGCCAGAAGAGCGCGTTCTACTCGAACAACGTACGACGAACAACTTTCATCTGGTTGTGGTGCGGCAAGTGGCGGACTTTCGGTCCAATCGGTCAAGTCGCTGTTGCAAGTCGTTCGCCTCAGGGGTGGCCATGCAGCATGGGATGCACAGAAGGAGGAGGGGGAGCGAGGGTTACTGGTGTAATTTGCATATTTTCCGCATGCGCAGACGAGGCGGCGTTTTTGTTGTTTCATTTCATTTTATTTTTTTTTTTCTTTCACGCGTCTTTCGCTTCGTTTCGTTCGAACAAAATATTGACATGAAAATCGGCTTTCGATTTTCATGCGATCTTGCGACAAATTGTGCGTTGCAGTGCAGCGCGTCCAGCATCGGTTGCAGCAGTTGCTCCACAAAACGAGATTAAATGGAAAGTGAAGTTGTGCATGCGTCGCCAATCAAACGCAGACGCAGCTCGCCGACCGGCACAGTGCCTCTTGCAGTCTCTCTCTCTCTCTCTCTCTCTCTCTCTCCTTCTCGCGCTGTCTCAGTTTGTCTGCGTAATTAGGACAAAATGTCTAATGTTGACCAAGCCAAAAAGCAAATACTCGTACACTCGTCTGGTTTCGTTTTTGGCTTACGCACCTGATGACCAGCCAAATGCAACTGGTTGCAGTTGTTGTTGCAGTTGCTGCTGCTGCCGTCGTCGTTGTTGCTGCCTTAAGTCGTTGGCACACGCAACTTTTACTCAGTTGGAAAGTTCTTCTGTCAACGCTTTGATTTGATTAGCAGCAAAAGCGCAAGCCAAGCAAACAGATGGCCGGGAAGAGGCTCAGGCAAGGGGAGGAGAATCTTACCCATGTTTGTTCAGCTCGTCTTCACTTTGGGAAAGTGATCGCTGCTGAAACTGAAAGTTTAGTCTGAAATCTTTGACAAATTTCGGGGGAGAAAACAAAAGCAAAGAAAAATCTAAATGGAACGTGGAAGTTGCTCGGGCTTAATATGCTTACAATAGATTGATGAATGCGTTGGATGATAATCTGATTGAATGGGTTTTCTGTATGGTTTGGGTTTAATTTTCAATTCTATTAAGAAGCTTAACACTTTTCACTGCATCCGCAGCTGCTTATTATGCAGTTCCATGTTCTGTTTTTGATTTATGATAAAAAATAAAATCGTGCAGAATTTGTGACATAATTTAATCGATTATTGAAAGCTTCTACAGCACAAGGGAAAAATGTATTTATTCTCTATGATTTTTGATTAGTAAAATAAAAATGCTATAAAATCTATACATATGCGATAGCTGCCGTAAAACTGCCAGTGAAAGCCGCAACGCAAAATAAACACACAACTAATAAAAAAAGGGATTTCCATGTACATTTCAGTGTTGGGAAAACAATTATCAAACGTTTTTCCACAAGCATTTTCCCTGTGAAAATTGTGCACGTCAAAGAAAGTTGCGCTAGCCAAGAGAGTGGAAAACAATTAAGGCAAAAACTGCAAGCTCAGCTCGGCTCAGCTCAATGAAAGCTGAGCAAACTCGGCTATCGTTTCCTTAGCCTTAATGAGCGCACTTGGGATGAGTTTACAGTTTGCACAGTTTTGCGAGCACTGGCGCAGGCAGCATGAACACCCACCAGTTGCATTTCCATTGATTTATTTTGCATAATAAGTGAACATATACTTTCTACAGTTTGGCAGCAATTGGATTAGGTAGCTGTTGCTGTGTGGTCAAACTGTGTGCATCATCGACTTAAATCGCTTGACAAATGCCCGGCAATTGGCATAAACTTGGCCAACCCTGAGTGCTCAAGCCTAATTATAGCTGCGATGGCTGATCGGTTGCTTCCTTTCACACACACACCGATACAATGTGATCTGGGCCTGCGATCCATTTGCTGCATTTGGCGCGATTCAAATGCCCGGCAATCTTTTCAATTATTGCTTATCATTGCGATGGAGGCAGACAAATGTCATTAGTGGAGGGCACACACAATGCTGCATGCAACATTGTTGTGCTGTGCTGCGATGGCGCGACTGGCCGCATTGCAAGTGGTAATGGTCGCCGCATTGCATTGCCGCATGTTGCACCTTCAGCGCGTGCTTAGCATATTTTGCAAGCATACGCAGCGATGGGATCGAGACACCTTATCGCCGCAGCCAAAGCGATGAATTAAATTCCAAATTTTTACCTATCGCATTGCCTGCTACAATTTCCACGATATGCTGCATTTTCCTTCGCTTTGACTTCGGCTTTGCCGCCATTCGGCGTGTGCAGCATGTGCAGCATGTTGCGACTGGCTTTCAATGGCTTTTCCTTTTCGCCAGTTGCTTGATTAATTGCCTTGCCAAGGCAAAACGTTAAGACAGCTTTGGACCAAGTTCCGGTCCGCTGAGAGCTGTTGACAAATGCGCGCAATTATTGGCCAAGACCAAGACCATAAGGCTGATCCCGGCCGAAAGCGAAAGTCGAACCGCATAGGGTAAGTGGATTGTAATGCATAAATGCTACAAAATTCCTCAGATATACCTTTTTCTTTCAAACCATCGATCATTGAAAATGGCTGCAGGCAGCCAGACTGCACTCATTTGCTTGGACTTTATAGATTCAAGTCCGTATGTATGAACGCTTTGATCTCAGCGTCTACAAGTTCGAAAAACACCAAATTTGGCAGCAAGAAACCTAAAGCTCAACAAATATAAAATATAATATATAAATTCAATTACATCGCCTTTAAAGTATATAGGGCAAAGAACTCTCATACCGTATGTTCCTCCTCTACGCATGTAATTATCTCACAAGACTTTTACACCCCATTCCGGCTACATTTATCCATTTGATCTTAATTGTTTGCCGTATATTTTTATATGCAGCCTCATCCGCTTGTTAAGTCCTAAACATATTCTCGGTTTTCCGCATGCTTATTTTTTTTTTATTATGCGTTCCTGGCTCTCCGCCATCCGCGATCCGTCCAGTAATTGAAGCACCTTCCTAGGAAAAAAAAGCAATATTCCATTCCTGCACAGCGTGTGCTAATGTCAAGGGCAAATTTTATGCTGCCCAGTTTTCTCTTTAATTATGCACTTAGGATAGGGCAACCTTTCTAGGATGTTGTGTGTGTGCGAGTGTGTGTGTGTGTGTGTGCGTGTGTGTTTAGGTGTGCTTGTGCGAGCATGTGCAAACTTTGGCGCATTTTATGGGCCACTCATTAGATGAGGCCGCCCGATTGAGATACCAACTTTAGTTGGCTCTTTATGACGTCGACTGCGGCTGCGACTGCGACTGCAACAGCGACGCTAACGTTGCAGTTGGAATAATATCAACAGACGTTAACAACGCGCACGGCTCATTATAATGGGCGGCACTTTATTTAAATGCGCGCACGGCACATCATTAACAAGACAAACGGCCAACTTGCCCCACCGTGCGGTGCAGGGGCTCGTCGGGGCAAACGGGGGAAGCGGACTGCCAGGATGGAGGATGCGTCTCTATTAGCCGACGACCGCACGCACCGACGGCGACCAAAACGATTTCATAATATCTCAATTGAGGCCTGCATCGGCCTGTTGCGCCATTGGACATCGCCCATCAAAGCATTGTCTAGTGCACAGTGGTGTGGCAACAATTGGAAAAACAAGAAAATTATTTCATAGTTTTAGTATGATAAAAATCATTTTTAAGAATCAATTGCTTACTCAAAATAATTTGAATTCAATTCATATTTATATAATTGGACTTTCGAGTCCAGAGTGACAGAAAAAGTTCTGTTCGTATGAACACGCTAATCTTATTAACTACAAGAACTAAATATGCCAAATTTGGCCTAAAGCTTAATGTACTCCTTATGCATGGAAACATTATTTCAAATTTCAGATGCCACATCTTAAATCCTTGAAAATCGATTTAATTCGATTACTAAGCGAAGTATCTTTTCCGCTTTGATACATTACTAAATATAATAAAAAACTAGCATAATCAAATATCATAGACTTATTTAAAGGCTGTTTCTACATTTATTTCAGCTCTCGAAGCAGTGTGCAGCAGCGGCCGGCGCCTTAATTGGTTTCCCAGAACTAGCAGCTCGCCCTTCCTCAGGCTCTGCTGTACCGTTCTGGTACTGGTTCTGGCACTGAATTCTGGTTTTGGCTCTGTGCTGCTTCACCCCCCGCCCGTAAATCTATGTACGAATGTGCGTTTGCCTATTACGCGTCGCTTTCTGCTCTCCGCTGCCTCAGCTACAGCTTCGACTTCTTCTTCTGCTTCTGCTTTGCCCGCTAATTAAGGTCGTCAGCGGCCTGCGCTTTTGTGCGTTTGCAAATTACCCCGCAATTGGCTAAAGGCAGCCACAGCCACAACACAACAGCAGCGCCGAGGGGTGTTGGGTGCGGCATGGTGAAGTGTTTGCCACAAGCTGCACGCTGCAAGCTGCAAGCTGCACTTGGTAATTGCATGCAATGCCTGCAGGGCATCGCAGTGGCTGTCAAACTGTGCAGTCTTTTCGTTCATTATTCGCAATGTTTATTGATTTTGATAGTAAAATAAAAATGTTAAACAATTTGCGTGCTGCTTATTTAAAGCGAACTTGGTTGATAATAAACTAGCTTATCGTTTTACCTATCTTCAAGTCAAAACATTCGATATTTCTTCATTGTTTCGAGCTGCTGTTGTCGGTAATTATACGCCCATTAAGACATCATTGGATCAATCAATCGATCATTCATTCAAAGCGCGCATCTGCTCGACTACTGTGGCAATCAGACACATTTCCGCTCATCCTTGACACAAATCGGAAGATATATAAAATATGTATGCGTCATTAGTGCGCACAGCAAGTCGAAAGTCAATATAAACATTAAAGATATCAGATATATATAAATGTATATAGGGAGACGGAAAGCCCACAAATCGTATGCTATTGTTTCTGCAATGTGATTGATATTTTGTTTGTCAGCCTTCGCCCACAACACGATCTCACGCATCCACACGGCTGTAGATACATTTGTAGCTGGCAAAGTAGTTAATTACACGTGTGTATCTGACAGATATATATAGATACAGATACGTTGCCATGATACACATGCCTGGGGCCAATATGCCACAGACAAAGCTAATCAACTGGCCAACAAATTGCGCAGGCCACAACTCGTGGCATTTGCAGAGCCAATTCCGAGTTTAATTCATGATAACCAAAATCAAAAATAAAAAGAAAAATTACAAAAAATAATAATATAATAAATAAAAATGCAAATCGCATGAGGCAAAACCTTAAAAACAATTTTTTGTTTTGCTTTGTTTTGTAATTTGGCCTGAGCCGTTGACGATGCCGCTGCTCCGATGTGGCTGGTGCTCCCAGGGCCATAATGTTGCGCCGAAATTATTAGCACTTTATTATTTTGGTTGCCACGCCTCTTTCTTGTACGCATTAGCACTAAATTCCAGCACACACACGCCGAGCGGTATAAGCGTGTTTATAGAGTTTCAGCAGAATTGGCTGAAGGCTGCAAAAAAAAAGGAAGACGCTTTTCAGCCGATAACTGCAAGCTTGATCTATTATATGTGTAATAATCTTTCCTTATAATAAGTTGAATAATTAATAAAATATCAGTAAAGGAAGGTCAGAGTTACTAACATTAGTTGCTATTCATATTTTTTTATTTATATAAATTCCTGTCAAGAGGCATAAGAGAAATTTGATATGCTATTTTTTTAAGCATGTTCTACTAAAATATTGGTATATATTAAAGATTATATTTAAAATCGAACTCTTTTTTTTTAATATGGAATGACCCATTTGTTTATTTTTGGACATCGTGGAAAATAATATATATTAACTTTCTTCGATTTTCGTTTTAATTAATCGTTTTAACTACTTAACCGCTTCATAATTTTTAATGACACCCATTAAGTCGCCTGCGTGTAGACATTCACTTTCTTATCCTGGAGATTGATAGAGCCGGTAACCAGTTATCGGCTTGGTTCATCTTCATTTGCAACGCAATTTCCTTGGTTAGGATTGAGGAAGTTTTAGCGCGACAGACGCATCAAAAGTTGCGCAATTTGTCGCTGTCTCACTCGCTGCCACTCTTTGCCTCTCTCTCCCACTCTCCCCGTCTCTCTAACACTCTCTCAGTGTTTCTCGCTCTCTCTCGTCTCGGCTTGTTTTCATGTGTTTGACCTAAGCTGACAACTGCTGACCGCTGTGAACCGCGCTCTCTGACCGCAGCATCTGCTCAGCTAAGCCAAGCTGCTCAGCGCTGGCATCTTCACCTTTTGCCGACTTTCCACGCTGCGCTTTTCACTTTCTTTGCACGACGAAACTTGCCACATCACTGGCGAATTCGCGTGAGCGCGAGAGCGGCTAGGGCGCCTATAGGAAAAGCTAGGCAATAGGTAAATGCAAATTTGCAGCGTGTGTCGCGTTGTCGACTTCCTTGCGGCAGTCGCAGCATCGCGTAATTAACATTAAAGTTTTCTTTGTTGTTGTTTCTGTTGCAGTTGCTGTTGTTGTTGTTGTTGGTGAAATTGTGCGCTTGGCTTTCGTAATGAGGAAATAAATGTGGCCAAATGCGTTGGAGTTGACAGTGTCTCCTACCCTCCTGCCCCCCTTGTGGCTGATAAGCCGCCTGGGCTGAGAGCGCAGTGTCATTGCACCCGAGCTGGGATGCGGTTTCGCATGTTGCACTTATCCGACTTATCGCGGCAGTTGATAAACTGTCGGTTCGTGTCTTAAGTCTTTTGTTTTGGCCAACTATGTGAGAAGAGTGTTTGAATCGTCATGTAGCATGCACAGCACAGCATAACATAACTGTAACAGGCCAGAGCGTATAATATAAGAGTCCTCTAAATGCAGCATAGACAGTTCTAATATACAGTTCTATTATAATATGCACTAGGAGAAAAAGTGGGGGAATTTAATTAAGTAAAATTTTAACAAAATGCAAATTTTTGAAATTTCAATTAAATTGAATTAAATTATTTAGTATGCCTAGTACTATTATTATGGTATTATTTATAGTGATGATTTTGGAATTCGAAATAAATAACATTTTTAAATATATTAAAGAAAACTAAAAGGTTTTTTTGTGTTTCTTTTAACTATAAATTATCAATATTATAAATACAAAGTTATAATATTTATATGAGCATAAGATCCACTCTCATCTTATGCCATTTCTTCCAGTGTACTGCTACATGATCTAGCGCATGATCATGTACCGCCCAACCGAGCCCGCTTCCCGCTCATTGCGAATGTCAATTGGCCAGCTCATCCGACTAAATAGACGCGACGTGCTGCAATTTCATTGCTCGACTTTGCCGACAGATCGGACAGAAAGTCAAGGCCCCCGCTGCACTGGACGCGGTTCCCATGTGAGCTTGCCACGCCGAGGGGCGTCAGTTTTTCTCACAGTATTTCGCGACAGATGATGTTGATAAGAAACTCGAAACTAACGTAGCACAATTAAAACTAAATGCGACGATCGTTATCAATGCAGCCGATAAGCGAAGCAGATGAAAAGATGACAAAGTTATATATTTATGATATGAGTTTAGCTTTGCAACGTGTTGAAAATGATTTCTTCGCAGTCGGAAGCGGAAAATACAATGGAAATTACAGTGGCAGGCAAGCAAACTGGGGGAAAATGGGAAAAGAAAAGGCAAAAGGAAAATCATCGCTCCCTTTATTATGGCCGCGTGCATGTGAGTTGGGCTGGGACGGGCTTCGAGTCTGTTGGCTAATTTGTTGGTTTCTTGGAAGCGCTAATCAAAAGTTTAAAGTGAGGGGAGCATGGCGGCGGGGGCGGGGATGCAAGTGCAAGTGCAATGAAATAAAGTACAACAAGGCAAACAAAAATCGACAGCAGACTGCGAAGTGCAGCCACAAAATGCCAGTCGCAAATCGCAGTTCCGACTGGTTAGCCCCGTCCCCCAATACCCTCATATGTGCCACCATTCGCAACCGGAGTACGCCCGGAGTGGCGAACAATTATGCAGCAAAATCCACTCGAGGCGTTGCCCGAACCGGCGCTGCCAAGTGATTCTAATGATGCTTCTAATGATATAGTCAAAAGCGAAGCAAGTGCTGCCGTCCCGAGTCAGAGGAGTCGCCGCTTAGACAGGCGACGGTAGCAATTGCAATTGTATGTGCCAGAAGATAGGCGAAAGAGTGGGAAGAAGAGAGGAGAGGAGAACAAGTGCAGCCAGTTGCATGTGCTTAGAGTTAACCCTTATGCGGACTGTGCAAAAGCATAATACAATTTCAGCTTTAGTTCTTAAATCAAAATGAGCAAACAAATCCAATCTAAATAAAATTCGATTGAGAATGATATTGATACTTTGCCCATATTCCAGGGTTACATCTGCTCTTTTATTGACTTTATCACTCATAACTTAGCCAAAAACCATTTGATTTTCCTCGGGTATGACTTTTTGATGATTGTATTGTGCCTGAATTCATTCTGCATTTAAATTTCATTGATTTTAAAACTTCAACATTTTTCAATTTTTTCCATGCTACCCCCTTATACAAATTTCGAAATTTTCTTAAAATTTTTTTTTTTTTTTTCTTGCCTAAATTTGAGAGAAATGATCAAAATGAGCATACAAATCGAATCCAAAACAAATTTGGACTAAAATGGCAATAGATAACGATATTTTAGCAATATTCCAGGGTTTTTCCTCTCTTTCTACAATAAGGTTTTTTGTTCCCAAAAACTCATAACATTGCCAAAAAATGATTTCGATTAATTATTTTCTTAAAATCGATTATGTTATGATTATTTTTGAAGAGTTAGAAAATCAATAGAAAGGTCAAACATATGAAAATCTAACGAAACATAGCTGGCGAGTGCGACTAAGGGTTAAATAAATGTTCTTTCTGTTCTTCTCTCGCAGTCCGCTGCAATTCTCAGCTCCTTCCCCTGGCCCCTCTCTATGGTACCACATGCCTGGCAACGTCAGTTTTCAGTTTTTCCGCTTTGATTTTGCGTTAATCTTTGCTTGCACCTGTTGCCTGTTGAATCCACGTCGCGCCCATCCCACCCTGTTGCTCCTGCTCGGGACTGCGTCTGCATCTGCGTCTGGCGAGGTTCCTGCTGGTTGCCGTCGATGCCGTTGTTCAATTTTGCGTGCCGTTGCCGCCTCTGTTATTTTAACAATCTGCCATTTAAGCGTAAAAAATGTTGCCTCGTTTCGTGCCGCAGCGTTTTGGGCTATTTGATTTGGCAATCATGGCGCTGACGACGATGGCGACGCTGGCTCTGATGGCGCTTTGCCCACTTTGCCCACTTTGCGGATTCTGCGTTCTGTGGCGCGCGTTCGCTTTGATTTCGTTCCGTTTCTGCAGCAACTTTGCTTTGATTTTGGCTGCAACACGACGGCACGACGGAGCGCAGGGCGGGGCACATAGGCGGAGGCAGGGAGGCGACGTTTCGCCTGGGCGGTGGCCTGTGGCGGCATTTGTGCGTTTGTCTTTTAGGGGTCCCCATTTTGGGCAGCCATTAAAGTTGCAGTTGCAGCATATTCGCTTGGCCAACTTGTGCCGCGCGAAACGATCAGCAATGTCGCTTGGAATTAGCTTTGTTCGAGAGCCCAAACAAAGCTTGCAAAATGTAAAAAAAACTAGTGAAATATTTCATAGAACAAAACTCAGCAGCCCGTTGTGAAATTTGCATATTTACAGGGTATAATAAATGAGAGAGAACTACATTCTAACTGGGCGTTAAGCGTTCATTACTCAAGCCATTACTCTTGCTGCCAACTCCTGATTAATGTCCCAGTGGCCAGTGGCAAGGTTGTTCGAGGCTTGTGCAGCAGCCCATTGATCATGCCAAGGCGCTGCTACTGCCCCCTTCTCGTGGAGATTTCCATTCGCAACTCTTGAGTCAATTTGATAAGTGCTTTGGTTCTTCTTTTATCGCTCCATCGTTAGTCGATATCAATTTTTAAACGGCGGCAGGCAAAAGCAGCGAAAACTTCAAACAATCAGCTACCAGATTACAGCAGCAACAACTACAGCAGCAGCAACAGCAACAACAGCAACAGGAACAACAACTACAACTACAAACTGTGGCAACTGCGTAAATGATGTTCTAATACAACATCAATTACAATGGCAAGCGGCCCATGGCCAAACGGTAATGATGTTGCAGCCTCCAAAGATGCGTTTCGCACAGTGGTTTCGGTATACTAAAAACAGATATGAATTTGTATATTGACGTATTCGTATATTGAAAAAAAAGCATGAGCGCTTTAAAATATTTTGTATAATAATTTTTCCTTTTTTGTCTAGTTTCTTTTCCTTCTATTTACTTGATGATTTCTTTATCGGAATATATTTTAATAATTTAACATTTTATACAATTTTTGCTTTAATATTTCTTTATTTCCCAGTAAGATTAATAACAAGTTTCTCATTAAAGATTAAGAACTCTATGTAGGCAAATATTATACAATAATTCTATATAAATTGCAAATAACATATTGCATTTTTAATGTGATTTTAAAAATTCTATTATTTATTTAATATGTAACTTCTTAAAATTTTAATATAATATATAAAATATAAAAACATATTATGGTCTGACTTTTCAGACTTTATTTCTTGTTTTTCATTTATTTAAGCACTTCTTAAGCTTATAAGACACACTGTTAGAGCAGCACACTGTCCTAGCATAACCTATGATTTGAATCTATTAGATAAGAATGCCCGCTACATCATACTGAAGTGTCGCTTAACTCTTTGCGCCTGCCTTAAGGGCATTCGATAATAATTGCCAACATATTATTGAACCCTGGGCGAAATTGCACTTTTCCTTTTTAGCACCTTGCGACACACTGTGCGTGTGCGTGTGTGCGTCGGCCTGCTGCACTCGCTTGCGGCTTACGGCATGCACGCCTTGTTGCCGGTTTGGTCGTGTAGCTGTTATCGTTGTCGCTGAGCTGCTGCTGCGACGACTGCTGCTCCGGCAGCTTCTGGTAACTGGCAGAACATGTCGCCGGCTCTGTTTGAGGCAAACAATTTCATGCATGTTGCTGCCGTTGCAACAGCAGCAGCAACAACAACTAACAACCGTTTTACGCATGCGTGTGCCACAGACTTTGGCTCAGCCTGTTCCACCTGTTGCCAAAGCGTGCCACTCCCCTACCCCCTACCCACCACACACACACACACACCAAGACAATCCCCGCCAGCGGCCGATGCAGATCTTCAGTTTATGCTTTAATTGTGGAAATTATGTGACATTGCTTGTTGTTGTTGCCATCGTCTGTCATAACTTGTGGAGTTGTAATTAAACTGGTGCTGCCAGCTCTCCGTGCGCTTCCCAATCCCATCCCCCCCTCCCCAGCAATTCCAGATCATCTGCCTCGTGGCGTTGTTGTTGCCGCCCATGTCTGTGGATTGTGTGGACTGTTTTGTGGATTTAACGCTTATTGCAATTCATTTACGGTTGTTTATGGTGCTATGGGCGATGAATAGGCAAAGGTTTCGTATGCAGCTGCATATATAGTTCAGACTTAATCCGCGATTGATTCAAGATTGAGCGCACCTTGAAAATGATCTCGAGCCACTCTAACTGCACTTTAATTGATTTATTAGCTGTTGTAGCTGTTGCTTTTGTTACTGGCCCATTAAGAGAGAAGTTTGTGGCACTTGAACTCCGATGAACTTGGGCCGCCAACCGCAAAAGACAAACAACAACCACAATAAAGCACCCACTGCATAGTAAAAAGAAACAAACTACACGCTCCTCGTACTCTTAACTCTGTTACTCGCCCACTCTTTAGCTCTCTCTCGCACTCTGTCTCTCTCTCTCTCTCTCTCTTTGTTTGTGGGTCGAGTAACTTTTTGGCCTGCATTACGCGTCCGAAACTGAACTTTATGGGGTGTTTATAATTGCCATTATTGCCTAACTGCACACAGATACATGCATACACACGCACACGCACACAACACTCTAACGATCCAGCTAGTTACAGATCTAATTCCAATCTAACTTCGCGCTCAGGTCATCACATTTAGTGGAGCTCTTTCGGGGCACTCGTTAAAATCAAAATACCGGCACGTAATGCCATAACAAGCAACAGCTACGAAACACAATTAAGATCTACATTTTTATGGTGTTCAAACTATAAAATTTATATTATTAAATTGCTGTTATAACCGCGGCAATAGTGGCTGTCCAAAAAATAAAAAAAAAAACTGTGGGGAGAGAGAGAGAGCAGAAACAAAATGAAATGGCAGCTTTGTTATAATTCGCTTATAAATGAGAGCATAAAAGAAAAGCGAAAATCGAAGCGAAGTTATGATTATCGTTATCGGAAGCCAAAGCTTCGAACCGGACTCGGTTAGGTCTGTGTCCCATTTTTAACTTGTTCGAATACACTGCAAAAATCATCACACAGTAATTTATGGCATTGTAAACTTTACATTTTTAAGTAATTATTATTTATGACTTTTATTATTTATTTATTACTTATCGATATTTTTCATTGCCTTGCAATCCGCTTGAGCTAATCGTGATACCCTGTCAGGTACAGGCGCACAACAATGGCGAAAATCGCCGCTGTTTTTGCCAATTGCAATTTCTCCATTGTCTCGGTCACTTTTTCTTTTTCGCAGGCGAAAAATGAAACCGGCAACGCCGTCGTTGTTAGCATCGCGACGTCAAAGTCAACGTCGCTGCACCCGGAAATCAATCAAAGTAAGGGCATTCCACGGCAACATCGATTGTTCGATGGCATCGAATTGCATTGGCTTTTGCTCTTGTTGTTGTTGCCGTAGGCCGCAAGCGCACGAGCATAAAAAGGAAGAAAAAACACGCACAGCACACGCATACACACACACACACACACATACTCACACTCAAAACGATAGATGCAATGGCAGCGAAGAGCGCAGCAGCAATAATAAATTTGAGCGCCAACTTAGTGTGCCCGCAAATTTGGACACTCTCTTCCCACTGCCTCTTGCTTGCACCGTCATTTATGCTCTCACTAGAGTACTGCAGCCATGCAGCAGGTGCCGAAAGCTCACTGAGCGTAGCTGGCAAAGCTTTCAGCTGTTTGTTTGTTTTTAGCATGCTTGCGGCTTTTGTGCCGGCTGTTGTTGTTGCTTTTCATTGATGAAAATTGTATGCTACGAAGTGAGCGTGCTGCGCGAGCGAGAGTGCGATCGAGAGAGTTGTGAGCGACTCGAGAGAGCGAAGCTGAGTGTAGAGTGACTTGACTACACTGCCGGCAA
This sequence comes from Zaprionus inermis, assembly GCA_018151445.1. Taxonomy (NCBI): domain Eukaryota; kingdom Metazoa; phylum Arthropoda; class Insecta; order Diptera; family Drosophilidae; genus Zaprionus; species Zaprionus inermis. Next base: position 2,648,407 of record JAECXD010000673.1, on the reverse strand, counting down.
GAAAAGTTGGCATGCACACACTGTAGTAGTGCAGTGCACATAATATTCGATTATAAAGCCAATTAATTAAAACTCTTATAATTAAGAAAGACATATATATTATATATTTGTCATTTAAGCTTTTGGTTGACATTTGTAATAATTAATATGCAGAAAAAAAAAAATATTAAACACATGGGACTATCTTTAAAAGAAGAGGAACAATCTTATTTGTTTTCTTTTAAAATCTGTAAACAAAATTTTGTTTATTAATTGTTGCAAAAATGTTCGTTGTATAAATGCTGTCAGAAAGTCAGAAAGTCAAGGTTCCAGCCATTGCTCTCTTCCTCGACCTTTTAACTGTTCTCACACCCATTCCCGTTGCAGGCCCACATGTTACTCCCTTGGCGCGCTCTCTTCCTCCAACGCCGAGCTACTCAGAAATTTCGCGAATGCAACAACAGCAACAGACTAACAGCTGTTCAATACACGCGCGCAGTCTCTCCCGCTCTCACGCAGCAGCAGGTGTCGGCGGCAGCAGCAGCAACAGCAGCAAACAAGTCGTAACAAGTGCCGAACGAAGCTTTCGTCTAGCGCGCAGGCAGTCGATGTCGCCGCGACTCGTTGCCGTTGAACAGTTTGAAAACGACTTTCGTGCGAGACAGACGTGCAAAGAGACGTGCTTGAGCTTGAGCGTAAAGCAAAAGAGAAAAAAATTCATTTATTTCGCAGGCAACAAACGAAGTGAAAAAAACGAGCCAAATTGAAAAGTGCATGGCAAATTAAAAGAAAAAGTGGCGTGTGAAGCAACTGCAACTGTGCTCAACAAGTGCGGCAGGAGAAAAGCTTTTAGTGTGTGTGTGTGTCTCTTTTACATATTGCACGTTGAAAAGTTTCGCGCATAAAAAACACAAAATACACCAGTGTTGCCACAGTGTAACACACACTGCGATCACAGAAAAGAAAAGCAAAAACAAAAAAAAAGAAGCGAACAATATTTTTTTTTTTGCTAGCCGAGAGTCAGCGAGCTCAGTGAGTGGACATGTCGTCGGCGGCGTCTAAATTGGAGCAGCACTCGAAGCCCATACTGAGTCCAACTCGATCCCTTGACGAAGGTTTCGAAAGTGATCCGGATCGGGTTTCAACTGATTCAGAGCATCAAACAAGTGCAACTACTGTCAGCAGCGGCACAGGCAACAACAACAACAACAGCAACAATAACAATGCCAGCAAGTTGGCGCAGCTCAGCTCGGCGGCAACGGGCGGTGCCAGCAGCAGCAACAGCAACAACAATAGCCTGACAGAGAAGTCAACAACGCGAGTCGTTACAGGCGGCGCACTCAGTCTGGCCGCGCCGCAGCTGCAGCGTCGCGAATACTACAAGGAGCAACTGCATCATCATCAGCCGCATCAGCAACACCAACAGCAGCAACAGCAACACTCGCAGCAGATTAAGCAACAGCAGCAACGCTTGCAGTATCAGAAACAACGTCAACCATTGGTGGCCAGTGCCGCCTCCAGCATTCATAATCATCGTATGACCAACGGTATCACTGGCGCTGCTGCCGGCGCAGCCAATGCGGCGTCCAACTACAGACGCGGACGTCGTTTGCATATGACACCGCCGGCACGCAACGCACTACGTTCGCATTCCGTCGACGCCATCGGACGCCAGCGACACGGTTACGATCCGAGCAGCCTCATACTCAAACACGATGGCAACGGCAATGTGAGCAGCAGCAGCAGCGGCAGCTGCAGCAACGGCGTCGGTAGTGGTCATGTCGGTGCCAACAGTCGTATGCTCAACTACAAGAGCGGCGCATCAGGAGTCGGTTCTGTGGGAGCCGCATCTGCTGCTGCTGCTGCTGCTGGCGGACAGGCAGCGCTGCTCGTGCAGCCCATATCGAGTGCAACCCTGTCGCCCCTGGTGGCAGTCGGTGTCGATGGGGTTGGTGTTGTCGACGCGTCGGGCTCGTCGCCCGTAATTGCCTCGGCCACGCACAGTCTGTACACATTCTATCCGGCTGAGGGTAATCTGCAGGTCTGGCAAACCGAGTGCGGAGATCTGACGTATAAATCATCGCGGAACATGCATCAGTTGCACAAGGCACCAGTGTGCTGGACACAGTCGATACCCAGACAGGCGAGACGGTGAGTAGGCCAGGTTATTTATAAAAATCGAATACGTCTTATAGCCATGGCAAGATAAGAAAGTATTACAAAAATAGAGGGGTTTGCCATAATCATTTATAGCTGTGAAATGGCTCAAGAAAAATAGTATTGTTGTAAATACCCTGTTTTATATTTGCATAGATTATCTTTGCAAATTTATGTGATTTATGTGTATAACTTATTCATATTTTTATAGACTCTGCCCAGTTGAGAAAATGTTTATTTATATATTTTGGAAAGATATGACATTTTTTCGAATTTAAATTAATTCGTAAACTAAAGTATACTAGAGATGGAAATATAAATATTAATATAAAATTTAAATAAAACGTCTTTAACGCTCATTTACATAAGCATAAATATGATTTGATTATTAATATTTTTATAGAATGATTCCAGTTCTATGTTTAGGTCTTTCCTTCCATCTTTAACTCTTTTAAACATGTAAATTAAAAATATAATTAATCACGCCAAATTTAAATGTTTTTTTTTTTTCCACATTTTTTGAAATACTCTATAATTTGTCCTTTCTGAATCGATATAAATACATTTTAAATACTGCAGATACTATTTTTAATTTTGTTTGTTACTCAAGTGTCGTTTAAAAATTCTCTTTAGCTTTGCCGAAATTGCTCTTCTCTGGGTTAAAGTTAGTATTTAAAGAGCGCAAGCTAATGGGTTAATTGGTTCACTTTTTTGTTGGCCAAAAAGAGTCGATAGTCATTTCGCCGAAGTGAAAGTCTTCAGTGTGTTTTTTGACCAAGTCGCAAGTCGCAAGCGCATGTGTCATTTAATTTGGCCTCAGGTGCTGCGTTTAAAATGCCTTAAAACTGTAACATGCAAGGGTCGAAAGCGATGTTTGCCCAACCAGTCTGGCGAATTAGTTCACCAACTAAGTTTGGTTATGCAAACAGCAGCTCAAGCTGACCCCAAATTAAACAAAATAATTGCAATTTTTCACCAAACAAATTTAAGGCACATAAAATTTAGCAATTTTGCTTGCTTTTGTTTTTAAGTTTTAAGTTTTAGGGTTGTTACTGTGGAAGTAGTTGTTGTTGTTGTTGCTGATCGTAACGCTGCCGAAATGCGTTTGACATTTTAAATTTTACACGCATTTTGGCTTAATTTTTATGTTTCTGCGCTGTTTTGTGCAACCTGCGCTGTTGAAAGGCTCGAAAAGGGTGTGCGAAAACGTCCTATAGGTAATACCCAAGTGATGCAGCTGTAAAAACTTAACGTACAAAAAATAATAGATGATACTCGATTACTAAAACATGCTTGCTTGAGCAAAAACAATCAAATTGCATACAAATTTGATTTGCAAGCGGATCTTCTGATAAATAATAATAAAAAGTAAATAAAATGGAATATACAAGTATATTTATAAATAGAGCAAAAAACCTGTGATTGATGCCACACGAGAAAGGGAATACCTTCTCTATTTTTATTTCTGGCGAATTCCATTTGCATTTGCAAGCTGAGCGCATTCAAATTCCCCACACTTGTGTAATAAAAATTCAAATAAAATTACTTTCAATTTGCGCGACTCCTTGCGCGGCAGAGATGGCAACACCAACAGGTACCAGATACTATATGTATAGCATATTGGCCAAGTAGGTGGGCGGCGCGGTGTTGGCCAAAAGCATTGCATAAGTGCTACACTGTCTACCTACAGCGCCTGCTGAAATTGTTTTTTTTTTTTAAAAGCCTTTTACTTTGTACAGCCACCCACAAAAGTATGCGAATATGCCGTGTTCAATTTATTTTTCAATCAACTGTGGAAAATGCATTGCAGAGTGATGCGCAAAGAAAATCAATCAAAAGACTTAGGCAACAAACTCGATTAGTTCAATACACTTTCGTCGTCGTCGTTGTAGTTGTTGTTGTTGTTGATGAAACGCATTCAAAAACACATCAGACATGTGTTGTTGCAAATCAAATCGCATGATGCGCAAAAAAGTAAAAGTTTTTTTTTGTATTTTGCCAGCTGATTTACACGAATATTGTTTGCGTATTTTTGTATTTTCATGTTTATTTCCATTTCATCTCATCTCCGTGTGTGTGACTCCCCGCTTATGTGTCATATATTTTTACACACTCTTCCTTTCATTGGGCTTTACGCTGCCTGACACTAATATGTTTGCATATGGTCATGTCGAAGGCTGTGGAGACGAGGTGTGGGCGGTCAAGTCGACTGTCAGTCTGTCTATACAACTATTTTTAAACGTTTGAAAGTACTTTGCAGTTTTTTTGTTCATATTTTCATTTGTTTTCAGTTGCTCTGTTGCGAAGTGTTGATGATGCTGCTGCACATATCGTTTTGTTGTCTCCGCTCGTCTCGTGCGAAAGTTACATTTTTGCGCCCATGACAGATGCGAATTTGTTGTTGTGGAGATTTTGTGGTTTTCTTTATATATTGCCGCGCATCCGCCTGAAGCTGGCGGGGAGCGGCTCTAAGTGCGTCTTTGCCATGGATACTTGAATTTGCAATTAAAGAAATTTTGATAATGGGTGTCATGTACGATCGAGTGAAATTATGTAAGGCTGATGTAAGAAATATACGAAGTGTGGGAGAGTCAAAGTGAAATTTTATTAAATAATTACAGTATACATTCGTATGTGTGTATACGGTATATATGTATAAATTTTTCAATTCAGACACGTTGTAAATAGTTGAGAACCAGTTCGAGAGGGTGTTTTGCCGTTTCCTTAATTATCATTACATTTTTCCTGTGCTGACCACACATTCCCATGCATGGCGAGTGTCAAAGCACCCCTTAGAATATGAAACATGCAAATTGCAAGGCACTCACACTATCACACTCTCACACTCAATGAATAATTACTATGACATGCAGACGCACAAAAGCCGCGAACATAAAACAAAAATTTCATTACGTTTGTGGTTCACGACTCCAGCAACTACCTCGTCAACTTGACTCACCCCGCTCACTCCACCACTAATTCACATATGAGCTCACATTTTTGGCCCGTGACCCAAGCGGGTGCACAGGTGTCGACATTCGAGCCCAACTGAAGCGATACCAACGCGGGCGCTGAGTCAGAGACCCGATGGGGGTCTCTTTCGCATTGTGTTTGTTTTCATTTTCGCATAATTACGTTGAAAAACGGTACGTAAAAAAAAAACCCAACGACAAAATGTTAAAAATGTAAAAAGAGTTGTGTGACAGACCGACGCAGACCGATGGAAACCCTAAACGTTGTGCAGCAAGGGTGCAAGAAGGTGCAGAGCACATTTATTTGGGGGACCAGGGGTGGCCTGGGAGTTTGTTGCCAGTTTTTGCCATTGTGCTGCATTTCCGGCGGACTCTCTCATGTCAATGGACAACTCAATTACGATGCGGTAGTCTGCGAGCTGCCACAATTGAATCATTTAGAATGCCACATACATACATACAAAGATCTACAAACGTAGCCCGCATAATTCTTTTGTTTCATGACTAGCCAAAAAAGGTGTTAACACAGACGTCAACGACAAGAGTGGAGCACGCTGAAGAACGAAGTACGAATGCTCTAATAGATCATATCGATCATGTGGCGTTACGTAAGTTTTGCATTCAATTTGATATCGTTTCAGCTAAACCTACGATTCACACACTAACAGGAACTTGTTGAGGCGATTCTCTTAATTACTTTCGAGTGGCAGATCTCCAAAAAAAAAATAAGAAAATATACTCTAGCTTAAAGTCAGACGCATTTAAGCTGATTTATAAACGTTGTGGGTGAACGCGAAAAATACTTGGAAATAATTCAAAATTTCAGTCGGTTTTTTTGTTTGTTTCTGAAGGCAATTACAAGTTTGACATTGAAAGTGCTTGAAAATCGACAACGACTTTTGTTTTGCTCGTCCGTCTGTGTGTATTTTGGTTACACATTTTTGCGTCATAATACAATGCACAAACAAATGAGATAGTTGAATGATTCATTTCGTTTTGTTTTCTTGTGTCTGAGACTGGGCACATATTGCATAAAACGCAAAAATGGTAGACAAGTCGCCAGTTCGTCGCTTAAATCATTTGCGTGCGCGTGTGACAACAACAGTCACAGCAACTGTAATGTCAACAGAGATTCAGGCAGGCAGGCTGGTGTATGGACTATTTACACTCGTGCACTCGTGTGGGGCATTATGTAAAAGAAGTTTGTTGCCTCAGTCATTTGTGCCGAGCACTTCCTCTCGTACGTTCGGTCTATTTCGGACGACAGATCAAATATTGACAGTAAATTGTGAGGCAACCATAACGAGTAGAGTATATATTTTTTCTATTCCGACAAAGATTTGCCAAATATAAAAGCAAATTATCAACAGAAAATTTGATTCGAAAGCAAATGCGGAAGATATAAATTTTTTTTAGTCTTTGGGATTCTATTACTGGTCTTTATTGTGTTTGGCTTTGGCTTTTTAATTAGGCACCTTATTTGCAGCCAAGAACCAAGAACAACAACAACTGAGACTTTCGGTTGATGAGCAATCAGTGCTCAAAAAGTCCGAAACATGTTCATCAACCTTTACTGCGGCGAGTCTGTGGTTTCATCAACTCGCAAGTGATTGGCAAATAGATGCGGCAGCAATCAGAAATCTTTGCAGCATCTTCGATATGTTTATTTTTTATTTCTGAATACATTTTCTTGGTTTATAAATAGTCAACAATTATGAGCATTCGTATTGGGTAGTGGTAGAGCAATTAGCGGCTTTGTTTGGCGACTTTGCTTAAGTGACAAATATATGAGGGATTCTTAATGGTAATCGTAATGTTGTGCCACTTGTGATGGCCTTGGGGTACATCGATTGATTCGAACAGACAGAAGACAACCGATCCCTTTGATCTAACAAAGCAATTTGTAAGTTCTAAGATGATAATTCAAGATTGACAATTACCAGTAAAATTAATTTAAAATTTCTTGTTTCTAATTATAAGTTTTTTTAATTATTAAGTAAATTCTTTATGTTTAAAATTATATTTCATAATAAATAGTTATTGAAATGAAAGCATTTTCTGTATCTAATCATACCTTTAATCTACTCTTTAAAATAATTCGCTAAATATTTGATATTATCTTTAAATCGTTACAAGCTTTTCAGTCAATCTTCTGATTAATGCAAGAGAGAATTCCCCATTTCCGAATACTTATACATACCTTCGATACGAGTTCAAGCCGGCTCTAACTCGGAACGTTCATTAACTGACCACGCATATATTTTATATTCTCATTTCTACGCTTTTACTTTTTCTGCCCACGTATAGGGTTGTCACTTCTGTTCGAAGATCGTCGCGTATCTAAGCTGTACAATTTCCCTTTGGACTTGGTCCATAAATTGCCGCGTGTCTGGCTAATTAACATAGCTTGTATATTGTATTTCGCATTTCGCGAATCTCTGTAATTAAAAACTCGCATATCTTTTGCATTTTAGCTAAAGAATTCCGTGTCATATATCAAAGAGTCCGAGAAATGAAAGTTTTCTTGGCAAACACCAAAAAATATATTAGATGTAATTATGTTTTTTTTGTTTTATTTATTAAAAAAACATTTGGTTGCCTAATGAGGCAGTTGGAATCGTCAATTCTATCCGAGGAGTAGACTTTGGTTGTGCTTTATTCGATTTTTATGATGTAGAAGCAATAAAACGATTGATTGCTTAAGATGTTATAATCCCAGCGTAATCCTTATTAGTTTTATAGCATTTTTCATTTCGACCGTATACCATATAAAACCCGTATGTAAGACGTAGCACGTGGTGCCGTTCAATTTATATTGAAAGCGAAAATTTTGTAAGAAATATTCCTGTTTATAATTTGTTTCTAAATATAATATATTTATGAATCTGGTCTTGTGCCTTTGTCATGCAAAGTATCAAATTTGAAATGCAAATCTATCGATGTTGGAGATTCTCGAGAGAAGAGAGTAAAACCGGATCTGGGCTTCAGTGTGGGGGCTTAACAACAAAAATACAAATTTGTAAACACGCTGCGAGTTTTTGCCAATTACTGAACAAACAAAAATTTTCTCTAATTTGCTGACACGGACACGTAAGCCGGGCTGAACAGTTTTTCGGTTCAGCCAACCGGCTCGCATGTCATGGCCAAGTTCTAATCAAAAACCAAGCAGCTTCAGCTGCAGCTGGACGTGGCTCATTCGCGTCCATTGATGCACTTCAAGCGATAGAAGTCAGGCGATGTTGCCTCTTGGAATTCTCCAGTTTTCATCGATGTTGTTTTTTTTTGTCTGTTGCTTTTTTGGGTGCACAACAAATATTTTTTCTAATTAATAATAATAACAATTGAAGCTTAGCTTGCAGCAGAGATCAGCTAACGGCACTTCAATTTACGACGTGGAATTTGGAGCAAAAGGTGTTAAAAATCGTATTTCAGTTTTCATCGCTGTGGTTTTCCTCTTCGCCTCCTCCTCGTCGAAATCTAAGCGGTTCATCAAAATTGCTCACAAACTTGGCTTAAATTGCATTTATTTTAATTAAAACGAAGACTTGCGGTTGGCAATGAACCGATATATAATGAGGCTGGCTATAAAACGTTAGTCTCAGAAATTAGGTTTAACATACAAACAGAATATTTGTAATTTAACAATTGGGTAGTAAAATGAACAATTAAACCAATTCTAAAGGGTAAAACTTGTGGGAATCCATTAAAAAAAGGACTCTTCGATAGATTCCCGATTCCAGTTGCAGCGATTTGTTACGCCATCGGGCGAAGCAGTAACATTTAACTATCTTGAAGGTGTTTAATTATCGGCGCGGCTTAGTTAATCGCCTGAATAAAAATCCCTGAAATCGATGAGCAGCAGTTTGCTTTTAACGCCCGAAGCGATTCGAAATAATTACACAGTCGAGAAGATCGAAACGGCGTAATTAGAAGACCGATGAAAGACAATGTGAATTAGGCAAAATTGCTATACAAATTCCACTTTTATTGACTTGCGTGCGTGCCCGAGATAGACACCGAGATGGAAGAAACAAGTAGAAGATCGTAAAATTGAAACATTTCGAGCGTGGTATCAAAACAAATTAGCGCTTAAATGGCAACACGAAAGAGCACGCAAAAGCAGAACAACAAAGCAGGTGAATGTTAAAATCATCGTCAACATCGAGATCCAGAGACAAGATGACATTTATAGCTCTGATTACGCAATGGTCAGAACGAAAGGTTTCTTAGACTTCCAACTAATTTATGAAAACGGAAATGGTATAAGAACAAAGGCCAGAAAAGGAACAAAAACAAAAACACGCTTTTAATTTGAAAGTAACCGAAAGTTCTTTGACTTTGACTTTGAGTCGACGGGAATGGAGATAGACAGACGCACTTATCCCAAACATCTCATCATATGCCCAGAACTCTTCCCATTCTATTCCCCATTCGCTTAATTGTTTACACGCCAAATAACTTAAATTTGTTTTTCACACGCTTCCAACCAAATAAAAAAGAAACAAAAAGAAAAAAAAAACAAACCTATGCCCACGTCAAAACTATAACCGAATCTAAGCATCTCTAGCAAACTGAACTACTACACGCGCTTCACTATAAAGTTATTTGTTTTTCTTCTGCTTAGCTGATTAATTTTCATGTTTTTGTCTGTCCGCCCGCTAGATAGATCCATTTTGGATCTTGTTCTGGCAGTAAGTAGCAATTTAACGCGGTCGATTGTCTTGTCTCCGCGTCTCTGAGTGGGTGGGCGTCTCCCTGTCTCTCAGTCCCGACGTCTTGCTATCCAACTTTATCTACACTCGACTCAACTCGACTCGATTCGATGCAAATGAGGAACGCCAGAGTGACGGGCAAATCGTACAAATCGACGTAGGCGGGCAGAATTTGAGAGCTGCTGGGTGAGCATTTAAAAGCTGTGTTAATTTGCCAACAAAAACGCTTTGAAGATGCTCTTCAAGTCGTAGTTGGAATAGGGTATGTAGCGTAATATTCAAAAATAGCTACAAAACATTTCAACTAGTTTATGTCACAGACTTTTGTTGTGGATTTATTTCTTTTATCTAAAAGTTTACAAGAAATGTTGGATACGCTTTCTCATTACATGATTTTCTTTGATAAGCTAAAATCAGTTGCTAATGGTATTTTATTTAATATATAAGATTTCAAGTTCTCTCAAATTGTACATTTAACTTACCCTTAAGCTATGTTTCAACTTAAGATTGTACTTTCCGCACAGACTAAGCCCACTGTAGCCCAGTAACCCAAAAGCCCCATTGCCACAGCAGTTGCTTCTGCTGATGTTGCTGCTGCTGATGCACTTTGGCTGCTGTTGCTGCTGCAACGGCGACAGCTTCTAACAAATTTTTTGCTGACGGCGGCATATTTTCAACACCTGCCCGACTGTCTCCGTGGTAGAGGCAGGCAGCAGGCAGCAGGCAGGCAGACAGACAGGCAACCTTTGTGCCACTTTGCCAGTTCCCAAAACTCACTTTTGTGTCATTCATAGCGAGCGAGAGAGAGAGCGAGGGAGCGCGAGAGAGCGAGGCAGAGGACTGCAAATTGTTGTCGTTGTCTCAGCTGCAGCCGGCTCAGCGAGAAGGGAGTTTGGGGGCCAGTCAGACGTTGGCAGGTTGCCGTTGTTGCATGCATTAGAGCAAGTTCGAGGCAGGCAGCAAATTAACTGCACAGAGAAGCAGCAGCGGTAGGCAGAGGCCAAGGTGTGCAGCAGCAGACGCATCTTCGTCTTGGCCTCTGTCTCGCGCGACGCTGCGAACTGCGCATCTTATTAAGAAAGAAAGTACTTTCAGTCAGCCAACTGTTGCGGCTGCTGCATTTTTGTTTTTTTTGTTTAGCTATTTTCCACCCATACTACATTTTATTTATTTTATTTTCTTCTTTAGTTTTTCCTTTTTTGCATTTTACAAGTGCCGTGCGAACTTCAACTTGAGTTGTTCAAGCCGCGCCACACAAGATGACTCCACTTCAGTGGAGTGGAGTGCGCTGCCTCTATTATCATCATATGTACACATGCCATATATATATGCATATATACCATATGTGTGTGTATTTGCCCTCACACAACTTCTTACAACAGGCATTGCAACAGGTTCCACTTGTTTCGGCTTTTCAATTTCGATTTTTGTTTACTTTTTTGCAATCATTCCGAATGCGTTTCAATTGCCAGCAAATTAGCTGGAAACACAAACAAAAACAGCAACAGGCAGACCAGCCAGACAGAGAAAAAGGCTAACAAGCTTAGTACACTTCGGCTTGGTCAAGTTGGGTTTTTATATTTTTTAATTGCTGCCCATAATGCAATTAAGCTCGCATATTTCACTTGCAATTTGTGTGCAAATACTTGTGTTATATTTTTTTTTGTTTTTCGCGTTGCTTGCCCAAGTCTTTTGTTTTCGGACCAGCAGTGACAAATGTAATTACAATAATTGCACAAGTATTGCAAAAATGTAAATGCCATTAGCTTGAAAGAAAGAAATCGCGCAATTGTAACAAAATTGATTAGAAACTTTTTACTTAAAACGTGAATTAATATTTTTTAAATTCAATGCATAAAATTCTCAGCACCACTGCCAACACTTTCCGGCTGGAAGAATCAGCAAGCCGCTTCCCGCTTGGCATTTCCGCATTTTTTCGATAGCTAATTAAGTTATATAAGCATAAAGCCAGCCAGGCAGCACATTTCAGTGGCCCAACAGGCGTGTCAACGTACCGCCTGGAGTTCTGCAAGACAGTAGACTATATACATGGATAGATAGATAGTTGATCTTATGGCAGCAACGCTACTTTCCTATGATGTAATATCATTTTTAATTAAGTCACGCAAAATTTGCGCTAATTGACTGTAATTCTATTTTCCATTTCTGCTTCTAAAAACGAGACGGTAGCCGGCAGCTCCAGAGATTACCCAAGGGCCATATAATTATGTAAACAAGGAAGCAGCAAGCGACTCCAACTTGAAGTGAGAAAATGTAGCTTTAGATTTGGACTGGAGGTGCGTAATTGGGCGAAGTTAGTGCCAGAGAGTGTGCGAAAGAGAGAACGCCTGAATACTTTTACTTCTTCGAGCGTTTCCTTGCGCTTGAGCCGTAACAACTGCGGAAATTGTAAAGAAAACTTAACCGACTGCAGCCAAGTAGTGGCAGGAGTTGAAAATGGGTTGGAAGACTTGCAGACTGGTCGACCGACAGATCGCAGGCAAATGTCAGCCTTAACATTCAAAACAGGCGGCAGCGAGTGCAGCCGCCAGCCAGTTCGTTGCCTAAGTCTTTTCTTTTTTTTATTTTCATTTTTCGTTAGCTGTGTTAATTGAAAATGAAAGTGCAAACAAGCGGCAAGCGGCCAGTGCTGCCACAGTAGTCAGTGTAGCGGCAAGCCGCCTATCTACACCCCATGGAAATGGAAAAATGCATCAATGAAAATGTTTGGACAACCGACAACGACAACGTTAGTCGATAATCAAATGACAAATGTCCCTTGAAAACTTTCGTTGATCTCTTTTCGATTTCCCTTCGTGCAGGTTGCCTTGTCTCTTGTTTCTTTTTGCTGTTTAGCCTGCCACACTTCCAGTTTCCGCATCGCCGCATCGCTTGCTTTGCTGTGTGTGCACTGAGGCGTTTGCAAGAGGCAAATAAAGCCGGGTGATAGCTCTGGAGACGGAGACTGGTCTGGTCTGCTGCGGTCCATTTCCATGCCGGCCACGGAAGTGACTGCGAATAAAAATGAAAAGTGAGAAACCGAGGGAACTAGTCGCTAAAGGGACAAAGATAAAAGATAAACACACAAATATGCTGACCGGATCTGCTGAGATATTGTGCAGTTAGCTGCTGCAGATTTTGCACTTGTCGATTCACTTTCAAAGTTTCTGCTTTCTCACTCTCCATTTCTCTCCCTCTCTCGTATTCTCCCTCTATTTCATTCGCTATCTCTATTGAGAAAATGGAAATGCGTCCACCAGGCAAATCGCTTCGATTTCTGTCCGCATTTGCTCCATTCGCCTTGGCAATAACAATAATTTCCTGCTAGAGAAAAATTGCGAGTTGGCTAATTTGCCACAAATAAACGACGCGCAAATAATATACAATTAATTGCTCGACGCCGTTGGAAATCGGCGTCATCGTCGTCGTCGCTGTTTGTAGTCCAAAGCCGATTGACGGTCAAATGCAGCATTGCACATGGATGAAACATGAAAAAAATCTGCAATTTTACTCTTGTTTGGTTTTTGTTTTTGTCTCGGCATCTCTTTGCTATCTGCTTGTATCTCTTGTATCTGTGTCTGTAGCTGCGTGTCTCTCGGACTGCTGCTGCTTCAACTGGGCGATGGGTAACGCCTACACGCAGCTCTTCAGTCGCAGCTGCCTCTGCCTATGCTGCTGGGCAAATTGCAATTTGGCGCTGTGATCGGCAAATTATGAAGTGCCAGGAAAGCCATTTAAACGATTTAATGGCACGCTGCAGAGTTCCAAACGCCGGTGAGCTCGTAAATAAACAGAGCACAGTTGCAGGGCTGACATACACACGCAAACTCACGCACACATACACACACGCACTGCATCTACACAGCATGCCCCTTGGTGGTCCAAGATTATGAGAGCTGAGCATAATGCTTACACTGGTTATGCAGCTTTCGATAAGTTCTGAAAGAAAGATATTGATATTATACATAAACTATTGATTATATTTGGAAAATTAAAAAAATAATAAAAAAAAAATATTTAATTTATTAGACATTTTTTATTTTATAAATATTTTGAATATTAATAAAGTGCATCTATTTCCAAATTTGGCTCACAATATAATATGTAATATTTATATTTATATTATTATTTGCACATAATACATGTTTACATGTTTACTTGATATCGAGCTATTCCATATCGATGGAACCAGTGTGCAATCCGGAAAATAAATATTACCTGCACCTTCGTTCACAGATTTGCAACAATGTTGCTCGCAGCTTGTTTTGTTTGCTGTAGCGGAAGTTGTTCGCATCGTGTTGTATTGTAGTTAGCTGCTGCTGCTGTTTATGTTGCTGTTGTTGCTGTTGCTGTTATTGGCGGCAAACGCCAGAGACGAGTGATGAACTTGAAGATCAGCTGAGAGCTGCGCTAGGTCGTCGTCATCATCATCGTCATCATCGTCGTCGTCGTCATCATTTGATTAATTTTTGTGTTGGAAAGTTTTGTTGCAAAGTGAAATCAGTGTTGGGTTTTGTTTCTCCAACTGCGTCTGCGTCTGCGTCTGCCTCTCGAGCCTGGGCAATTCCAATTTAATTTTCCACGTCGCGTTCGCATTCTATTATTATACGATCTGTGTGGGTAATAGTAATGCAAAAGGTCTTTTTTGGCACCCCGACTGCATGCCAAATCAATTGTCTGCATCTCTTTCTATCTGTGTCTCTCTTTCGGTCTCCATGTTTCTCTATTTCTCTGCCTGATAATAACAATATTTCTTTAGTAATTTTCTATTTCTGTATTTCTCTTTGCTCTTTGCTCACAAGATGCCGCCCGCCTGCCGTGTTTGTCAAGTGATTCGACTGGCATCACGTATGAAAACATTTCGACTGCTTTCTTTTCAGCTTCGCATCGAGTTGAGTTGAGCCGAGTTGGAGTTGAGTGTTAAAAATATCAGCCACAGTTCGGACTTCAATTTGTGGCTGCTCCACACTGTATTAGTGTAGTATGCCCGCCCCATTTTGCTACACTTTTTCTTTATATGCCCGACGGGCGCTAATTACGCAAGCACATACATGGTTAGTGGGCCGCACTGGAAATGAAAACTTTCAGCTGGCATCCGACAGATACATTCGGCCGAGAAGCCTTACCCTATGTCGAAACCGTGTCCGAATTCATTTAACGCTCAATATTGTTTTCCTATGCAAATTACTTACTAAGCTCATCTTAATTGAATTAACACCATTTGTGAACTTGCTTGGACTACACGGTTGCTCTATCTGCATCTCTTTCAGCTCGTGCCACGGGTCGTCAGCTCTATGCTTATCTAGCTGACGCACGAGCAGCTTTGCAAAAGTGCTAAATAGGTTTGCGAAGAGACTAGCCCAATAGAACGTTGATAACGTGTGCTAAAAGGCAGTCAGTTAGTTCGACTTAGAAAGTAGTAGAATCTGGAGAGGAGAGCAAGAGATAAATATAAATAGCGAGAGAGAGGGGAAGACAAAGAATATCTAGACAATTTGTAGAGCAAAAGAGTACAATATGTATCCATGCATGTTTTTTTTTTAACAGATCTTATTTATTAAACTATTTATTTATATAAATGTTCTATGCCTAACTTACTCTAGACCCTTCAGTTATGTAGCCTTACTGTCTGACTTTTCGCCAGGTTTTTTTCTTTTTTAGATTGCCTGAACTATTCAGACTGATTGATACAGACTTATATCATAAATAATTATTTTGGTTGCTCATTGTACTTTATCTTTGTATCACTTTAACTGCCTCCGTCTCTTCTGCTGTCAAATTTCCAATTATCTTTCCACAGACGCCCTCGACTGCCCCCTTGCAATGGGATGCATTATTGAGCCATCAGTGGCGCTGTTTATAATATAATGCAATAGATTCCACATCAAATATGCTTCACATACGTATGCGAGTTCACTTGGCGGCGCCACGCACACTCACGCATACTTGCTGAGTGATTACTCATACGCCACGTTGCATGACAGCAGCAGCAGCAGCAACGATGCCGCCGCAACTCAATTACAGTTTCAATTTTGTTGCTCATTAAAACGCCTGCTTAGCCTCAAATGTTGATAAACATTTTACGGCACAGGTTGTTATTGCTGCTGCTGTTGCTGTTGTTGCTGTTGTTGTTGCTGTTGTGTTGTTGCTGCTGTTGCTGCTGCTGTTGCTGCTGCTTTTGGCGTTATGTAAGCGGCACGCGCTACCGTCCGAAAAAAGCGTTTGTAGTTGGCTGCAGTCGTTAAGCTTGAAATATTTCAGTTTTCTGTTTTCATATTTGAGTTTTCCGTTTTGTTTTACTTGGCATTTTCATTCGCACTCGGCGCATTGTCTGAAGCGTTTTGTCAGCTCTTGTTGCACTGCATTTCCTCATGCTGTACACGATGCACCTACTGCATGCCCTTTTTCCTTGCGTAATGTTGTATAATAGGGTAAAAGTTGCCCACGCGGCACTCGACTCGACGACTGCATCCTCCGTTTTCCGTTGTGTTTCTCACGCACTTTAACACCATTTAGTTGATAACAATCGCCAATGGGCTGCTTTTTTTAGGTTTCGGAAACGGATTCGGCGGGTTCGCGTTCGAGTTCGGTCGGGGTCTTTTTTGGGTTCGTGCAACGCCACTTGCCACACAGCTTTTGCTTGTGCGTCGCTTTCCCAATGCTGCAGATAAGCAGCGATCGGTGAAGGTGGTGGCACTGCTGCTGGCTGGACCTGCACCCAAGCACTGCAGCAGTGGCAGCAGCAGCAGGTAACCAGTTGGCGTCGTGTAATAAAAATGCAGGAAAAAGTACACAGCAGAAGGAGAAAGTAAACGTTAACGTTAACGTTTTGGCGCGCTGCAATGTTGAAATGTTGCAAAGAAAGCAGCGGCAAAGGCAAAAAGGCAAAAAGGCAAAAAAGGCAAAAAGCAGCAAAATATTCACTGTCAAGTGGAAAGTAGAGGAGGCGAAGGAGATGTGCAGGGCAGTGCAGCAGCTTGGCAAGATAAAAAAGTTTATTTGCCTGTATAAGCTATAATTATATATGGTTTGAGTACATAGTATATATATTACATGATATATAAATGTGCTCGGAACAATTAATTTGCATATGCAACGAAATGAAATCGATACGTACTCAAAATGATGCAATTATTTACAAATTTGCTATACTTATTGAGAGCATTTATTTTCTCCATTAAGTTGAAGGAATAAACATTAAAAAACAAATAACGATTGCTTTGAAGTTGGATGTATAGATTTATAAAATTTACAATTATATGTTTGCCGAATTAGAATATTGTAGATTACAGACTTAGCTTAGGAATCGAAAAATAATAATTTTTAACGGACGTTGGGTGTAACATTTTAAATTTGAAATAAATTCTATCTACTTATGATATACAGAAACTTCCATGTCAAATTTGATCTTACTAGATTTTGTATTAGCTGAGATCTCGGCGTTCAAACAGACACATTTTCTAAATTAACATATCTTGCTACGTATGCTTATGCATCGTTAAGTGAAATTGCAGCAGCACAAACGAATTGTGATTCATCTGCAGATTTGCCCTCGAATCTCGAACCCTTTGCTTTGTGGCTGAAGGTGTAGGTCATTGAACCTGCCACAGTTCAGTACGCTGTTGCGCTACAATTCGGTACGGATCGGTTCAGTTTGAGCTGTGGCACATTCCACACAAATGTGCTATGAAATCAATAAAGCATTGAATGCAACATTTTGCAGCAGGTGCTTCCAGCATTTCGCATTTCCACTTCGCCACTTTGCCTGCCACTTGTTGCACCTTTCTCCGGTGCGGCAATTCGTTGCACCAACACACACACTCTTATACTTACACGATGATAAATTTGTGCTGCCATAACGGCGGCCACATGTGCCGTTGCCCACTGCTACACCCTCTGCACAGTTGCGCTCCCTTCCCTTTCCCCCTTCTTGGTTGCTCCCCTTCAACAGGCTCAACTTATGCGCATAATTTTGCCTTGATTTCATTTTTCTCGCATGCGATTTGTTTGCTGCGCGTATTTTTCAATTTCAAATGAATGCGGCAAATGCAGCTGAAAGAGAGAGAGATATAGAGTGGGAGAGGGATATAAGAGCACACCTGAGAGCGGACGATCGATGGCCCCGGCCAGCTGGCTATTTATTACCTCACCACGAATGCAAATTCGCGCTTTTCTAAAGCTTTAGATTTTTCTCTTCGCTTTGCATGATTATGCGCCGCTTCAAAGCAAGCAGCAGGTGGAGGAGGAGAAGGAAAGAGAGAGAGGAATGCATAAGCCGTTTGGCAATTGAAAGTTTTTCGCTTATGAAAATCCTCAACGAGTTCAATGCACCCACACACATGGCTCATAGCCATCATAAGCCGCAGCACCGCAACCGTTAAATGAGCCAAAAAGCGAGTGAGTAGTGGGTTAGAGAGGGGGGAAGAAAAAGAGAGACAGCACGTGCCGCTAGCCAATCCAGGGACAAGGTCATTTCCGTCACATCGCTGCTGTGGGTGTCAGTCACCTGCCTAATTGCCTGCCAAGGCGCTCACCTGTCACAATTTGCAAGCGCAAAAAAAAAAGAAAAAAACAACTACAAAACTGGGTCAACTTGTTTGTTCTGCAGCAGCCTAATGGGCCGACGACGACGATGACTACGCTCCACTTTGGTCTGACCCAAACGGCGGCAGCTTTTAAAGTTTGGCCAAGTGCAGAAACTGTTCGCTTGCCTTGGGCCATTTACCAACGAGCATTGACAGACAGACACCTTGAGCAAGTCGACTCCAATGGAGTCCAATGGAGACGTCGCTGAAGATGACACTGGCAATGCAATTGGCTTCGCTCTAGGATCTTGGCGACATGCCAAACAACTGAGTAGAGCGAACGAGCGAACGAACGTACTCGTATGTGGTCTTATTTTAATGAGGCATGCCACAGGCAGCCTGCGGCCAAATACTTAACCGTACTAACTGTAAGCGTAGCGGATAAGTGAATTGTCTGGATGAAGTTGCGGATTGCCATGTCTATGATTATGCTGAATCTGTTAACGAGCGTAAGCAGAACAAAAGAGTTGCGAAAATTGAATAGTTTGGCAGGCAGGTAGAATAGTTTAGGTTACATAGATGTATGCTAAAAGAATTTCTCATACTTCCCAAACTTAAATATATAATTATTTTCTTAAAATCCCGAATTACATGTTGACTAATCCCTCGTTTCTCTTCTCTTTCAGGTATGTATTGATGTGGTAAAATAAATTTTATATGCTCATTTCATTTGAAATACACTTGGGTAAGTTGTTCAAGGTTTGCAGAGTTTCACTTGGAGTGAATCATGGCATTCGTGTACTCTAGAGATACTCAAGATACATAGTTCGGTGAATCTATTTCCATTTCTATTTCCATTGTTTTGCGAACACTCTCACTGTTCTAAAAGACACATTTCTCGTATCGGTCTAGCGGCATCTGTGGTAATTATCAAGACCGTTTACGAATAGATCGTAAAAATGGTCGGACGATGACAGAGAACCTGCGACGTACAACAAAGGGTAATTTAATTATGCGCAATTAGAGACAATGAGCAAAAGATACTATTATATTTGGTATCTGCATCTGTATCTGTAACTTTTTCTGTGGGTTGTGGTCTGGGGCGGGTTCATGACTTCATTTCTAAACGAAAGCGAAAACGCAAAAATGAAAATATTTCCATTGGTAGTTTTCTTCAAAAAAAAAAAAAAATTACCTTCACTTTTTTCTCATTTCTCATTTCTTTTTCTGTTTTTTATTTTTGGGTGTGCGAAAAGTTTTTACTTTTACTTGTTGATTCTTTGGGAGTACAAGAAATGGCATGTTGAGAGTTTTTAGAAATGCAGAGCGAGTGATAAAGTCTCAGTAATTATGAGTAAGAAATATGTAGGTATATTTAAGAGAAAAACATAAAAATAAACGCATACTTTACTTAGATTTGTATAATTATTTTCCATGTACATGCCATGTAATTAGGCATCCAAAGTCTTGACTAAACTGAATTTATTACTTGTCCATGGTCCATGGCGGTAATTAAAATCCGCAAATTGTAATTGCAATTGTGGTCAGTGCGGTATGTTTTTCAGCACTTACTCTTTCTGGCCCCGAGTGTCATTGAAATCGGTTTTAAACGGATGTATAAACTTGAAGCATTTTATCAATTACTAAACAATCGAGTGAAAAAAGAGCTCAAGCGTTGAGTATCAATCTGTATGGAGTATCGGGTCGAGAGACTTTCTCAAGTGTTTGGCACTCGATCAATCGAAACGATTCGAACAAAAGATATGCTGAAATAATTACAATGCGGCCGAGACTAGATCATGAAACACAAACCTGAAAACGGCTATGGGTCGGTGGGTTGGGGGGGGGGCATGTTTTGAATGTTTTTCTTGTATGGTACGTAACCCTCTTCGGTGTGCCAAGTTCCTTTTTCCCCTAGATAAATATAACAAACAATAATTGTCAAGCAATTTGAGTTTGGAAAGTAAAAGTCAGAAGTGTCTATGGGTGTGTGTGTGTGAGTGTGTTTCTGCGTTCACTCGACTATCAACTGTTGGGCCAACCTCCGCCTCCTCCTCCGCCTCATCGTTGGTATCGAGTTGACTTTGGCATCGACATATGCTTATTAAGTTTTTGTCGAGACTTGTTTGTCATGTAATCAAAATCGCTCGCATGCATCAATTGTTCAATTAGTCAGTTCAATCATGCAATCATGTGAGACGTAGCAACAACAACTAACCGAGGCTCGTATTGGAAATGGAGCAGTTCGTGTTGCAGTAAGTTTTATAGCTGTTAGTACATAGACTTGTCTAATGATAGTGTATACGTTACGCTACTCTCTATGATATTCTAGTAGTGTTGGTAAATGCGTCATAGTGTATTAACTCAATCGAGTCATAATAAAAACCTATAGAAATTAATTATTGTAATCAGGTTGATGTTTATTGGCCTTTATCAGCTGTAATTAAATTCATATTAATGCAGTTTAATTAGTTAATTTGGAGTTCGAAAAGTTAACGTATTAAACATATGTATTTGGGTCCAATTAAGTCTATTATCAAATTTGCAATTTGAATTCGCATTTAAATAATTGCAGTATCATTCATATTGATTGCAGACTGTAATTTTTCAATATCCTAATTAATGATTTGTTTGTATAAGGTTATTGTTAATTATCCGTTTATTATATTTTGGGTTCAAATAAAATACTTTTACTCTTGGTTCGCTTAATGTTTTATTTCTTTGAATATTACCTAAGTTTATTGCAGTATTTCTTATCTTATAATAAATAAATTAAGGTATACTTAAGATAATTTTCATAGCAATTTCGCAACTTATGATAATAAGCCTTTTCTTATCAATTCCTTCAGTAATTTTTGTTTTTATACAATTTCCTTCTTATCAGTTAATAAATCTAAATTAGACACAAATTACTAGATAATTTATCCTCACCTACAGGCGGTGTATGTTGCATAAATATACCGTTATGTGTTTCCCAATTAAATTTGGCTCTTTTGGCAAAATGCCGCCGACGCCGCCGCCTCAATCAACTCATCTCAATGGGGACCTGTTTCAACGGTGTTTCCACTTATTTCCATCTCGAATTGCCGAATTTGCCCGCCAACGTTTCCTGGCTGAGGCCTCATTAGGCCTGTGGCGGCACCCGCACCATGCATACGGAAAATTCAAAAAAATCGAAATAGAAATAAAAATGAAAATGTCCAACAACTGGTGAAATATGCAACGGGTTAGACATCCAACAACGTCCAACTGCCACTACATAGAAGAGTATGCCATAATTTCAGTGGAGGCTGTGGCGCAAAAAAAAATACTGTCGAGTATTTTTTCGGTTTATTTTTGTTGTTTTGTATTTTTATGAAAGTGAAATTTCTCGTCTCTGGTTTCTGGCCCCGGCTATAGCTATCGCCGCGGGGCCTGGGCCAGTTAACCAACCCAGCCGTAGTAGATCCGAGTAACCATCAAGCAACTATCCAACTGGATGCTGTGCTTGACGCTGATGATGACGTTGATGAATAAACAAACAAAGCAAACAGCTTCAGCAGCATGTGAGCAAGCATCCAGCCCCCTCCCGCTTACACCCACCAGCTCCATCGGCTTCGTCTCCGTCTCCGTCTCCGTTTTCATCTTCGTCTCCGTCTCGGTCTGTGTGTGTGTGTCTGCTGTCTCTCTTGGCCACTTGACGACGATGTCTGTCAACGGGCAAATGAAAGTGTTTGCCCCGTTGGGGCGATGAAAAGGGGCGCGATGTGGTGCGGTGATTGCGGGTGCCACTCATAAGTTTTATTACCACACACAAAAGCTCATGATTTTTCATATTTTATATTTTGAAAAGAAGAAAGTACACAGCAACTGCCCGTTAACACGGACTTCACTCGCTGTCTCTGCCCCCCTCTCAGTCTCTCTCTTAATCTTTCCCGCTGTTTGTCTGTCTCTTTCACTCTATCTTGAGTAGCTTTCTTGGCGTATATTCGAATCCCACGCTCCGATATGGAATGGTCAGCAAATTACTTGCCAATTAAACGGCTTGATAATCGCATTGAATTTGCCTTTTGGCCTGCATCGCGGACACCAGGCGACAGCATATGAAGTTAGATATAAATATGCATAGCGCGATTTATATATATGAGATTTAAGCATTTAACTAACACATGGTAAAATCGATATGACCTTTTCTAGATATAGTACTTTTATCGCTCAATATGTATGATTTTTGAATAATAATAAGTTTTAGTTCCAAATAAAATGTTTATTAACTCCAGTAAACATTCCTAAAATATAAATACTCTCAGCAAGGGCTTAGAGACAATAGAAATCCGAAAGAAAAATCCAACACAGCCAAATCGCTTGAATGAAAGCTGCACCACGACGACAGACGGGAGGAAAAATTGCACACTTGTCGCTCGTCGTCGTCGTATTCAAGTGAAACAAATAGAACAAAACTTTTGCTTTCACCTCGACCGTTTTCAAGGCGATGGTAGCCCTGGTGGGGGTGGCCTACCAGGGGACAAGAGGGGCCAACAGTTGGGCAGATGCCAAGAGCCACTCAACGACAGTTCCGGGCAACGTTTTTCTTTTTTTTTGTGTTTCGGATTTGCCATGTTATGCTGCCCTACCACAACAATAGATGATGCCAAGCTTTACGCGCAGAAAGCGAAGTTGTTGCTGTTGTTCTTTTTGTTGTTGTTGCGTTGGCGTCTGGCGCGCAATTTGCATGCCAAAAGCGGCGAAGCGAGGTGAACTGCGCCTGCTGCTGCTGCTGCTGTTGTTGCTGCTACTATTGTTGCTGTTGCTGTCGTTGTCGGTCTAGGCAATTTGTTATTTGCCTTTTGCGGCGCACGCGCTGCCTTTTCAATTTGCGGTCGAGCGGGGCCCTACACGAACTGCAGCAGAACGCGGGGAGGCGGGACAGGAGAAAGAGACTGGAGTGGAGAGTGGATGCGCAACTCTTCGCGAGCTGTCCCAGTGACCAAATGAACCACATTTTAGCAGTCTGTTTGTCTGTCTGCCTGTTGTTACACATTGTTGCACGGCGTGTAGATTTTACTATTTAGATATTCTAAACATGATGCTCGAGGCTGAGGGTGAGCTACGCACACACAGGCATACTTACAAAATTTGCGCATCCACAGCGAGAGAGGGAGCGAGAGATAAGAGCGAATGCTTAACGCATGCAAATGCGCTTCAGTTCAGAAAGTTTGCTTGTCAACTTTCTTTGCCAACATTGCTAGATAAGTTAACAATTTCTTCTGTTTCTGTTTCTGTTTTGCTGGAATTTGCGAGCATTGCGCGTTGGAAAGTTGCAAAGTTGAAGAGGTATGTTACCAAGGGGGCGCATTTCAGCCCTCGTTTGCCAAAAATCATTTCAAAGTCTCCAATGTTGGGTGAAGCAAAAGACTTAGGCGACAAACTTGAAAAGCGGGTGCCAGAAACTTCTGGTGATCGGAAAATTCCGGCAAAAGAAGAAATAAGTTTCTGTATGACAACTAAATTAAACTAACAGAAACAAAAGACTTAGGCGACAAACTTAGCAAACTTGCTTCATCACAGTTTACGGCATAACATCGAACGCGCCTGCCGTAACTTTCCAGAATTCCTCAACCCTCCAAAATGTCAAGGCTCTAATCAAACATAAAGCCTATCGACATTTATAAGAGATCATTTCGTTAGATTAGCGCAGTTCATTAACAAAATCAAACTACTATTATAAGGCTACATATCATTTCATTTTTTCCATCAAGTCTCTCTGCTCGATATTATCTTCTTGGCAAATAATTTGGGACCCCATTCATGTCGACAATCCGCAATTTGGCCACTTTTCAGCAATCGCTCTCTGTGCAAATGCGAAGGTTGAGCCGTGGAGCCGCTTTAGCTAATTTTTAATTTACGTATTTATATCAAGAGTTTTAATTTACATCATTTTTTTCTGAGCTATCCATACTCAGCTCATGCTGTTGTTTTTGCTTTTTTGTTAATACAAACACGTTATGTTAGTTCGATGCGATCGGAAACAAGTTTCATATTTGATTTGTACACATTTTGGTGTAAGCACTTTGTGGTTGTCGTTGTTGTTGTTGTTGCGTTCGCTGATCCCCAGGCAATTTACAGCCTGATAAGTTTCAGCCGGTTTTTTATTTGTTTTCAATTTTATGTTATTTTTTTTTTCTGTAGCCACTTTTGGCCAGACGCATCGACGACAGCGTCTATGATTTATAAATATTTATGAAACAATTTTTATGGCTGTAGTTTTATTTTTAAATAAATGTTGGAGACATTTATGTGCTAATCAAATTGCAGATACAAACTTGAGTTTTGTCTTTTATTGGCTATTCTTTGAATGTTAGTGTTGGATAATAGCAGGAAATGAAATAAATCAGTTGAGCACTAAGATTTATCTGTTGGCCCAAAATGTTCTTCCCATGAACATACTATAGTATAAAGATAAACCTATGAAGTCATCTACAGTTTTTTAGTACTTCACTCTCGTCAATTACCTTAGATAAATCCAATTTGCGCAGCTTATAAGCTGTGCGAAATTCGCAATTACCAAGTTTATGTAATTAAAGACCACAAATTGTTCAATGTTCGTAAATATGCTTGCTTAGAGAGTTGTCACGTAATCGCGTAAGTAGAGCTCGTTGCGAGCTCCGTGCTGGAAGCTGCTGCACTAATGATAAATACGAAACAGTTTACATTAGCCTCAACTATGTGAAAATATAATAATTTATTGTTATTGGGGAAGCGTTACGAATCGAGCTTAGGTTTTGAGGGTTTTCAGTTTTGCAATCGCTCGAGCGAGACTTCAGTTTTAATGAGCGTAGCAGTTCAACACTCTCACTTTTTTTCTTCTCTATTTTCTGTGTTCATCTGCAGGCACTGTAATTAAAAGGTCTACGCATATTTATAGCAGTCACTGTAGTCTCACTTTATATAGTTATGGGCATACATACATAATGCAAGTGATTGCTTAATTGAATTGTAGCGTATCGGATTATATAAGATTCGGTCGAAAGTATTCGACATTGCTTGACTTTTCTTTGACCCAAATTGTAAGTTTAATTAAAGTACACGCCTCGCTGCAGTACTTGCACAAATAACACACACACACACTCGGATTCTCTCGTATACTGTGCACACCCACATTTCACTAACTAAACCAATTGGTCAGGCTTCGGTTTTGGGTTGGTCCCTGACCGCAAACGAGAACGCCTCACAGTTATAATAATATTGCGCATACGCCACCTACAACGTCGATGTCGGCAGGCGCAACTCCTCTTTACCATGAAAAGAATAAAAATAATAATAACAATATTTTTGCAAACAACAAAAGAAATCAACTAGAAGCGCCCTGAGCAAAGCTGCCCCAACTCCGGCTCCGGCTCCGGCTTTGACTTTGGCTGCAACTGCAGCCCGAACCGAAAAACCAAACCCATTTTAACCGTTAAGCACATTTGACTAAATCTGCTACACATGGCAGCCCAAAGTCCGATAGTCCCGTGGTCCGTCCCTGCTTCAGGTGAATGCAATTGCACGGCGCACGGCCCCGTGGGGGGGGCAGAGGGGCTGGCGGCAGGTGCAGACTGATGCACTAAGCTGCATTTGCTGCAGGAAATGCGCACAACATGCGCGAGCTTCAACTGGAATGGTTTAACTATTTCTTTTCAATCTTTTGCAGTCTTCTTTTTTTTTGTTTTATTTTTCGGCTAGATAGCAGATCGCTATACAACAACAATAGATAACAAGAATTAGCTAGGAAGTTGACGCATAAGCCGAAGCTCTAATTCACTTACCTTTACAATGTGGGCAGAAATGTGAGAGAACTCAAAGTTCTTAAGCAATATGTGTAGAAAGATTGAGAATACTGGAGCTGATCTTAAGAACTATTCTGAAATCATTTTTATAAACATGTTTTTTTATTCTAGAGCCAATTATAGGACGTAAATATTTAAATATTTACTTCAAATATATAAGCTAACTTATAAATACACGATTAAGTTTTTGGATTAAATTACGATGACGATGTTTATAATTAGTAAAACTTACGACAAGGTATAATATTTATTTTTATTATTTATATTTTTTTAAGATCTTTCCCATATCACAGCGCTGCTCAGCTAATATACCCCGTCCAGCAGTGCAAGCAAAAGGTAGCACGAACGCAGGTCACTTGTTGCTGCAGGAAGCCAATAGCAGCGGCAGCAGCAGCAACAACTGACAAGAGGAAGAGTAACAGAAACAGCCCACATGCTGCACACACACGAGGCGAGTGAAAACAGTTAAGACAACAACAGCAACAGAAACAACAACAACAACAGCAACTGCAAAACTGCTAACTGGCAACAGGAAGACCTTAAACTTGGCCTCAACGGCAGCAGCAGCAGCAGCAGCATAGGCAGCGACGGCGGCAACATCGTGAAGCCAGCAATAGCAACAACAGCAACAGCTACACAGCAACAACAGCAACCATATCAACGAAACCAACAACTGCTGCACAGTCAAACACACAATTCAATTTTATTTCATTTACGTTGCAGTTGTTGTTGTTGGTGCCTTGCTGCTGCTGCTGCTGTTGTTATTGTTGCCATTCGCTTGCCCGTTTGGCAGCCTCGCTGGCAGTTTGTGTGTGGGCTGCTGCCTCGGCTGCTCTGCTCTGCTCCTCGACTCGCCGAATCGTTTGGATCGTTGGGATTGCAGCAGCTCCTCGAGCGCCAGCGTCATGAATGGGAGCCGCAGATTGCCGCTGCTTCTAACTCATTTCTTGTTGCTGTTGCTTTGTTGCTTTGTTGCTGCTGTTGTTGCTGTTGTCTTCGTTTGCTTTTTTGTGAATTGGCGTAAAAATGTTGTGAGAACAAATGGTTGTTAACTTTTGCACATTTTTTTGCACACCCCGCCTTGGCCTCTCCTGCGCTTGTAACTTGCTTTTTATATTAGTTTTTCCTGTTGATTTTGTCTTTGCGGTGCAGTTGTTGTTGTTGTTGTTGTTGCTGGCGCGTTAGATTGCGTTTAACTGTTAGTTGAATGCGCCGGCAACGAACTTGCCTAAATGTTTCGTTTTTTTGCGCGTGATATTATTGCCTAAGTCGAAGTTGTTGTTGCTGCTGTTGTGGTTGTTGCTGCTGCTGTTATTGTTGTAATAATAATAATCATAGTAAATATGTGCACGCCAGGCCACTGATTGAAGTGACTGCAACTTCGACTGCGCCTGCGCCGTTAGGGTTTCTTAATTTTTTTTCTCGGAGTATTTTTTGGGTAGGGCATCGCATGTGGCAAAGGAGGTTATGGATTAGTGGGACACAGGTGGGCATTATCTCATAAATTGAAACCATCAAGTGTGGGTGGTTATGTAGTTAGGGGGTAAGAAGATCGATGGCTTCGATAGACAGCCGCTTTCCTTGGGGTAGGCAGGCTTCGAAAACCAAACCGGCGCCTATCAGCTGAGACTATCTATCATACAAGCATAAATTCGAGCTCACTTGAGCCTTTAATACCCTTACAGAGGGTATTTTAATATTTCATCTAATTTATTTTCTTACAAAGTATTGCCTCATATTACTTATTTTTATGATATCGCAGCTTAATCTGCATTTAGCATACATTTTTCAATGACATATCAAAACTCCATTAAAATCCCAAAAAATGGCTACTCAATTGATTTCCTATGAATATTTTGCTTTAGAAAGCGCAACTAATTCGTAATTAGGTGAATTTCCAAAACTTCTGCATTCACACTCTTTTAGAATCCTAATCAAGCTAAAGTGAAGCGAACTTCGAACCCTATGACAACCTTGAAATCAACAAAAACGAAATTTATCATTGATAAATTGGTAGAGAGGCGAAAAGATTAACATATTATGAAATCTAAGATTTCGTATTGTGCAGAACAATACAAAGAGGAGACAAACGGGCATTGAATAAAAATGCTTTGAGTGTAGAATTTATGCATGAAGAATCGTAAAACACTCGAATGGTTTTTGTAAGCCATAGAGAAGCAAACTATGTAAACTAACCGAAGAAACTGATAATAACAACTGGCCGTTTTATATGCAAAAGCGGGAAACAGTCAACAAAAAAAAAACGTATAAACCGAAATTTATTTAGTTTTTTGATGGCGTTGACAAAACAAAAACCAGCCCAAGCGACTGGGTGTCTGGCTAAACCAGATCTGTGAAGGTCAGCGCTGCCTTTGACTTCCTATGGCGGCTGCGAAGAGTGTTGGGAGCGCTTTTGGGATGTGGAAACTGCAGCTGAGATGGTTTAGTCTCTTATGGTAATTGCGTGTCAAGTGCTCATTTTGCTCAATAAATCAGGCGGTCAAGCTTTGAATGCAAAATAGTTGGGTCAACTTTTACGATAGGCCACTGCTCCTCTCTCTCTCCCTCTCTCTCTCTCGCTGGCAATTAGCGCAGCTCATGAGCAGCACTGAATTTATATTATTAGATACGTTTACAGTTATGCCAACTGATTTGTGGCTTTGACTATGACTGTGGATGTGGCTGTGGCAGTGGCTGTGTCGGGCTCTGCCTTTCCTTTCCTTCCTCTTTTAGCATTTAGTCAAAGTCACACCAAAAAGTGATCACAGACAACAACGCGACACAGCCGCTCGACACTGTCCTAGCTTCAGTCTTGGAGTCGCCGTCACCGTCATCGTCATCATTCTCATCTCGTGGTGTTGCAGAGTAGGTTAATAGTGCCAAAACGTTGCGACGAGTCATTGCAGCAGCATCGGCAGCGGCAGCATTTATAGCAATGACTATAAGAACAAACGTTGCGCCATTTCTTTAGTGGCACAACAGTTGCACCCTTTCATTCTCTCCCAGACAGATTTTCCCAGTACCTTGCCGCCTTGCCAAATATCATTATTATGCGCCCCAGTGCTGAACCCAAACGCGAATCGAAGAATTACCCGAGCGAGTGTAGAATATTTATGCAGCATTATTATTTATTTTATTGACAGCTTTTCTCTAGCCACAATACACTATAGAGAGATGGAGAGTCTCTTGAATATGTGAAGTGAAACTACCTAAAGCTGCAGCTCGCATAAATCGAATACCTAACACTATAATAATTGGAATACATAAATTTGATATATGAAATTCTTGTGTCACAGTTTCCAATTCAACTTGACATATTTTTCTGAAAGTTTTCCGGCTCTTCAGCTCTCTCTTAGGCTCTTCAAGAAGAGCACTCAGCTGTCGCTAGCTTTGCTTTGCTTCTTCTGATCCCTGTTGCCCTGTTGTCTCACTTAATGCCCTGTGATCGCTTCGTAGCCCCATCGAGTTTAACATGAAGTTGCCAGTTGCTCAGTCGCTGCCGTTGATGCTGCGGCTGCTGCTGCTGCTGCAATAGTCCAAGTGCCAATAATTTCCAACTGTCCAGAACGAACCTTTTACTTTGCGCTAATAAATTGCCGCTAAACGACTTCGGACTCAGAAAGGATTTTCGACTTGGTGCCGGAGACTGCTCGGCTGCGCTGCGGATGGCGGCGTGCGCTACAATTGTTGCACCATAATTTCCCATCAAATTTTTCACACTCGCTGCAGCCGGTTGCGATAATCAAATATTTGACCTCTGCAGCAAATAAATTTCAATGCAATCACAACAACAACAGCAGCTGCAGCAGCAGCAACAGGAGGAAACCAAACGAAAACCGGGAACGTGAAAGCGCAATGTCTGCGCCGACGTCGCCGTTGCCGTCGCTGTCGACGTTGCGTGTTAAACACAATTCAAAGTCTATAATTATTGTAGAATTGCCAGCAGAGGTAGCACGGCGGCGGGCAGCGGGCGACGGGCACGTTTCCCGATCCCAGGCAGGAGAGGCTGCTGGCAGCTGCTCGCGACTGCACATGGAACATGAAAATTGTAGCGTGTAGCTGCTGCCACTGCCAGCGCTGCCACCGCTGCTGCTGCTGCTGCTGCTGCGGCAAAAAATTCCAAACACACATTCTAATTCCACATTCGCTCGACGCTCGACGCTCGATGCTCGACGCTTTGACACACTGCTGGCAGGGAGGCTGAGACTGCAGCCAAGTCGAGCTGCAACTGCAGCATCGGCATCAGCGTCTCCAGCTGCTTAAGCTGGGATTGCTATCTTTGCCTCTGCTTGTGATTCAGTTGGGGCGCCTGTGAGAATCGCCGGCTTAACTGTTCACAGATCTGCAGAGCTGCTGTGCGTGTGACTGCTGTCTGTGTGTGTGTGTGTTGTCGCTGTGTCTCTGTGTGTGCAATTAATGCCCAACACTGCCAGTGTCTCCCTCTCTCTCTCTCTATCTCGCTGTGTGTGTGTGTGTTTGCCTTTTTCGGGGAAGCGGAAGCATTGTACACGCCCACTTGTCGCTCGCTAACTGGCACTGCGAATGTTCTTTGCTATTGTTGTTGCTGCCGCCGCAATTGTTGTTGTTGTTGTTGTTGTTGCCGCTGCTGCTGCTGCTGTACTGGTCGAGCTTGGGACGTGCCATACCCGCTGCACGTCCAGGCAGGCTGCCAACCTGGCAGTCAGCAGGACCTGGGTTGCATCAAGCGGCACGCCCACACTCCGCTGTCTGCCGCTCTCTACGTATGTGTGCGTCAGTGGCTGTGTGTGTGTGTGAGCCGGCAATAGTTGAAAGTTCTGTGTGGCGAGCAAACTAATTGTAAACTGTTGTTCGCAGTTGCTTAACTGTTGCTTGTTAGCCGCTTGTTTATTAACAATTTAACGCTGCAACATACACACACTCATACATACATTCCCACACACACACACACACATACACACGTGCATGAGCACACGAAAATTCATAGCAGACGAACGCGCTGCTCTCACTTAACTCAACTCACAGTCCACTCGACGCGAGACGGCAAAAGCGACCTGCTGCAGCTGGCGCAAGCGGGAGCGGGCTCGGTGCGCATTTAGGGGGCGTTACTTATAAGCCACATGGTCTACTAACAAATTTATGCACTGTAAACTGCTTTGGCAGCACATAAAAAGCGCCGTTTTATACGCTGACCGTTTGACCTTTTGCATGTGTTAAGTTCTTCACGCCTGCCTGTGCCAAGTGTTCTCTTTGTTGTTGTTGTTGTTGTTGCTGCTGCTGCTGCTGCTGGCTGTGTTCATAACTGTCACAGGCCGGCAAATGGGGCGTGCTGGGTGGCTTTTGGTGGGCGTTGATGGTGTTACAGTTAAGCTTTGGGGCGCTTTCGCGAAATTGTGCTTTAACTGCAGTTCTTTGCATAAAATCAAAAGACTTAGGCAACGAACTTGATGCCCACTACTGATAGCCTGGGAAAATGTGTTGCACTGATAGAAACGAAATCGTTGCTGCACAGAAACTGGCAAAACAGTAAAAACTACAGATATGAACTTTTCTACTACCTCATGATCTCCATTCAAGCTATTTATTTATTAAACTAAGCACATGACATGCCATTTTCGTAGCCCTTTTTTTTAAACTAACAATTGTTATTTTCGCTTGTATTTGCAGGTAAGTTGATGCCATGGAACCAACCCAAAAACAGACTTATATAAGTTGGCTACAAATAATGCAGATAATTGGCCAGTTAGACGAGTGGGTGAGACCAACGCCCTGCTGATCGGGCAACAATGTGTAAACAAAAGCGAAATTGTAACAAAACCGAAATCAATTTTAATATCAAAATTTAACAATGTGTGTGCTATGAATGTGTAGATGTGTCTAGGTGTGTGTGTAATGCTTGTTGTACGACTTACTCAATCGAAATACAAGTCAGTTGCAGTGAAATAATAAGGCGGCTACTGAGGCTAATGATGCGACATGTTAACTGCAGGAATGGCAGTGGGCAAGCGGCTGGTATGGCAGTGGGCGCGGCGACGGGGAGGGGGGGGGGACGAATTGGATTCAAATATGCGACACGCTTACCGTTAGAGCACGCACAAGGCACAACGCACAGCATGTGCATGTGCTCCCCCCTGGGAGCCGTGTGGCATCCCAAAAGATCAGCCCAAGGCAACAGCTTCCGTGTCTGTGCGGCTGCCCGACTCCTGCTCCGCCTCTTTCCCTCTCTCACTCTCTCTCTCTCTCTGTCTCTTGCTCTCTTTCACTCTGCGGCTGCCCAGCATGTGGCGCGCTCCCTTTTTGGCAAATTTGGTGCAGCATCGCAGCAACAGGCGCTGCGCCTGCGCCTTTCACAAAATCTAATCAGCAAACGGACGGACGGACGGGCGGACGATGGGACAGCTTGGCTTGGCCATTCCGATTCGGATTGGATCGTAGCAATTTAGCCAAGCGCAAAATTAGCAACTAACTTGGCGCACAGTTTGAAGCTGCGCCACTTGATTTACTGACAACACACTCACACACACACATAGGTAAGAAAGAGCGAGAGAGAGAGTGCAGCGGAGATGGCTGCCTCAAATAGTTGACTTTTACTCGCATGTACGCTACGATATGGGGCTCGGATGCACTGCGCTATCCTACGCTGCAATACGTGCAAATCTCAACATGGAAATCTTGTTAGGCCGCCAACGGGCAGACATCCTGCGGGGCATTCTAATTGAAATTCCAGGCGGTGTTGCGGCGCGATTATGGGATGCAAATTTGATTCCATCTGTGCACAATTAGTTGTCAATATTGCGCATACGACATGTGTGCGAGGCGAAGCAAACAAAAAAACAAGACGAGAGCGAGCGTCAACAAAGGAAAATCGCAGCGCAAGAGCAAAGCAAACAAAAAGCCAAATGACTGAGTCATTTGCCAACGTTTTGCAACACGCAACCGAAATCAACACACGCAACTGACCAGAGTGCACAGTGGTGCAAGCGAGCGACAGAGTAAGCAACGAAAATCCAAATTAAATTTCATTCCTTTTCAAACATAATTAGAAGTTTTCTGTTGCCTTAACTTATCTTATTGTGTGATAAATTTCGTTCTGCAATTTTCAACTGATTTGTTCCACTGTCTGTGGCGTCTAGCGGGCAGCTGTCAGTGACTGGCAGCGACACCTCTATCGACCAAGCACTCAGCTCTGTGTATTTAAGTCTGCACACACACTCGCAGAAAAGCTGCTGTCATTTGCATAAAGACGCCAAACCCACAACCAAGCACGCCCCCTTTCGTAGACGGCAAACCGTAGTTAGTTAGCTTTAGCCCGATCTCAATTTCGTGCGTTGGGCAATGTTTTAGGAGTCATTGATAAAGACCCGTGTGCAATGCAATTTCCAAGTGACACATATTTATACCCGCTACTCGAAGAGTATAAGGGTATTATAACTTTGTGCCAACCGAAAATGTTTGTAACAGGCAGAAGGAGACATCTCCGACCCCATAAAGTATATATATTCTGAATCAGCATGAACAGCCGAGTCGATATAGCCATGTCCGTCTGTCCGTCTGTCCGTCTGTCCGTCTGTCCGTCTGTCCGTCTGTCTGTCCGTATGAAAACCTAGATCTCAGCTATTATAAGAGCTAGAGCTACCAAATTTGGAGACAATATGTGTTAATTATGCCCGCAGATCAAGTTTATTTTGGATTTTTGCCACGCCTCCATCCGCCCCCAAAAATCGATAATAAATCGATAATAGCTGCAAATATAGCTCTACAGCATTCATTTTTTATCCATGTGATAAAAACCACCATCCGGGCGTGTTGCGAAAGTTTCAATAAGATCGGCCGATAAATAAGGAAGATATTCAAGAAATAGTATTGCCTTGTGGCCATGTGCCTGTGTCGGTTTTTCCTAATGTTAGTACCCGAGTTCAACACCAGCAGCAGACAACTTTTTTTTAATTATGTGGCAACTTTTTTTTAAATTATGTGGCAACTTTTTTTTTAATGATGTGCACCGAAAATATTCATAGTGCAATTTTATTGGCCATTGCGTTAGAAATGCAGTGGTCGAGTGGTGATGGTAGTTGACTGTTAAGCGAGAGGTCCGGAGTTCAACTCCTGGGTGCCGCGGCGAATTATATTTATTTTTTTTGTATCTTATATTTTTTTTTATTTTATGGTGTGTTACAAAATTCAAAATACATTTTTAGTATATTTAAAGCCACTTAGAATCGAAAGAGACATTGAGCAGCAACATATATAATTTATAACTGCAAAGTAATAAAAGCAATGGGCAACATCCAATAAGAATCGAGTGGAACTTGCATAGGCAAAACAAATTAGAGACAGAAAGAAATAAAAAGCAAGAACGCATTGTTCACATTTGGCACGTGTTTTTCCGAAGAATTGTAGCGGGTATATCACAGTCGAGTCAGCTCGACTGTAGCCTTTCCGACTTGTTTTTTTTGTATTTTTATGTATTTTGTGTTATTTTTTTACACTTTTTTTTGAGAACGGCAACAGGTGAAACATGCCTACAGGCGCAGCGCGTGAATGACTCAGACTGCGACCAGCTTTGGTTTTGTGTCCATGTGTGTGTGTGTAGCAATCAGCGACAGGGCGTTCCGTTAGTTTGCCACCAAATTGTTCAGTTTCCCCAAAGTATTTATGTTGTATTTATGCCACGGCACGCTTCGGGCCACAGTTTCAGTTCCCGTTTCTTCCTCTTTGCCGCTTCGACTTGCCCGGGGATCTCGGAACTGTAGATTAATGTAACAAACAGTGTGAGCTGCTAACTAGTCGAGAGTCTAGACTAGTTGAGTCTAGTCAGATTATATTGCAAACTGAAGTGAATATTGTAATGAATGAAATAGAGCTGAGCTAAACGAGCATGAGAGCAATTAAGTCGCAGTTCCCAAAGAGTTACTGAGTTATAGAGTACTTGTGAGTATTTTGAGCGTATTTAGAGAATGAATTAACAATGTATTTACCCTTTTAGTAATTCGCTTTGCTGTAATTATAATCGCCATAATCGTTAGGCTCATTGGCGGCATACTTTGGGCATTATAAATCAAAACGATCTCTTTCTCTGCTCAAATTCCCTTGTGGTTTTACAGTTTAATAGCTTAAGAACTTTGCCGTGGGTGGTCTATAAGTACGTTCGGAGAGCAAGCACAATACAGAGTGTACACAGAGTGATCATAACTCAATAGCAGAGGCTCATTAGCAGCACACGCAGTCCCCGAAAAAAAAAACACAGGCCGACAAACACCACAGGCACTTAGAGAGGGCAGCAATAAGGGGCAAGCGGGGGGTTAGGCTGAGCTGAGCTACGCCTGGAACCACGCCACGCCACGAACATTGTGTGCTACTGTAGCCTCAATTTGTACATGTGCTGCTCTATGTAGAAGCATTCTAACTAATAGCCACAGTGGAGGGGAGAGGGAGAGAGAGAGAGACGCAGCAAGGGAAGCAACGTAGTGGGAATATACCATAAAAGTAGAGCTCAATTTCCTTGCTGCCCACGAAGACATCGTCAACGTCATCGTCATCGTCATCGTCATCGTCATCGTCATCGTCATCGTCATTGGCGTCGTCGTTGCCGCCGTCGGTCACGTCAAGCCGTGCGCGTAATGAGCGTTAAATCTTTGGCCCGATTTGTTGCTTTTTTTGGGCAAGTTCTAATCACCGTAGAACACGCTTCGTTATTAGTTAAATTAGTCATAAAACGGTTACCAAAAACATTTTTGAGCCAACTTTAATTATTGTGAATTTTTTTGCCGTTGCCATCTCGTTCTAATGAAAAGTCATTAAACGCTTTGGCAACTATGTTGCTTTTATAGCCTTTTTTATACATCTTCCCTCTCTGTTGCGCGTTCTCTCTCTCTCGCTCTCACTGGGCTAATCGCAAATGTAGGTCAGCATAAATTATGAAAGAAATAAATGATGTTTCTCGGTACTGGTACTTGGCGTAGTACTTGGCCGAGCGCATTTGCCATGCCGCCATTCAGGCTGCCTGTCCGCCTGCCTTTCACTGCTATCAATAAATTTCTGCTCACTGCTCGCTGCTCGCTGCCCGCGATGCCTGCGATAAAGACAAACGGCCTGCCAATATGAATTAGCTAAGCGAATTGGCCATTTGGCCAGTTTTGGTAAACAGGCAATGTTGGTTTGGCAACGTGCTGGCAGAATATCATCATTATCATTAGCACAGGCTTGCGCCCAGTCGAAACTGTAACAGTTGATAAATGTTGATGTTGATAGTTGGAGCTGCAGATCAAGGAGAAGTTAGGGCGGGGAACAATTACATTGAGAACAGCAGGCTGACATTTTAATGCCCTTATGGCAGTTGCAATTAAGAATTTAATGCTTCAAAATGCCAATATATTATTTAATATTATTACTATTTGTAGAGAATAGTTTTCTTTCTCAATCTTAAATTGAATCTTAGATTTGTAGTTTATTATATGTAATCAAAATCTCATGATATTCTTCTTTAATATTCGCTTACCACATACATGAATACAATAACTAAATTTCAAATAGATTTAGCAACAAAAAAAATGAATTTATAATTACATGAGCCACATAGGAAAGTTTTCATTGCAATTAAAAGAGAACCTTGAAAAGCACACTTTAGGCTCACTTTAATAACTAACTAATTAAATGAAGTTTAACATTAAATTTGAAAATTAATCTCCGGCTACTTTCAATAGCCCAAATGCATTGAGAAGTGCACTGTACCGTTTCTTCAGTATAGAGTATAAAGTACAGTGTATACAGTGTACATTAGCTTCTTGCTAACCGAAGGTTAACCGAGTTCAGCTGCAAATTCCATTCATTGCCTGCAACTGGAGCCTGCACTCATTGACGACGTCGTCGCCGTTGCCCCTTGTTGCTGCTGCTGCTTTCAACACGCTCTGCCAATAAATTTGCAGCACTTGTTGCTCTCCTCTTAACGGTCCATGCCGCTTACCTAACATTCCAGCGCAGTGGCCAGCTAGATCTATTTCTGCCGAACAACAAATACATATTTTCTTGTACTTGCACACTTAACTTGCTGTGCTTATTTTCATTTTTTTTTTTGTTTTATTTTTTGTATCTTGGGTTCGTTCTTTTGTTGTACTTTTTGGAAGGTTTTTGGCATTGGCCATGCAGGAAACCGAAATCGCGGTCCATTAATGCGCTGGGCAGCGACTTGTTGAAATTTTGCAGGCCAGACAAAACAGCAACAGCAATAAGATGCGGCCCATTCGATTAGAGTCGATTTGGCAAAAGGTTAAGCAGCTGCCCAATAGAGCTGAGGCTGAAGCTGAGTTTTTCCATGGAATTTCCGTTCGTGATGTTTTCCGCTTTGATTTTTTGTGCACTCGCTGCTGCTGCTGCTACTTCTGTTGTTTTCTTTTCTTCTCATTGTGGAGCATTCATTTGATTGCATCGCTATGTCATGTCCTAATATGTGGGCTGAGCTACTGTCGGTTAGTGTGTGTATGTGTGTGTGTGCGAATCATCATTAAGTACGCCCTCCCCCCAAATGATTTGCATAAATCAGCTGGAAAAATATGTTGAAAAATACAAAAAAATAACATACGCTTACACATGTGTTGCCCACAGGCAACTTGTGCTATTAGCCTAGAAAACACCTAAAAATCGAAAAACATAAAACGAAAAAAAAACTCGCAACTTTATACGTAGTCATACGAACTAAGCAAGCGCCAGTGCTCGATAACGATAATGATAATGATGATAATCTTTTTGGCAGCTTTTTGTTAGCATAATTGCCCAGTTTCAGCTTCTTCAGCTTCTTCAGTTTGTGCGTGTGTGTTGTTGTCTTTCTTTCATTCCATCGTTGTTTCGTGCTAATCACCTTAACATTTAGCTGCCGCTTTTTGACCCCCTTTTTCATGCAGAGTGCTGCGCTTTGCTGTTGTTCTTGTTGCTGTGATTATATTGGCGAGTAACCATTTACAGTTTGAGAAGTATTGCGTGTCGCTAATGATGGGTGATCTATGCGAATTTTGAGTTTGTCTTCGATTGGCCAACAGTCACGTCACGTCGCAAGACAACGATTTATACCAAGAGTAGTATGCAAATTGGGATCGATCGTTATTATTATTTTGATTGGCTTCAGTTGTACGAGAATTGCATACAAAGAAAGTCAAGATATCTGCATGCAAGAACTTTAGAAATAAAGTCAAGAAGATTAAGATTAATATTATTATATACCATAGAGAACTGAGTGTGCAATGTGCACAATTTTTCTGCTATATATATATATATATATATATATATATGTCTATATCTATACTTTTCTTTTAGGTAATTGAGTAATTCCTTTCCAACCTGCCCCGAAACTGTTTCAATTCTCCTGGCAACGCCTCAATACCTTTTGGCAAGGGCATTATGACTACTCATAGATCATATTACAACAGATCTCTCAGATTTCTCAGCTAGTTAAAATATTTTCAATTGTTCGCCGCGCTTTATGCAATTTTCGCAGTTGCCTTTTTCCATAGCTTATCTAATTTAATACTCACACACACACTACTTTTATATTATTTCAACTTTCCGCCTTTATTTATATGCCCGAGAGAGGGGCGTGTGGGAGTGTGAGAGGCCGCCAACAAACATTCGGTTTTTGGCGAGATCACGACACTATCAATTAGAGGCAGGCCGCAAGACAATTGCTTAGGACACTCAGGGAGAGTACGTAGCGCGACGCTGCCACACGGCGAGTCTCGTTAGCGGGGCGTGTCAGGCGCGTTTATCATTTCGGGGCCGTTTCGTAATGGAAACACAAAACTGAACTAAACGAGACTAAACAATAATAACAATCGTGAGTCTGTCCGCACTGCCCCTCTCTCGCTGTGTCCATTTTTCCATTTGTTTTCGCTAAATATTACAACAATTATTGCTCTACGTTTGTTTTTTCTTTTTTTTTGGGAACTTTCGTAGCGCACTTAATTATGCAAGTGACCAACACCCACCACATTACAAAGAAATAATCAAAATAGAAGTAGTTCAGCGACGGCAACAACATTTCTTTTTCTTACAGTAATTTGCATGAAATTAGTTTGGAGCTTTTTTTCGGGCTGATATTACAATAAGTAATCTGCGTCTGAAGGTTGCTGCGACTTTGTATTCAAATTCAAATTTTGAAACTGCATTTTATGCGCACCAATTAGGGTTAAAGTGCAGCTCAGCCCAATGCATGCATTAACTATATTCATGTGAGCTGAGCTGTATGTAGGCTTTTATAGGGTTTCAGTTTCGCCCGCTTGAAGGCCCTTAAAAGGAAATGTTGTTGTCACACTGACTTATTTTTCTGCCACTTGACCAACTGAGACGATGACGACGACGACGACACAACTTGTGGTCAGAGTCTGCGTTGTCATCTTCGACGCGGCTCGACGCGGCTTGATGCCCTCAAAACAGAGCGACGGCGTCTGAAGTGAGTGCGCCCTGTTGGTGGCGCGGCTACAGGTGGCACTGCGCCGCTTGTAGATTAAAATGTTAGTAGGTGCAACCGGGCAGACATATAAACAAATAGACAGACAGACGGCCAGAGGGACAGGCAGACAGGCAGAGAGACAGAAAGGCAGACAGATAGTCGACACTTGGCTGACTTGGTTGCCGTTGCTTGGCT
Organism: Zaprionus inermis; assembly: GCA_018151445.1. Taxonomy (NCBI): domain Eukaryota; kingdom Metazoa; phylum Arthropoda; class Insecta; order Diptera; family Drosophilidae; genus Zaprionus; species Zaprionus inermis. The sequence goes on along the minus strand of JAECXD010000673.1, from coordinate 2,608,642 downwards.
TCCTGCTCAGCAAGTCTAAACATGTCGCTGAAGCTGGCTTGGCGTTTCGTTCTCCACGGTCTTTGTATCTTCTCTGCCTTTCCCAAAGAGTTTACAGTTTCTGTTCGCTTCTTAAAGACGGAAAGTGTTTTTATCTATTTTAATTACACCCAAGGCATCAGGGTATCATTGAATTGGGTAGGCTTGCTGCCGACATATCAAAACATTCTTGGCATCTGCTTCTAAGTTCTCTAGAATTGTTCTGTCTTCTGAAAAAGAATTCATATTCGATATTGGTGTTTAAACCTTGACTTAGAGGATATCCCTTGGTCAGGCAACTGCAATCATGTGCTACGTGTTGCTGTTGTTACTTTTGACATGTTGTTGCTGCTGTAACTGCAACTGCAACAACAAAAAGTACAAGAGCGACGACATCGAAACATGTCAGGGCGACACTTTGACCATGTTGCAATTGCCGCTTGGCTTCAGCAACATCAAAAGCAACAACATGCCACGGCAACAACAGCCACAGCAACAGCAACAATAACAACGCCAACAACTCAATGTCAAAAGTGCATTGAAGACTAAAGCCAGGGTTAGCAGGTAGTCGACTCTGCCAGGAGCCAGTCGGACAGTGGGACAAACAGACAAACCCACCAAGAAACTGGCAGCGTCAGAGGTTTGCACGGTTTTTCAGATTGCTGCTTGTTTTTGTTGGGCTTGTGCTTGTGTTTGCTGTGATATTGTGGGCAAAAGTTCAAGTTGCCAGGCATAGCCAGATAAACAGTGGGCGTGACTGCAACCAAGTCTATAGCTAACGCGCCTTAACGGATGTTTTAACGGTCAAAGAAATTCGATTGATAAGTACAGGAAAGTTTAATGAAACTAATACGATTTACTTATATAAAAAATGTAAAAAATATGTTCATAATTTTCGCTTTGAAAAAAGTCACAAAATTCACAAATAATTTCATATTTAATCTAAGTATTTTTTGCGTATACTGAATAGTCATATAAACATTATAAATTGAAAAAGTAGCACTTCTATAAACAAATTACAGGTTCATAATTTCTCATTTGCATCACAAAACGTTTCCTTAAACGCCGCATCTCTAGTTAAAATTAAAATATGAGACAACGAAAGTGAGAACCACTTTCTGAGTCATTGTCATCGAGTATTGAAAATAAAAACCTTATAAAAAAGTAATTATCGATGCATAGCTGAGATCATTGATGAGTTCAGCCACAACATTCACTGCGTAATACGAGACGTTTATCTTGACTGAGGTTAAGTAGGAATTCTAAGTTAGCTCAGCTAAAGATCAAACGAGGATTTTATTGCTCATGTAATTGTATCTAATACTTTATATATGGCATACAGTTCATATATCTACAACCTGCTGGCACGAATCATAAAGCAAATACGATAGAGAAAATGAAATGCAGAAAACAACAAGTTGTTGCAAGTTATGTTGCATTAAAGTTGTCATATTTATTTGCCATATACACACTCGTATTCAAAGAGTAGGAGAGCGAGACGTAGTTTCGCGCTGTGAGTCCGTCAGGCTTTTCTGCTTCTTTTCAGCAACTCATAAACTATGGAAATTGTCATTGATTGCGCTGTGAAAATGTCAACGTGCATAAATGTTAATTGTGCTTTATAGACTTTTGATTTTTCATCAGCTTGCCGATGGAAAAAAATAATAAGAAAAGACTGATATCGCTTCCTTATGCCACATACGATCGCTTCCGCTTGGCCATAATAATAAAAAGTATGTGAAAAGTATTCGACAGCTTGTTTCAATGTTGACGTCGGGTCATGCCTCGCCTCTTCAATTGTATTTACTTTCAGTTTCACTGCACACACACGCACACACACGCAGGGTGCAATTGTCAGCACTTTTTATTTATAATTATGGCAAATGTTTAACAACTTTTACTTCTTCCGCTTGCGCGCGTCTCTGTCACATACGTATACTATACAGATACTATGCGGACTGTGCTCAGAATAAACTCCCGAGAGCTGCAAGTGCACTCACTTGTAGTTGCTGTTGTAGTTGTTGTTGCTGTTGTTGTTGTCAGTGGACAGAGTGTAATTTGAAAGTGCTAAACGGTGTCTGGTGAGGCATAAACACGCGCCAAGGGCGGAAGTTGTTTTCGATTTGGAGTTTCCGATAGCAGCTGCAGCTAAATGGAAAAAGTAATAAAAATAATATGAAGTTTACAAGTTGGGATTTAGAGAGATTCTTAAGAACTCGAGGAATTTAAATTACGATATAATTTTATTACAATTTACATTATTTATTTGAAGTCAAGCCTAAATATAACCTTGCTTATTAGTTAAATATAGAACACGAGTCTATACTTAGAAAGTTGCAGCAAGTAGTTAACTGTTAGCGTAAACATAAAGCTAAATATAGCCGGCAGTATAAATAAACAGTTAATTATCATATTTTTAGCAACAATATTTCAAATATAATATTTAGCTTATTCTCAATATCGAAAGATCTAGCATATATAACCAGAGGTTCAGCTGTTCTCACAACATCATGATGAGCTCTCGTCATCTTCTCATTTGGCACAGCTTCTGGGCAGACAACAACGTTGCCCATGATGCACTCGATAGATTATCTATCTGCATCTCTAGCACGGTAGCTGCAAGTGCAACCAAATTGCTGTATTTAACGGCATCTGGCAGCTTGGCAACTCTAGGACGCAGCGGGTTAAACCGCAGCGCAGCGCAGCGCTTTAGGTCAGTAATTAATTCACATCATTTTGAGGCAAGTGCTTTGGGGTCTGGCACTTTTGACTCAGCGCAGAATTGGCCAATTCATGCGCTTTAATTACTTCATAAAAACCAAGACATGCCGTGGCCCTTAGCCAGCAGCGGGCTGGCCTAACTGTTGCCCGATTTTTGCGCTTTTTTATTATGTTTTTTTCATACACTTTTTGTGTTGTTTTAAAGCACAATGAAGCGCGATCTTGCTGTCCTTCTCTCTCTCGCTCTCAGCCTCTCTTTATTAATACACTTTATGTTCATCAATTGTTTGATCATTTTCAAGGTTCGATCAACTTTCAGAACTTGCTCATAGATCATTTTGAGACTTTCATTGATGGTAACTGGAGTGTAAAGCTCGCTTATTATGCTTATTATTCATATAAACTTTGTAGTTGGTTTTGTTGTTGCTGGCACGCTTCAACGACTTTTCTGGGAGGCAATTTCACACCATTAGATGCCTGCATCTGTTAGGCCAGTTGGTCGAATTAGCGTGGAGTGTTAATTGCTTGCTTAGTAAAACAACGCTCAAAACTGAAACAGCATGGGAAACTTCCACTTGGTCAGAGCTTTCTCTGTTCTTGAAGATTTCTTACACATTTTCTGTAGCAGTTTTTGCGATTAAAATGCAATTTAAACTTTATCACATAACAAAAGACTAAGGCAAACTGAGTACTTAAAATCAAAAGACTTAGGCAACAAACTTCGAATACTCCAAGGCGGCAAAGAATTGCTTCAAGCGTAGTTTAAGAGCCGCTGGCAAAGTAAAGTAAAGCACCAATTTTGGCGCAATGAAAAGTAAAAAACATAAAAATAGCAAGAAGAAAAAAAAGTAGAGAGAAGAAAAGCGAAAAAGGCACACTCAATAGAAATTGCGCAGAAAGCTCCAGCTGAAACATATATAAAGCATGAAACGCCGCCTGTCTAGAAAAACAATTTGTAAATTGCTTCCGACAGCAAATTCAATAATAACAACGGCAGCAGCCAAAGCAACAACAAAGCAATAAGAGAGCGAACAGCAACAACTACAACAACAACGTTGGCAACTAATAGTTACTTTCAATCATTCATCATCGATTTCAATAAACAATTTCAATGGGCAGGCAGACAGCGAAGCAGGCAGCCAGTCAGGCAGACAGTACGAAAGGCAGACGACGCACAATGGCTGCGGCACTTGCTACATGTTGATCCCCTCTCGCCCTCCCTCCCTACCCTTTCTCCGCACATCACTCTTAGTGTCTGTCTACAGCTATCACCTGGTTGCCCCTCTGAACGTGTGAAAGATTTGTTTCATTTGCAGCTTTGTTGTTGTGGCTGTTCTTCTTCATAGGTGTGTCAGTGTGTGTGCCTGACTGAATGCGAGAGTGTGTGTGTGTGGGGCAGTTGAACTTTCGGTCAATCTCTGCATGACTAGTCGAACAATCGAACAGATAGACAGACAAACAGACATACCGAGAGGCAGTCGGCAGTTATTTGGCTCTGGGCTGCTTTTCAGGCATAATTAGAAATGCTCAGTAGTTTTGCTGCAAATTACGTTGGGCTAATGGGGCACTTGGTTACGTTATTTTGTTGGGTTCTACCATGCCGGAACCTTGACATTTATTGACACCGTGTCGCAATTTATAACTCGGTGAATGAAGAGAACGCCCATGTTTAATAACGCAAATTTTGAATATGTATTCAGTTGAATTGCAAACCCGTTTACGGAATTCGCCAATTCGGATTTCTCGATTCTGTTTCGACTGCTCATCGCATGGCAAATGTCAGGAGTTAAGCACATCTAATGATAATAAGTATGTATTTTTTATATGACGATGACAACAATAAGCCGTGCTAAGCCCAACGAGCGCCAAAAACAACAACAGGCTGAGCAAGTTTCTGTTTCTGAGCTAAAATAAACCAATTTAAAATTTAAAACAGATTAGCACGCTTCGCGACCGGTTGCGGTTTCGGTTCGAGCTGATCGGATTTGTATAAGACACACACTACTATATGGTAATTATTTCAAGTACAAACGAATTGGGAATATATTCTATGCGGAATTCGTATTATTATAACGGCAGAGTGCAGCTTAATCGCCTGGTTAATTCTATTGTATGCAGTGCTTGTCAAACTGCTTGGACCTGCAGCTGGACCCGTGTGCGCTGCAATCTTTGACACTTGCTGCCAACATTTTTGTCATATGCAAAACAAAAGACTGAGGCAACAAACTTGCTGCTGCTCCGGCTGCTGCACAAAAGTGCGCGTCAGGCACACATAATTGCTGCATCAAAATTGCTTTTCATTTGCCTCAAAATGAAGCAATTGTTGGCCAGCAGTGGCATGCCGCAGCATGCAACAGGTAGCTCTGCTCCGAAGTCGTCGTCGTCGTTGCGATGCGGATGTGAAACTGCGCATGTGCGGCGCTTCTTTTGTTTCGCCTGCCTTTTTGCCACTTTCTGGGCAAAAAGGCACAGGCAGCCGCCGCAGCTGCTTAACATGCCACACAGCGTTAGCAAGCGCGAGAGGCACACACACACACAGCAAAGTATGTAATTACGTTAGAAGCAAGTGCAGAGCCAACGGCTCTGGCTGAGCTGGCAGCGCTCCCAGTTCTCAATGCGCCCCTGATCCGCGGCTGCTGCTGCTGCCATGTTCGCATCCCAATGCGTTAACTGACTTCTTTGGCCCCACTCTGCTGCTGCTTGCCACTTGGTTTATTGTAATGCCTTTGCTTTTCATTTGAATTTATTATGCAAGTTTTTTTTGTTGTTGTTGATGTTGAGATATTGATTTTGTCGCTGCTCGCTTTGATGGATTTATGTCAGTCGTATTGACAAATTGCAAAGCGCGTCCGCTCGTCCACCCGTCTGCCTGCCTGCCTGCCTGGCTGTCTGTCATTTGCTTATGGCCATTGCTTTTTAGCATCTGCAATTGCCAATGGACAAACAAAAGACTTGGGCAACAAACTGGCTTAGCTTAGGCACTTGCAAGGCAATTTGTCAAATTTGTTGACGACTTAATAAGCCCAACACAACGTCTACGACAAAAACATCGTGACACAATATATTCAGTGTTTCGACACGCTGCGAACACACACATATACACACACACACCCAGTACAAATATTGTAATATTAGCTTTATTAATTTTGTTGTCGTATCAACATCAACAACAACAACAACGATAATAATTCACCGAGAGCGTTTTTAAATAAGTCAATTTCGCGCATTCAACCGCTTCAGTTTTCTTGGGGTCAATTTCATATTTATGAACTTGAAAAGCAACACAGACAGCGACAACAACAACAACGACAACGATGAAGACCGCCTACATTGAACTGGGCCACACAAAACAAGAGACTGAGACAACAAACTCGACTATGATTTATAACCAAAAAGCAAACAAGACGTTTAGGAAAACGCGCTGTGACGGGCGCTGAGAATTGGGTCGAAATTAGCAAGAGATTAAAATGAGACCGAAGATGATTTGCTATAAAAAAAGCAGCTCGCTGGAATTGAAATGCTATAAATTTCTCAACGAGTTAATGTGAAAATCTCAGCTAGTAAAAACAAACATTGGAAAGACATTCGTATAATGATATGACGATTTTACCAGTTACTTTCGCTGACATTGCTGCAAAATAAATGATCTAGAAAAAAAAAACGAAATAAAAATCCGAAATATGTGTGTGAAAAATGGCCAAAGATTTTCTCACACAAGCATGAAAATGCCCATAATATTATAATTAATTACGATTTCTTGAACATTTCAAAGCGACTTTGCACGCTGAAGACATTCTTCTGTAGACTCAAAGTCAAAGCATAGTTCAATGCCAAAAACAAAACCCCACAACAACAACAACAAAAAAGGCATTTGTTTTGAATGCATGCAAAGGCATGCTCCCATCGCTCATCTGTTTTCCATTCGCTGCTGATAAAGCTTAATTATATATACATATAAACCGCAGCAAGACAATGCAACAATACAGCAACAGCAACAGCAACAAAGAAACGCACAAATCGCTGAAATGCTCAGCTCCGGCTCGTCTGATAATCAAATATGAAAAATTCACACGAAAAACTTAAATTAAAACGAACATTGAAGGTACTCGCACATAGTACAGTTGGAGCGGAGCTCTGGGCAGCATAACGATTAAGTGGCCGAGTATTTCGATTAAGTGAGGTAAATGCTGTGCAAGATGCGCAATCAGCGAGTCTTGACTATGACCCACAAACAAATCTCAAGCCTACAGACCGATCGCCGATCGCCGAAATCGCGGCGCAACTTAACCCCCAGTTAATTAATGCCTTGGCATGTGTATTGTGCGATAAATTAAATCAAAACTCACAATCAAGTGCCACAATTTGAAGTTCAGCCGCAGCTCCGCAGCACAAACTCACAAAAGAGACACAAGATCAAAAAAAAGGGGGGAAGGGGAAAAAAACAAAAGCCATTTAACACGGTTTATTTTTAATTTATTTATGCATTAAGCGGCTGTCGCTCAGCTGCTGCGACGACGCACGGTGAATGCCAATCGGACTGACCACGACACCAACAACGACGGAAAACAAAAATAAATGAATTGACATTAAATTGTCGACTTCATGAGGAAGTGTACATGAAGCTCGCGGCAGCTCATGCTAATTATGTTTTCTGGCAAGGCTGCCAGAAATCGCATTGCAATTGCAATCGGAAGGCAATAAGCAATTCAAATGATATAAGATATTATAGGCAACCCACCCCGCAGTTGCAATACACAACAGATGAGTTTGACAGGGCTTAAGTAAGCTAGTTAACAAGATAGTTAGTGTAAGCTAACAGAAGAAAAACTGCCACAAAGATAGAAAAATATATTATAAATTTAAAAATAACAAATGATCTGCTAGGGAATCGAAGAAAGCCTAAGCCAACATGCTTATCACACCGATTTCCTAACAATATTGTTTGGCAAACAATCAACTACGTTACCAATACACAATTAACTTTTGAAGCTGTTTATGTCCAGCACCTCAACGTGAACTTATTTGCATATTTCATTGATGTATTGCGTGAGTTAAGGAGTATAAAAATAAGTAAATAAAAGCGAAAAGCTTTGCAAAAAAATAGACACACAAACACACGCGCGCGCGCAGCAACATTAATGGTGATGCAGATGGTGGTCCAAAAGTAGCGCAACTTCGAGATGAGTCTTTTGTGTCCATGTCCGCCATACTGAGATCGCATAAACAAATTAATTAGCGTCTATGAGGTCGATACAACATTGAAAATTGCAGCCGAAGCAGTACGAAAATAAACAGCACGCTTTGTGGATGCTGTATAAATTAGTTGGAAATATAATAGCCCAATATCTATAAGAAATAACAAGAGTCAAGTCAAATCTACCGATAGCAGATGCTCGCTACGGATTGGAGGGGTGGGGGATGGGGCAGGGGCAGCCTGTTGCTAGGCGCATTTCAATGCCAGAGTAATCCGATATCGAACAACCAAAGATGATGGTGATGGTGATCCGATGTGTTGCCACATGCCGCCCAGTTGAGGTAGTTCACAGTTGAGTGCGATACTCGACGCGATTGAAGTGATTACACACATGCACACGAGTGTTAGTCGTATTTGTGAGCGGCGTTCACACCCCAAGATTTTGGCAAATAAAAAATAAATCAATTAGCGCGAACAAGCAACAAGCAACAACGAATGACGAATCCCGATTTCTCATCACGTATTTTTCCTTGCAGATATATCACGCCGGCGGCAGCAGCCACAACAACAACAACAGCTGTGGGTACACACACAAATGGCGGCAACGTGGTGGGTGGCGCCACTAGTCTGGCCGTGTATCCAACGGCCACGGCACAGGTGTATCGCTCCAACAACGGCATCGATGTCCTCGACTGCGCTGGACTCGAGCATCACAATGCAGGAACCGCAGCAGCAACAACAGCATCGGGCAGTGGGTTTTCGCAGCGTCTGCGCGAATTGGCCGCCTCGGCGGGACTCCTGTCACTGAAGCCACGACAACCGCTGAAGCCCGTCATCAAGACACGCGGCTCTCCCGGTCCCGAGTTTCCCAAGAAGGTCACATTTAGCGCCTTTGCCACGGTGCAGGTGGTGTGATCATTCGGTTGGGTGTGCCAGCCTTGTGCCAGGCGCAAACACATGTCAAGGTAAATGACGTTTACACCAGGTTGCGTGTATCCCGCAGCCCGCATCCCGCATCCCGTATTCATTTATATTCATTCTCTCACTTCAGATTCCCCCGGGAACTTGCTTTGTTAACCGTTATTGCTGTTTTGTTGCTGTTGTTTAATGTTAAGCTTAACTATGGATCGGATCATCTGGCAGACTTGGAAACATTTTCTTAAGTTATATTTAAATCTGTGCCATGTCTTTGGCTTGAATCTGTTATGATAGATGTACCAATATATGTATGCTCCATAGCTGAAATACCTCAAAGACCTATCATCGCTCGACTCAGACTTTCATCTAATGTTTTTCATCCTTCTCCCAAATATGTTTGCACAACCATCTTAACACTTTCCTGGAAGACTGACCTTTTCAATCGCACAGTTCCTCTTGCTTCACTACGTCTCTAATCAATTATTTTCTAACTCCCCAAACAGTATTCTTCGCCACTTCACATTTCTATCAAGTTTCCCTTCCAAATCATAACCCAAAATCGAAGACTACACACAAAAATTATAATATTTTCTATCGAATTGTAAATATGTATGAATTTTTGCATAGTCATAAATATAAATCTGGCGTATATATGTTTACGTTTAAGTCTGTTTGAGTGTATATGTATATACGAAACTTTGCATACCAGAGTTTACATGCTCGAAACTATAGGCCTTAAAAGAGAAATATGTATGTGTATGTAACTGCCTTTTACAAACTGAAAATTTAAACGGAATCGCTGTATATTATATTTAAAAAATAATTATAATTATAACATATAAGCTTACTTTAACGAATGATCAATAAAATACATATAAAGTCATACGAGAAGACAACAAATCGAAATGTTTTTAATTTTTTGGGAAAAGCAAAAAAGTTGAGGGTTGCATGCGCCTATAAAATACCAAGACACATTATGCGAATAGGAAAAAAATATATTTAAAAAGGGAATGGCTTAGTCGTTTTTCCCGCCATTGTAGAACATGAATGTATCGATTCATTCGCACAGCTGCGCGCCTATCGATGAACACAGCTGATTGTTAGTGGCGCCATCTGGCGGAAGAGCAAGTTCAACTTTTGATTTGAAAATCCATTGCCTACTTTTGGCTGTAATCAGCTTAACTAACAGGGCATTAACATATGCTGTTAACGCAGGCGCTGCGCTCCTGATATCAACTGCTTAAATCTTCCAATGTTAACAGCGAGCAAACATTGGTGAGGAGCAAAACTGTTAGTTGTAAAAATGCAGCAGGGTGGCAGCATTGAGTTTATTTTTTTCTGATCGCATTGATGTGCACACACTGACAATTTCCCGCCATTTCGGAAGCAACACTCATTGCGTTATTCTCTCTCAATTATTCTAAATTATCGGATTATAAATGGCAGATTCACCCTGTAGGTAACTTAATAATAGTAAGCGACAATTCTACAATAAATTCCTTTGCAGCTGGCCCCCGTGCTAAACGACAGCGCATTGATAAAAACGGCAGGTTCGCGGCGCTAGAGCGGCTCCGAGGCTTGAAAGGCACAAAAAACAAGTGCCAAGTGGAAGACAAAGTGGACGATGTGTACGAAGTGGTCGATGAGCGCGAATATGCCAAGCGTGCCAACGAAAAATACGGCGGCGATTGGATTGAGGATGGTAAGTAAATGCCACACAAAGTTATCTGTGCCTGAAATAATGAATTGTTACTGATAGACGGAACTGGATACGCGGAAGATGGGCGTGATTTCTTCGAGGACGAAGACGAGTACTCCGATGAGGCAGCTGAACACAAAGATGACAAGAAAAAGAAGGGGCCCAATGCAAAGAAACGTCCACGGGACAGCGATAAGCCCGCCAAGGGCAAGGCATCAATTCGCAATCTCTTCAGCAATGCTGTGCCAAAAAAGACAGACGTTAAGAACAGTGTCAAGGATGATGACATATTGGCCGATATACTGGGCGAGATAAAGGAGGAACCAAGTGGCGGAAGCACCACGCCACAGCAGCATAAAGTCATTGCGCCTGCCAAAATTGTGACTGCCACACGAAAGTCCGAAGCGAACGCTGCAAAGGAGTACATGAACAACTTCCTAAACAATATTAAAATGCAGGAGCAGGAGCGCCGTAAGAGCGAGGCCGGCAGCGACGATGAGATGCTGGAGCGCATACTGCAACCAAAGGCAACAATGATGCCCAACAAGAAGGTCCTTCCATCCACTAGTATTGCTCCAGCCAAAATCAAAAAAGAGAAATCGGACACAAGGGAGTTGGAGTGCACTAAAGAACAAGAGCAAACCGATGAGCCCACAGATGAGATCTGTGACAATGATTTGGATTTCAGTTGCCTTGATGATGATGAAAATCAATTTGAAGTGGCCGCAGCAAAGGCTAAGCCAGCGGACAAGCCAGTGCCCCAAGTGACAAAGGCGACAGCGCAGGTTCCAGTCTCACAGCCAGAAGACATGAGCAAGCTACTCAGCAACTGGGAATCCATATGCCAAATGGACGATGACTTCGAGAAATCTGTTCTGACCAGCGACATCGAGACCGTCACTTGCACCGATCCCTCTGACGTCGAGCATCTGCGCTTCTGGTATTGGGAAGCCTGGGAAGATGCACAAAAATTGCCTGGCGAAGTATTTCTTTTCGGACGCACAGCCGACGGCAAATCCATATGTGTGCGTGTGCAGAACATCAATCGGGTGCTGTATTTGTTGCCTAGGCAATATGTAAGTACTAGTCCGTTTCTCTGATCATTAGCATCCTTATCCTATCAACCATTCACCCATAGCTGCTGGATCCAATTACAAAAGAGCCCACCAAGCAGAAGGTGACTGTCGCCGACATGTACAAGGAGTTTGACACTCAAATTGCTTCCGAACTAAAGCTGGAAACATTCCGATCGCGTAAGGTGAGCAAGAACTTTGCCAATCACGCCATCGGCATTGATGTGCCGCACACCTGCGACTACTTGGAAGTCCATTACGATGGCAAGAAACCAGCTCCGAATTTGGCCAACAAGAAATATGATTCTATAGCACACATTTTCGGGGCCAGCACCAACGCGTTGGAACGTTTTCTATTGGAGCGCAAAATTAAAGGTCCCGGTTGGTTGGAAATCAGTGGTTTCAATGTGAATCCCGCACCGATTAGCTGGTGTAAGATGGACTTGACTGTTGGCGAGCCAAAGAACGTGGATGTGCTGATGGAGCAGGGCAAACCTACACCACCGCCGGCAATAACGCTGCTGACACTCAACGTGCGCACCTCCATGAATCCAAAGACCCTAAGGAACGAGATTTGCATGATCTCAATGCTAACACACAATCGATTCCACATCGACAAGCCGGCGCCGCAGCCTGCCTTCAATCGCCATATGTGTGCTCTGACGCGGCCCGCTGTCTCCAGTTGGCCTTTTGATTTGAACTTACAGTTGGGCAAGTACAAGTCCACAAAGATCTACAAGCATGACTCGGAGCGTGCACTACTTAGCTGGTTTTTAGCACAGTACCAGCAAATTGATGCCGATCTTATAGTCACGTTTGATGCGATGGACTGCCAGCTGAATGTCATCACAGATCAAATTGTGGCCCTGAAGATCCCGCAGTGGTCCCGCATGGGTCGCTTGCGTTTCACGCAATCGTTCGGTAAGCGCTTGCTCGACCATTTTGTGGGTCGCATGGTTTGCGATGTTAAACGATCAGCCGAGGAGTGCATACGTGCCAGATCGTATGATCTGCAAACACTATGCCAGCAGGTGCTTAAGCTGCAGGAAACCGAGCGTATGGATGTCAATGCTGATGATCTACTCGAGATGTACGAAAAGGGTGAGCATTCAATTCTATGATCTAAAAATACTTATTCATCGTTGTTTCCATTGTAGGCGAGAACATTACCAAACTCATCTCGCTGACCATGCAGGACGCCTCCTACATGCTGCGTCTTATGTGCGAGCTAAACATTATGCCACTCGCACTCCAGATCACAAACATCTGTGGCAACACGATGACACGAACACTGCAAGGCGGTCGCTCTGAACGTAATGAGTTCCTACTGTTACACGCTTTCCATGAGAAAAACTACATAGTTCCGGATAAGCTCCCGCAGCGACGTGGCGCTGCAGCTGCCGCAGTCGACCCAGATGCCACTGCCAATGATACAACGACAGCAACTGCCGCAGGGCCGGCACGTAAGAAGGCTGCCTACGCTGGCGGTTTGGTGCTGGAACCGATGCGCGGCTTGTACGAGAAGTACGTACTGCTGATGGACTTCAACTCGCTGTACCCGAGCATTATACAGGAGTACAACATTTGTTTTACCACGGTGCATCAGCCAGTCGATGCCGAACAGTTGCCTGTGCTGCCCGATTCGAGTGCTGAGCCAGGAATCTTACCGCTGCAACTGCGCCGTCTGGTGGAATCACGTCGTCAAGTGAAGAAGCTTATGGCAATGCCGGATCTATCGCCCGAGCTACATATGCAATATCACATACGACAGATGGCCCTTAAACTAACTGCGAATTCCATGTACGGTTGTCTGGGATTTGCGCATTCCCGTTTCTTTGCCCAGCACCTTGCGGCACTGGTGACTCACAAAGGCCGTGAGATTCTCGTCAACACACAGCAACTGGTGCAGAAGCTCAACTATGATGTGGTCTATGGTGATACAGACTCGCTGATGATTAACACAAATATAACAGACTACGATCAGGTTTATAAGATTGGTCACGCCATCAAGCAGAGTGTCAACAAGCTGTACAAACAGCTCGAGCTGGACATCGATGGTGTCTTCGCTTGCTTGCTGCTGCTGAAGAAGAAGAAATACGCCGCTGTTAAGCTGAGCAAAAACGCCAAGGGCGTCTTGCAACGGGAACAGGAACATAAGGGATTGGATATTGTACGTCGCGATTGGTCGCAATTGGCTGTCATGGTGGGCAAGGCGGTGCTTGATGAAGTGCTTGCTGAGAAACCTCTCGAGGATAAACTCGATGCAGTGCATGCTCAACTGGGACGTATCAAGGAGCAGATTGCAGAATCGGCAGTACCACTACCCCTCTATGTTATCACCAAGCAACTGACCCGGGCACCCCAAGAGTACGCGAACAGCTCATCGTTGCCGCATGTGCAAGTGGCCTTGCGCATGAACCGTGAACGCAATCGACGGTACAAAAAGGGTGACATGGTGGACTATGTGATTTGCCTGGATGGCAGTACAAATGCAGCCATGCAACGTGCCTATCATCTGGACGAGCTGAAGGGCAGCGAAACACTTAAGCTCGATACTAACTACTATCTGGGTCATCAAATACACCCCGTGGTCACGCGCATGGTTGAGGTACTGGAGGGCACCGATGCCAGTCGCGTTGCCGAGTGCCTGGGCATGGATGCCAGCAAATTCAGACAGAATGCTCAACGGTAAGTAAGCAGTTAACTTGCTTTGCTTGTTATCCCAACTCATTCTCTTTTACAGCGCGCAGCAGGAACGATCTGAGGAAGCCGAAGGTGAATCATTACAGAAAACCAAGCTGCAACTATATCGCCTCTGCGAGCCATTCCGTTTCAAGTGTGTAGCCTGCAAGACAGAGCAGCTGATGGCAAGCGCCTATCGGCCAGGCGCTAATAGTAGTCATGTGCCCGTATTGCAGCAGTGTGTCAACGCGGAGTGCCAGACTGCGCCATTGCAGTACCTGGTCAGCATACGCAATCAGCTGCAATTGTGCATACGCAGTTACGTGCAGCGTTTTTACCGCAATTGGCTGGTATGCGATCATCCGGACTGCAACTACAATACGAGGAGCTATTCGATACGCCTGGAGATGAGGCGTCCCCGCTGCCTTAAGTGCAACAGTGGCTCGATGCTGCGTCAGTACTCGGAGCGAGATCTCTACAATCAATTGTGCTACCTGCGATTCATATTCGACTTGAACAAGCAGCAGTTGCATCAAAAACGTAAGTTTCCCTCCGCATTAGGCTACTTCTTTCACTGTTTTTTTTACTAATTTTGTCTTCATTCTGCAGCCACTCTCACACCTGAGCTGGAACAGGCCTACCAAATGCTATTCGAGACTGTGGAACAGCAATTTCAGAGCTCCGGCTATGTTGTCATCTCACTTGGCAATATATTTGCACGCAGCCTGGCGCTGTCGTCGCTGCAACAGCCGAAGAAAGAAGTTCATGATGATTATTTGGTCGCCAGTAGTTTGGCCGACGTCTAGATTACACACCCAACCTGCTCCACATTTTATTGGACACTCTAAAATCGTATAGTAATATATATATATACATGTATGCACGTAAAGTCTTTGATTAACTAGCTCAGCTTAAAAAGTTTTCCAGCGGAAAGTGTCTAAAGGATTCGTTGAAAATGTCCGTAAACGCAGTGCTCACTAGCTCGTTAATCATGGGTCGAACAAACGGCAATCCCAGCTGCCACATGCTATTGATGACACCGTCGGCCAATTGATTCAACGGCTGACCGTGCAGCAGATTGCCAATGTGCAACTCCATGCCACCGATGCGATCCACCTCGACATGCACCTTGAGTAACGAACCAGGTGCGCCCACGCGTCGCACGCTTGTTGTTTGACTAGAGCAGAAAGTGTTAGTTAACGAAATGGACGATGTAATTGTAGATTCATTAGCACCTGTAATCGTAGAGGGTCAGATTCCAATGGCCCTGACGACGCAACTCTTTGCCCAACACTTTGGCTGCAAAGTCGTACTGCCCCTCGAGACTTTTCTCGGGAAAGTATTGGGCATAGACGATGCGCTGATCTTCGGCATCGCTGTGAAACTTGGTAACCTCGGAGCGCGACCAGCCGTACTCGGAGACGTTGCGTAAAATCAGTTTAAAACTGCCCGGGCCGTGTGGATCGCCGCGACGCAGTTCAACAAAAGCAGCCCGATGCGGATCAAAGGGCTTAATGTTGTAGTCGGGTACACCTATAAAGATCTCAGTTGCGTATTAGACGAAATGTTTGGGTTGAACGTTTAGATGTTGCTTACCGGTAGTAAAATATGCTCTTAAATCGTTGAACACCTGCTTCATGCAATCATTGTAGTCATCGGCTCGCGCTGGATCTCTGTGGCAGCGAGCAAGCAAGTGCTTCAGATCCTCATCGACATCAATCTGGCTGGAGGCATGCGCGGGGCCGGCAGTAATAGCAACAACCAAAACAACAGTAAAGACGGCAGCTAAACGGCCTAGGCTGTTACAGTTTGTGAGCAACTGTTGCGACATCTTGTAGTTTTCGCGCTATTTGTCTGTTAAATACAAGTTGTGTTGTACAGGTAAATGTTGAATACCAACAAGCATATTTGTGACTTCTTTTAATTGTCAGCAGGTGCGAAAAAACAAAGTGAAATGACATTCAAAATGTAAACTGCAGTTTTACAGGCTTACGATACAGTTGGGGGTTTACTGTATTGAAACTGTAGTACACTAAAAGTGAACCTGTGAAAGACACTTTGAGTGCGACTGGTGTGCAATTTCAAATTTCATTAAGACTTAATGAAGGTTATTTTACTTATTAAGGGCATTAGTTACGTTTTTTGTAATTATAGATGCGCAAAAATTCAATTTCATTAAATATAAGTAATTTCCGCGTTGATACGGCGCAGCTGCGATTGCACTAAACTCGTTTCAGTTGCACTTTGTGATATATCAACTGTTACTTATCTACCAGCTTGTCAATATGACAGTTTGACGAATCGAATGCGTATTTCATGGACAAACCCTAAGTGCACAAACGAGTGGTAAAGATATCACGGTAATGAACAGCTGTTGTAATCTCTGATGGGATGCTTGCACTTGACCCCTTTTGGGTAAACTGTTTTTAGTTTTTTTTCGCATGTGCTCTCTCGCTCTGCGCCTTATTGTTATTATTGTTGTAGTTTGTCATTGTCCGAAAAGCGACATTAACGAGCGCTCGAGCGTACCGTATGATAATAAATGTAAACAAAAGACTTGTACAAGACACATACTTGCGGTATAGCTAAATAATCGTTTGCTGGATATCGCTTTTGGAAAAGCTCTTTGAGCATGAACACTCGCCAGACCCGCATGCAACACCAGCGACAATAGCAATAACATTACAACAACAACTGCAGCCTAAAGCCGGCACTGACCAAACTAAAAATTGACCAAGCCAACAGTAAGTTAGTCAGTCGGCGAGTAGTTGTTGCTGCTAGAGTTGTTGTTGTTGTTGTGGTTGTTGTAG
Organism: Zaprionus inermis; assembly: GCA_018151445.1. NCBI lineage: Eukaryota > Metazoa > Arthropoda > Insecta > Diptera > Drosophilidae > Zaprionus > Zaprionus inermis. The sequence goes on along the minus strand of JAECXD010000673.1, from coordinate 2,591,527 downwards.
CTGTTGCTTGCAAATTGTGTAATTTCTCTTTTGATTTGAAGCAGCGCAACAACGCAGCCTGGGCACTTGTGTGTGTGCGTGTGTTTGACTAGCTACAGTTTGAGAGCCAGCACCCACATATGCATTTAAATAGTATATTTACATTTAATTCTTTGCTTGTTTTCGTTTTAATCCAAAAATGTCTTCCTGATATTTTCGGGTGTCGCCCACAAAAACCTCCCTGCACTTCGTATGCAGCACGAACACTCAGATTTACAGTTAGCTGTGCCGAATACGCGACGCGACGCGACTTATTTTCTGCGTGTGAATCATGCGAGCGGCAACTGGCGACTGGCTTCAAATTTTCTGTCGGGCCAAAGAAGTGAGCGGTAATTTCGGAGACTGGGCGACTGAGCCCAGCTCGAAGTCTGCATTTCTCATGTACCTACACATTGCTCTTTGCGTTTTAATTGCCGTCTGTGACAAACCTAACAAACAATCAAACATTATAAGTCAAGATTGCGCATTCGATATATTAACTGAGCTGAATTTAATAAGGCAACATCGTGGCTTCATGTCTGTCGGATTTACCAGTCAAGTTCATGGTATTGAATATTTTGAGCTATTACGGTTCGTGCTTGGAAACTCAAGCAGGAGCAGCAGCTATAAATATATATTGACAAACGATGATATTGGGCTGGCATCATAAGTGATCTCAAGAAGGCTATCTCGCCCGCTCGGTAGCTTGTTATTTGCACGTGAATTGAAGCAAGGTCAAAGAAGCTGAGCGTGCAAACTGAAACCCCCCAAATAAAACTTACCCAGAATTACATTTTTACTGATAATTTCAAAAAAATACGCAAGCGTTGGCAGCACTGGTTAGAGGAATTCACATAAATACTAAATACAAATAAACAGAATTACCTAAATCAAACAAATAGTATGCCTTTCACCCAACTTTGACACTCCGTTGCAAACATGTAACCGCACATCATATCAATCAGAGAATTGTGCACAAATTATTCTGCCACTTATTGCTTGACTCGTTCTCACTCACACAAACAGATCACGCGCAAAACATAAAGCGCCACCTCGCGACAACGACGTCAACCACTCATAGCAGCGCGAAGGCTGCTGCTTATACATTTCTACTGAAGACGTTAGAGCTTGAATAACTTACATATGTGCTATGGTCCGATCGAATTGTAATTTGAAGGATTGAGTCATATAGTATCCATCAATGTGTATACCAAAGCTAAAGATTAAGACTTCAATACTTTGCTTAATAATCGCAAATTACGGCTTTGCGGGGGCGGTGGGCGCGGTATCTGGAAATTGAAATAATTTTCATCTGTCCATGATATACAGCAACCTTCATGCCAAATGTGGTGTCTCTATCTTTTATAATAGCTGAGATCTGAGACAGACGCACATGGCTCAATCGACTCGTCTAGTCATCCTGAGCAAGAATATATATGTACATATACCCTGTGGGGCTTGCCACGCCTCCTTATTACTGTTACATACATTCGCACGAAGTTAGTATACATTTTTTGACAATGATCAAAGAGTATACAAAAATTTTGGGAACTCAAAAATTGGCAGCACTGGTTATAAGAATTCACATGAATTGTTAAAAAGAAATCTATGGCAACATTTTAACAGAATTTTCGCAAAAAAATGTGGAACGCTTCACGATTTTGCGTGTCATCCTTGCGCAGGGGCCATGCTAATCTTCTCTGTATCGTTCCAATTTTAGTATATGTTCTGCCGAAGCAAGAACGAAATGTGCTTGGCAAATGCGCTATTTATATTTCAAACCCGAGAAATAACAACTTGGGAATTATAAGCAGTTCTCAGCAGAACAGCCGAAACTACACATGAGGGTTGAATTGTATTATGAGTATGTGTATATATACTGGCTACATCTGTCATATAAATGCACACACATACAAACATGCTGCATGCTGAGTTCTTATCTGGAACTCTAAATGATTTAATAATTTCCATTACATATTTTTTTTTTTTTAATTTTTTCATTATCTATGTATGTCATAGCTTGCAGAAAATGCAGTAAACCAAGTAATATTATGCGTATATTAATAATATCTCATTGTTCCAGAGTCCAATTTAATGTCTAATGCCTAATCTTTATACTCGGGTTCCAGGTATTTCTGGGGCAAATTTTGCCATCTTGCCCTTTGAAACCATAAGGGAAAGCGGCTTTGCAGACGTTTTTGTGGTTGATCCTGTATTTCCTTAACCATTTCTGGACATATCCACGGATCAGTGGACAGTCTACACTCGTTGCAGCGGCACTCTAGCTCCTTATCGCACGGAAGTGTCTCGGTGCATTCCTCGCCTCTTTGCGCTGTGCATATGTACGCCATACAGTTGTTTACGACCGTTGCCTTAAAGTATTTGCAATTGGGCTGTTTGGGCTGGCGACAATTGAAAGTGTAGAAGTTGCTGTAAGGGAAAGTTAAAAAAGCAAGGTAAAGCTGGAATACTGCGCGGCTGATGCTGATGCTGCGACGACTCACAGACTTGCCCGGCATTGATGCCAAATCACCAGCAGAACGAAAAAGCCGAACAGGACGCGCAGGCTGCCGAGTCCGGTATGGTTGACTTGTTGTTGGTTGCGCATCATCTTAGTATGCGGTGCCTATGCCAGGACAACTTCTTCTGGCTGTCATCAGCGCATTGGTTTCCTTTTATACTCACTTAGATACTGCGACTTACTTATCAATCTTAATGCAATTCAAATCTATGCAAATTTATCATTGATTAATTAATCAAATTAAGTGCTCAATCGATTGACAGTAAAATTGTGCAGCGAAGCATAGGAGTTTTGTGTGGTCGGTCAGTTCAAGGATAATGATATTTCAATGCCAATGCCAGAGGGCCAAGATTTGAACTAGTATTCACTGGCTACCAGAGTGACAGCTATACTAATGGCAAACAAAGCTAAGATTTCTTTTACCCACTTAGGGCTAAACGAAAAAGATCAATGATTTATTTAGATGCCAGCGTGGCTTTTGATTGAAAGGAAGATTACGTAATATTAGCCTTAAATTAAAGTTTATTCAGTGCAACAGTATTGCTTGAACTTAACAACGTCATAACTTTTCAGTTTTTTTCCCTTGTTATCATTGAAATTGATGAAATCCATAATCAAGGCGCTATCGCGATAAGTACGGTAATAGTTGGTATATCTAAGAAAAATGATAGAACATTAGTTCGATTTATGGCAACCAGAGTAGACTTTCAGCCTTACCTATTCGGCATTTTTAATGTAATGGTTCTGCGAGTTACCAATATTCCTAAATAGGGACAAATCGCGTATTGTGAAAAATCGAACGATGAGTAATATTGGAAAAACTCTTTTAGTATTTCACGTGTTTGTATATTATTCACTGGGATTTGTTTCATTGAAAACTTAGAAAGTTCAATTTTGTTGAATGCTTCGATCCATGCTGAAACAAAATAACATAATTAAAAGTTCTAGTAGGAATTAATTGTGATATACATATGATAGCTTACGTCCCACTGATGGATATAAGTTTGTTTGCAGCTTGTCGATTCCGGGTAGGTAACTTTTAATTTGCAAGAAGAAAATAACCATTAGGATAATTATATGACCACGGAATGCTTTGTGGAGATTTTTCAAACGTGTCCATTCACGCAAAAATATCACCATATAACGAGCTACGGGTTGAAGCTCAAATAGATATAAAACCAACTCGTTTTGTTTGACAGTCATGACGTTTCTGAAACTTATATCGATGTGTACGTTTTGCGGTTTATAGACTACGCACACAATTGGACATCTGCCACCAGGGTTATTCAAAAACTTCCAATTCGGGTGATTGTCAAAAGCCCTTGAAATTTCTAAATGCAAACACCGCATTCTTTGAACTTTGACACTATCAGAATAATCGCAATAATCATCTGAAATTTCAAGAATTGTATTAATTACTTAGTTTTTCCCTAAAAATAGACTTAGCCAACTGACCTATCTTGACATAAATGTCCAAATCGGAATCCTCCTGAGCAACGCCCATAATACGTGAGCCAAATGAGTAAGCCCAAAGTTTTTTTGTTGGAAATTGTTTTTGTAAAACTTGTATTAACTCAACTTCAATATCCGTAATATGTTTCATTTTTAAATTATCGGCCACCGCAACATTTGCCATGAGGTTTGGCCAAAAAGTTGCAGAATCTTTATAAAAATCAGCATAGAGTAAAGAAAAAAGTTGCAGAATCTTTATTAAAATCAGCAAAGAATTAAGAAAGTATTTAAAAAAAAAAAGTAATCCACTTTATAAACTGAATAATAAAATATAATAAATATATATAAAATATAAATATATATAATATAAAAATGAATTTTGTAGCTTACTGATTGACATCTCGGAGCGTAATAACGTGAATCGGTACGTTCTATGGAATGAACTTTTTGAATTCCCCTTACTCGCTTTGAATTAGTGTGACCAGTGCAGACAATAGTATTGCCAAATATATCGATAGGGTGCGGTAATTTAGTTATTGGAGCCATTTTCTAACGTTACACCACACTTTTATTTACTTCTGCTTCCGAATGCACATGGACAAATTCTTATATAGAATCATCGGTATGAACACACAAGTGTTTGGATGTCAATGCTTTCAATATTTCAATATTTCCGAGTTTTCTAATATTGCAATTTTCAGTTAAGCCAAATAATCATAGGCGCCTATCGGTAAGCACAGCTGATCGTTACTGGCGACATCTAGCGGAAGATGCGCAGAATCAAAAAATGCATTTTAAGAAGGATAGCCTACTTTAAGGCTGAGCCAAAATCATGATGAGTTCCACGATTATTACTTTAGTCACATTTTCACACACTTAAATTCGTTTCTATACACTTAATTTCCCTAAATATGCGTGTACACACTCATTTAGTGCTAGCTCTCAACTTTGTTGCTATCGTAGCTTTGCGAGGTATTACATTAATTACTTTCTTGGTCTTATCGGGCGCGACAGCGTCTAAATGTCAGCACGGGTATCAGTATCGGAGATGTGATGGAATGGTGAGCGGGAAGGGGAGAGGTGGCTCGCGTGGCTGATTAGCTGAGCCGATAGCGCTGCCTAAGGTGTGCGCCAGCATGGAGGAATCTGCGCTCGCAGTGCTGGAACTCACAGCGAACGGTTTGGACTTGGTCTTGGAAATGGTCGCGGACAAGGTTGTGTTGGCCTACTCGGGTGGCCTAGATACGAGCTGCATTCTAAAGTGGCTGCTCGACCAGGGATACGAGGTCATATGCGTGCTGGCCGATGTCGGGCAGCAGGAGGACTTTGCGGCGGCGCGTCAAAAGGCGCTCAGCATCGGAGCCAAAGAGGTGGGTGCGGGGGGTAGCGCAGTGCACGCACACTTCGGCCTAATCGCAAATCTACGTCTACGCAGGTAATCGTCGCTGATTGCAAGCAAAATTTCGTCGAGCATTATATTTGGCCTGCAATACAAATGGGCCTTATCTACGAGGAGCGTTATCTGCTCGGCACTTCGCTGGCGCGACCCTGCATCAGCGTGGCGCTCATTGAGGCTGCTAAGCAGCACGGCGCCAAATACTTGGCGCATGGAGCGACCGGCAAAGGCAACGATCAGGTGCGCTTCGAGCTCTGCGCCTATGCACTGCAGCCGGACCTGAAGGTAACTAAAGCCTCATGTATAATATATATACATCATACTTTACACTATATATGTGTGTTTGTTGTTCAGATCATTGCACCTTGGCGCGACGTGGAGTTCTGCAGACGTTTTCAGGGCCGTCAAGATCTAATTGCCTATGCCCAGGCAAACGGCATTGAGGTAACAGCCAAGCCGGCCACACCCTGGAGCACAGACGCCAATATGCTGCACATAAGCTACGAGTCCGGTGTGCTCGAGGATCCCAATGTAGTGGCGCCCAGCAACCTGTACGAATTGACAGTTGATCCAGTGGCGCAGTCGTCGCTGCGACCCACGAGTGTGCGCGTTCACTTTGTGCAAGGACTGCCTACGCGCGTCGAGGATCTGGCCAGCGATCGGACGTACAGCACGCCGACGGAAATGCTTAGTTTCCTCAACGATCTGGGCGGCAAATATGGAATCGGACGCATCGATATTGTTGAGAATCGTTATGTGGGACTCAAATCGCGTGGCGTGTACGAGACTCCGGGCGGCACTATACTCTATACGGCGCATCAGGATCTGGAGGTGTTCGCCCTGGATCGCGAAGTGCTGCGCACCAAGCAACTCTTGCGCGATCGCATGTCTGACTATGTGTACAATGGATTCTGGTTCAGTCCGGAGGCGCTTTATGTGCGACGCTGCATACAGCTGGCGCAGGAGCGTGTCACCGGTCAGGTGACTGTGGAGTTGTCGCCCGGCTACTGTCGCGCCATCGCACGCAAGGCGGACGAGCAGGTGGGCGCACTCTATAATCAGCAACTGGTCTCGATGGACGAGCATGGCGGCTATGTGCCGCAGGATGCTGGTGGCTTCATTGCCATCAATGCGGTGCGCATACGAGAGCACGTACGTGCTTTTGGACCCTATCGAGTTGAGGAGCAGCAGCAGCGGAAGTAAGTGGAAAAGTCTGTACGAAAAACTGTTGATTATTAAAATTGTATTTGAAAGAAATATTTATATGTCCCTACACTGCATTCTCTTGTTTGTAGCAGGCTCAAGATATTGCCATAACAATTTCACATTTTCCCTGACTTGTTCAGTTAGTTGTATTTATAGGAACTATTTCTCGAGCTAACAGGCGAATACTATTTAATGGGAAACACAAATAATAAGTACAATATGTGTAGTAAATTGTCAGCGGAAAATCTATTTCCCAATTGCATTGATTCTGCTTTCGAATACACTTGGGGCGAGCTCAGGGCCCGCTCCACCTGGGCCTGTGAACTATGATATGAAACTTTTGCGCTTATTTGCAGGAGCAAATAATGCGAGCACTTGTATTATTATAGCAAATAAGGATACAGGAAGCGTTGTTGGCATCGAATACAGCTCTGCATATGTGTGTGCATACTACATATAGTTGAGAAATTTGTGAGAATATTTGTGCATTTACTCAGCAACAATTGCTCGTCGGACTTGCATACTGCTGTGAGCCAGATGGATGATATTATAATCCGAAGTAACAACAAGAAAACGTCAACTGAAGTTTGGCAACGTCGCGAAGTGCTAATACACTTCGGAATAAATGAATATAGCCAGTGCACAAAATAATAATAATAATACTTTTAGTATGCTATTTTATTTATGATTTAAATACATATAGCCTATATTCAATCAGAATTTGTCAATATTATTATTTGAAGCAGGGTATTTGAAGCACACTACAAATAATAGACTAATGTAACCGAGAAACGATATGTATGTAAGTGTAGTTTATAGGGTTGCTATGTCACTGGCTAAATTTAGGGCTGCCCGCTTGTTTCAAAGTGTTTCTATGTTGGCCGTGTGCATATCGTTTCGTGTGTTTGCACACAAAGTTTCGGGCAAAAGGACAACCTCAGCGACCATTTTAGTCGGCCAACCCGCCAGCGGACGCTACTGGGGCCGGTCAGACAGACATCTATCCATCAGTTTCAGTTTCGTGACAGCGCCTATTTGGAGCTATTGTTGTTGTTGTTGTTCTCGGTGCGGCCGTGACCGACGGCGGGCAACGATCGGACAACGTTGACATTTTAACTTTGTGTTTAACAGCAAAACATTGTAGCAGCAACAAAACGGCAGCGTGAGCAGGGTATATGTGTGCACGAGTATGTAAGTATGCTTGAACGTATATAAAAGCATTCTGATATAAATATAAGAGGGCGCTAGAAAGAGGGAGAGCGAGAGAGAGAGCGCGCAAAAAGCAAATGGCGGCGCCATTGCCCCGGCATAAATGTTGAAAAAGTTAAGCGCTCGGTTTTGCGGGATTATTTGCGAGTTTCAAAGGATGTTGCCAGCCTTTGCCACTCTCCCTCTCTCTCTCTCTCTCTCTCGCACTGTCGCCTATCTCTCTCAGCCAGCGATAGCAAGTGCAACTTTTGCAGCTCTCTAGAGTTTTTTTGCTCTGGCTTTTGCTTGTTCCTTTATATGCGCTTAACTTTCATTGAATTTGTAAAATTAAATCAAAGGTTAACTTTATCAAAGTGTAAACTATAAAGACAGACGACAAACTATAACATTTTTATGATGTAAGGCGTATCTATTTGCATTTATCATGATACGATAACTTTGACAATAACAAATAAATACTAGATAATGGTTAGACGTTTTAGTTTTAAGGAAAACATATTAGACACTGTCCAACATGTCCCTGGAGTTGTGTGTAGATGTAGCTTGATGAAATTAGAATTGCGCGTAATTGCAGATAGTGCGCTTTTTGCCAGACTCTCTGTCGCACTCTGCCCCTCTCTCTCTCGCTCTCTCTGAGCATGGCCAAGCATGGCCAGAAGAACCGCAGCAACGAGCAACAATTTATGCCCAGCGGGAGCAGGTCCCAGCTCCAGGCACGCCCGATACTTTCAGCAAACATAAATTTATTTATGAGCATGTGGCGTGGTAGTCTGCTCGTGAGCAACGCCCTGCTGGATAGCCACGCGTTGGCCCATGCGGCAGGAGAAGGAGTGCAGGCGCTCGCAGTAGCCGGAGTCGCAGTTGGCCATCATCGTCTCGTGGCTACTTCCGCCGCGCTTACAAATTGCTTGAGGGCGAATTTTAATTATTCTTCATTGTTTTGATAGCAACGCGTGCTGCTCTCTTGTGGGAAGGCAGAGGGAGAGGCAGAGGGAGAGGCAGAGGGAGAGGCAGAGAGGGAGGCAGAGAGGTGTGGCACGGACGCAGCTGCAGCTGGGTTGACGCAGTTAGCAGCTGGGTAACCAACGCTTCTACCACTACCGCAGTATGATGTCCCTGCCCGCCGCTTCGCAGGCTTCTCATCCATTTGGATTTGGCTTTGCGTACCCTTTGACCTGGGCAGATGCTTAACAAAGGCTATGCTCACAGTGTGCGATTGCCGACGAAGGCGTGCGGGGTATCACACAGTCGAGCGCTCTCGTTGCTTCTTTGTTTCTTTTGTCCAACCTCTTCGCCAGCTGCTTATTTGATTTTCGGCAAGCGTAGCAAGTTACATTGCACGAGATAAGATTTGGCCCGGACTTTTCGACTGAAGAAGGCATCAGGTGTCTGCGGGTGTGCAAGAGATTCGCACCGAAAGTCTTCAAGTATTCGCAATTATATATGAAGGGAGGCACAATTACTGCTGCTGGCACTGACTTCTGTCATAGTTTCGTTGGCATTTTTGTCAGCTTCTTCTCTGCTTTTCTTCTGACATTTCTGGTGCGGATGCCAAAGGACAGCGCCTTCGAGGATGGTGCAGGAAGGAAGTCGGGAATGGGTTTTATTATTGAAATTTGTTTGCGTTGACTTTGCAGTTGCTCTGCCCCTTTGGCAGCGCATCCCTTTTTGTAATTAAATGCAGACAAACTGAAAATCAGGTCACTCATACGCCCCGTTGAACAACCCTAAAACCCCCTGCCCTCCCCCCGCTGCTGGGCCCGCTGATGTCGCAGAACTTGAATTTCAAATTAATTTTTATAAATAGCTTTTAAAATTATTACACTCGCCGCCGCGCTCCTCCCTTGGCCACTTGCTCCGGTCGCAGCTGCAACTAACGTAAGTTGCCAACTGCTTCAGCTGGCACTGGCACTGATTGGTCCACGGGGCCGGTTTACGCTTTTTTGTTTCTCTTTTTTGGCCAGCGATTTTAATTAATTTGTCAGCCCAAAAATAAAGGGAAATATCACCTGACCCGCTACTGGCCAAGTAGTGCTATTATCCCGCGCCCAACGCATTTAAAACTTAACCAAATCGGGCTCGCTTCTAATCCTTTAAGACATGCTAATATCCACACAAGTTTCGAGCAGTTTGGGTACAAAGTTTTCTTTTGAAGTCGTTAAAAGTCGCCAAAAGTTCCAGCACGACAGACTGGACATGCTAGGTGTAGTCGGGCCTGGCTGCCTGGGCTAATCCAGGTCTATGCATAATGTATGCCAAAGACACAGACTCTCTTAGCAACCGTTTGGAAAAAAGTATACGAAATAAAGCACAGTTCAAGTTCAATTTGATTTACACAGTTTGCACAGTTTAAGTTGGGCAAATAAAACAAATCGAATGTGCCCAGATCAAGCTTGTAAATAGGTATTCCATATTTACTAACAATGCAGAACGTATCGTGCTGTAAGCAGCTGCTGCAGCTCGCAATATTAATAATGAAAATAGCTAAATAAATTCCCGAACAATTTTGTCCGATGCCCTGGGGTCGCTGCTGTTGTTGCCGCTGTAGAACGTGGCAGATTATGCTGTATTATCACCTGTAATTCCTTATTGGCAATCAAAACTTTGCCGCATGCAGCACGAGCACGAGCTGTTCGCCGCGACGGGGCGCGGTTCTTGCCTTCACAATGTTATCGTATTTTCTACTTTCAATAAAAAGCAAATCTGCGCATGCAGTCAAACTTTTAATTTTATTGGTAAACTTGGCGAGTGGACACGGAACGCCGCCCCAAACCGCCACCCCGGCGCATGTAGAGGCGTGGTCAAGGACGTGGTGGTCCGCATAGCAGCGGACTTTGTAAGTAATCGAAAAGTTTGATGCGCAGCTCAGTTACAAACAGCTTGAAGACAGAGTCGTCAATAAGTTTCAAGCTGAAACAATTACCGCTTGCACTGACCCAAAATAGATCAAGAAACTCACGATCAAACGGGAAAGATAAGCAAGTTTCGTTCTGGCGAAGGTTTTATACCCTAGCATATATACTCTGCATCAGTTTTTCTTAAGGTTACTTCAAGCAATTGAAGAACAGCTTAGCAAGTTTTTTCCTTTCGACTTTCAATGTTTGTGTTTGCGAAATTTCAGCTGATTGAGAAAGATTTAGCTGAAGCAGCAGCTTATTAATATACCGTGTACTAATTAAAAGTGCGCGATGGGGTATAACGCGATAGGGAATCATGTCTAGACTAAGTATTTTAAAGAAACTGTTAAGAAAAACATTCATAAGTATACCCTATACAAATTTAAAAGCACACATGTTCAAAAATAATATATATAATCAAAGGGTGCTACATATTTCACATGAAGAAAGAAACTATTAAGAAGAACATTCATAAGTATACCCTATACAAATTTAAAAGCACACATATTCAAAAATAATATATCTAATTAAAAGGTGCTACATATTTCACATGAGTAGCCATTTTAGACCGCTACAGGGTGCTTCACAGTCCACCCCAAAATCGCTCGCCACTTCAATTGCACTCTGCTAATAATCTCTCACGTTTACTAGAATATGCTGCCAGGCAACGCGTTGTGCCGCTTTGCCCTAATTAAGTAAAAACAATAAGGGGAATAAAAAGGAAAGAAAAGAAAATAAAAGATGAAATAGAAATGGAAACTTGAGCAAATGACTCAACAATGCTGCAGTGGCAACTGGGCTCCTTTTGCTTTCTCCTTGCTCCTTTCTCCTTGTTCTTGTTTTGTTTTGTGCACAACTGGAATTAAAACTAAGCACTTCGGAGCACACAACTCGCATAAATAGGGAGCAGGGCAGAGGCGGATGTGGTGCGGTGCGGTGGGCGGGGACGGCGCTCGGCCAGCCCAGAAATGTACTTCAAAAATCGTAAAATTGAAATTATAATTGCAACTGCAACTGATTCGAAAAGGTCTTTGTTTGCCAGCAGTCCTCTCTCTCTCTCTCTCTAAATATATATATATAGTAATATATATATAGTATATAGTAAATATTGCTTGCTTTCAGGCGGGCAGAAATCGACGCTCGTCGCTTGCCGTTTCGCCAGTCTGTCTGCGGTCTGAATGGCTTCGAAAGTTGTTCTAATTACGGTCTTAACTTGGCTGAATACTTAAAATGCTTGTCAAATAATAATTACTGCCAGAGCGTTTTCGGTTTCCAAATAAAATACGAGCGCGCTGCTTGCAATTTTCTTCTTTTAATTGCTGCACCAGTACCAACCCAACCCCCCCTCCCCATCCCTCCGCCTACATATTTGCTGCCAGTTGCAACCAGTTCGCTGCTCGCATTCCTATTCTCATTCCCACGTAGTTCATGTTCCGATTAACAAACGATGCACTGCTGCGGTAAAAAGGCCAGGGCTCCACTGGAATTCGCGACTTTTAGTCCGGCATTTGCCTGTCTAGGTCGGTCTGCAAAAGCCCGAATCCTTGCCAAGTGCATGTGGCATGCCGGATGTTGTGACATTTGGAAAAGTGCACAACAATTTCTAGCGCATTTCAACACAAAGAGCGACATGTAGAATGCGCCCCGATAGCACTTTGTGTAGCTCGCATTTTTCTGACTGCGCTCAGTGCGATACGAGAGCGACGTTTTTTTTATTTTTATTTTTTTTTTGTTACCTTTCTCGCTTTTTTCGGCTGTCATTTTTGCAAAATATTTAAAAAGTTTGCCCACTCTTTTATGCCATTGAATTTGGCATTCTATATCCATCCGTTTGCCGGAGCTCGAGAGCTCACAAGCTCATGGGCGAATCATTGATGGGTGTCGCCCGGAGGGGAATCTGCACCAAATGCTGCTCGAATATAGTTCTCTCTGATTGAAGTTCTGGCCATTTTTTGACAGTACTCAAAATTTTACGATCGATATGCTGTATTTTAGTTTCGTTTAGTTGCCATAAAAGTGAAACTTTAATTTTTGGACTTTCCGTGCTTTCCCTTTATGTATTTTCTATATAGTTCCGGCATTCCCTTATCCCGCTTCAGATATCTCTGCTGTTTCTGAAGTTTTGGCTGCTCTCGAAACTTGAAATTATTTTTAAGCACGAGGTAACTGTAAATTGCCCGAAAACCAATTGAGAGAATGGGCAAGGGAAATTGTTTTGTGCAGAAGCACTTGTGTCTCTCCACCAGGATGGTATTGTACTGCACAGCGCGGTGGGGCACAGAGGAGAGGGGACAGTAAAATATACTTAGATGTTGTCTTCTCGCTGGTGCAAGTTGCCGCTTATTGAAGCTCGATTTGGATTGTCTGCAACGAGGGAATGAAAGTGCCCTGCTAAGAGTGTGTAAATGTGTGCGTGTGCCAAAGGTCTCACGTTGTGTGTATGTGTGATTAAGGGAGAGCAGAAGCTGCAGCAAAAGTGTTTGTTGTATGCAGCTGATTGCAAAGGATTTTATGGTTGTCGTTGGAGCGGTTGCTCTTGCTGCTCCCGTCCTTATTATTGTTGTTGTTGTTTGCACTGTATCTGCTGCAGTTGCTGGTGACAATGCAAAGCACACAGCAACACAAGCGATCGCCACCTAAAAGGGGCAGCTGATGCAACACGCTTAAGTGCAGCCGGTTGCCAGTGGCAAACTGTTGGGATTGCTTGTTGCCACGTAAGGTGCCGTTGCAGTGGCACAACATGAGCCCATGACAGCGGCAGCAGCAGCAGCAGCAGCAACAGCCACAGCAGCAACAACTGCAGCTGCAGCTGCAAACGAAGCAGCAGTAGAATGCCAACATCAGCATTACATGCGGCAATTGCTGCTGCGGATTTGCAGTTTAATGTCGATGCTAACGAAATGAATACGGAACCGGAAATACGAGCACATGGGTGTGCTTGTTTGTCTAGGTATGTGTGTGTGTGCGTGCAAGCGTGGCGCGGTCTACTCTATTGCCACAGCAACTGCGCCACAGTCCTGATTAGCTTGCCAATCGCCAAGGCGCTTGCAGTACGTTTGATTGGAGCTTGTTTCCCACTTGCAACCCGAGCCTGAACCATGTCCGATTTAAGCTTGACAGCGTACTTGAAATATGCGCGAGTATAGTGCAAATTCGATTTACAGTTATTGTTTTTAATACACACTCCATTCAGGCAATTCAAATGGAAGTTAACATCTTGCAGTTATCTCTCTCAATTGATTATAGGCACAAACTATGTGTAACTTTCTCAAATTGAATTTCAATACGTCGATTATAATCGAATTTCAAGTCACATTATCAATTTTTGGGCCAGTAAGCACACAGGGCGATAGAAAAGATTTCGATTAAAAAACTGATCTCCCCACGAAACTATATATAAAATATATACATATTAATATTGAGAATATGCTTGAATTTTATTTAGGATTACAGTTAGGCAGAAGAGAGGAAACTACTTGATGGATTCAACACACCCGTTAAACCTGAACAACTCTGCCTGTAAAACACATTTGCAATAAACTTATATACCCTTTATTGTCCACTTCAAATGGGTATAATTAGCCTGCTGCTTTTTTAAAAGCAACTTTCGTAAAATAGCGGAAAATCAGCAGACTGCACGTGCCTGAAATGGTATCCGTTGCCGAAAACTTGGCTATTGTTCCCCCTGCTCTTCTACCCACTCAGATGGCCACCCTTCACCTGGCACAATACAAAATACTTTTATGTTGTTTCTTTATCAAACGCATTGATTCGATTGCGAAGCTTGCAAGGCATTTACATTTGCCCGCACATGGCTTAGCTCGTGTGTGTGTGTGCTCGTTAACAAAAGATACTTATGCGTCTGTGCATGTATCTTTCGGATACACTCTCCGGCATTTGGCAACGTGCGGGCGTGTGTTCTTGTTCCCTTGCTGCTTGGTTAGATTTAAATGCTGAAATTTCAATGCTGCACACATCACGTTTCCATTTTGTACTGCGCCTTTGCCGCCCCAAGGACATATGGTATGCAGAGCATTGAATACTGAATATCTCTAGCTGTACGGATGAGATGTTCTTGACGGGGGGCGGAACACGTGAAAGTGTAATCACTTGTACTTAATATGCAGATGATGACAATGTGACAATCAAAATGATTCCAGGTCGCCTGATACTCCGTCTGGCGGGCTCGACTCGTGCGACTTGGGCGACGTTATGGGAATCTGATTATTATTATTATTATCGTTAGAAGTAATGTCTTTCCTACGCATGCAAATCGGATATTCCCGCGCAGATTTTCCACAGGCAGCGAGCGCATTAGGCTTCCCCCTCTTCTGTGCGCCACTTTGAATTCCAAAAAGGCAATTTGTTTTTATTTTGATCACTCTCAAATTGTTTGCTGGCACATATATATGCATACATATTTCTTATTTGCTCGAAGTTAGTCGCGAATTGCTTTGGAAGTTTCACTAATCGTTTAGCTAATCGTTTTGGCTGGATAGATAATGATAGGAGTATACAGCTACTTGGCGGGCTAATCGAATTGGTTGGAGTTTTTGTATTGAGTTGATAATGCTGCATCTCATTTTTATCATATATTTCCTTAACAAACTAAACTCACTTCATTCGGTTCCTGTACATACTTTGTTTATTGAAAAATTGACTGTAGCAGTAGCAAAAAAAAAAAAAAACCAACTGCGAAAGTTGCTCAGAAACATTAAGTGCCTAAGTGTGTGTTTCTGTGTGTGTTTGTGTGTGTGTGCTAAGAATACGAAAGTGGAAATAAATTGTGCCTTTGCGAAAGCGTAAAAAACAGTTGATGAAACTGATGAAGCACGCGCAGCGGGCGCCGCGACTTTTCCAAACTGACCGAATGCAACAGGAGCAAGTGGGGAAACAACAAGTAGGTCGAGCAGCAGCCCGCGCTGTGCCCAGTGACGACCATGACGAACCTGCGAACTCTCTACGGTCAGCTGGAATGGTGCCGGCAACTCGGCAACTCGAGACGCGTGCGGCACGTTAAGAGTTCACAGTCTGCCACATGTTGCGCGCGAGGCGCAACGACTGTCTGGCCGAGGTTTAATTCATGTTTTCTTTTGCCTGCCGTTTATTATATTTTTTACGCCAGGCATTGCCCTAATGAGACGTGTCGTTGACTGACCTGCGGCAGGGCAGCTGTTGATTGTTGATTGTGGCATCAAAGCCAGTGTCGTGCTCTATGCCAAATTACAGTTAGTTGACCGGTAACAAAGTTACGTATACGAAGAGTAGGAACTATGACAAGGGAGAGCACACAAAACTAGTAGGGCGTGGTAAATTTGTTATGTGAACAGTTCGGATACACTTCCAAGTAAACCACTCCACATCTGCCCAATAACCTATGTCCACGCAAAGCTGTGACCAGGCTTCTATTGCATACAACTGCGCTGCCAGTCTATTCCTAAACCTACTTCCATATTTTAAATATTGACTTTTTTCTTTAAGCATATTTACACTTAGCATAATTTAATTAAAAATTTACATGTTCGCGTGGTTTGAGAATGCAGCGGGCTTCTTGTGCGCCGAGTGAATGTTTTTCCACATGCCGCCCGCATATGTTGTCGAGTTTAATTGCTTTATAAAGCCGCAAAACAAATGCTGCCTTCAGCCGCGCCGACAGGCAAACATAGACAAAGAAATACGTCCACGCTCGGCATTGTGTTGCGAGCGAATGCGAAGGAGTTAAGACATGTGGGCGGCATCCAGCAAGGAGACAGAAACAATTACACAGCACTAGAAGCAGCGAAAAAGACAGAAATAAGTGCGAGGGGGCGAAGAGACTTTTAGCAACAGCACGAAAGGCAATTTTAACTTTTCCATGTATACTTCATAGAAAAGTACTTTGCATTGTAATGTTAGGGCGCCTCGAGCGACCATTTTGCACACTTGCGCATCCTTTATGCAGTACGAAAAGGTCCTGAATAGACTACGCATATGTTGGGCTCATTGTCTTGTGGTTTTCTCAGTAACCGAAGGCAAGACGGGCCTATGGTCTGGCAGCTAATTGGATTAAATACAATATGATGTTAGTTTTTATTGATAATTTCCGTTGAATTATTTACATTTTTTTAGTATGATATTTACATTTGTTTACAAATTTCCAAAATTTTCATATTTTTTGTATTGCTTTTCACATTCCAGTCGGATTTTTCAAGTTAAATTTACGATATGTTAAATATTTCTTCAGAGTATTCTTATAGGTATAATTAGATAAATTTTTGTGCTTAACTTAAGCTTCACGTTTGTTAATAAATTATTTTCCAAAATTTGCACATAAAATTTGAATGCCCTTCGCTTTCCAGTTGCATTTTTCATGTTAAATTTGTGATGTTTGAAATATTTCTTTAGAGTATGCTTGTGAGTATAATTCGAACTGATTTTGTGTTAAAGTTGATAAATGTTTTCCATATGTAAATGCTTTTTGAAAGGCTTTAAACTGCCATGTGGATTGGATCTTTAATTTAAGAGCTTAATTCTTGCCCTCCTTAGCATCAATATCATGAAACCGAATTGAACTATGCGTGGAATATGGCTTGAATGTTTTCTACAATTTTTCCATTATCCTTGTTCCCTATTCTCACATATTATAATTCATTTGCAAAATATTCGATATTGTTTTCGATATCATTGATCAGTCCGTGTAGATCTGTAATTTGATTTATGGAACATTATAATCACCTCAAGGTATCCAAATCCAGTTCACTGGCAAGCGAACTTTATTCTGGCGGAAACAAGGTTGCTATATTTGAGCAGTAGGCGATAATGGTGATATCCGATTGGCCGGGAAACACTTGTCCCAGGAATTCGAGTAACGCAGGTTGCTGGCTAACAATCTCGTGATACTCTTCATACGATATAATTCCGTCCTTGTCTAAATCGAATTTATTGAATATATACTCGACCATATCCTGCAAAAAATACTCACTATACTAATTTACTGTTTTTGTCTTTTTCTCTACCCTTGCAGATTATTTATTATGTATAATAATCTTCACTTTGCAAGGGTATTCAAACTGTTGGCTTTAGCTTACCGCTTGTAGTTCCTTGACCTCATCGTCATCATCTCCATAAAAATAGTTTGATACAGCCATTCCGACAGTTTCACGATTAAGTAGCCCCGTGGAGGATGTTGTATAGACCTAGGAAGCGTGAATATATTATTTATTTATACATTTATGTATTTTTTATGTACCTTAAATGCGAATTGCATGCGCTCCTCCAGGTCGGTGCTCAGAAATACCGAGTATAACTTCATCCATGCTTCCGGACTGATATAGGTAACATCATGCGATATGTTCAGTAAAATGCGTTCTATAATCGACATATCAAAGATCCGAAACAAAACCAGAAACAGATTGTACATCTGCTTCTTTTTCATCAGCTTGGCATTCGGTCCATTCATGCGCACGAATTTATAGTACAGAATCAATAAGCACACAACTTCGGAGTTGTTAAATTCTGTGGTTGTACAAAATTGCTTTATCAGACCGCTGTAAAGCGTCAGGAACTTGGTGTTGGCCATATCGTCCATGGTAGTGTCTATGCGGTTCATCTTGGCGTATTAAACTGACTTACAAAAAAAATAGTATATTTGTATGTGTTGTGCTTGTCAGTGTGTGTGCGCTAATTGAATATATAGTATAATGAAACATAGCACGAGAAAGAGCCTACTATTCAGTTCATTGTCTCGGAGGGCTTACTCTGCTCAGCAATTTGTCATACTTAGGAGTTTGTGATTTAAGTCCCTTTAAAATACCCAATGCAAAATGTATCAATCAAAACTCCATACCGAGCACAATAAAATTATTTTGGCTTTAGTGTGCTCGAGTATTGTGTGGCTTTTGTCTGCCTGTGTGTGAATGTGTGGGAGGTGTGTGTGTGTGTGTTGTACTCCTCTGCAAATCCGCTAACACTCCGCGTTGTCAACTTGCCGACATTAAGGCGCGAGAATCTTTTTTTATTGTTATGTCGCCGTGTTGAGGGGTTGAGCCCACCATTTGCATTGAGCATGGTTGCGAACAGAGATCGGGTGCGGAGTCTGGCCCGGAGACGGGAGCGGAGGTGCTGGTTGTGCGCGCATTGTAAAGCCGCATGTATGACAGCATGTGTGGCATACAATTACAAGAGCCGCGCAAAGAAAGGCAACATTTGTTACCCAAAACAAAATGGCTGTACGACCATTCTCGTTGATTTCCAGTTGAGGGCGTTTGCCGCGTCGCCTGCTCCGTCCCGGCTGGCGCCTTCGCATGGATTATTATATTCGCATTTCTCATGCGCTCTCAGAGCTTTAAGCATTTCAACATCGTACATTGAAATATTTATTTCAAAAGCCAAAATGAGAGCGAACGAAGCGACGCACATGTCGTGGCACCACGTTAGGACTCTGATGTATTTTTTATGTCTCTGCTTCCAGCTTTTATTGCCTTTAAATTGCGCTCGTTACATTTTTCGAGGCTCCAGCCTTGGCAAAATTCACGAAAGCCGACAAAAGTCTAGAGGAATGTGAATCATTTCACATCATTCATAGGGTCGCAGGCTTGTGGTCTCGAGATGTAAATAAAACGTGCATGCAGCGAGTTCATTGTATTCCTCGTGTGTTTTGCGCAGTGTACTAATTTTCTATTTTCGTATAGAAAAAAGAGCAAACCATGGTTTGAGTTCATCATTAGACGGGAAGCTTAGCTTATGACATCGCATGGCGAAATAGAGAATATTTTCGAAATTATGCTCGCTGTTCTTATACCAATTTCTCCCCTCTTGCCATATCCCAGCTACGCAGATATGCATCATTAATTTGTGTATGAAATAACCACTACATACATAATATCGACAAAGCACTGGCTTACCTCAGAGTTAAACAAATCTGGCGTACCTGTAATTATTCCGTTTGTCTCCACTCTACACACCGCACTGCACTCAACCTAATTATGGCAGCAGCTTGCGAGCAACATATATACAATATACTCATATCATTCATTCACTCACTCATCCATTCATTACAGTTGTGTGTGCCTACGAGCCAGGCTGCCGCAAGGATTGCGGGCAAGTCGGTTGAGTGGCTCATTAGATTCAATGCGTGTATTACATTTCATTCGAGTAAAACGCATTCCGAATACAATAGAACACCCCCCCACATATAACTAGGTTTTCATAGGCATCAGTCGACACAGTGTGATGGAGTACATAATATATACGGGCATATCCACGGATTCCACACTCGCAAGTACATTGTGAAGTGTGTAGTCAAGTGGAGTCGAGTAGCAGTTGCGCATTTGCCGAGTGTGCCTTGTAATTAGAATTTAACATAATGACTTCAGTTTCGAATTGAGTAGGTCCCCTTTCAATCACTCATATCTTGCGATAAGCCTTGATATTGAATACATTCCAATGAATAGAAGGCAATACAAGTAGTAAAATGAAATACTAAAGTATTAATAAATACATAACTGCTTGATGAGTGCCCCATTTTGTCACTATTTCCCTGTAGTACACGCACACTTAAAGCCTACTGCCTAATGGGCATGGTATGCCATTAAATTAATTATCAGCGACAATAATCGAGACATTCGAGGCTGCGCCAGCTGCGCGTGCACATCGTGTCCTTGTCAATGATCCTGACACCATCTCAGTTGACTTTATTGAGGTATTTGCCGTTGCCGTTGCCGTTGCGGTCGTTACGTGGCCGCCGCACATCGTTGAGCTCATTATAACCCGTTTGCCTGGCCGCTTAGGGCCGCCGCCAAGGCGCTCTATATCACGTAGAGCATCCAACCAGCTGCCCCTGCATTCCTCGGACCGCACAATGGGCGCCTGATGAACTGCATTAGAACAAGGCTCTAATTAGATGCAATCAATTAATGAAGAGCGGAAGATGCGTGCAAGGCGCAAACTGAAATGAGAACACATTAAATAAACCTTTAGCGGGTTTCATAAGGTTAACAACTTATGACAGAAAAAGGGGAAATTATGGGAATGTGGCAACATTTATAAAGCAATTTCTAAAATTCGTGAAGTGAATATTGTCAACAATTTGAAGGTTTTAGCTCTTATAGACTCTGGACAGAGCAGACATATGGACATATAGGTTGACAAATAAACAGACAGACATACAGACCGACAGAAAGACATGCCTAAGTTAACTTGGTCTAACAAACCGAAGGAGTCTTTGCTGTCGCTTTGCAGTTGAAAATTATGTTGAATCAATGCAAAATAATTTGAACTAAAAAGGCGGGGTATTAAGCGGGGGCAAGCTCACTTATTTAACATTAACAAGCTAATTGGGAGTTGCATTATCAGCAAGAGAACAATGTTTAATTATTGGCAGCCCACGGACAGAGAGGGGGCAGCGAGCTAAGAGCAGCACTTAGAAGAGCGAAGAGCCCTATCGATGGCCATTTAAGTTGGGTGAGCAAGCAATCCATTTGGCTCAAGATACAATGCAAACTGTGCGGAAAAGTCAAACTAAATTTTCGATTAAAATTCCAGTTGGCGATTCAATTAAACACTAATTAAAGGACTTTTTTCTGCTGCGCATTCAGCATGCAGCTGGCAGCCTTTTGACGTGGCCCCGTTTGACGTTTCTTCAGCTGTCTGGGCTCCTGGCTCCTCGCTCCTCCGCATTCAGTTTACACAGACAGCTCGACTGGCAGCTGGGCACCACGTGCAGCGCGACAAAGGACTCGGGACTGGGAGCGTGGGAGTTGGCGACAGGACAAGGCCAGTCGACAAATTCCGCGAGGCTCTGGCTGTAATAAATAAACGTGGTTACGACGAAGCCAGCGAGAAAGAGAAAGGGCCAGGCTCAGTGTGGTGCAATAAATGTCATAAGTGAGAAAAAACGAAATCAAAGGCAAAAGTGCCAGCTGCATTCTACCTTGTACTCACAGCAATTGTATTGCAATATCTGCCTCAATTCTTAAAACTGCTGAGCGTGTTGCATGTGAGCTGAGGCAACGTTAAAGCGAAATTGTGCACATTGTTCAGACTGGGTATTTCTAATACGAGTTTTACCTGAGTATTTATTTCGCTTGCTAGCCAACAACTTGTAATATCGCGTTACCCATTTTGCTCAAGTTACTGCCAATCACTTGGCTTGCCGTTCGCGAAGCATGTCAAAAGCATTTCCTAATTATAAATGTTCCATAAGCAGATTATCCAAGCGCGCACACAGTTTCCGCTGATCCGCTGGCCAAAGTCGAAGACTCAGCACAATTTTCCGGTTGTTTGGATGCGTCAAAGCGTCGCTCAGTGACAGGGCTGTCATGGCCAGCCATCTAGCCAGCCAGCCAGCCATTGAGCCAGCCAAGCTGAGATACAAAATATCGAATTAACAGCACGATGAGTACAAGAAGTATCTGTACCGCGGCTGCTGTGTCGTAAACTACTTAATTGCATATCTGTCTAATTAGGAAAGTTTTCGCGACGCGAAAATGCCTTTGAGCGAAATGGCGTGTTGCAACTTTGTGGTCGGGGCGCGGCGAGTTGCAGCCAGCGTTGCCAGACTAAGCATATTATCATTAAGATATCGCTGCGACGCAGCTTGCACTAAGCTGAAGTGGGGCTCGTAATCCAATTTCAAATTTACAAAATTCATAAAACTAATATTTAATAATACCAAAAACGAGAAGCAATTGCAAAACGAAAATGAAAACAAAGAAACAAATAATAATGGGCAAAGTGCGGACGTGATCGACGTTGGCAGGCAAAGGCGGAAGCCGGTCCAAGCGGTTGCCCATTCGCATAAATTTCAACTAATTACATTATCAGTGTCCGGTACACACACACACACGCACACACTAACACTGGTTCGATGGGAAAACCATAACAATTACAAGTACAAATACAAATGCGGTGCAAAAAATGGAAAACGGAAGAGCGAGCCACATACAAAGGTTGAAAACAGATGACGGTTATGGCCGGCGCGTTTAATGGTCGAACGTGCGGGCGAGGAAGTGGGGGGGGGGGGTTGGAAGGGAGTAGGAGTAGGATACGTGGGTGCAGGGCAAAGCCATTTTGTGGTCATGGCCGTGGGGCAACAGCAACAGCATCGAACGATTGTGAGGCTGCATTGCTGGGCGTCCTTCGCTTCCTTTGTTTCTTCTTCTTCTATTTGTGTTTGCATTTTTGCGTTTGTGTTTGTGTTTGTGCTTTTGGCTTTGGCTTTGTGCCGTTAAGCCCAACTCGCCGGCGCAACCACAGTGAAAACTCATTAATTTATTCTTCTCTCCGTTTGTTGAACTTAAAATAACAGCGTTAATCCGCTTAGCGTTGCCATTGACTAAAAACAACGCGAGCAGCCGCGGTAGAGCGCAATTGTCGCCAGGCTTCACTCGTTATGGGGAGCGTTCCGAGCGGGGGGTGGGGTGGGCGCGGGGGCAATGAGCTGCGGTTTACTGTCCAACTGAATCCGCCTGCTGACAATGACTACGACGACGACGCGGGGCAAACAAAATGAATTAAGGAAACCGCAATGACACAGTTACAGTGGCAGACAAAGTACTCGCCCACTCCCAGACAGCTACAGAGAGAGAGAGAGACAGAGCGAGAACAAGGGGAGAGAGAGAGAGTGAGACGAACATTGATGTGGCTGCACTTGCACTTGGCCATAAAGTTCGACTGCCAAGCAGCGGCACTTTGATGCAGAACTTCAATTTGGAGAAATGCACAGAAACACAGCACAGACACAGACTCTATATATATACATATAGTTGTCCCTTGCCACTTGTGGCAACATTGACGCGCAAAATCAATTGCCGCACGCTAGGGTGACCATGCCAGCAGTAGCTGCGCAACTTGAGTTTCGCACAACTCTTTTAATTTACTTATAAATCAAGCTGTCGCTCGAATTAAGAGTTCAAAATGCAAACACGTTGCTTGCCATATTCGATATGAATTTCGATAAACGATAGACTGCAGCGCGAACTCGGCGCACGAGTTGGCAGCACCGTAAGCTGTGTAAGCTTACGCAGTGTAGAACTGTGTGTGATTCGTGCAACTTGAACGTTTATTTAGGCTGGAACAATGTCGAGTAAGTTGGAAAACCGCACCCCAAGTCCTGCTCAGGCTAATCCCAGTTCGAAATCCGACAGTTTCCTCTACTTCTGCCGACCTGTATACGGTATCGCGCCAAACAAGTTCCGGCCAGACTGCTCCGCCGACTTTCGTCAAGATCTGTGCCACACTACGCTTTTACCTCAGATATGCGGAAAGTAATGCGAGTATCTTCGAGCGACTGATGAAGCTGATGGAGACAACTAACCTGAGCTTAGTCATAGCCAGCCTGCGCGATGAGGAGTTGCAGCGTTTTCTGCTCTTGGTTGCCGAGCGATTGACGTGCCTGCGTCTGGATGTCAGCGAGTTGGGCAGGCTGATTGAGTTGCTTAGGAAAGTTGGCGTGGATAATTTGCCATTGATTCGTAGCTGCGTACTATTGCAGCCCGCCAATCCGAAGCCGCACGAAGATTACTCAAAGCATATACTCTTTCTGGGCGACTTGCTGCCAAGCCTGGTGCAGCTGCGTGTTGTGCCCGCGCTGCGTGCGATCTTTCCGTGGAATTTGCGGCAACTATGCCTGCTGCATATGCAGCAAAGCATCTCGCAGTCACAGTTCGATCAGATCTGCGAACACTGTCCCCAGCTGCAGCATCTGTATCTGCGCAACGAGCTGGAGTCGCACACCACGCTGGACATCACGTGCCTGGCCAAGTGCCCGCTGCTGCGGGAACTGCAGTTGCCGCTGCTGTCGCACCCGTCGGATGTGCTCTGCCAGCTGCGCTATTTGCGCCTTCTGTCGCTGCAGCGCCAACAGCTCTGGCCGGGCATGGACTGGCTGCCGTTCGTGCGGAACGTTGTCAGCCTGAAGCGTTACGAGTTGCAAAAGTTGTGCCTCGACGGCAGCTGGCTGGCTGCGCCATTGGATCTGAAAATGTTGGAGTTGCAGCATTGCTGGGCCCTGTCCGAACTGTTGCTCAGCAATTGCAAGCTGGCCAATCCGCAGGACAATCAGCTGGAGCTACCGATGAGCTGTCAGCGGCTTGGCCTGCAACAATGCACGCTCAGCCGGCAGACTCTGCTCAAGCTTAATACGCAATTGCGTCTGCTGGAGCTCTACGAATGTCTGCTACTTTCGGATGGAGGCTGTCAAATGCTGGCAGATCTCGGCAAGCGTCGACAGTGTCTGCCCACGCTGCACGCGTTGCAGCTACTGTTTAGCAAATCGACGCCGTTGCGGGCGGAGTTTACCAGCTGGACACATGCCAAGCGTCGCTACTGGGGCGAATGGCTGCAGGTGCGCGAGGTGCACGCCCACGAGGGCACCTGGAGCCAGCAATTGGCCACCATAACCATGACCTTCGGCCCGAGCGTTAGCTCCACGCCTAATCTGGCCAAGCTTCGCGATTTGGCAGAGCCGACACCGGCCCAACTGTTGCATGAGCTGGAGCGGGCAAGCTTATAGGATAGTTATACTTAAACGTTAAATTTAATATAGTCTTCGAACGGTATTAAGGTAACCTAAGAGCGTATAGAAGTCACGCCGCATCGCTCTGTTCTGCTGTACACAGTCCTCAATTTATAATGACATACAAATACAATTCTATCTATTATACATATATCGATATATTTATGTTTGATCGCCGCCCATGACCCGCCCGACCTAATTCGATTTGTTGTTGTTTAGTGGCCATGGCTCAGGCGTGAGTTGCCACACCCACTCGCTCGTGGCCGAAAATAAAACAATCGAAATTCGATAATATTCACACAAAGGCAGCTACAATCCCTGCCAGAGGCAAAGATTGGGTCAGCAAGGATGTCGTCGTGTGTCGCCGGAGCGGAGCGGAAACCGGTTCAAATCAAGTAAAGCTTCAGCCTTGAAATCCGATGACAGACTAGAGAAATACGGGTAAGTGCCACGCACACACACACACAGATAGCTGGGAAAAGGAAGAGCGCCGAAAAAAAGAAGTCGGAGAAAATTGCCAAAAAGAAAATAAAAAACAATGAAAATGCCCCGAATGCATGCTAAATAGAGGATTTAGGTAAATGGATTTCTAGGCATTTTCGCATTTGCCATGGAAATTGAATATAAAGTGTGCGGGTGTGTGTGTGAAAGAGTCCTCTTGCGAGTGTCCCTTTTGTCTCTGCTTGATGAGTGTGTGCGAGTTTTTATTGGGGTTCATGGGTGACTGTGTGTGCGACCGGATATGTGTATGAGTGTGTGGATACTGTCTCCGTGTGTGTGTGTGTGTGTGTCTGATTGCTGCGACCAATGTTAATAGGCAAAGTTTAGGCAAAGATTTCATTTTATTATGTGGAAATTTATTAAAGCCTTTGGGCCAGAACGAGGTCTTTTAATCGTTTTGTGTTTTGCGTTTTACGCTTTGCTCTCCAATTTCGCAACGCTCTCACTCTCTCTCTCTCTCTATTTCTGTCTCCCTCCTATTTGTGTAACTGTTGTTGCGTCGGCTTCATTTCCTTGCGTCCTTGAGCCCTGGAAATGGAATAATTGGATATTCTTGTTATTCTCGCAGTTTTCTTCGTACTGAAGATCTGCATCGGCTGTGGCCCCCATACTGTAACTGAGACTGCGGCTGGTCTCAACTGCAGTGGCTCGGACCCTTCTCGGAAACTGTGACAGGTCCGGCTGCTGCTGAAGATGACGTTGATGTTGTTAGCTTGCTCCTAATGCTTTAAGTAAGTTTAATGGCTTCCTAAGCTGCTGCAAAAAGGCTACAAAGTGTCCTCGCTACGGGAACTACTTATGCCGTGCAGGGAAGCATCAACGGGATGGAGAGAGAGAGAGAGAGAGAGAGGAAGATGGAAAAAATGCTGCACAAAGGTCAGTTATGTTATCGAATGCACTTATGCTCACCCAAGAGTGCATGCTAGAAACGAAATGTATTTCTTTTGGTATATTTAGTTCATATATACATTTGTATATATTTTTTGTAAATATTTTATTCATTTTGTATTTCAAATTTTATATATTCATTTAATTGAAAGTCTCTCTGAGTTCAAGTGAGCTACGTGCTGAGATTACTGTAATGAACGATATCTAATTATCGTTAACAGTGTGCGTTAACTGTGCTAACTTCTCAACTATTCGATCAATTCCAATTGCTCGTAATGGGTTTTATTGAGGGTATCCATCGCGCAGCCAAGTACTTTGAAAGTTCCTGTTTGTTGTGTTTGTCTAGCCTCGCTTCTCCTTCTTCTTTTTGCCTGCGCCACTGCCCGCTGATGATGGCTTCGGATTCCCAGTTGCTGTGCACAAAGCCCCGCAGTTGACACAGTTGAGGACAAAAAAAAAACAACAACAATTTCAGATATTTTTCTTTTACTCACTTTACTTTTTTACTTCCTTGTTTAGCTGTTTTTAGCTTCCGTTTTTTGCTGTCGGCGCTTCCTAGTCGCATTTCTCTTGCAGTTCTCTTTTTTCGTTTTCGTTTTCTTTG
Source organism: Zaprionus inermis (assembly GCA_018151445.1). Classification (NCBI taxonomy): domain Eukaryota; kingdom Metazoa; phylum Arthropoda; class Insecta; order Diptera; family Drosophilidae; genus Zaprionus; species Zaprionus inermis. Next base: position 2,564,341 of record JAECXD010000673.1, on the reverse strand, counting down.
TCGCTTGTTTTTTTTTTTTCCTTTTGCATGCGCTTTTTTCGCAGTGTACTCTCAATGCACTCCCTCACGGCCGGCAGCGATGCGCCGGCGACCACGCCCCGAAGAATGTCAACCGTCAGTTACCATTGGAGCATTGGGGGAATTAGCGCGGTCTGTAATAAGGATCGTCATCGCCCCCATAATCATTGGCCTGTGTAAACCTGCACTTAGCGCGGTCATTTCGCCGGACTGCAGTGAAGTGAGCTGAGCGTGAGCTGAGCATGGTCCATGTGCTTCACGCTCCGCTCTCCGGGCCAGCTGACGTGTTCGGCCACTAACTGAAACACTTGGGCGCAAATGGTAGCGCGCTTTGTGCGGCTTCCGCCTCGTCAGCTAATACCCAAATGGATGTTTAGTGTAAGTCGCGTTGCCCTGCCATTGTTTCGCCCAGTTGCCGCCATCGCGCTGTATTGTCATTTCCTTGTATCCCTTTTCCTTTAGCCGGCTTTGTTGGCCCGGTTCCGGGGTGCTCTATGTCTGTGTCCGTGTCCGTGCCTGTGTCTGTTTTAGACCCTCACTCCGCCTCGTGGACATCCGCCAAAGCAATTACGTTGCTTGTTATTGTTGACGGAGCCAAAGTCGCCGGCGGACTCGGAGTCGGAGCTGAAGTTGGCGTCGGCGTCGGCGTCGGCGTGGCGTCGGCGTCGAGTTCTCGCTTATTTCTGCTTAAAACTTAATGACACTTTCAGTTAATTATCGCGGTGGATTTGCAAAATTAAGCGATTTGGGTATGCTCGTAATTACGAGGGATTATGTGGCATTGCTTTTCCTTCTGCTCCGCCTTTGCGTATACTTTATTTTCTGTATTTTTTTCTGTGCTTGCATCCCCTTTATCGCCCCTTGCCACAGGTTGGCCGCTTGTGGTTAACAAATCAGATTTTGCAGTTATACAACCCTTTGAAAAGCGGATTTAATCACTGTTTCAAAAGACGTCTCCCTGCAATTATTGAAGTGTGCCTTCCTAATGAAATTCTCGCGGTCATCACTCGCTCCGCCAAATTATTTATGCATTTGTTTTCATTTAGCGAACCTTTTCTCAAGCTAATTGAAAACCTCTTAAGCTGCTTCAGTTTTAACTCATCCGAATTTAAGGCGATTCTGTTTTGGTTAAATCAAAGTGCGCTTAACGAAAATGTAATTGAATTAAGCTATCGATAAACCGATCGGGACAACAATCTAGATAATTATTTATATTTTACACAAAATATATTATAAACTAAATTGTTTAGACAAAAATTGCAGATGCAAAAACGAATTAAAAGAAGGCCGAAATAATTTTGAATTTGCGAAAATTACAACAGAAGCTTGAAACTAATGAAACTGCTTTTCTTTTAATATTAATTCCTACTTCAGGTGCAGCTGACTTTAATGTGAATTTTAGCTAAGAAAAAAAGACAACGTGAGCAAATAATTTGTGCGTTGAGCTAAGCGCAAAACCCGAAACGCAACCGCACAAAAAAGTTTTAGACAACAGTTCTCGAAACTTTTACAAGTGCTGCGGAAAAACACCGTATAAAGAGGCGGGGAAGGGAGGGTGGGCTTTGGGCGATGCGGGGTGCGCACAACTAACGGCAAGCGACGTCGATGGCGCTGAGATGCGGCTGCAGCAGCGCCAACTTGTATTTGCCCACTTAGACAACGAACGAGTTAAAATTTATAGGTATTTCGGCTAAAATCTCGCAAAGTATAAACCACTTAAATGTCGGTGCCGGCGAGTATGTGTGCGTGTGTGTGTGTGGGAAGGAGGTGCAACAGGGGCACGAACAACGGCGCAAACACTTTGGAAATATCTCTTGAAGCCTGGCAGAACATTTTTTTTTGTTTCTCGTGTTGTTGCACTTTGAACGCATAAATCAGCCATGAGAAGGGCCAAGTGGCAAGCCACGCCCCTTTGCGTACCGCACATCGTTAAGAACCCGTGTGTGTTTGTTTCGTTTTAAAATCAGTAGCAGTCCTAGCCCAGGTAAAAGCCAACAGCAACGCGCATATTACTTGCAGCAACATTGCAAGTGTTCGGTTCGGCCCAAAAAGAAGCTAAGGCAGAAACAAACACACCGAAACTCCCGCTAGTTCGCAGCGAGTGTACATAAAGTTTCATTCTCGCAAAAGTTTGTATATATTTTATTATATTTTTCACACGGCATTGGCTTTTAAACGGTTACACAAACGCACGCTAGGTTGCCTCTCGAAATACCCTGCTTATGCTCGAATAAGAAATGCGCTATTTAAATATGCGCGAATCCTTAACTTACATTCGAAATCTTACATTTAAGTGTTCTAACACATTTAATAATGCTTTGCAAGATTCCCTTTGAACCGTCTGTAAAGGGTATACTGTGGTCTAGTGAAAGCTTTACAGTAACTTCATTGGCTCGAGAGCTCTTTACGTTTTGGTTCGGTAAAAAAGATTTCATTTAATTTCCGTGCTTGTCCATGTGAAGTGGTCTGGCTTGCATTTCGAGATCCCAAGAGGTGAAAGTCTTTGGGGAGGAGGGGCGAGGTGTGGTGCACGCTACAGAGGCATTGAGAGAGAGAGAGAGAGAGTGCGCCGAGTGGCGAGTGGCAGCCTATTAATAAGTGACTTTAACAATGTTCTCGGCATCTGCATACAAAAAGCTCCTCTTTCGTTCGCTCTTATTCGCATTCCTTTTGTTTATCTCTCTCTCTCTCTGTCTGTATCTGTCTCTTTCACTCTCCGCTCGTGCCATTTGCGTATAACATGTGTACTCACTTGCAGCACTGATAGAAGTAACATATTTCGCATTCAAATGCGACTTGAGAGAGAGAGAGATAAAAGTTCTCTTATGACTGCAAATGATTAATGTAGATAAAAGTATCTTATGTATGCTGATGATCTTATATTTACAAACGTGTCTTGCAGATACAGAGCAAATTTGATTTGAAGTATGATTTAGAAATCGAAATGGAATCAAACTCGTTTACTGCAACAATGTAAGACAAATGTGTCTGATAGATGCCAAAGTATCTTAAAGATACTAAATTGACAAAGATACGAAAGTATCTTAAATGTACAAATGTATCTTTTTGTCAAAAAAGTATTTAAATGAAACAGACTCTCAAAGAACTACACACAACTCTCTCTCTTCGCTTTTGATTCGTCTTGAAACTCACCAAATTAACGGGGCAGCTGCACTCAGGGAATTCGCTTGGCTCGCTGAAGTCGAGTGCTTCAAATGGAACTCCCCATTGGCACCAAGTGCTAAGGCGCTCATAAGCCTAAGTAGATTTATTTGATTTTCAGGTCAGGTCGCAAGTTCTTTTCATAAATTAGCATTTTAATTAATTCGATTGCAGGAGGCATCGATTCCGCAGGGAACCGCATCATGTTGCAGGCTCTGCACGTGTTCGAACCGGAAATTACTTTAGACCTTGCATTTTTTCCTGTTTTGACAACTCAGCTCACAATTTTGCACGCTTTACGCCGAGTCCAGCGGCATGGTATTCCTCGGGGCCTACGGCAGCGCTTCCTTTACTCAATGGACATCCGGTGATGTTTTAATAATTTAATTTTTTTGCAAAGCACGAGCTGCGACTTGGCTTATCGGACTCACCATCGCTCTCAAGTTGAAACCTTAGCCTGAGGTTTGGTCAAATGCACGCGCCTGGGCCTGTGCGTCGACTCCGTGCTGCTCTGTGTGTATGTGCCAGCATTGAAATCCAACGAAGCAGAAACTTGGCAAGCCAGCCGGATACGTGGGAGCAAAGCTGAGAGACGGGCGAGGCGAGGGGTGGGCAGATGAGCAGGAGGGTTGCCTAGACACTCACACTCACTGTGTACATATCTTCAGGTTTAAGTTGGCGGAAATTGTCCGTTGTTGCGATATCCTGCTGCGTTTTATATTCGCGTTATGAACTGTGTGTCTCTGTGGCGCGCGCGCTCTCTCTCTTTCTCTCTTCCGCTCTCACTCCCCTCTCTAGCAAAGTGCAGCCCGCAGTTGAGACTACGCTGCCCGTTGATGTGGATGGATTAATGGTGGCAACGTCTGGCGCACACAGCACGCCCCGCCCCGCACCGCTATGGCAACTGTCTTAATTCACCTTTGGCGCTTTCCTTGCCAGCATCATCAACGTCATTTTTTTTGTGTCTCTGTCTCTGTCTTTGTGTCCTTCTCTTTCTTCGTCTCTGCCGCTGTTGCTGTCCGGCTTTGTTTTCATTTCTGCGTTCTTTTCAAAACTTTTAATTAATTTTCATATTTTATGCTGGAGTTCACCTGGCCGAGACTGCTTCGAGTCCAAATGATGCTGCTCTGCTCTGGCCATCTATCTAGGAAAAACTGCACTGAAATCGGTCGGTTATTTTTGCTTAATTTGCCAGCACTGTTTCTGATTGATATCAATTATATCGTTAGCACACACACACACTATACACACATGTGTGTGAGCTCTTGTTTCAATTTTTTTCTGTTTCAGCTTTTTACGCTCTCAAATCGCATTTATGCAACTGTATAATATGTTGAGTTTCCACAGCGATTCAATCGTTAATCCTTTCTGAGCTTTGATTTGTGTGTTCTATTAGCTATCGATTAATCACTATGAACAGTTGCTTTTGCTGTCTTTTTGGATGTATCGAATATGATCAAGTGATTTTCATTTCAAAGAAAATGTTAAGTATTTCTTTAAAATTCAATTCATTCTGGTAGAAATTTAAAAAAATAAAAAAATAACATGTATGTTTTATAATCTCTTGAAGAGCTCATCGATTTGCGCATTGTGTGAATGTTTTAAGTAAAATCGGCCATATGCATCTGCCTAACCCACACAGTCCTCAATTGTCAAGCTATAAAGTATGGATTTGGTGAACATCTATGTTACATGTTCTATATAGGGAGCACAGCGAAAGACAGACAGAGAGAGAGATACTGTCAGAGACAGAGTTTACTTTATGTGTGAGAATGCCGCCGGTGCAACTGTTGCACTAATGAATATTTATAATGTAGCCCGAGCATACGTTACTAGGAAAACACACACAGACACACACAAACACACCTTCTTTCCCTCTTAACTCCAGCCCCTGCTCCTGTGCCGGTCAAAAGAAACTCATTTTAATTTATTCGTTCGCACGACTTTCATTTGTTTCACTTTCGACACGGAATTCGTAAGCAAGGCAAACTCTCACAGACTAGAACCCCCTCCCCCCTACGCCCCCCTACAGCGTACCAAATGCCGTTAGTAGTACATGGATAGTGCTCCCTATGGAATACAACGAATACAACAATCAAGTGACAAGGAAACGGAGTGGAAAACAACACGAGTTTACTATGGAAATAATTTATAGACAGGCAGTCAGACTGCGAGGGAGCTTGTCGGAGCTAAGTGAAGATTTTGCTAGAGATTTTTGCTTTTTCTCGTATTTCAATTTTGTGTTTTCTTTTTGCATTTCAAGTTCGACACTTGAGGAGATTGTTGTGCGTTAGTTGACATGAGTGTGTGTGTGTGAGTGCAGGCGTGCAATCAAAACATTTGAATTGAAATGATTTAGATGATTTGGAAAGTAAGTTGCACGGCTTTGTGCAGCTTTCGAGTTTGTTATACACGTTGCACAATCTGATGACTTTCATTTAAATCAAATCAATTTATCGATTTCAATTTCGCAATTGCACGTTTTTAATTGAAACGAAGAAATCAGAATTTGAAGTGCGTGTGTGTGTGTGGGTGTCGATATCAATTTTCGCCCAATTTTAAATTTTCATTGATTGCAATTATGTGGGATTTACACCTAAAATGTATTGTGAGCTCTTTGCTCATTGTTGTGCATCTGCTTCTTGCTGCTTTGATATTAGATTTCCCCATTTTTCGACATGCCACATGCCACATCCCGCACTACGCCGCACGAGCAGTACGTGTCAATTTGTTGCATCGCAATTGTCAATCGAAAACGTAATTGAAATTTAATCTCTATAAAGGCAGCTCACAGTCTGTTATTTGTTTTAATTGATTGCAAATAATAATAACATTAATAATTACTAATAAAGCGACGAGTATCTCTCTGGCCGTAGCAAATTGAATTTCACAAGTTATATTTAATTGGGTGAATTCAAATGGAAATAACCTTGTTTAATTCACACTTCGTCTACAACTGCAGCCACTTGTCAGCTTAAGGTTCCAAAGTAGTTGCTTTTATTTGGGGTATACTGTGCAGGGTTCAGTAGTGATTGATACTTGTACGTATGTGATATTACGGTCTAGAAGTAATAGATAGATAGCCGCATCGAGAGGACTGTGAATCGATCGAGAGTACAAACGTTAAGCTGAAGTTAAATAAATTTGAAAATATTAGAAATCGATTATTATCTATATTATTGCATAATTATAATTAAGCTATACAATGCATAATTTGGCTTAATCTTATTTGCAGAGCAACCTTATAAAACATTTGAACTTCGAGACATTCTCCTTACCATTGCGGTCCATATATTCTTGGTATCTTCTGCTCTAATGAGCGTTACCATTATAATCTCTCCCTTTGCATTTCCTTCTGTTTTTGTCGTTCTTATGATCTGTGACGCAGTTGCTGTAGATTGTTGAATAAATAAATGCAAACTCTTCAAGTTTATAAGTTGCGTGCAATCGCAAACAGTTTCAGGACATGTCACTGGAGCAAAGGCAGGATAAGGGATGGCTGAGCGGGAGAGGGAGGGTGGGGAGTGTGTGTTGTGATGCGCCACAGTTGCATAAAATTGCATACGGAAAACTGTGCACCACAATTTCTGGGGCAGCGTCGATGTCGATGCCGATGCCGATGGCGTCGGCGAAGCCGTTGCTTATGCGCTGCGAGCGGTTTTCCTCGCTTTTCCTACTGCGGCTGTGGCATGCATCCTTTGAGGACATTTGGGTTGCGAGGCACGTTTTAAAGGCTTGATTTATGCGCACTAACTTGGATTTTACAGCGCGCTCCTCACTCTTTCCATCCGGCCGCAACTCTATCGCCTCGCCCGCCAGGCAGGCGAAGCTACTGTCGGTGTGTGTGTGTGTGCGTGCCATTCTTTCAGCTGGGCTCCGGCGCTGCCACTGGAGGAGCTGTCAGTGTCGCATGGAAAGGATTATTTAGAGTCAGCAGCGGCTTGCAAGCGTCTCAGCGATAAGAGGCCACACACAGCCGATGCAGACGCCTGGCCGACCCGGCGGAAGAGCGTCGCAGAGACGCAACGTCGGAGACCGCCGATGACGACGAAAAGTGCTCCGATCAACGAAGCTGCGAATCTCGGCTCATGCCAAGCAGACAGTTGGGGAGGGGAAGATGAGGAGAGCTGAGGGGGGTTGAGCAAAGTTGTGGCATGTTTGGGGTGGCCCAAACACAATGCGAGCCACAAGGGCAGAAGCGGAAGCATTGTGTCAGCTGTGCAGCTTCCAGCCAAAATATCAGCTACTTTTAGCCACAGATAAAGCTGTCTTCCTTTGTTGTCTCTCTCCCTCGCTCTCTCTTTCTGTTTCTCTCTCTCTCTCTCTCTCGCACAAACTGCGCCTGGCCGAAATTTGAAAGTCGCGTTTCGTTTTTATGCATTTGCTTTATTTAATGTGCAGTCAGATATATTTCTGCTTACTCTGCGAATCCGGTTCCGATTGTGTCTGGCATACAGTTGCTCTGGCATACATATGTACATTTGTATCTAAGCTAAACGGCGACGAGCATACGACATATATCTGCTTATGAGAATCTGTAGTACGCTTTCAAAAATATTTGTAGCAGAGAAAAGCGTTAGAAATAAAGAATAAAGCAGAAATGGTTACTCATGGGTCGCAAATTGCAGCTAGGGATATGTTTAAGATAAAATTGCAATAACTGTGTTTTATATGTTGAATTTTGCCATGCTGATCACGAATATATATATTTTCTATGGACTCAAAAATGGTCTTTGCTGTAAGTTGCAATTTTTTAATGGGAATGTGTTTAAATTCTTTGAATTCGGCGACTCAAACGATGACTCTCGATAGTTTTTGTTACTCTAAGCATGAATATTATGAAGCTATCCTTATTTATTTTGAATCTAATTACAATTTCATGTAATTGTAATTCAACACTCTATCGATATAAATGCGTAGACTTTATAGCTATTTGCAAATGAATATGGGACTCTACTTAATATTAATATTCAGTGCCTTCTATGGCAGTATATGATGGCATGCAATCATTCGGCTGAGGCTCAATTGTCCTTTGCATTTCCTTAATCATTCAGAGATTTGTTTGCCATTTCCCGGCGATTTCAGACAGGACACAATTCAATATGCTCGTTACGTGCTGTGCACACAACGGGATAATTAAAATGCGCGACGAAGAACGAACGTCGCACTTGGATCCGAACCAGAATCAGGCCAATCCGGCAGGCAATGTCATTACATTGCAATTATCAGTTGCAATAAAAAACGCCACAACTCAAAATTTAATTCAAGCCCAGCAGCCTGCAATTGTTAAGTTTCATTACGCGTGGGGGCAAGCGAGGTTGGAGTCGGGGTCGGGGTCGGGGTCGGGTCAGGCCAGCGTAAAGTCGCATCGGACTGAGGGAATTGAACGTATTGGGATTTTATGGAAATCTGCAGAGGCAGAAATTGCATCGTTTTCGAGTATAGTGCATATTTGTCTGCTGCTCTCCAATTACGCGGGCACACACACACACCGTACACACATGCACACGCATACATATCAATTAATTACTTTTATGATTCCCATAAAGCCCACAAAATTCTCTCACATGCCTCGACTCTCTCTCTCTCTCGTAATGACAGATGCAAATATTTGGTTCAATTTCGACCGCAGGTCACAAGCATTGTATTCGCCAGCATATTTCCTGCTCGGTAATTCATGTCAACAGCTGCCGATTGCCCTGCGAATATACTATATACTTCATATGCTCTTCAAGAGTCAAGGTCCGCAGTCAAGCGTCTTTTCTGTATTTTCACATGCTTAACTTTTAATTAATTGCGTAACGACGACGTTAACAAATAATATAGTAATTGCAAGGGAACTTTCTTAAAGATTTGCAGGTTAAGTTGGTCAGTTTTATTATATATATAGTAACATTTTTAAACGATATATCGTTGTAGTTGTACATGCCAATTTCCTCGATGTTGCTTATAAAAACGAGCTACTTATTCGTGCTGCAAGTTTGCTAAGTTGCTTTCTTTGCTGTATTAAAACTCGGGGCGATACTTTCTTTTCCTTCTCTACACTTATATGGAATTAAACTCCTACTAATAAAAGCACAAGAATATTGATCATTCAAGTTGAATTCACATTCATATCGTATCACGCTTTAAAGTTCGAAATTGTTGCAATTAAACAAACAAAATGCCTCATACACTTTAGCGGTTTTTCTTTGTTGTAAAATGCACTCGGATTGCGGAGTGTTTCACATTGTAGATAAACAATAATTACGCACATTTAAACACACGCAAATTAACTTGAACTCGTGTGTGTGTTAGGAGGGGGGGGCATAAGTGTGAGTGTGCCTGCTTGGGGGCTTTTGGGCGTGTGTCAGATGCGAGCTAAGTGGACGCAGTGCCGCAGGGTGCAGGCTGCAGAGGAGTGTAGGCTGATGATGGGCAAGGGCGACATGGGCGCGGGTACGGAGGGGTCATTACAGATTTATAGCAGCGCCATGTAGGTGTGTACGATTTATGCACAGTTTGCTGAGAGCGACAACAGTAACGATGCCAACAAATCACAGTGCCGAACAGCAACAGCAACAGCAACAACAACTACAGTTAAGGGCAAAAACAACAATAATGATTATGTGGCATTGGTATCAAGAAGCAGCGCAGTAGCAACAGCAGCAACAACAGCAGCAACAACTAATGGCCAACGGCATTGGCAACAATGGCGAACGGGGACTCTGTGAGTGTCTCTGTGTGTGTGCATGCTGATTGCCCACACATAATATGCGGCAACCCTACGGCAGCCCCTACTGTGGCTCCTACTGCGGCTCCAGTTCCTGCTGCTGCTGCTGCTGCTGCTCCAATGCCTTGTTGCTCGATGTCCATGTGCGCATTTGGCTGCTTCTGCTGCGTATCACTTAATGTGCGGTCAGTCAGCTTGAAGCGGAAACGGAAACGCCCCACAAATCGTGGCCTAATGATCGGCTCTTATTTAATTAATTGTTGATAACAGTTTCATGCAGAGGAGGAAATGCGTCACTGGGCACACACAGGCCTCTCACGTTTCGAGCCAACTCGGCCGCGGTCACAGTCACAATCGCACTCAATCTGCATGGTAATGTGTTGGTGCTGCTTTTGGCCCACTAATCATATTGTGATTATGTTCACCGCGCAACATATTGGCCCAAAACCACAGCTAAGGGTTCCAGCTTGCATTATAAATGCTAATTGATTTATCTCTTGGGTTTATTTTGTTTTAGTTTGTTGCAGGTTTGGCGAATTACCCGATCCGTTCTATAGCTATGCCTTGATAGAATTTTATGCAATTTGCAGGGTATTTGAAAGAAATACGCAATGTTAATATGCAGGATTTCTACTTGGATTAAATTCTGCGTTAAAAAAGAATTATATAACATACCCCGCGGTGTTCTCAATCTCAAACCCAAACTCAATCCTCTGTGCAGCTAAATTGACTTGATGTGTAGCTGCGAATGGCAGAACAGAATCGGGAATCCTCTTTTGGTAATTAGCGCTGCGTTACGCTGCTTCTGGCAGGCACTGTGTACGGTGTGCACATGTTACTTGGCAGTTCTTCATTGAGTCGGTTGGCCGTTGCCGTTGGGAAGGGCTGGAGCAGGGTGCAGCAGCTCATTACCAAAGGGTCGTCGGTTGGCACAAATTGCAACAATTTCAGGCATCGCCTCATCGACTCACCCCACTTCCTCATCAATTGCAACTTTTATAAACTGTTCAACTCAAATTATATTTACGAGCGGCCACAAAATTTTGCGCATCGCACAAAAATTGACAAGGGACAAGCAGGGGACAAGGCAGAGGGAAGGGATGGAGAGTTGAAAGTCGGAACATTTACTAAATGCGCCAAGCAGATACGCCAAGAAGCCAGACGCGGTGGCGGCGTATGTGAGAGACACTCTTGCTACGCCAGAGTTGCCAGTCTGCTCGAGTAGCGAGGGCAGAGTACACAGTACCGAGAGTACAAAGTACCAAGTACCGAGTACCGAGTACCGAGTACCGAGCCGGGTGCCGAGTATTGGTGCGATTGCATGCGGCATCATTAAGCGCACCATTTTGGGTACTTAAAACTTTTGCATCGCGCTCGGCACTCGCAACAGCAGCAACAGTAACGACAACAGCAACACTTACAGCAACAGCAACAACATCAAGCGGAAATGCACAACTCGCGCCCAGTGAAAGAGACGTAATTTTTAATAGTTTCGCAATTAAATCGTAAAATTTAACAACTTTGCGCAGTTCTTAACGAAATTGCGTTGGGCGCGCTGCGTTGCGACGCGCAAAATCTCTGACACTGATGCATTTCCGTTTGCCTGTCGCCTAACTTTTGCCCATCAGTGTAACCAGCCACCAGCGGAAACACTTCTCATCGCCATCGCCGTCGCCGTCGCCATCGTCATCGTGGTCGTCGTTTCTGTTCGGCGCGTAATGAGAACATTTCGAAGTTTGTCGATTCTGCGTAACTCCTTCGATATGGTTGGGTCTCGGCCATGCTTGCTATCTTTAAATTAATTGCGTTTAAAAAGTGTTTATGGCATAACAAAATGGCGGCATAAAAATGGGCGCCGCGTGGAATTTGCGATAATTTGCACGGTTTATGATTTATTTTGTGAATAATCATGGCATAAGCTTAATGAAATCTGTTTCTCTAAAACTGCTTAAGTAACTCAATCAAATCTCACTCAAATCTGTTAATAATTGTGAGATTTTGTTTGATTAAGGCAAAAGAGCAGGCAAGCTGCAGCAGATGGGGCGGATACTTATTACTGTCTGTAGGAACTGACTTTATCTATAGCCTTCAAGGGAGAAAGCAGTAAAACTTGGCATGAAGATTCCTGTATAGCTGACAAACAAAATTAAATAACAATATTATATGTGATTCATAAAACTTGCAATTAAATTGTACAATTCAACACGACTATGAAATGAATGTGGACCTAGGTTTTCTGCCTTGCAGGTCCGTGCTGCGTTCGATGCCTCCACATAAATCCTGCAACCGCAAATGTTTTTGCCAAGAAAAGAGTTGAGATGTCAGCGCCGGCAGAATATCTCGATGTCGGTCATAATTTATTTGCACAAAGCCCGATGCGGAGCAGGAGCGGGGCGAAACATCGAACGAGTTGCGTCTCTTCGACTCCGAGTCGAGTTGCGAAACTCAAAGTGTTCTCTTGCTGGAAGAGAGCGAGCTGCTGCTGCTGCACGGAACAGCCAGTACAACAGTGGCATCAGCAGCAGCAGCAGCAGGAAGGTGCAATTTATAGGAATTCCATCAATTCTAAAAGCATGCTCTGTTCCAATTTCGAATCAAAGGCATCCAACTGTGCCGTTTGACCCGCACCGCATGGCAAGTGCCACGGGCCGAGGCGAGGTGCTGCACACTGTGCACTCTGGGCAGCGGGCTGGGCTGACCCGCAGCACAGCCAGACCGGTTCGTGGGCTGGGGATGCTTGAAAGGATGCAGAAGCGGGCTGAACAAGCGACCGCTCGTCATAAATACAAAGCAGGCGGGCGGGCGCTTTGTCAGTTTGCCTCGTTCTGACACTTTTATTGGCTCTCGTGTCGCTGAAAGGTGCTCACCACGGATGTGCCAGCCAGCCAGTATCGTGCGCCAGCTATGCTTGCCACGCACCCGTGCACCGTTCCTCATCCTCCCCCCCATCCCCCTGCCACTCGACCCTTCTTAACGGCACCAGGCTTGCCGGACGCAACGCACGTCTTTGTGCAACGCAAATGAAATTGAAAATTTTTATGATGCCAACGCAGCCCGAACAAGTTGCCTGCAAGGGATGGCAAGGCCAGGGGGAGTAAGTGCGGGTTGGACATGGGGCAGCAGCTGGAATGCTGGAAATTTAAGCAGCTGTATAAAGTTAGTTAATCTGCTGCTGATTAAGAAGCGCCAAGTTTGCTGGCATTTACGGTATTGAGGGCGCGCGCCCAGTATAATTTTAATAGCATCTACAATGGGCGACACGCGCACACCCCCCGCTTTCCCAGCCAGGACCCTCCCCCCCCGCTATGTTTATGAGTTTTCGCTGCTTAACCAAACTGCAGCTTAAATATTCAACGAAATACGCAAACCCAAGCTCAAACCGAAACTCAAAGTCGCAGGCGAATCGAGTTGGCGCGAGACGAGGCGAGGCGAGGCAGGCAAGGCGAGCCGAATGGATGCGATGCGAAGCTCGGCGAATTCGCACGCCGCAAAAGTAGCTGCAAGTAACCAGCTTAACCGCAAAACTTTTAAATAAACTTTGTTTGCCTTAGCCGTACATATTGTTGTTGCCGATGTTGCTGCTGTTGTTGCTGTTGTTGCTGCTGCTTTTTGCTGGCAAAATATTTCAGAGTGCGCCCGCGCGAGCAGCATAACTATAACTTCCGATTCCGGGCTGGCGATAGGGGGGCAGGAGCGGAACAGGGATGTGCTAAATATACATATTATGTATGTGTGTGTGTTTGTGTGTGCGTGTATAAAAATATATAGCTTACTATATAGCGCTGCTGCAACTTTTCGCTTCATATTTTTTTGTCGCTTCCACTTCGCGCTGCTTTTTTTGCCTTTTTGTTGCGCGTGCAATTTGCATGAGCGGCAAACACCCACGAACAACTAACAAGTCCTGCTTGACAGCAGCAACAGCAACAGCAACAGCAGCAACAACAGCAACAGCAACAGTAGCAGCAGCAGCAACAACTACTACAACAACAACAATGGGAGTGGCAAGCAAACTTCCGGCTGATGAATAAGTGTCTGCGTGGCCATGTGGCTGCGCCTTGGCGAACTGACGCTGGTTGCGGCGTTAGGGCGGGGCCCGGTTGGTCTTCTAAGCGGGCGTGGCATTGGGGGCGTGACTATTGCAATAGCTCGTCGTTGTTTGTTATGTGTGTGCGTGTTTAGTTTGTTTAACTGTAAAAAAGAATAAAAACAACTTCCTAATTGCGAAAATAAAAATCAACAACTGCCACAGTAGCAGCAGCAGCAGCAGCGCCAACAACAACAGCAATAAATGCAGCAACAGCAACTACAGAGGGCCGCAGTTGCGTGTGTATAGCGCAATATTTTATTTAAATAAAAATAAAAATAATTATTATTAATTAAACTATTATACTTATTATTACAAATAGAAATATAGAAATAAAGAAGGAATATTAATAATAAAATGTCGTGGAATGAGATTCTTTTTCCATCAGCTGCAAAGGTTTCTTTCCTATTTTACGCACATCTAGGCATGTCCCTTTTGAATAATATGAGCAATAATTGACGTGCAATGCCCACTGTATCTGCTTGGGCGGCAGCGGAGCCATGCCGCAGTCTGGCATAAATTTAACGCAGAACAACTCGGACTTCCGCTCTGACCGAGCGCAATGTTGTTATGCAGCCTGTGCGGACGTCTCGCTCTCGTTCTGGCACACTCTCACACTCTCACTCTCTCGCTCACCCTCACTCATTATGCATTGGCTCTCTGGCTGCGGCTTTCGGCCGCTTGTGCGTGTGTGTGTGTGCGCGTGTAAAAATACGGTTTAACAAAAAGTAAGTGGGCCCTGGGCACCCAGCAGTTTCAGCAGGCAAACAAACCAAATGAAGTTATACAAACGCTGATAGCGCCGGCAACAACAACAACAACAACAACAACAACAACAGCAACAACAACAATAACAAATGTGAACCAATGCAAACGCGGAGAGCGAACGAGCCGCGTCGAGTGTCAAGGCCTGAAAACAAAAAAGAATGTCGGCTCATATTAATTTCTGCTATCTCAGTGACGTTTTACATGCGTACTGTGTCATGTTGTTGTTGCTGCTGCTGTTGCTGTGCTACGTTATACATATGTATAAACATATATTTACTGTTGTTGTTGTTGTTGCTGCTGCTGCTGTTGTAGTGCGTTCGCGAGTCTAGCAATAAATTTGATTTGTTTAGCAATTTGTTGCATATCGCATTGCGCATACGCCCCGTGCATTCATCTCTACGCAGTCACGTCTGTCGTCGTCGTCGTCGAGCGTGTTGTTGTTGCTGCTGCTGCTCTTGTTATACGCCCGCCCCTTCATCTCGCCCTCCCGCTCGCTCTATGTGCAGTTGCACATAACGATGAATAACGTGTTCTGCTTTGTTTCTCCCTTTCGCTGGCAACTGCCAAGTTTATGCGACGTTTTATGCACTACAACTGACAATAATTTATATTGAAATATGTCTGTATATCCGCTGATGTGCATTAGTTTGTGTGTCTGTGCGTGTGTGTGTGTGTGCTGTCTGAGCGGGTGTGCATTGTCTGCATGCCAGGCGTATACGTAATATATAATATAGCCTACTTTGGCCGTATGCAAATATTGTCTTTATTTACAGTTAGTGTCATAAATTCAATTAAAACCAAAGCACATAGTTGTAGATACGAAAAATTTACTAAGTTGATTAAACAAATGTGTGTCAAACTATGTGATTAATTTAAAGATACAAATTAAAAGCACAACAAGTAAGCAAAAAGCTTTGAAATATTGGAGAATAACTGAAACGAGATTGAATCTAGAAAATTTAAAATAAATGAGATGCCAAGATTTTGAACTGTATTAATTATCTTTATATTACATTTTTTTATTTCCTTTTATCTAAATATTTATATTATACTTTTACACTTTCTATAGCTTTAACCTGCGAGCTCTGTCTTTGCCAGCTAATTGCTTATGCAAACGCAATTTTCATTTGGCCAGAAAGGCCATAAATTGTGGCGTCTTGCTAACTGGATCGCTGCTCTGCAGCAATCGAAAATACTTGCAACAAATTGTGCACCCCACCGACCACCCGACCCCCTGAGGTGAGTCGAAAGTGTACGGAAAATGCGGCAAAAATGCAATTGGCCCTTGGCGCCGGTCGCTTGGCACTTGCCACTTTTCTCTCTTGGCACTTGGCACTAATAATGTCTTTGGCTGCGTGTGTGTGTGCATTTGAATAATTAATAATAATTTAGCATACATTTAGTTTAATTTATTACACAATTAGGTCAACGCTTTAGCGATTCGAGTACGCTGCGTTCACTTGTCGCGTAATTAAACAATTTCGGGCCACAGAAGACGCGCGTTTGAGCAGCTTCGCAACAGGACTCCTTGTCCTGTTTGCCAGACGCAATCGTAGTTGTTGTGGCAGTTGTTGTTGTCCTTGTCTGCGCGCTGTCCTTGTCGCTTGTCGCGTCATTAGGGACGCTTTGTGTGTAAATTTGATTTCATAACATTTTGCCAGTGCTTCGCCTCGATTTGCCTTTGCCGCCGCCTCCGCCTTTGCCTCTGTCTCTGACGCGGCCGCCTTTACGATGCACATAAATTTTACGAGCGAGTTGAACTTATAAATAGTTGACGAACTGGCACAGAGCTGGCCCCAACGGGTGCCAAATGAAGTGACGATGGCGATGACGCTAAACTCATTGCTGAGCTTGCGGTTGGAATGGAGGCGGTTTCATCTGCAAATTTCAAACAAAATCTCGCTTGCCTTGAAGTAAGAGCACACTACATGTATTAGATACATATGTACCTGATATCTATCTGAACCACATCTTTGAATTCCGTATGCCAGGCAAGAAAAACAACATTTGGGCTGCTGGCGAAAAAAATAAATAACACGCCGTATCTGATTGAATAATAATGTGTGCTTAAGGATTTAATGTGCTGCTGGCAGCAGCTGCTCGAAGTGCTCAGTTCTCAGTCCTCAGTCCTCAGTCCTTAGTCTTCAGTCCTGGAATGCTCTCTCAGTCTCAATCTCTGTGAGACTCTCCGGCCCATAGGCAAGCCCAGAGTTGCCAGCTTGCCTCTTGTATTTGCTTTGTCTTGTGACTTCTGATGGCGCTGCTGTCTCGCTCCCTCTCTGAGTGACTCTGCAGTCTAAAAAGCACTTGGGATAAAAAATGCAAAATAACAACAACAATACGAAAAGGAAGAGCAGCAACATAACGGAATGAGGAGCCACATCATTGGAAGCCAAGCGTCTGCAAGTCCCCATCCGGTTGCCGTTCCCAGTGGGGAATTTGTTTGCCTGATGCTGATTGCCAAAAAGTAAGGCGAGGCACGTTGAGTAGAACTACTCAGAAGCACACACGCACACACACACACACACACAGAGAACTCACACACGTGTGTATGTAGCACACAATACATTGACAGGACACATTCACTATGACGCTCAAGCAGCTGAAAAAATTGAATTTTCTTATCGCACGTTTTCAAATTAACCCAAACAGTGTCGGCACAGAGAGAAAAAAACACCCCACGGGTCCAGCCCGCCCAACTTCCCGCAGGGCCGCGTGTCAAGCTTATTTGAATTTCTAATACCGTTTTTGGCATCATCCCACCCTTTTCGTGCCGTGTTCCCCCGTTGCCGTCTGTCGACTATCATCATTAGCAGCACATTTAGATAGACACCCACATGTGAGATCTTCCAACGTTTACCCCAACAAGGGAAAGGCAGATGGAAAATCACAGCAAAAAAAAGTGAACAAAACGAGAAATTATTCAGTGCTCTACAACAGAATACCCTGTACGCAACAAAGACCTAGAAATATACTGTGTTTTAAATTACAATGATGTATGGTTTTCTGCTGTCAATTGCTATATAAGAACTTAACCTATATAATCTACTGTATAGTTTAGTTTATTTTATTGAGTTGATTATTTTGAAGCCGCAAAGTTGTGTATACCCTTTAATAAGTGTATGTAAGACGTAAACAGAAATGAAAAAAATATATCGCATTAGCTTGCAGTTGTGATTTTTACTACTATCGGGTTTGCAGTCGAAAGTTGGCATTAATGATAATTTACTGCAAAGTAGGGTCGCTTTGGCTACTCCTCCAGCTCCACTTAATTTGCACTTCGGTCTACATGGTTAAGGATCAACATCCTTTATTTTCTAAGCACAATAAAAAAGAACAAAATGTAACTATATTCCAGCAGCCATTTGCAACTCGAAATAGGACTACATTCACTATATTTAAATAAACATTTGATTACAATATTATTAAGAATAGATAATTTAAGAGTCCCAATTTTTAGACCATGGAATTGTTAACTTATTGAATTTAATATATGTATAATTAATTTCCTAAGCCTCGAGGTAATCCTTGGTATTATGAAGATATGGAAATGCCAGATAAAAATACTGACATAGTTGTAGCTCTTGAGCCTGGGCGAACTGTAAAATGGCCGAGTTCTAAGATTTGTTTTATTCATTCGAAAATACTAACCTGGCTAGAACATTCTGTGCAAACGCACCCTCTACGTTGCCTTGGGGCTTATACCTGCAAACCACGAAATTTTGTCTATTTTTGCTGAAAAATCAACGCGATTTCGTTTATTATATTGCGATCAGTTTCTGTTTAATATTTACCCTGGTGCCTGGCCAACGCCCAATGTATCTGTTTCCTTCCAGACCAGTTGGGTAAAGTGGCCGGTGGCCATACTCCAGCCAGGGTTTTTGTAATTATAATCCTTAATTTCGTCGTACCAATTCTGAACACAACTCAATGCTGGACCTGTGGTAGCACATAGGTTTTCACCGTACGGTCCTGAAGAGTGTTTAAGATCATCAATTGCGGCCAGTTCCTAAGTTCGAATTTTATTGAATTAACAGCATTGTTTTTCCTATAGATGATGCCCTTACCACAGCATACGATTTACATTCTGCACTCAATGTCGAGTCAAGCTTGAGCTCTGGAGTGCTATGAATTTTTCTCAATTTGTTGTGAGCATCCAGAACATTTTGCTCGAAACTTGCCCATGCCTTATGGAACTACATAAACAGCAAGTAATGAGTGAGTTCGGTTATAGGCACGACTTACCATCGACGTCGACACTACAATCCATATAAAAACGAATTTAAATAACATTTTAATGTTTGTTTACATCATTGCACAATTTTTTTTCGGATAAACTTTTCTAGTGTTACTTTGATTGTTTTTTTTTAAATCACAGATTTTGAAAATTAAGACTGCGCATAGATAAATAAATGCAGCTACTTATACTTAATATAATAAGGTAGGTTCCTGTCTTTGAACCAACCCATAGTGAAATGATATTTATGTTTACTTCTCAACAAATATTTAATATATGGTTGTTGCAAGTATATTAAAGTTTTGCCTTTAATTCTTGTTTTATTCATTCGGAAATCATTATTTATTTTATCTTTCAGGCAGCAGCTCAATGATGGCAATATTCCATTATGATATTTCAGGCATTTACCGTACTTAAAATTTTGCGTTAAAATGACAAACGATTTTGCCTTATCAGTTTTTTTTTAAAGGATAATGCATTTTTGCATTAAGGTCCTTAAATGCTCATCACGTGCCATGTGGCGTTTGCCAGCCTGACGGATTACCCCAAAAAGCAAACCATGTGGTTGCTGTTTGACAAAGCGGCAAGGAGTGGGTGGAGGGGGGAGGGGGAAGGCACACAGGGCGTGTACGCACTGTGCGAGTATGTCCCCAATTATTATGGTGCTATTGCGAGAGCCCGAACAGAGGATAATGCGATGTGTTCGTATCGAGAGCGACAGCAGGATAACTCTATTAGTGCGTCCTGTGCTTGTTCCCCAGGCATCCCACACCCACACACACACGCACACATTCGCACACCATGCTGCGTGATATTAAATTTTTTGCTCTGGCTGTATGTGTGTGAGTGTGTGTGGCGTCGCGCCAATAAAAGATGGCGGGCAGCCTGGCTCCCATGCCGGAGTTCTGTTTATCCACTGAGTGCCCTGCGATTGACAGCTTCCATGTGTGCATGTCTGTGCATGTTCGGGCGTGCGGATGTGTGGGTGTGGAAAGTGGTGGCAGGGAGAGGGGAAGGGGGAGTGGGTGTGCTACCGAAAGATGGATGAGTTGCTGCCGCAACGCATGTGGCTGATGCTTTGGGCCATCATTGTTGACAACAATATCAGCGACAGCTACTGCAACAGCAACAACAATAAAAGCCACGGCAACAACAACTAACAACAACAACAAAAAGCACGACAACAACAGCAACAACTAACAACAACAACTGGAGAAGTTGGCTAAAACGCGGTTGCGAGTTGCCGCTGGTGGCCAGGATAACAGCTACAGCAACAACAGCAACAACAAAAGCAACAACAAAAGCAACAACAAAAGCAACGACAACAGCAACAGCAACAGCAACAGCAACGACAACGTCAACGGCAACTGCTGCAACTTACTTTGTCATCCATTCGGTTTGGTTGTAAAATGTCAATTTGGTACCGTGACGAAGATTTATTGTGAGTTGCGCTTCGGTCCCTGATAGGCGTGTTTAAATATCTCATACGCCCCCCAAGCGCACGGGCTGCTGCTCATCGCAGAGCATTAGCAGCGCGAGAAAACAAGCTGAGCACAACTCTTAAAATATATGCTAATCATACTTATGAAATACATATATTACATTTTGCTGCGACACGCTAAGCCTTTCTGCCTGATTTGTGACTGTAGCTCAGATCGCTGCGTTCATACGTACAAGCCGACGAAAAGGCATGGCTCGAACTTCTCTCTAGCCTCATTTGTTAGTAAAACTATTAAAAAACGTCGAACAGTCCGCGATAACTTCTGCAAATCCTTACCAATTGATGTTTCAGTTTGCTATTTAATGCTCGTTTTTTGCACCTTTTCGTGCACTTCTGTCGCCCCATGCATTTTCCGCTCTCCGTTAAGCAATTGATATTCACAGCAGCTTTTTATGGAATGCCCCAATTCAATATAAGTTGGCAGGACGAAAGCTAGCCAGGGATTTGGCTGAAACTAAACTAATTTCAACGAAACCGAACTCGATGCCGCTGTCCTTGCCGGGCCTGCATTGTATGCGGGTTTTTCCGCGCGTACAGTGCGATTCAAAGCGCGGGTTTTGTGCTTGCACGTGTGTGTGTGTGAAAGCGTGTTAGGAACTGTTGGAAAATGCCTGGGTGGCCAAAACTTTGGCTCTTGGCCGTTGCACTGTTGGCCCGTGGACAAAGCCGCAGTCTGCGTAAGAGTTAAGCTAACCAGGTGGCTCCCGCTCGGCTGACGCGCAGCACGGCAACTGGGCGCCCCCCTTCCCCCCTTTGCTGGGATGAGATTCGTACCGCGCACACACCCAAATGGACATGGGTTGCCCAGGAGGCAGCCGTGACCGACATTCGATGAATTGACCAATGCAACTTGTTATTTTTGTGTGCAACAGCGCGTTTCATTTGCTGCTCAGTTAGCGTAGGGTGGCGGGCAGCGGGCAGCAAGCAGCGGCAAGGAAGGGTGAAGGCCATCGCGGTGTGTGGCACCTTTGAAAGTTTTCCGTTTTGCGAGTTTTTCTACCGTTCGACAGGCAACGTCTGTTTCACCTGTTTTCTGCTGTTGCTGCTGTTTGCGTATTATTGCCTCTGGATGGGAAATTGTTTGTTTGTGTCTTCTGCGTGTATTTGCCTCTGTGTGTGTGAGTGTATGCGTGTGTCTGTGCATGTGTGTGTGTGTGTGTGTGGGTGCGTGTGGGAGTGTTTGTGCGTGTGTGTGTGAGCATGAATTTAACGCTGACAATTGTGATTTTCATGTGATGGCATTGGCGAATGTTTCGTAGGGTAGGGAATCGAGGAAGGACAGACTGGACAGAGAACGAGATAGAGAGAGAGAGAGTGAGAGAGAGAGGAAGGGGGAATGAGCTGGCAGCGGCCAAAGGTTTTAATTAGATTTCACTTCATTTTCAGCTGTCACTTAACTTATTGTTCTTTCTCTGCTTTTTATATCACTTCACGTAAAAATTGATTGAAAGCAGAGGAATGAGAAAGATCGATGCATGCATGTGTAGACTGTACGATACCCTATTGACTATGACAAAGCCTTGACTAATCGTTGGGTAATCGAGGACCACAAGTATCTCTGTGTGGTAGAGTTGTGTGTGTTGCATATTTAATCATTTCTTTAATCATTTTATAGTTCAATGATTAGCAGAAACTTTGCTCACTTTATTCATATCCTTAGATATAATTGGAAAGATAATGCCCAAAGATTTCAGTATTTAATAGTAAAATAATATATATAGTAATAAAAGTTAAAGTTGTCTTGAGTGTGTTGCAAAGAGTTGCAGGTGTTGATAAGTAACTCAGAAATTAAATTTACATTAGCAAAAAAAACAATTGATTGCTTAAGATGATTTACAGGGTATTCGTTAGCAGCAGGTGGGCTTCCTGCAAAAAACTAATTATTTATACTTGAGTTATTTCACTCGACAGCAACTTTGACTTTGGGTTAATGAGTTTTCCATGAGTTTAATTTAAGCTACACCTATTTCAGATTTCAATAGAGGTTTTTCCCTACAATATGAACTGTATAACCTTTAGTTAAGAACTCCCGCCTCCTCTCTCTGACTGCCCCGATTAAAATAAAGTCATTAGTTCGGCCTAATCCTCATCAGCATTTGCTGCTTTGTCCGTGCACTTCTTGCGACTTCTTTCCGTTTAAGGCCTCCGCAACTCGCATTAAGCTCGTTTGTTGTCGGCATTAGGTTCCGTTATGAAGATGAATTGTTGCTGCCGCATCTGAGTCTGCGACAAAGCCCCACGTGTGTGTGTGTGTGTGGGTGTGGGTGTGGGTGGGCATGTGTGTACATACGGGTGGAGCGTAGAAGCACTTGGGTTTACCTTTCAAAGTTTGCTGCCTGGGGAACTGCCTCAGTCTGATGTCCTAGTGCACTGGCTCGTCTGTTTGTGTTGGTTAGTTGCGTCCGGGTTAAGTGTTGCTTAAGCGCTTCTGTAAATTTCATCCATTGTGCACGCCTGTGGACTATTGTGCACCACTGTGCACACTGCACTTCAGCTGCGCTGCGTGCGGGCAAATCAGTCGTCCGCAGACGCTAATGAGGCATGTTTCTGGTTGAGGCGGAGTAGCTGGTATTCTTTTTGTCTTTCCATAGGATATTTGTTGAATAAATCGAAGAATGCACTCTTCTGATATTAAGCCAATTCACAGAGATTTGCTTTTGATATTCTTACTATTTACGCTATCTACAATACTCTATGCCATCGATAATTACGTAGAGTATTTGTACTCAGCCTGCGTTTAGCTAATATTGAAATTCTCAAGCTAAGTAGGCCTGCCTGCTCTGAAACATGAGCATTGTTTAGCTTATATGGATTCCATTATTTCTCTCCGAATTCCTGAAAGCACACACACAAATACTTCATAGATATCCATAATTTTCGCTACGAATCTAAATTCGAGTCAACATTCCGCGATGAATTTAGAAATTGAAGAAAATGATGAAACCGAATGGCAGTTGCCTGATCCGCCGCTGTCGACCACGTGCCGTGCCCAAGGATTGCCCATATGCGAACCGGAGGTGGTTGTCGAGCCGGAAGTGGAGGAGCCGATTATCAGACCGGTTCCGCATGTGCCCGCCCGCACGCTGCTCTGCGACTGTGTGGTCAAGAACGATGAGAGCAGCGACGATGAGGAAGTCGAGCAGCTGAGCAACAGCGAGCCGCCGACCATGGACAATGTGCTGCAGCTGGAGGACATACGCCACGAGCTGCAGAGGAGTCAGCAGCGCGTTCAGGAAATCGATGAGCAGTACTCGCTGAACACACCCGAATGCCCGGAGGAAGATCCCTGCATCGATCTGGAAATCGAGCTGAACCAGCATGTGGTAAACTCGGAGATACTGCAGTTGCAGCGCAACAATCACAAGCTGCAGCAACAGATCAAGCAGCTGCAACAGAACTGCAAGGCCGCCGACATAACGATGCACAGTGTGCGGGAGAGTCTGTGCCGTGATCTGGAGGCGGGACAGCGACTGCAGCTGCGCCTGAATCAGATAAACTCGTTCAAGCTGCAGCTGGAGCATGAGCAGACGCTTTGCGCCCAACGCTATCGTCACTTGAGCAAGGACAAATACGACTGGGACGATTGCTACGAGTTCATCAGCAAGCTGTCCGACTTCTCGGAGGGCGGACATAAGTGGTTGGTCACGCGACGGCAATACAAGCAGGAGAAGCTGTTGGTGCTCGACCGACTGAACTCGACCAAATTGTATCTGAAGGATCTGTTCGATTTCGTGGCTCGCGTCGAACCGCAGAGGCTCGCGGGGACTCAGAATAGCACGCGGCACAGTCGGCGCTTTAGCCATCGGGTCACTCAGCCGCCCACCCAATCGAAAGCAAACAGTCTGACTGGAAGCTTGCGTCTCAATCAGAGTATCTATGGGTTCCTCAAGCGCAATGAGGATCTCTTTGCTCCGTCTGAGGATTAAACTTGCATCTGCCTCAAATTGTTCAATTTGTCATGTGCTGGAAGGGCGGGGGGGTGGCGCGATGGGTGAGTAGCAAATCACTTGAAGACGCCATAAGGCGACAACGGTCGACCTACTCTTCATTTGCATTTGATAGCAAATGGGCAGACAGGTCAGTGGGGGAGGGGGAAGTGGATGGGAGGCGTCTGAGCAACACCTTGATTATGCTGTAGCTGGGCGTGTGCTTGACCATTTTCGGGTGAAGGCGGCCACGTTGCCACGTGACAGCAGCTGCTCCAAATGGCGCCATTTTTTCGACTGCCGCCCGTCGATGCTGTCGGCTGTCGGCTGTGTCGTCTCGTGTTCTGCGTGTGTTTTTCGGCCGTACAGCAAAGCGTATTTAGCATAAAAATTTACGATAATGATGCCAACAGCAACGGCAACAGCAACGGCAACATCGCCATCAACATTGGACGGCGCAACCTCAAATCCAACATGGCCCGCACAACAATAACAGAAATATGGTAGACATGCCAAAATCTAACGAGCTGTCTAGCATGAGAGAGGGGGGGGGAAGAGTAGTTTAGGATGGAGCAGCGGGATGGGGCACAGTAAGCGCTGCGGTTAGAGCAAATGTCATTGCTCTGTTAACGCAAAAAGTTAAATTAATATTTTTCACACTGAAGTAAAAATTCAAAAAAAAAGAAAAAAATCGTTGCTATCGTTGCTCGAACGCGGCTCTCCCCGCCGCCGCCGCCGCCGCTTCCCCGCCGCTTCCCCGCCGCTTCCCCGCCGCTTCCCCGTCGCTTCCCCGCCGCTGCTGCTGCTCCCTTCAAATTGACGAATTTTGCGGTTTAGCCGCAACGTCAAAGTCAACTGTTGTTGTCACTTTTGCCATTTCGTGAGATTTTTAAGAGATTTTCTGAATTTCATATTTCATGTCGCTCGTTGGTTTTGTTTTGGCATTTTTAAAGCAGATTAGCAAAGTTTTGCCCGCAGTCATTTATTTAAACTTTCCTTTTGACATGGACGAGCAGCGAGAGCGTGGGGGGGTGGACCGCAAATCTTTACAGGAAGTGGCAGCCAGTCGCACCGCCCCA
Organism: Zaprionus inermis; assembly: GCA_018151445.1. Taxonomy (NCBI): domain Eukaryota; kingdom Metazoa; phylum Arthropoda; class Insecta; order Diptera; family Drosophilidae; genus Zaprionus; species Zaprionus inermis. The sequence goes on along the minus strand of JAECXD010000673.1, from coordinate 2,538,854 downwards.
GCCCTTTCTGTAAGCGAAATTTGATATCGAGATAATCGCATTGGATTGTCGAATAGGTCGAATAGGTCGTTGACTTAACGAGAAATATAGGTTGAAATTGGTGCAGGCAGAGGGGGAGCCGGATACAACAAATTGACTGGATAAAGTTCAGAAATCTTTTATATTTGCCATGCTTTGCACGCTTAATTCTTGCAGTTTTTTTCTCCGATACTATCGCTTATTATAATTTCAAAATTTATTCCATCTAATTGACAGCAATTTGATGAGCTCGGGCATGCGAAGTCAAGGCGATTTATCTGCTAAGTTGTCCGAAACTTTTGACGCACTAAGGAGCCTGAATTAAAGTTCAGCCGAGTAAAGTATGGAGAGAACTTGCCAAGCAGCTTGAGCTTCCAGGCTTATCTCAACTTTCTGCCATGGCCGTGGGGTAGCTTGATTTATGCGCTCGCAACTGAACTTAACTTTCATTGCAAAACAAATATTAAATTTGATAGAGAAGTTCGGAAGTGCAATTCATAAATTGTTGCACAGCTAATAAAGTGCAACAAAGTGAGGATGAGGATGCATGAAAATGAGGTCAAGGTTTTAGAACTAGATCATTTATTATCGAAGAGTTGCACTTGCAATTTATGTTTGACTTAAGTTTAAGCAGAAAGAGGATTAGCCAAGCTGCTTACTTTCCTCTTGCTGAAAAGGAAATGCATGAAAGCATATAAAATAAAATACAAATTCAAGTCGCAGTGAGACTAATTTGAATATCGAAATTTATGTTCTGTTCACGCTTCACTCTGTTCAAAATTCTCTGCGATGCTTTTATGGGGATCTGTTTAGTTGGAAGAGTTGAGGTAGCATGTAAAGAAAAAAATACAAATAAATGCACGGGCAAACCGAGTATTTTTTGTATTTTATTCTCTTTACACACAGTCACACACACACTCGCACATTTATATAAGTAGTTGCTGCTGCACATCCTGCAGCAGTTGGCTTAGGTGGCCTGTGCATCCTGCACTCGACTTACACGACATGTGGCGGCTGCACACCGTCCGATCCCCTCGTCCGCTTCGGGCAATGCTCTGCAAATGCTTCTATAAATTATTCATTTATTTCGTTTGAGATGTTTGATGTGGCAATGCCGGCAACTGCTTAAAGGATGCTCTGCACACACACACAAATACACACACACATGCTGATCTAGGTACAAGTTGTGTGCAATCGGGCGCTGCCTTTGCCCGCATTTCATTGAGTTCATTCATTTTTTAGCAGCTTTACCGTTGACTCCCGCCTTTCCTGCAGCTTCTTATTTTTCACTACGCCCAGCCCTCTCCCTCCCCTCGCTCCTCGTCCGCCTGTTGTTTTCCACAGCTTTGCATAAATAAGATAAACACAAGTATGCGCGCAGAGCCAATCGCAGAACTACGATCCCCTACAGCTCTGCACCCACCCCACCCCCCACGCGCGCCCTTCGTTTGCTGCCTACTTAAGGCAGAAACGTCTTGCCAGTTGGACTAAACTCGACTCGTCTCGCCTGGCCTCGTCTCTCCGCGTCTCGCCTCGCATGGTGTGATTTATTTTGCACTCACTGTTTGCCAAAGTAAAATTGATTGAAGCGTTTGTTGGCGCTCCAATTGATTTTCACTTTGGCTTTGCCCTACCCACACCCCATAACCCTGCGCAGCTCTACTGCACCACGTCTTCCCACACACTTGTCTTGCTACCGACTCTTCCGGCCCTTGGCTGGCGACGAGGCTCCTCCTGTTTGCAGTGGTTAAATTAACTTTGGTCAATTTGCTTTTTGTCGAGTGCTCGGACATCGCATTGCATTGAAATGGGATCAACTCGACTCGACTCGAATCCACGGCGCAACCGCAATGCAACTGGCAGAGCAGTGCAGCGTGCACAATGGTATAATTCCACGCATAACTCCGCACCGAAAGCAGCTCGACAATGCTTGCCGGAGAAACAATAAGGCATATTAATGGAAAAATAAAATATATGTAAGTTTTCAGCTCATATTATACTCAAAGCAGCAAAGGGAGAAAATCAGAGTTTAAATCTTTAGTGCAAACAGGAAAAGGGAGCTGCAAGTTAGTTGAGCTAATGAACTTTAATTAGTTGGATTCCTATACGAGGACTGAGTTAATTAGGCAATTCATACGCTCTACCGTGTACCTTGCCTGTTTCTTGATTGGTCATGTGTATTTTCTCAGCTTGATTTATTTATTTAGTGTATTTTTTTTGTTTATTGCTGTCAGTTTGTGCTGCCAATTGGTGGGGATAGTTGAGACTTAATTGCTGGCCGGCGCTTGTTAAATGCTTTCCACTTAAAAGCGCTGCCTGTCGGAGGCAAAAATGGCAGCAATTCATCACATGTCGTGCTGTGATTTTATTAAGTGACGCTGATGGTGATTGAAGCACATCTGGCACATCAACACCTGGCAGAGGCGCCGCCAGCGGTGCAGGCAGTGCGAAGGGGCAGAGGCAGAGGCACTGACAGAGGCATCCCCCCAGCAGGCCAGGAGACATGAGCTGCAGGCCGTATAAATCTTGGCTGTCAAGTGCACACAACATCTAAAAAGGCGACGACAGCAGCAACTATACAGGAGAGTGCTCTGGCAGGGGGGGGGCATGTAATAGAAAGAGTAGCTGAGAACAGTTTGAGAAGAAGCTGAGACAACCGGGCGAACGCCCCAATAACTATGCAGAATAATCATATTTCGCATATAGAAAGATCGCCGCAAACACGCAACTGCAATGGCATTCGGTTCTATGAATGAGCATTTATCATAATTAAAAATTCTGCCCGACTCTGTCGGCTGCCGAGTACCGGCAAAGCGTCTGTTCCACTGAGCGACTGACTGTGCGACTGTGCCCCGTGCGCTGTTTCTGACCTAAGACATGCCGCAACGAGTGCGTCACACGGCATGGCAAGACCACGACAGCAACAGCAGCACCAACAACAACAAGAGGAGCGAGAGCGACACAAGGACGAGGACGACCGCGAGTGCCAGCACGAGCACGAGGCATGTCAGCCTGACGTAGCGTATGAACGAGGGGTGCCATTGCTCCATTGGCTTCATTTCGCACTCAACAGCTGTTGATTTGGGACGCTTTTGGGACACAGGCTGGCGAAATGAGCACAGAGCCGAGTGCAGGGCAGCGCGGTCTACTCTCTTCGGCAGCGGCCTGTTGGTGAGCGCACGCTCAGTCCCAACGCCCAAAAACACACCCAATTGCGAGCGCGCTCTTAAGTATGCTATACTTTTTGCATTAAATGCTGCTCTCGCTCTTTAGGGCAGCGCATTGCGAATGCGCTCTTAAGTATACAATGCTTTTTGCCATAAACTTCTGTCGCGCTCTTTGCGGCACCCACATTCGTTCGGCCCGCGACGTTCGTGTCGCCGCAGCCGCTTCGGCTTTGGCTGTGCCATCGACATCGTGAGCCGTGGCCGCGTGGCTCGTTAGCGATTTGTCGCCACTTTGAATGCCGTCGTCGTTGGCTTCAGTTCGCAGCGCGCGCAGTTACAATACGCCTCGTTGCCGTTTTCGTTGTGGTTGTCGTTGTCGCCGCTTTCGTAGTACCTACATGGCGTGGTGTCTGCTCGATTTAATCAGTGATTAGGATGTTGCATTTGCCGCTAATCGAATGAGCCAAGTGAGTGCCTCGTGCCGAGTCATCGCCGAAAGAAAAAAACACCACGAATTACTGAGCCAACACACACATTGGCGGCGGCTCACAGCTAACGGTTAACGGGCCACCCGGATAACTGTTGAGGAATAACGGGTGACGTGACGTGACGCTTGGCAATCTGAATTTTTGCCGCGCATATTCATCCGCTGTGAATTCTCAACAATAACAACAGTGTCTTCAGATTATACGTGTCCGTCGGCGTATGTCCCTTATCTGTGTGTGTGTGCGAGTGTATGTTCGTTCATACGCGTCAGTGTGTATGGGACGGATTATATGAATATGCGTAAGCCTGTGTGTGCGCGCGTGTGTCAGCGTGTGTAATCCAAGAAAATCTGTCACGTGCTTTGGATACCTCTTTGTTCTACTCCACACGCAGCGAATTTATTGAATATAAAAGGTGAGCGCAGCGACAACTCGGCTTACCCTGCCCCACTAGCATATAGTATAGATTGTATGTATGTATGTATGGTGTATGGATGATAGTCGTAAGGGGGGTGTCTCGCTGGAGACGTGACGCGTACATAATGCGAGAAATTCAATAATTAAATGGGAATAATGAACGATTGTATCGGGGTAATTCGCGGAAATTTTGACAGTTTAACAATTTTTGCTGTAATTATATTGCATATATGAAAGCTGACTGAGATATGCTTTAAATTACATTACAAATCAATCCCTAGCAATATTTTGAATTGAGTATTATATGCAGTACCTTAAATATTAGTCAATTTGTCTAAGCTTTCTAGTATATAGTATTGATTAGACATGTTGAATGTGCCCATTCCAAATTTAAACTTGTCCAAATATAGATTGAATTGTTCCCAAACTTTATAAGACATAATTGAGAATCTAAATTTTAACTAGTTGCTAATTTGTTTCAAGCATACTAAATACACTTTGCATGAATAAATACGCACACTTCAAAGCTGTCAACCTCAGAGTTTGATAACGGTTTGTTGCGACCTTAAACCAAACGAGAGAGCGAGCGGTGCGAGGAACGTTTAACTTTCATGGGCTTAAGTTGGCCCAAATTAAATGACAAAATTTGATTATTCTCATGCACGCAACAAACAAATTGGTCGCAATATAAAACAGCCGAGTGCAGGGGAGCAGTAGGGGGGGTTGCGGCAGCAGCAGGTACAGAACCCAAGTCGGGCCCTGGTCCCGGGCCGGGAACAGGTGCCTGCAACTGGCAAACTTTTTCCCTCAATTGTTTATTTAATAGCTATGAAAAAATCATTAGGAATTTTTATCATAACTTCAAAGGTGAAATTCCCCTGAAAAATGTTGAGAAAACTTTTTAATGCATCGACCAACCCCCTGATAACACACAGGCACCCACACACACACTTCTACCCATGATCCTCGCAAGAAACTAAAACAAAAGCAAACGATTTTGAATGCAAAATGAAAATGAAATGACAGGCAAAAGTGCCGTGCGCAATTTGCCCTCGCATTATGCTTTATTCTCACTCGCGCTTTGCTTGTCGTCTACTTGATCATGAATTTTACAAGGTCCTTTCCCCTTGTGCCACGCCGAGTCGCCGTCGCTTTGAGCCAAGTTAATGTAATTTACGCTCTCACATTTTTAAATTGGCCATGTTTTCTGGTTTGCCGCGTGTCCCGACTTCACTTCAAGTTCGTTGTGCATTAATAATGTAGTTGTCGTTTTGTTTCACTCGTTGTATGCGTTGTTCACATTGTTGTTGCCGTTGTTGTTGTTGTCAGACGCAGGCAGAGTGCTACGCTCGCCTACTCACCCATTGCACACAGCTTTCTCCTTTTTTTGTAGCATGTAATTTGATTTTGTTTTTTGTTACTCACTTTTTGGTTCACTTTCGGCCCGAGCAGCTCTGGTAACCTGCTGGCCCCCAACGTGGGAATTGTGGCTGCAACTCTGTCATTTGCATGGCTGCACATTTTATTCATTTACCCTGTAAAGAGTAGTTAGCGAGGTAGCTTGATGAGCAGCATTTACTTATGCTAAAACCAATTTTCGATCATCATGTTCAATAAAATCTTATTAATATTTATTCATAAATATCGTATTGTAATTTAGGAATAGTTTTTGCAAGCAGTATCTGGCAGTCGGTCTGAGTAACCCATTTCTTTTGACTGCGTATCGTTTATGAAACTGAATCTGTTAATGGTCGTGTCCTCTGTCGTGTGTCCAGCTGACCACAGCGCAGAATTTTATTGGTTAAAATAATTGTCTGGCCATGATTCAATTAATTCTCAGGCTGCCGCTTGCCATAACAACTAAGGCGACAGAGCGAGCACAAAGATAATAGAATATACATAAACAAGTATATATATGTTGTATTTGAAAGTATATTATAAGTGACAGCTGCAGATACTTTGCGTATGGCAACGATTCAATTACATGTAGAATCAAGAATGAAATTAGATTTGCACTTTGCTTGAACCGCTTTCACAAGTTGACGGTCTTAAGTGTAAAATGAATCTGAAGCTGGGAAAACATGTATGCCCAGTCGACTCAATTATGGCCTGCTTTCTTTGGGCACACTGTCAAGGGAGACAATTGATTGTCGATTGTGATGTTAGCTTCTCTCTCTCTCTCTCGCCCTCTCTCTTTCCCTCTCGTTCTCTGTTCACTCGTTTATCCATAGTGCATCATTTGTACACTTGTCCACTTAGAACAAAGGGCTAGCAAATTTCATGAAAAATTATATTAAACCGGATTTGTTTTGTTTTTTATTGTTGCTGCATATTCCTCTATTATTTCTCAGTTACTTTTCATTCCTGTCCTGTCCGACGGTCGCCCTCATCCATCTTGTCTGTCAGCCGCTGCGTTTTGTCCTTTTCTCGCGTCTTAGAACTGCATCTGGGAAAGTTTACAAAGTAGAAAACTCAACGAGAGCTCCAGTTTCGTCTTCGTTTATGTCTTCTTCTTCTTGGCTGCTGCTGCCATTGCTGCAATGTTGCTGGCAAAATTCAGAATAATGAGGAAACTAACGAGCCAAGACTTTTCCATTGTTTACTGGCGCAAAAATTGCGCGATTATTAATTTTCTATGCTATTTTGCAGCCCTTTTTGCCGTCGTCGTAGTCTGCACATCCTGCCGACTGCCGGCAACCGCCTGCGTCCTCCTGCCTGCTACCCCTCCCCCCCTCCCAACGGCTGTCTCTGGCCGTGGGCCTCATTGCCAGACGCTGTCGACACTTCTTCGTATTATTTCACTGCCGCCGTCGCTTGGCCGCGTTTTTCTCCTTAGTTGCTCGAGTGCTGCTGCTGCCTTTGCCAGCAACATTTTTTAATATTTTGCAATATTTGCCGCGTTTTCTTTTCGACGCTTTTTTCTCCGTTGCCTGCTGCGTAGCAAAAGGCAGCAAGTGAGCCATGAAGTAGACCGAAAAACGCCTGGCAAAATGTTGCCAACAGCTGCGAAGTAGTTGGTATTTTTTTGCATTTTTGGGCAGACTTCATTACTCTGCCGTGCGAAATGTACGAAACGTTTTCGCAGACACTGTTCCCACGCATTTCCAGTATCACAACGTTTGCATTATTATACCTTAAGCTGACACAGATACCGAAGTTTTAAATTTGACAAAATCTGGGCTTATATACAATAGATTTTTGCAAAATCTTACTCGGTTATTTCTTTTATTTATTTCCATTTTAATGCCAACTTCTAATAATTTACTGTGGTTCTGTACCTTTCGAAAATCGTCGCTCTTTGTGCATTTTAAAACTTGTGAATGCGATTTAAACTGTGTACATATATCTTCATTATGCTTCTTCAATTATTTGCAATGCCTGTAACAAATGTAATGGATTATTTGTATTTGTTTCCCAAATTTTTTTTATGTTTATCAAATAATCCCGAAATCCTAAAACAAAACAATCGGTTGTAAAGCAATTGTACATGGCTCGCAAATGAATTGTTTGTATACACTAGGAAAAAAGCATTTTTCAATGTGAAAATTAATTGAACCTTTGGGCTAAATGCGGACTCCCATAACTCGTATAAATTGCCATGTTAGTAGGGATACTCGGTCCGTGGGGCATAATACAACTCGTGCAGCTGCTTTCAGCTGTATGCACACAACAATCGCCATAAATTGCGCTCTATCTATCTCTATCGCTCACTGTACTTCTCTCTCTCTCTCTCTCTCTGACTATTTTCAGGTAACTTGTCGCAGCATTTGGACGGCCTTCAGAGTTCGTGCTGCCTGCTGTCTCGCTCGTATATAAATAAATTTTTAATTCAAAATAAACATGGTTATTAACTTGCGCGCTGTCTACATATGCGTGTGTGTATGTATGTGTGTGTGTGCGTTAAGCAATATCCGCAAAGGCTAAAACATGCTGGGAAATGGCATCAAATCCAATTAGTTAATATGCATTTTTGATGAAATCACTTCCGCAGCAAACTCGAAAAAAAAACTTTGCTTCTGCAGCGATTATCCTCATCATTCCCCTCAGCCTAACGACTAAAGCCGTACATGTGTGTATTCATTTCAACAATATTTTTTGAGTGAGACACGCTGCGAAAAACTTTAGTTTCCATCCCGGTTCTTTTTTTTTACGCACTGCAAGTCATCGTGTTCTTTTTGCGCTTGGCATAAAATTATTTATTGTTTGGCCACAATAACCGCAATTTGCAACTTTTTGTGGCACTTTGTCGGCGTGTTGTCAAAATGTTTGTGTGCCCGAAATATTTAAATATTTCATTTGTCGCATGCTCACGAGCCGGGCGCGCGCGGCGTGTAGCTCCAGCAAATTAGTTTACCAACGCTTGGGCCGCGTGCGTATACTTGATATGCGTGTACGTTATATTTCTGAAATTCTCCGTCACTACGCACGTACACCCATGCAACCCTACACCCATGCACACCCACACAAACCCACTCGCACACAAAATACACACACTCAGCGACTCGCACACCTTTCGCTGTACATTTGTTTGTTTGCAGCTGCCGCCATGAGCGAGTTTTCCCTTTAATTTGCTCATGTTTCTGTTGTTATTTTTTGTGTGTCTGCATTTTTAATTCGTTTCTCGTTTCGCGTTTCTCGTTTTTCGTTTTTCGGTTCTCATTTCTTGTTCTGTTTAACTTTTTCCAAAATAACTCGCTTTTGTTGTCGCTGCCGTTTCCATTTGTTTCGCCATACTGCTCAGTATGCATACAGCAATTGATATAAAAATTTAACGAGCTGCGGTTTCCTTTTTCTTTCGTTTTCATTCTGTTCTGCTTTAATCGTGCGGCTTGCTTTGATTCGTTATTTGAGCTTGCCTTTGTGTTTTTTTTGTCAAAAATGTCACGCATTCTTTAGTCTTTGCTTTTAGCTGAATTACGGAGAGCGCAAATAAAGCTGTATAACTCACTTTGATTTTAAAGCACGTTGGGAAAATTCGACTAGTTTTGCAGATAAGTCTCGATTTGTTTTTGCTACAAATTTGCGAACTGTGCCCGAAATAAATTAGGCGCCGTGTTTCGGAGGGGCTAAGCTGTGAAACATCAAAGAATAATTAGTTTTCCGCATTATTTTACAATATTTACACATGGACGCAGACTGATGCATAATTTAATTTTCCACATTAATGAGTTTAATTGATGTTGAAGGCTTCCAAATGGTCCAAACTCATTTAAATTTATTGGTTGGCGCAGTGGGGAACCGCCCAGCCGCAGTTCTTCTGGCTGCCACGCCCGTTTGTCACGCCTACTTTTCGTATTTTGTGGCAGGCAGAATGACAACATGCAACATATTCGTTCTGTCGCATAAAACTGAAATTAGTTAAGCTCATTAAAAGCGAAAAACTATTTTAATTAAATATGGAGGAAACAAAAAGTTACAAAACAACGCACAAAAAAGTGAAAAGTTTTTACTGAAAATTCGCACAAAAGTTGAAGAAAAACCCGTGGCGAGTGCCCAAAAGCGACTCTCAAAACTATGGCTAAAAAAGAATTCCAACATAAAGTGCGAGACATAAAGAATGTTGCGCATTTATTTGTCGAACATTTGCAAATTTTTGCCATTTGTTCGGCGGCGTCTACAGTGGCTGCAACAATAAATCACCATTAAGCAAATTATGTACTCAACTCAACTCGACGATTTTAAATGTTTTCTCTGCTGTGTCCATTGTAGTCGAGACTGCTCGCATTCGCAGTTGTTCAGAAAAAAACAGTTTATATATTATATATACGTATGCGAGAGGAATACAATGCGACAAGCGAGCAAGACGAGCATAAAGGAACGGCACTGTACAGTGGGACGATTTGTTGGGAAAGGTGTTAGGCAATTTGAATACTCGTTATGAGATGAGCTGCTCGGCATATTCGAAAGACAAGAGATGTGTGCTATACACATTTATGCTGCATACTTTTCTGGGCAACAAAACACTTTTGTGCTGCATACTTTTCAGGGCAACAAGAAGTCTATCAAGTGTGTTTATGTCGAACTGCACAGCAGGCTATAACATATAGTATTAGTCTATCTATATAGCACATTTTTAAGCTTGTTTGCAGAGCTGCCACAACTTTTCTGTCCCACTGTGCTGGTGTCCATTATGGTTATTACAACGTCGGTTATCAGCGTTGCTTGTGCTGGCATCATTGACACGTTTTCTGAGCGCCCGCCACCGGCAGTTTCTACCCAGTTCCTTCTGGGCTGCTCCTCCTTCTGCTCCTGCGACTTATACACCGTCTCGATGCTTTCGCTGAGGGTCTACTGTGGCGCACCGGGCAAGGTGTAAACATTTATGAGGGTCTTTTTGTGGCAACGTTGCAGGCGACACAAATTTATTTCTAAACATTTACAGCGCGAACTCAAAGTGAGAACCTGCCCCCTCCCCCACTCCCTCCTTCGCGGCACACTGCCAGCTTGTTCTGCTTCCTCATTTTTCGTAGGTGTTGGTTGTTGCGTATGAGTGCGGCTCGCTGCTACTGCTGCTGCTGCTGCTGCTGCCACATGCCACATTTAGTATCTCACAAATTTGGGCATACCACATAGCAACGGGGGAGCAGTTCTCTGGGATCCGCCTCTCGACTCCGGAACAGAACAGGCACGGCCGCATTCTTCGGCGACCACAAATTTTCGTGTAGTTATTTTTCTTCGCTTCTCCGTTGTTTTTGTTGCTGTTTTTTTTGTGCCGTGCTTGAGTTTTGTTTTATTTTCTGTGTGTTTTTTTTCGCCGCTTTCCCGCTTAGTTGCAAATGTGTGTTATGTTTTATTTTTACAACTTCCTTTTGCGCAGCGCAGTGCCACACCCCGCCACGCCCGAACGCCCCAACGACGCCGAAAAGTGAAAAAGTGCCAAAAAACAACAAAAGCAGATACAACACACGACAACAACAACTGCTTTGGCTGTTAAAGTGTTTCAATTTTTTGTCTGCTCTCTTCATCTACATGCGAGTGTGTATGTGTGTGCGTGTGTATCTTTTCCGCTTTGAAATACGAATGTATCTGTATCTCTGCGTGTTTTTTGTCGCCTCCTATTTTCGTTGTTCGCCACTCGCATTGGCACATCCGGAGGGCGAAGTGCGTCGTCTTCCGCTTTTGCTTTGGCGCAAATTACAGCGCATAATTTTCACATTACGTCAGCGCATTTGGAGTGTGTCGAGTCCCCCTTCCCCAGTGTGTGTGTGTGTGTGTGTGCGTGCATATCCTACGATTGCCCCATGTTTTCGATGCCTGGCGCCTTTGGCCTCTGGCGTACGTAATATTGCGATATGGAAATCAATATTCCTAATGGTTGCCATGTGACACACATTAGCATACTGAGACACACACACACACACATTCAACATACAAGCACACACATGCGTCACCTATGCAGACTTATTAATAACAAGTCACAGCCTGCAGCTAACCCTTTGGGACCTGCAGCTATTTAAATGGCTTGGAACTCGCTTGACCAATTACGTTAAGAAGGAATCAAGTTCTGCGGAAATTCATAGGGGGTAAGGTGGATACAAAAAGGGATACTAAGAAATAAAGATATATGTTTACTTACTTGAACGATAGTTCATACACGCAAAACTTACCTAGCATAGAAGAAATATACTTTAATTGTATAATAAACTAACTCTGCAGGTATCTATAAACATCTTCAACACAGCATGATTACAACCTTTTCCATTTTATGCTTGAAGTGGAGAGACTCCTCATGGATATAGATATGATGATATCTTAAATACTTATAAATTTAATATCTCCTGCAATTTTGCGTGATTGGGATTTATTTCCGTGTATTACTCTAATACCTATGTAAATGTCTGTTTCACTTAACTCCAAAGCCCCATAATATGTCAAGCTGCCGAGTGTAATTCGAAAGTGCAGATTCTGTGCTTATCCGAGTGTTCAGCAATGTGCGAAGCTGCAAAGACATGAAGATATCCCGAGTTCGTCAATATGGAGACATCAGCATTTGTCGGCGACAATTTACGAGCAGCTCATAAACTGTTGCCAAACTTCTTGTGGCAGGGATGTCAGATGTATGACCCACATATCTCTCGCTGGATGCCATAATAAACTCGGGCAAGCTGTGCAAATATGACAAGAGGTTGGAGGAAGTCGGAGCGGGTTCCCCAGGCTGCATGCAAGCTGCGTATTGAAATTTCGGGGTGCTTCATGTCGTAACTCGCTTATCCGTTAATACCTAAGAGCAACCAAACGTCGCTGAGTATGGGGGGATGGGATTGGGCAGAGGGTAGGTGGATAACATGGGTTCAAAGGCATCGCGTATGGCGGGCCGGAAAAGCCGAAAAGTAAACTGCGAGCGGGAAACAAAGAAAAAAAAAACAAGACGCAACGGCAGGCAAAAAAGACGCGGTAATTTCAACCTTTTTCCATTCGAGTGATTTGAACTGTGGCTGCGGGAGCCGTGACGAGGCAAAGTAGTGTTGTAGGGCAGCGGTGGGCGTGGCAGCGAGCAGACGGGCAGCCAGGCAGCCAGACAGGCCGTAAGCCAGCATAGAAATCAAATATCAAAGCAAAACTTTTGCTCTCGCTATGTGGGAACATTTGTTGGCGTTCCAATGTAAGTGTGTGTGTATTTTTTTTCTCTTTCGGGTAATCCCGTAGCAACAGGTTACCAAGTTTGTATTTTGACAACCAAAGTGGCCAACGGAACGAGCAGTGCCCGGCAATAACGAACCTAAACTGATGGCACAAAGGACGTGAAGGCGCCCTGGTCTCGCTCCTTGCGCAGTTGATTTGCCGAATCACAGTTGCATGAAACAATGCCAAACAATCCGGAAATGGCATAGATAAGGCAGGGCAGACAGAGAGTGAGAGAGAGGGAGAGCAGCGAGAGCAAAGAGCAATCGCATTGATATCGCTATAAACGGCAAACAGGGAGAAAGTTGGGAGAGCGTTAAAATAAAAGGATTTACACAATTTAAACAACGCAACTTAACGATTTCGATTGAAATAAGCTACTTTTGGCACGTCTCTCTATCTTTCTCGCTCGTTCTCTGACGTCTCCGTCTCTGCTTGTCTGCTCCTCGGCTACCTCGGTCTATCTGTTGATTTGGGAATTGACTTTTACTTAAGGCGCCGCTGTCCAACCCGCCTCGTGCCACGTGCTGCCCGACAGGATGTAATCTCTCATCTTAACTGAGATTTCTTGCCCACGTTCTGTTTTCGTTTCTTTCCGTTTTCCCTTCGTTTCTGTTCTTAACATTTCACTGTGCGTTTGCTCTGCTATATCTATGTCTCCTTCTCTGTTTTATCCCCTCGCTCTCGAATTTCCGCTTTTACCTGTGCGAAGCAGCAAAATTTATAGGATTTTATTGTTATTTATCAGCAGATATCAAAGTCTCATCTCGAGTCAGTTACACCGTGGGCGTTCTCCGAGGGATTTCTCATTTTGCACTCTTATGGGCAACATAATAAAATGCTTAGGGATATATAGAAAAGTAAAATGCAAAAAACAAATTATATATTATTTTACAGTACTGTCTTATGCTCATATCTGCAGTTGTTTACAACTTTTCAAAATATTTCTTATCTACTCTATTGAATTTTAAATATAAACAAATCATAAAACTTATAATATTTTATATTTTTATTGTATAACTTCCCTGAGTGTTAGGGTATCCATTCAATCGAAACTTAACTTTATTTTACACTATAAGGTTTCAACTCTTCTTCGTTTCATTATTTGGCGATTACACAAATAAACACGCAATTTAATCAATAAATGCAATTAAACATTTAATTTGTCAATTAATACTTTCGCAATCATTTTAAAATATTTCCGTTTTTCAGTTTTTTTTTTCTTTCTTAATGCGACAATATTTGCCGCAATTTGAATTTATTTTTCTGCCACGGCTTATCCAATTTTCAATGTGGGTCGAGTGTTTTACAAACAGTATAGTGACTGCATAAGCTCGCTCATATATAATGTACACATATATGCCAGAGTGTGTGTGTGTGTGTTTATTTTGTCACCCACACACACACACACCCAGGCGCGAGAAATGGCCTGAAAATAAACCAAAATCCGCGATGCAATAAACTCCGCAATGAAATTAAATACGCTCCCAGAATAAACGTCAAATAAGAGCGTGAAAAATGAAAAATCCACACTTCCCATTACCGCCCCTGCGCCCTGCCTTCCCGCCCGCACAACACGCTCATACTATAAAGCGTAAACACGCTGAAACATCCCTTGAATGGGATACAAACGGGGCCCAGCCAACTGCGGGTACTACCGACCCATTTAGGAGCACCCGCACTCGCACTCGCACTCGCAGTCGTACTCGCACTCGCATTCGCGCTTCCATTTGCATTTGAAACCAAAAACCGTCGACATGGAGAAAATGAATTCGACGCCGAGCGAATTCATAAAATAAAATAAAGGATTTCCTAATTGCCAATTTGCATGCAGCCGCTTCTAATTTTTGCCCATTCGCCGGATAAATAAACTTCATTTTGCGCTGGCTTCGCGCTTCGCTCTTAGCAAATATAAATATGTTTGTGTGCGCGTAGCTGTGTGTATTTAAATAATGCACAAGTGTGTTGGGTTTGGGTATATAAGTTCAGTATGCAAGGCAGAATTTTCATTTAATTTAAATTTAAATAGTTGCTTTGACGAGTATTTCTTTAGGAGAGTAAAAGCTCTGATCGCATACTCATCTGTCTTTTACAGGGTGTTTTTTAGCGGTATCAGCTCGTCTATCGCTCTTCTGGATTTGTTTATAAATTTGTTTATTTAGTGTGTAGGCCCCCAGGCCATGCTGTAGTTTCTGGACACGCTGCTGCGTTCTCGTTACTCGCAAATCTTATTTACACAGGCCCCTACCACTTGCCCCAAGCTCTAGCCCCAACCACAGTCGCAGCCTGCCCTCGGCTCATGGTTTCGGTTTCACGGCATTCCGCGGACCTACACGGCAGCTGCTCTGCATATTTCGCGTAATGCCGACGTTTTTTAATTTGCCCAATTCCGGGGCTGCAGTGGGCCGCGACCAGGATAGGTCTGCCACATACGAGTATGCGATTATACTTATTTGCCACACCAGACCAGACCAGGCCCGACTCGGCTCGGCTTGGCTCGGCTGCCAAACTGCTCTGCTCTGCTCTCGTGTGTTATTTATGCAAATGTCAAATATTTTGAAATGCCGCTGCCATGTGAACGAAAGCAAACGGAAGTACATTATAAAGTTCTCTGGCTCCCCCCCCCCACCCAAAACCCACCACGCCACGCTCTTCCGACAGAGCAGGCAAATGTTATTTGGCCAACCAACAAACCGAAATATGCCCTAATATGACCGGCGTTTCGCTCAGCCCCTCTCGCTCTTTCGCTCCCTCCCTTTCCCCTCTCGGTTAGGCAACAACTACAGTAATTATGGCATTTTTGGAATTCTCGGCTTGTTTTTGTTGTCCATTGGCTGGAACATGTGAAATAAAGCGGCATCAGCAGTAGCAGAGGCAGGCAACGCTTTGTTACCAACTCAACTGCACACATTCTGGACAAGCCTCGTCTGGCGCCATATCGTTTCCCCTAGCTATTTGTTAGTCAAAGCGAGACGAACGAGGAGTGCGCCCCCAATGGGGCAGGTGGGACTCACAAAGTGCATTTTTTAGATTATTTTGCACGTTAGGTAAATTACATTCGCGGAAAGAATTTTTCATTTTAAATATGGCTCATACGTGTACATATGTGTGCATATGTGGCTCGCGGTAAGCAGCTGGAAATGGTCTCGAGTTTACGATAAATATTTAATCGGACAAACTTGTTGAATTCACAATGAAAATACGGAGGAATCGTAGCTGTCATTTACTGTCCCAGAAACGACAATTCAATTTGTTATTGATCGATTTATCGATCTACATTATTCTATATCATACTGTATGTTATTTAATTATTAAGCTCCATAACATACTATTTTATGCTATTCTATACGATTATATACCATTTTATACTATTTTATTCTATGCTATACTATTCTATACTATTATATACCATTCTATACTATTCTATACTATACTCTATGAAATTATATTGCATTCTTTTCTATTCTACCGTCCGATTGCTCCTTAAAGCTGAGCTATATATTTTAATAAAGCCTATTCCAAACATATTCTGCAATCTGGAATGTTTCATCTCTCACTTATCGGCTGCTCTTCAACACATGATTTAACAGGTTGTTGTTGTTTTTGTTGTGTTTTGTTGTGGCTTTTATTGTTACGCATGGCCGCACATTAAACCCTTTCGTGGGCAAGCTTCATCTATAGAAAGAGAGGGAGAGCGAGAGAGAGAGAGATTTACAGCTGATTTAGCCGCTTGAGCCATGGCTAATGCATAATAAACGTTTTTGCCGCAAACTTTCACGCCACTTCCTACGACTAAAACAGAAGAACAAACCAACACACGCACATCCACCCTTCCTGCCACTCACTAACCCGCACACACGCGTACACGTGCTTGCGGGCATGCGTGCGTAAGTATTGGCCAATTTTTTCCTGCTGTTTTTCCTCAACGACTTCTGACTCGACTCGTTCCGGCCAGCTTGCCATTCCATTTAAGATAGGCATCGTGTGCAGTCATTAGATTGTTCTCGATTGACGTGACATGATAATGAATGATTCCTGCCTCGTTGCCCATTTTTTGTTGCCTACTTTTCAGGACAACATTCGCAAGATTGTAGAACATGCAATTTAGGAGCGACAAGTGTCGATTGTGGAATGTTGTGAGGCAACTTGATTTGTTTAAACCTTGCCAAGTGGTCAGAGCGGTTATGGCCCAAGTTTTGGTCTCCAATTAACGCTCGTGCCAAGTGCAATTAAAGGGCTGACGATATGCCCAACTGGCGGGTAATTCCAATGTCGAATTCTTCGAAATGGCCACTGAAATTAAGCAGGCTCGGCTTTAGGCCCATTGAAAAGGGCTAATAAAACTCAATGCTTTGACACGATTATGTAAATTCGTTTCACTGCGTTTGAGGCTAATTTGAGTTTTCAATTGAGAGTGACGTTTGCAGGAGCAGAAGGAGGCAAAGCTACAACTTAGACACACTTAATACATTAGCAAAGCAGTCAAATTAATTGCAAAAAGACTGGAAATTCTGGACAAGCTTGAACCATTTACGGTAGAAAAAACAAGAAATATTAAGAGCAGACAAAGCTGAAAATGCTTAAAAACAAAAAAGAAACGGGGGAATTAAGTGTATCACGTGTCACGTATTATTACTCCGGTACATTTCCATTTGTCTAACCCCAAGGTACTTTCACATGAGAAGTAGCTGGCAACACGCACTCGACTCGACTCGATTTGCTTTTGTTTTGGCTTTAATTAATACGCGTTTTCGTGCTGCCAGCACACGCAGACTTGACAGCCGCCTCCTAATGCCTATTTACTCCTTTTTCTCCCCTCCTCAGCGCCCATATCCGCTTCCACTCCAGAGAACTGACACGCAATTGCAATTTGTGTGCGTAGATTGTTCCGTGTCTACTGTGTGGGCGACTCGAGTATCGCCCCGTCAGGGACCTACTGCGTTGCCTGCAGACTTATGAAATGTTAATTAATGTAAAACCTCAAATTAGCTACACATAATTGGAGCACTCGGTCATGAAGAATTCCTTAAATGGACGCGAGGACTTAGTCAGCGCACGAGCATTCATTTTAATCAAGAGAACTATTCTAACCTTGTTAAATAATCAGACATTGACGAACTCTTATAATTTTTTAAGCAGTTGAAATCGTGTGTTTATTTTTATTCACAGTTAATTAGGAAATATTTATGAGTATCTACTAGTCTCGACTACCCTGAGCACATTTGAAATACCTACTACGCAGATACATTTTCATTAATAATGAGCGCAAAGAAAAAAAGCGAATGTTTTTAATTTCAAATTGTTTACGGCCGATGTAGCTGGGCTGTTTTTAATGATTGAATCTGCAATTTGTTGTTACATAATTATAAAAAATAATGCTGAAGGGCATTAATATTACACAAGCAGCTCATTAAAACAGTTTATGCTGCTGTACGGCAACAAAAACAGCACGCGAAAACATTGTTAATGGAAAAGAACAGAGAAAACGCAAACAAATAACAACGAGAGAGCCCTAAAAATACAATCGGTTAATAAAAATAATAATTAGTCCAATGGAAAGAATAAAATGTGCATTATTCTCGACTGCTGCATACGGCAAATTGCGAGTGCTATCAGTTTCCGCTTAATTACTTCGCAATTCCTACTTAAAATAGACTTAACACAAATTTCAATCCTCCTTGGGTTCACAAACATATGAGGGCTTTAATCATAGGACTTGCGTTACTTTTATTTTTCCCTTTTATGTTTCGATTCAAATTGAATTCAAATATTATCTGGCAAGCGGTAAACATTTGATTGATTTGAATCGCTGCATTTCCGTTCCAGCGCGGGCTTCATTTCCGACGACCAAAAGATACAAATCACAGTATGTTTATTTACATGAGTGTACGTGTCTTTGTGTGTGTGTGCGCGCGGTTTGTTTGTTTGTGTGTGTGTGTGTGTTGAGCTGTTGCTTAGGGTTTCCTTGACTGTCGGTGGTATTCATCCGCTTGTGAATGTCATTCGTGCTCAGTGAATAAAACATTAATTGATTACCGTGCAGTACAAGAGCTTCCATCACGCACTGTTTCTCTGTTTCTCTCTCTCTCTTTCTCTCTCTGTCTCTCTTTTGGCTTCCTCCCTCAGCCACAGAGTCAATTTGTGCTTAATTTAATTAAAATGTTGATTTATCAGAAGTCAAAACATGTGTATGAAATTACATACGTTATACGAGCGATAATTGAAATACTTTTGAAATAATTATTTTTAAGTTTCTGACACTACGATTGAAACTTGAGACTTTCTCACAAAAATAAAATGAAATAAGTAATTTTAATTCATATATTTTTAAATTTCATATTATATATTCATAGTATATTCAGCTTAAAAGTCATGAATGGCTTTATTTACATTTTTAAAGCAATTTGTGTAACAAAACTTTACGCAAACACGTGTCATCTCACGCCCTGCCCCACTCACTTCACTCCAGTGTAATAGGCTTATTATTAGCAGTACAAACAAAAATACAAACAGCTAAAAATGCTAAAAGAAGCAGGCAGAATACATAAGACAAAACCAGGACTTGGCATTATAATAATATTTCATGCATATAAATTAATAAGCACAATTGGTAATATGCAAAGCGGCCTCGTATGTGGGACCGGCAACGGCAACGACTTAAGGACAATGCAAACATTTTGCCTGGATTTATGCAAATTTGTAATATACACATGTCGGCTGGCTTTCATAGCGGGAAGTTTACAATTTTCCGTCAGACTAATGCCCTAAGCGTGTATGGCGTATGGCGCGTATGCGCAATATGCATAATAAAGTGAAAAGAATCTGACGAGATTTTCGAGTTTGACTTTCGAACTTGTTGCGAGCCCAGTTGGCATACACACACACACACACCCACCCAGCCGGTATAAGAATCCGAGCAACTGCAGCCTCGTTGCGAGCGTGTGTGTGTGTTTGGCTTTAGTTTTAGGTTGACTTTTGCAGGGTTTCGACGTTGCGTGTCCGATCCGATTCCAGTTGGCGGCTTTTTGCTGTGTGAGCTGCGTGCAGCGCATCGATAGAAAATAATCGAGACATGCAATCGCTGCAAATGCTGCATCATTAACGATTAATTAGCGAGCTTGCAACCAGCTGGCTGTGGCATGTTGCACGCTGGCAAGCTTGGCCCGAATGCATTAGCTGCTAAACGAAATCAGAGTAGTTCAGTGCGAGACAGAGAAATAAAAATGATGTGGCACGTACATGTGCAACATTAGACACATAATGCCACACGAGACGCAGCTGCTGCGCATCCTCAGACTGCGGCTGCATAATCCTCAGCCTTCGGAGTGCATTAAGCAGTCAAGCAGTTGGAAATTAGCGTGGCAAGCAGTGCGACGGCAGTGCCTGCACTCGAGTGCAACATTAAGCCATGAGCCATAAATGTTGCGCGTCTGCCACTGTGGCACAGTGGCACAGTGGCAGCGTTATGGTTCAACGTGCTGCAGCCCTGGCCAGGGTCGTGCGTTGGCCACGAGTGGGATCCGGAGCCAAAAGGGCACTTAAAGTATTTATGCGGCGCGTGCTGCACGTTAAGTGCAACGCAGGGGCAGCATCAGTTGGCCTTGGGGCAGACGCCAAGAAAGTCGCCTTATTGTTGTTGCTAAGCGTTGCTGTTGCTTCTGCTATCGTACATGGCGTATGCGCAATAAAATTCACTTCAATAGATTATAACGCGGCCATAACTCCAAAGCGTACATCGATTACCGCTCGGACCGAGTATCTTGTGAGGTCTGAGGTCCCGAGTTGCATATAATCCGTGGAATGCGCAGCACGCGCATTAAGCCGGCAGTAAACAGCACATTTGCGACGTCACCGCATTGCTGCACAGTGCAGCCGACGCAATTTGTGAGCGTTGAAAAAGAAGGAATGAATAGCTGAAGAGAAGCGTTTTAAAATAAACGATTGTGAATATATATATAAAATTTAAAGGAATAAAATTGGTTTTTAGTATGTGAATAGAATGCTGATAGTGAATAATGTTTGGAAATGGAATGTGTAATATTTAAGTTATCCAGACTTAGTGATATGAAAGATTTTCTAATCTGTGTCCGATATTCCTCATTCATATTTATATTAACATGGCTCAATAGATTTTATTTTATTAAATATTATTTAAAGCCAAATAAAAACAGGAAATATTTTTAATTTGCACATTGTAATCCATCATTAGTTGACTGTCATATGCACTTTTCTTGCAATCTAGTACCACTGTGCGTACGCTACATCTTCGGTACGCGCTCGTGCTGCTCGACACTCTGCGGTTACCCCAGTGCGTTTATTATGCCATTCGCAGTTTAATAATGATAATAACGGCAGGATATTAAGCTTTTCCTGCCTGCTGCCTGGTCTGGTGAGCAGACGCGCAGACGTCGCCAGCAACGCCACAACGACCTGGTTGCTTGTCTGGCACCGCTGGCGCCGAAAGGGGGGAGGTGTTAGAGAGAGAGAGGAAGTCTGCTCGGCTGCGGCATTAAAACTATAATCAGTTTATGTAATAAAGTAAATTGTGTACGTAATGCGTGGCGATGCTGTCTTTTATTTATTTATTTTCTTGTGCGCTACTTTTTATTATTATGGCGCAAGCTTGCTAAGCGCATTTAACGCCTGGCAGAGAGTAGGTCTCCCTCTCTCTATCGCTCTCCCTTTCTCGCACTGTCTCCCTCTGTCTCTTGTAATCTGCAAAGTTTGCTCGGTCGAACGGCTTGCTGGTTAGCAGCTCCGTCCACTTTCCGCCGCCGGGGTGGCAGCTGGCAGCCCGCAATAATGTTCAATATTAATAAAAGTTTGGGCCAAGTTAATTAAATTTGCTTTTTAATGTGCAGCCATGCATGGGGCAAGCGCCAATGTAATAAATTGACCGTGTGCTACGTAATGCCCATATCCGGCATATCCTGGCGTCCGAGGCATCGCGTCGACCCAAAAAGTTTCCATTGAGCGAGTGTGCAAAAACGGGAAATGAACTCATAAACTTGCAATTGCCGGCTGCGAGTGACCCACAGAGAATTAAAGATTTATGTCCAACACTTTTTGATCAAATTGTAAAAATTATAAAAATTGAACTCGTCGAATAAAGCGCTTGTTAAAGTCGAACGTCTGTTGAGCCTGGTATTACTTTAAATTTAAAACAGCGAAGAAAAAACTTAATTCGATGTCAAGTTTTTCATGCTTTTCCCCCAAGTTAATCCCGACTTGAAGGCAGACAATGCGTTGCAGAAAAAACACATTCTTGGGCCAAACAAAGTTTGCTCTTTCGAGTACATAATTGGACGTTTTAATGCTTCACCTGCCACGAATTCGCGTTTGATGTTCGCTCGCCCACTCGCTCTCTCTCTATACTTTCTCCACTTTCTCAGTTGTCTGAGTTTTCTCCCGACTCGTCGCTGGCCTTAATAAAGCACATAAAGCGGCATTAGAGTGGTAAAGCGACGTTGGCAACAAAGTCGCCATTATGAGTTCTTTTGTGGCATCTAGACCTCTTTGGGCGCGTCAATATTTAATGGAGCCACGAGCCACAAGCCGAGAGCCGAGAGCTTTGGCCTTGCACTCAGCGCCCTGAACCGAAGTCAACGTCAGCATTGTTGGGCCGAGGCGGCAACTTTTCTCTCATTTAATAACGCTTCGCTTTCATCATTGCGACATCCGACATCTTCTCTGCCGGAATTTTAAATATCGATCACATTTAAATGGATCCAATTAAAGCTCACATTTTCGACGCAATCGTGAACTGTTTTTAAAGTGCTTACCAAGTGTCAACTGTGAGCGGGGGACTGGCACTCCAATTAATATAAATTAGAAGCACTTTATCTATAAGGCGCCAGGGCACGCCCTGTCGAATCGTAATCGTCTCGAAGTTCGCGCGAAGCGAAGCCAACGAAAAGCGCAAAACAATCGAGGCAATCAGCCGAAATCGTTGCCGTTGGGACGCGTGCACGGGATTTCCTGTGAATTAAAGTCTAAGCCAGTTGGTGTGGGGATGTGTAGCTGGGGCTGCTTTTCGAGTCGAGACGGGGTCGACGGGGCGTGACAACCGACAAGCGGCGAATAAAAGTTTTTGCTACGCTGGCGAACGTGGCGTATGAGCAACGCGCAAAATATCTCAACATTTCAATTTGATTAAATAGCTGAAACTGATATAAACTCGGTCTGGCTCAGCTGGAAATCAAATGCAGTATTGTTCGAAGGAGAGGGAGAGAAAAAAATGGAGAGGGAGAGATATGTAACGATGGTTTTAATTACAGCACAATACAACACAAACCACACTGGCCTGGAATGCTGTCAGATTTCTGCCGATGTTACTTAGCACGGGTTAACCGATTTGATAACGTAATTTACAACTGTTTGCATTATGCTCGACCGCAATTCTAGCTCCAGCTGCAGGGAATGCACGAAAGCTCTCTGAGAGCCGCCTGCAGTGTAGATTTTGTCATTTGAATGGCTTTAAGTAAATTACACAAGCAGCTCTGGCCACAACATATTTTTCGCATGCCAATAGCACACACACATACACGTACATAAGATACGGGCGCGGCGGCGGGGGCACACGGCCAAAAGCTACAAAACTGTCTTGGCCCGGACACAGGCAGCCATGCGGCAAAATTATGTAAAAAGTCAACAGTAAACAGTGACCAAAACGAGGCGAGCATAGCAAGCGATTGCCTGGCCGGGGCAGGAGAAAAGTGGCACGAGCAGGGGCCGTGCCAGGGGCTGGGTAGGTCACAGAAATTGTCTGTGTACAGCGACAAAGTGAAAGCGAAAACGCAAGAACAAGACCTCCAGAGCGCTTCGGGCGCTGAAGACGAAAGGGAACCCGACAAAATTGTAACAAACTGAAAATGAACATGCGACAGGAAAGAAGAAGACGAAGATGAACAACAGCAAAAGAAGCTCGAGAGTTCACACATTTGCCAGATGTCGGCACGAAAATATGGGAAGGCTGGCAAGCAGAGAGAGAGAGAGAAAATTGGGTACTAGAGATTTAAGAGGGTCGCTTGAATATTTCTCGAAATTTTAGCAGTAGAAAAAGTCTCAAGAATATGTAAATGAGCTAAAAAAGCTCTAAGATATATCTCAAATTTTAGACTGTTGTTTCCTTTAAATTATATATTTCTAGGCAAGCTAAAATGTCGTTCAAAGAATGCTTGCAGAAAAAGTTCCCAGCAACTATATTTTCTTTCCTTATGTTGAAAACCGTCAAAGAGCTTATCTGATTAATAGGTAAACATGACAAAAGTGTCTTAAAAATGCGAAACAAACCGCAGGCCCATTCAAAATTAATTGTCAAATTATATAGTACACCCGTCCGCCTTGGAGGTGTTGTGCGCGGGCGCAGGGGAAAGTGAATTATGTGAAATGCCGCCAAGCGTCGAGTAATCGCGACGCGGTGCTAAATTATTAATACATAAGCCGGCAAACGGCAACATCTGCAAGAACAACAGGGGCAAGACGCCAGGGGAGGAGGCAAGGATATCTACGAGTCATTTGAGGCATGTTCGTGGGCGAGGGGTGCCACAGTTCAACCTTGACGTCAAGGTAAGAGAGACCAAAGAAACGCCTTCCGTTACAGAAGCCTTGTGCGGGCGTGTGGCGTCGTCCTGGATTGTTAACAAGCGCAACGAATGACTAAACGGCAGCCCGAACGTCAACCTCAAGCCCGACCCCTGACCTCATCAGCCGCCCTCCCACCACTCTTCTAGAGTAGGCTCAGAATGTATGAGTCAGTGGGGACCTGGCGGAGTGAACTCGTCTTGCTGAGGTGGGGGAGAATACGAACTTATACTGCATAATCTTCGGTTGTGGCCTCTGTTGAGGTTAAGGTGAAATGTGTAAGCACTTGTTTGCGTGTGTGTGAGTGAGTGAGTGAGTGTGTGCCTGTATGTGTGTGTGTGTGCAGAAGTTAACTTAAAGTTTGGTTGCGCAGCTGCCTTTAATTCATTATGTATGCCTAATGTTAACAATTTAGCAACCATTGGTTTATCTTAATGAAGCTGACTGCCCCCGTTAACAGTTATCCAGCGAGCAGCCTAAACACACACGCACACCCGACTCGCGCACAACCGCACACACACAAAAACACACTGGCATTGACACAGTTGAGCGACCTTCCGGCCTGTTTGCCTGTCTTTAACTTTTATGACGCTTCCAAATCCGCTTGGCGTCGTCGCCTCGCTACATTAGGCGAACCTCCCTAACATCCACCCATGCCATGCCTTAACCCAAGCGTTCCAATCCCTCATCATATTTTACATAGCATACTTAACTGGGCCGCGCTTCGGCGTCGGCGTCGGCATCACCTTAGTCCTTTGTCTTCGGTGCGCGCTGCCATTTTGCGGGCCTTTTGTCGTTCGCATTTCGCTTTTGTTTTTTCTGCTTTGCATTTTTAAAGCTCTCTTAAATATTAAAGTGCTCATTGCGGTTTGTGCTCATAGCGGCATCGCCAGGGAGCTGCCGGGCGGCTGGTTCGCAGTTGGCTCTGCCCCAGTGGACACGCGCTCATGACGATTGGCGGCCGGCGACCGGCGACCGGCGACCGGCGACCAGTCGAGGTGCGGAGAGTGTTGACACTCGTGGGAAAATATTTTAATAATTTGTGCAAAGAGTTGACAGCGTGGCCCCGAAAAGGCTAACGACGTGTGAAATGCTAAACTTTTATTCTCTATGCCACGCCACACCTTGCCGCAGGGGGAGTGGGCAGGCGAGGCAATGTGTTGGTTATTATAAAATATGCAGAAATGAATTTCGAGCCACGCGCACAACACACTTACACACCCACACACACACACACACACGAACATCACAGAGGAAAATCGATCGTGCTGTACAAGGAAATTCACATAAATATGTCTTTTATACGGAATGAAGATAAAGATCGAATATGTATGCTTCTGAAACACAATCTATTTGATATTATAGTAGGCTTCGAAATAACTGGGAAGTATTTCAATCGATAGATAATTTCTATTTTAAGGCGCTACGAAAACGGTTTTGATTTCAAAATAAGGCTACGAAATACAAAAATGAATCTGGAAGATTTTTCAGTTGGAAGTAAGCAGAGTTTGCATGAGGTAACTGGCGTTTCTGAGTTTTCTGAGCTAAAATCGCATAACTATATTATGTTCCTTAGGAAGCAATGAAAAATATCAATTATGTGTCGAGAGTAGACGAAGAATGCGAAGAAAAAGAAAAAACCAAAGCAGAAAATGAAGATAGAGTAATATTTAAAGATGAGACCAAATCTCAAATCAATAAAGGGGTAGAGATTATAGAAAATCAAAAGAAATCTAAGGAGCTAGAGCGGCACGATGATCTGAAAGTTGAGACGATGCTTAAAAATCTATCTATATCAAATATAAAGCATAAAATTGTGCTAGTAAGTTGAACTAAAAAATAGATACATTATTTAAAGCATTCTTCAGTGCAGAGTGAAAGATGAGGAGGTTGTAGATGTGATGGAAGTGGATATGGAAAGTGACAAACACTCACTGGGAAAGACAATAGAACATATTAAACAGGTATCATATGTATACTTTTCAAGGTATAAAGCTAACTCCTTAAGTACCTTAGAACACGGCAGATGGCAAAGCCGAAGCGGAGACGGGCTTAGGCCCAACTGATGTTACAACACGGGCTCAGTCAGCCTCAAATTTCGCAACGACTGAATTTATATGCGAATTGAATGTGAACACAAGCTCAGACTATGATAAGAAGATGATTACGATGGCAAGTCAAGGTCTGTCGGGCGAGGATCTCAACAAAATTGATATAGGCGTAATAATCCGAAAACTTCTGAAGACTGCTTGTGATAATTGTGTGCCAAAACTTGCAATCGACGAGAAGTTGACCGAAGATATTGTTACCGATTTGGGAGACGCATTGGCCAGGCCAACGCAGGAGCTTGACATGATGATTTTGCTGATAATGCCCGTAGTGGCAATGGATGAAAATTTAGGAGCAATTTTAGGCTATGGCATTGGCCATTTGGTGGCCCATGGTAACAACTATGCGCTAAGGTCTAAGATTTTCAGAGGTTATGCTAGGAATGCTGAGACGTTTCAAAGTATTTTTAAGATAATAAACAAGTCACTGAACTGAAACGTACTGAGAAGTTTTCAAAAGTAAGAACATGTCTTAAATAAACTCGAATGAATTTGTTATTAATATTTTCATGAATTTCGAAATTAAGATTCAACCATCATAACAAGAGAAATGGATGATTGTCTTTCAAATGAAGCTGGAATGGGTTGGCTGAGAGATTGAGGGTTGCAGTGGCAGTGGGTAATCCAGCAAATAAACACACAGACAAACACTAAGCGAAGCTGTTTAGAAATTTATTAGCAAACAAAGGATTTATTAATGTGAAAATTTGCAGCATCAGCACACACAAAACTGTTGCCTCAGCGCGTTTGCAATTGCCAGCCAAATATGCATATGATATTGCTCGGTTCCTGTTGCTGCTGTTCTCGGTGTTGTTGTTGTTATTGTTGTTGTGGCTGCGCTAAGCACACAAATAAGGCTTAAGTTGCATCTAGTCAAGCTAACAGTAGAGTTACACACACGACTGCGGATGGCAGCGTGTGTGCGTGTGTGTGGTTGCCTGCCCCAAAAACTTACTCAAATTTAAAGTAAATTTACATTCGGAAATTTATCTTCGTTTACGATATTGCTGTTGGCCAACTGGGTGGCCAGCAGCAGACCAGATGTATAATGGCAACAACACGCAATGCAATTATGCTGCATTTAAGTAGAGGCAAAACTGGGAAAAGCCTTTCCAAAAATTGCCTACAGCTACCTATGTATAGCACCATGTACTTTTGCCGTTCAGCCGTTAAGTGGCCTGTCCTCGACACTATCGAGCGGATGAGTCGAATCGGACAGGATGGGCGTAGGCGGGACCAGTGGAGGTGTGGCACGGTCTTAATTGCATTTGGGCTTTGGGGAGGCATCACTAAACAAGCCGAGCTTCACTTGCCGTTATGCGTTTCGAAACTAACGCAATATAACACTCTGCCGAGCCGACGGCTCGTATACGTAATTTTTCATGCAAGCAGCGGGCAACAGGAAAATAAATGTAAGTAGATATACGAATGTGTGTGTGTGTGCGTGGATGTGCTTGTGTGCAAATCTTATGCCATAAATATAATACTTATTAAGTTTAGGCTAATATTTCTTATGGCCAACCCGAGTTGGGTTGTCCAAGTTTTATTCAGATTGCCAAATGAATAAATGCCACCGTTATTTCAACTCAGGCAAGTGAATAAACATAAGAAATACAAATACATATTTTGTGTGCGTTCGCTTGGGTGTGCGAGTACAGTGCCCAGTGAAAGTTGTTGGCCACCTGAGGTGATTAAGTGCCGGGCCATTAATAAGAAGATCAAGTTTTATAGCAGCTTGTGATTTATAGTAATTCATCGGCGCAATTTACTATATCATATTGTACGGCAAATATGTTTGGCAAGAAGTTTGCACAAAATAAAGGTATATGTAGGAAAAAGAGTTTAGTGTATTAAACTTTAATTCCCATACACCATATATAGTAGTTATTTTGAAAATTTTTTTTTTATTTAGCTCGCACTATTCACCGAGCATACAATTCGGTATTTTAAATAAGCCTGAATAGGTAACTCGACGTAATCTTTAAGTACTAAAACAGTCAGCTGCTGCACAGAATGAGGAGTAAGTGCTGCAGAAGATTGCAAAAACACAACACAACTTTGAACACCAACGTGGAAGAACAACAACAACAACATCGAGAGCAAACTGTGTTCATTCACTGCGGACTGGCCTCGAAAAATATAAACCTGAGATTTTTATAGTCGACTTTATTTTTTTCGTTATTTGTTGTTTGCTTTTGCTGCCAGCGGAGCTGTTGTTTTTGTTGCTGTTGTGTTCTTGCTTTTGTTGTTATTGTTGGTCGTTAGCTTCAGAAAGTTAAACGTCAGTTGCGGAAGCGGGCGGCAGGCATCTGCTCTCGTGTTTTCGATGGAGCAATATTTTCTTTTATAGACTTTACGTTTTGTATCCCAGTTGTGTGTGCCCTCCCCTCGCTCCCTCTCTATCTCTTGCACTCCATCCTTTTTGTCTCAGAGCACGGGTAACTGACCTCAGCCTTTCGCTTAACTATAAAAGACAAAAAAATTGCATTTATGTGTGAATATTGCTCAGATATGCATACAAACATACGAGCTTGGTCAAAACAGATGTGTGTGCGGGGGAGAGGCAGAAAAGTTTTAGAAAACGTGCTCAGCGTTCGGGTGTCTTTTGACTTCGGGTCGGCCATATTGGATAATGAAGGCGGCCATCTTCCTTACACTATATGTATGTGCACATGGTTATTCTCTGTGGGTTTCCCATAAAGCGCTTGAGTTATTTCCCTGAGATGTGGTCCAGGCCAGAGCTCTCATTTTCTGATTGTCTGCGGCCCACTTGTTATTCACAAAAACGCCTACGATACTATATATATTCTAGATCACAGAAGAGGCACATATCTCGTAAAAATCGAGAGAAATACGTTTATAGAGGAATCTAAGCGAGGCTGCATGCAAGTTTCCTAAGAGATTGCTGCACTTTTATTTATGCTTGAGAAATTTGATTGTAATCCCTGTGCAATAAAGAAAACAATTTTCATTTTATGTATTCAAGGTGCGACGAGTACACAGCAAATATTTGACTTAGGCAGCGTATTCTAAGGTAAAGCCTTTAAAAGCAACTCAAAGAATTATCGACACACTGACGGACAAGAACAGACAGGGCAGACAGAGAGGCAGATTGGATGATATTTGTGTGTGTGGGCAAAACTATTTCCCCACCACCCCCCTCCCTTTTCAACAACCACATCGCCTTAGACAGTGTGTGGACAGCTGCACGTGCTGGGGGATTGGACGCAGACGTCGACACGGTCGGGCAGGAGAGTGTGTCAGGAGAGTAAAGTTTGTGCAGAATTCCTGTATGCCCTAAAGTACAGGCGGGCAGGCGGACATACTGAGAGACGACACTGAGCAGGCCAACTAATACATGCATATGTATACATGTGTATGTGTGTGTGTGTGTGTCAGTCAGTTGCTTGGCCGCCTTTGCTGATGCAAAGATACGCAACTCGTAGAGAGGTTAGATGGGAACACTGTCACAACAAGAAGTTCTTCTCCTGCTGTGCAGTACGCACATTAATTCAGTCAAAGGTCGCCCCCCCCCCATGGCGAAGAGCTCGTTATAAGCCGAAGGGAGGGCTAGGCTGGCGTCGAGGGTCTGCCAATGGGGTTGCGTGGGTCGTCAACGTGCTCTCACACCAATAACATAAAAATTTGTTGTTGTAAATCTGCTCGGCAGTTTGTGCGTGAGAGTGGCACAGTTTAATAGCTACTCGCACACACACACACACAGGCACGCACGCGTACACGCACACAGACCTAGATACAGCCCCCTACACGTAATCTGTTGTGTAATGTCTTTAGTTGTGTCAACTGCGCTGCGTGTTGTGGCCCACTACAGCGAAGGGTCGGGCGGATGTGACGGGGCCAAGCGGGAACTGGCAACAAGGCACAGCCAATGTTCGCTGTCTGTAGCGGCAAAAACAGATTCTGAGTAAGTGCGAAAAATAGAATCGTGCAGAGCTTCCCTTCTAGCTGCCCTGGCCCCTTCAACCAGCTGAAGTTTTGAAACAACATTTAGATAAATTTCCCCAGAGAGACGGCTGAAGCGTTGGGCAACGGCAACGGCAACGGCAGAAGCAGAAGCAGCACAAAAATACATGAAGCCAACAACAGCAGAGCGAATGATGTAGTTGTTGCAGCAACCAAAGCAACAACAGCAGCAACAACAACAATGCACTCTGCAATAGTTGCAACTGCAAACTCGGTTTATATTGTGTACGCAGTTAGCTCCTGAAATTGAGTAATCAAGTTTCAATATCGCTCGTTAAAGCGCAAATATGATAGAACATGGACAATGCTGTAATTGATTGCTTTCTCGCCTTTTCAGTCATTTCCCTGTAATACTATTTGCAGGCTACATCAAGCAAAATTGCTATCTAATTGTGTGTAGGAAAGATTTCTTCCTGGTCTACTTTTAAACTTTGCATTAAAATATAAAATAGAAATAAATAATAACACATAAGTCTTATATATCCCTATAGCGCTTTCTATTCGTTATAACTTTATCATAAATCATTTGATTGTCTTGGCAGATTGTGTATACGCAGTGTATAACTTGTACACATTGCATGGGCAGCTCTTCTGTTTCGGCTAATTGCATATAAAACAGATATTATTTCAACCTATTTACTTCAAATTGAGACAACGTTCCGTGACCTTTTCAAACTATTCACACACCCACAGCTACCCCAAGCTGCCTGCGTGTACTTTTCAATAGCTGAATGACACAGGAGTCACTGTAGCTGGGAGCCACGAGGAGTGATTGCGCTCACTTGGAATAAGTAAGAGCTGCTCAATTTGGTTGCTCAACTATGTACTTGGTGGTTTAGTCATTAAGCTATTATGGGGTCATGTGGCTGCGTCTAGCCCCGTACAGGGTATGAATGGGAGTATGACTGGGTTTTGGCAGGAAAACCAATGACACGTGCAGCAGCAGTAGTAGTTGAGAGAGAGAGAGTGGGAAAAGGGAAAACACAACCAAATTGAGAAACATTTGTGGCACAACGAAACAGAAGCTGAAAACAAACTTCTGCTCGCTCTGCAGCCCGAATTTCATCGGGCTAAATGTCAAGTCATTAATATTCAAACCGTAAAGCCCACATTCCGGAACTGAGCAAACTGTTTTCACTACACAACGACGACGTCGGCGACGACGATTGCCACTCAGAGAGAGAGCAAGCAACAGCTCAATGGGGGCGACCAACGCATAATATTTAATTAGAGAATTGTTTAGACAAACTTTTTAATTACGTTCATCGTTAGACGTGTGTGTGTGTGTGGCTGGGTTGTATTTGTGTGAGTTATTAAGCGACCCGCATAAATCTTCAGATGTGGTTGGGGCCTCAAAATTTTCGAGAAAAATGCACGCTTGAGTGCGCCCTCGTGCAACGCCCACTTGTCTGTGCCATCCTCGGGCAGGATGTCTGCTGCTTCCGCCTATCCCGTCAGCATCCCGCCACAACCTACTCCGCCCCCACTGACCCACAGTTCCCTGACAGCTGGGGGACGAGCTCTGCTCTGTGCTGTGTGTGACCGTCAGCTGCATAAATTTTAAGCGACAGCAACATTAAAGTCAACATTTTGCCACTGGCCTACATTCGGGGCGTGGCAACTGATACTGCTGCTGCTGCTGCTGCCAGGAGGCAAGTGGGAACTGGGAACTGGGAGCTGGCAGTGTCCTTTTACTGCCTCCGCAAGTGCATCCGTCGCTGCCCGCGTCCATCTCTGCCTCCGCTCTGTCTTTCACTTTCGCTGACGTTTTGCAGCGTTGCACACTCCCTCGCACACACACTCACACACTCGTATGTATGTGCACATGTGTCTGTGCTTATGTAGATGAGTTCTTCGTAACGTGTGGAAAATTATGAAGATGAATTTGTGTTTGTTGTTGTTGCTTTTCTGCTTTTTTTTTGGCACACAGCGACAAAAAATCGCAAAAAGAGCATAGTAAAAATCGTGAGCTGCTCAAAGAGTGTCACTCACGACAGGCAGCCAGAGCGACAGTAAGAGAGACAAACGGGCAGGAGAATCTGACAGGGGGCAGGGGGTGGGGGCAGGGAGGGGGAGAAAGAAAATACGAGAGCGACACAGCATGCAGCCACTTGCTGGCGAAGCTGAGCAGCAGCTGCTGCTGGCAGACAGGAAAATGAACAGAATTTCTGTGAAAAATTACCTCAGAAATTCAACTAAAACGTTGAATACTCCGCTGAAAAGCGACTAAATGGCACTGGAAAATTCTACAAAAATCATAAAGACTCCTCGGCGCTGACAGCGAAATGCTCGTAATCCTCAACTTGAAGATACCCAGAGCAAGCAGTATGCGATGTAATTACAGCAACATCTTAAGCGGATGGAATGGGGCAACAAAATGAAAGGGCGTATTATTTATTCAAAGAAAACAAAAGGTTTTCAAATAGAAGCTTCGCAGAAGTTATAGAAGTTACTACTGCCGCATATGCATAGGCAAACATAATAAACCGATTGCCCATCACGTATACGACGCGTATACACCAGGTGCGATCGAATGCTATAAACAGTTATCGAGCTTAATTGGATGACAAGCGCAAACACGTCAATGCATTTGGCTGATGTGAGCCGTGGCATTGAATACAAATCGCAATCGCAGCGGTATGTGGCATGTGGCATGCGGCAGGGGCCAATTGGGGGCACTAAGTTCGTAAATGGCACAACTTGAGATAATTAATTGAGCGCAAAACAAAACACGATAGCAGCACAAGCAATTATCTACAATAACAATGACGCACACTTGCATGCTAGCTGGCCACACCCACTCACACACACACACTGACACAGACAACAATTAGATGGAATCTTTTGGCATTTAGCAGACGAAGAGAAATCGATTCTCTATTAACTAAACATTAAAAATCCTGATTGGCTTTTGTTTCGTTTCAGATAAATGCGCCGGTCGGAGCCCAACTCACACCTACACACACATGCCCACGCCCAGATGTGTGTGTAAAACAAATAGATCCAGTGAAACCAAGCCCGAAACTAGCTAAACCGACAGATGTGTTGTTTTTGCCCGCCAAGTGGCCCCGAGAAAAACAACTCGAGTGGGAGCGATGGCAAAAGGGGACTGTGCTAGACTTGGCAAATAGCCTGAGGTTATTTATAAGGCGGCTGGAACCAGGCTCATAAAAATACACACACACATACGCGAGGGAAATACAAGCTAAGCAAATAAATGCATCATAGCCGCAAGTAGATGAAAACGAATAGTATAGTAGGACAGCTGAAGAAAAACGTGCGAGTATGCAAAATATTGTGTGTGAAAAGTTTAAGCGATAAAATTGGCAATAAAATCCCCGAAAAACCGTCCCACATAAATCGCCGCTTATTGCATAAATATATCGCATATTTGCAAACACTATATAATAAATATAACTTTTACTTGACAAACGCGATTCGTTGCGAAAAAAAGCGGCAGTAAAACAATCAGCTAACTGAATCTTGGCGTCCATTCATTCTGTTTGTCGCTTGCGTTGCGTATACGCCACATGCGCCAAGCTGAGCTGGCATCACCATCACGTCAAGCCGTGCAGCTGCCGTCTCAGCAAAATACGATTTTAGGGAGGTGTTAAATGCGTGCACATATCTCTGGCGCGGCAGTTGCCGCCTCCTCCAGTTGTGCATCGGGCGACGAGTGAAAGTGCCGAAATTCGCATTATTTCTGCGTAGGTGAACAGTTATCGCTCTGGGGCCGGGACTGCGTATCATGCATCCAGGCTTGTGGAAAAATCGATCCAAAATGCGACCAGCCGCAATCGGCATGGTGCCGAGCGCACCGCATCGCACTCAATTGGCACAGTTACTTATCGGTGGCATTCTCTACATGACAATTGGTAAGTTCCTAAGCTAAGAAAAATGATATCGAAAAGACTTTCAGACTATGTAAAATAAAGCTAAAAATATGACGATTTTTCTGAAGTGTGTCTAAAGAATATTTGAATTAATATTAATAGAATAATAAAGCCTTAATTAATGTAATGTGGCAGAAACAGTATTGCAATATTTTCACTCATTAAGTTGTGCGTGTGTTAGAGTTGGAAATGAGCACAAAATTTGCATATGTTTAAAATAAATGAGTATCTTTCAGCTGGAGTGATGCGTTGTCGACTTCACTCCCGGCGAAATCTGTATGAAACAATTTACGATTTTAGAATTGTTGACGTCGTTCTTCAGCTACAGTTACAGCTGCGAAAACAATGCAGCAATTATGCACGCTATTTGTGTGTGTTGGAAAGTCGAAAAAGTGTTGAAATTGCAGGGGAATGCACAGCGACTATACCCATTTAATTATTCATTTGTATGACTTTCAACCTATGTCTATTTCATTTATATTATCCAACTACCAAGAAGGTTCCTGTAAGCAAGGCATATTTGTTAGTTTGCTGTTGGCAATATTAAATAGAGAAAGGTTTCTGTAGAATTGTTTTGTAATTTTGCACCTTGTTGCTTTGCAATGGCAGCTGTAAATCAGTTGGCATAAAGTTGATTGCATAAATTGAGGGTTTCTATTCAACACGCATACGCCCCGTTGGCTGTCAACGCTTTTTCAATGATTGCATTTGCCACGTGCACTTATGTATGCACATATGCACTCACATGCACTCGTACGTGCACTTAATGTCAAAACAGTTAACTCACTTAGTCGATAGACGCAGGAAGCCGTTGCCAAAAGGGGCGGCAGCCTGGAGAGCGCATTACGACAATTGCGGCTTCTCGCTGTCAATGCAGGCGCGCTGATATTTGTGGAATTAATCACGGATCCATGGCGAAAATGAATCGAAAATTGCACTTGCAACACAGCCAGCTTTAGAAGGTGTACTTTGTAATATTGTACGCCGTAATCAGGTGCCGTAGGCTGTCCAAATTGAGCTGCTATTGTGTATCTGTATCTGCAGCAACAAATTCATAAATGTTCGCTCGATTTCGCTTCATTTGTGTGCTGTAAGCAGCTATTAGCGTACTTTTTTGCCCTCGCCGAACACAGACCGATATAAAATGGGGCACACAGCTAGTGTAGACAAGACAAGACTCGAAACCATAATTCATGAACCGAGCAAAATGTTGAACTGTAAATGGGCAAAGGAAACAAGAGAAGCAACAGAATTGAAACTGCTGTGGGCCAGACAAACTTTACTGGAAGCCAAATGAGACAAATATGCTGCAGAAAAAAGGGGGGAGAAACAGCAGGCAAAGCAGATATGGAAAGAGAGCAGCCAAAGGTAGTTAGTGTGCTGAGTTTCAGCTTTCTTTCTGCTGTGAGTCTTGTCGTTGTGAACTTTACAGTTGACCCTCTTTGCAGAAGGCGACTCATACGTACTTACAAAATATTATATTGATTTTCCCTTTATGCCAGATATTTCCCATTGCCCGCGTGTCTCTTCGACGCAGGCGAAAGTTTTTCAACAGAACTCTTGCACCATCTTTCAATAGGTCGCCGCCCACTGGTGACTCTTACGCCTGCTTTTACTGCTGGTGTAAGATTGATTTATTCGCCATTTCTTTTCCGGTCGCTTCGTTTTATTTTTAAACATTATTCATAACTTTTTCATGCTTGCTGCGGCTTTCTTGTAATTTATTTCGAACCAGCATAAAATAAATTGGCCGAAATTTGTTAGCATTTAAAAATGATTTGCATTCGCCAAGAACTTTTTGCTGCTTTTGCCGCTCCCCCCTCCCAAGAACACTCTTCAGGCCACTTGCTCATTGAACTGTGCCGTACTGATTGGCTGCGGAGAAGCCAGTTCTATCGGAGGACAGAAACTAAGATTTGCAACACTTAAGTGCCATAAAAGCGCATATAATGTGTGCCCTGCATGGCGTTGCGTATACGCCAAGTCGGTCCACTGTGCTGCGCATATAAATTATGGCAATAAAAATAAAATCAACAGCGCTTCGTTTTGGTTTTCATTTTGTTTGTTATTTTTTTTTTTGTGTGCGTTGTACTTATTATTTTTTTTGCGCTGTTGAAAAACTTTTCACTTTCCTTTTTAGCTTGGGACATTATTTTTGCTTTCATTTCCGTCTGTTTGGTTTTATTGCAGTTTTCTGCTGTCGCTTTCGGTGCGGCTGGCACGGTTTCCTCTCTCTCTCTCTCGCTCTTGGCCCGCTCTCTTAGTATGTCGCTTACTCATACTCTATCCCCCCTATGCTCCTCGCTGATCCAGTTTCTGCTGTTTTTGTGCTCGCACTTTTCCGCCCAAAATAAATATAAAAAATTCGTTTCCAGTTCCGTCTGCCATTTTCACGAATTTTCTTCTTCTTCTCCAGCAACATAGAAAGAATTTTGTGCCGTTGCCTTTTAGTACGTTGGCTTTTGGCGAAGGTTTATCCATTGCGTACGCGCATTTCCCACCGCACCAGCAGCAAAACACAAAACAAAGAAATGAAAAATTATAGCCGACACCCTGGCAGCGCCTGCCGCCGGCCGCGCCCCGCTCTGTCGCTGTAAATGTGTTTTCGCCATCAATTTTTATTGCAAGCAGAGTGTATCAATAAATTTTACAGCAAAGTGTGGATTTAAAAGCAAAACTGCATCGATCTCCCACCCAGCCCCCCGTCTATGGCTGATGACCATACCGAATTGCTTTATGACCCTCGCTTCTACCCGTCTCCTTGTTGTTTTACCTACCATGAAGTCGACTATAGGCTGTGATTGCCAATTTCTTGGTATACAGTGCCAATTAGATGTAATCCGTTTATAAAACCGATCTAAACGACTGAATAGAGCATTAATCTGGGTGATTCCAGTACTTTACACTATCGTATTGTTGATGAACTGCTTCGGAGTTATGCTTGGCCCATCAAAGCTGTCTCGTGTTGCGAAAACAAACCGTAAATAAAATCGATAAGCGTTTGAGAAAAAATCATGAAGTTACAACACAAGCGGGTGTGGGCAATAAAGCGAAGGGTGAAAAGGAAGACAAGATAACAGAAATAAAAGTGTTGACAGCTGCTTTTATTCACCTGTCAGGCACAGAAGTCGCTAAACTGTTGATAAGCAGAAGGCGCCACACTGTCAGACAGATGTGTCAGTAGTCCATGTGGTTCGCCAGCTGCGCTTCCCGTGCCCGTGCCCATGTATCTCACTTAACCAGCAGGGCTGTGTCCAAGTGTAAAATGCCGGGGCAGCTACAGAAGCTGAAGGAGAAGCCAGCGTTGTGACAGCACAGCCAATAAAAATCCTTCACAATCATTTATCAATAACTTTCGGAGAGGGCGGGTGAAAACACACCCCGAAAACAACAGTAGCCACACCCACTCGAATCAAATACTCTGGCAGCGTGTGTAAAAACTATGGAAATATCAAATAATCATGTATAAGTGCTGTGGGGGAAGCGTAGGGGAATATGTCAAGTGCCTGTCAGAAAAAGAGGGAAGAACCTTATCGGGAGCGCTGTTCGTACAGCATCATCACCGGACTGTGTCGGACTGCATAAATGTCAGAAGGTTCAGGCGATTATAAATGACATGGAACTTTACTTGGCAGTGTGCGCACTCTGGACAAAAAATAAGCAATTGACAGTGGGAGGAGAAATAATTCCGATCCAGGCTCTTACTCTCTCCTCATGGAATGCTGCATGTTTTAAGAAATAAAAATAAGCACTTTAGCGACATTAATTGTATGAAAAGTTAATTTACTTCGTAATCGACAGCAAATCGAGTTTTTCTGAACAGGATGGACGCCATTTTGTTAGGGTAGAGTAGAGCCCCAAAGAATTCTGTAAGAGACACGCGCGCGCGAGCGTGGGCAGTCAAAAAATGTTTAATTAATTTTTATCTCAGCTGCTGTCTGGCTTTTGCCTTTTTGACGGCTTTTTAGCATAAAGTCGAGTGAAAATGTAATTCAATTTCGGTACGCAGTGGTTCTGAAAGAACTGCAACTGACAGTTCAATTCGGTACAAGTGTCTCGCAGAGTTATTCGCTGTCGCCTTTTACTTTTGTTTACGGGACTTGCCTTTTGCAAGGCAAATGAGTGGCAAGTGCAAGCAGCTCCTCACTCTGGCCGAGCACACGCTTTCGGAACGCAGAGCTGCAGTCAGTCGCCATGGCAGATCCAAGCTCTCAAACAATATCTGATAAGCTGCATCATGCATTTGCATACTTCCGGCAATTTGTTTTTGTGCGAACCAAACGAATCGAGACAAATGCAATAAGCGCACAAAAAACGACAAAAAGGCACAGAAAAGCGACGACAAAAAACTGAACAAAAATCGAGTAAAACGTGAACAAATACACGACGCATAAAGATAAAACCGAAGCAGGCGTGGCAGGGGTGCACAGCCGCATCCTGTGCTTCCTGCACACATAGCAGAGCAGCGCCTGGCACTAGCCGAGAGCTCACATTGTGCATTCAAATTACGCTGCCGCATTGTTCCCCGTTCCTTCCGCAGCGGCCGCGCTTCATGCCAATCGCAGTTACCCAACTCCAATTTCAACTACAACTTCTATTCGCTTCGAACTCGCTCTCGAATCCGCCCATCAGCGCGTTGTTTATATACGCTGTTTGCCATTTCTACCTCCTCCCGGCTACTCGCTCTGTACATAGTTTTCAAAAATATTGTTAGCCATAAATTTGGCGACACAAGCAGTAGCAACCTCCTCGAGCAGCGCAAAGCATTCCAAGATCAAGCAGTATTTTTCTCTCGAAGAGTCTGGCATTTGTTTAGAAATAATATCAAGTGTTAGCCAAGTCAACTGTTTGTTGCCCACTTAGGGCAACAAATGCATCTACAGTGCACATGTGTCGTAGTTTTAGCCTAAATTGACAATATCCGCGTGGGAAACTTGTAGCTAAATATGTTTTGAGCACATTAATAAATTTAATCTTTAAGATACAATCTATAAGATTTTTTTAAATTTTATTACAAGAGCAGCCATTTTTTTTTATTACTTATTTAAGTCTACTTATAATTTTAAGTTATTTTTCAAAACTTGCGCATTGTTGCCAAAATATCAATAAAAATGCAACATACCAATGAAAGGCAACAAAATACGATTTCTTCCGAAGCGTTGCATTCCATTGTTGTATACCCAATATGATATATTGTATGTTCCCTATGCAGTCGGACTGTGCAATCCCGTATCCTATCATGCGCTTGACCTATATGCATAAATATTTGCGCGCTATATGTAAATACGTATGCGGGAGCGTAAGCTTTAAATAATGCAAATTGTCGTATTGTTTTACTTTATATATGTACATAAACTTGTGCTATAACATACGCGTATAGATTCTGCAGCAACAATAATGGAAAGGAGAGAAAAGAGCTGAGGGCACAGAAATGATTACAAATTGAAATGGCAAATACTCGGAACACAAATACGACGGCGCTCCGAATGGAAACCTCTAATAAAAAAAGACATTTCCATTACGGCGATTAAATCGCTGGATAGACAAGAGACAGAGAGAGAGAGAGAAAGAGAGAGAAAGACAGAGAGAGGGAGAGAGTGGGCAGCTACTGTAGATAGGAAGGAATGGGGACAGAGTATAAGGCGATCTAGGATTCAGTTTGTTTGTGCTTCCACATCAACGCCGCTGAATTCGAGCGGGTACACTGCGATGAATTGGTGTGGCATAAGGCCGGGTTTGCCATTATTTCAATTGTTATTGTTTATATTCATTGGATGCTGCCTCTTCTGGTGTTGTTCGTTTTATGTGCCGCACAGTGGAGGAGGAGGAGTAGAAGAGAGAAAGAGAGAAGAAGAAATCAAAATATTTGCCATAAAATATTTTCGTGCGCTTGTGATATATGCATTTTTATGGCAAACAATATTAGCCTGACATAATTATCAATCTTTATGGGGTAGCAGCTTAAATGGCCCCAACAATAAAATGAATCAGGCAGCAGATAGGCGACCGGAAGAGCAGCCTGGCCATGCACGGGATAACGTTGCGTATGCACAACGTAGCGCACAATTGTCTGGCAGAGAAAAAAGGATGCAGAGCAAGGGATAAAAGATTCGCCATTACACACACACACACACACGCTGATAAAATTAGCAATTCCGAGCTATTTGGTGGGCTATATTAGCAGCAGATATATTCATGCTGGCTGCCGCACGGGGCGTATGAGTGTTGCACCGTGACGGTGCAGCTGCCAATGTGATTGTGGGTGTGCGAGTGTGCCAGTGTGTGTTGTGGTTTGGCCTCGCCTGCACAAGGGGCGCTGTCAATTTCGATGTGGCTGCGGCTCTTTCTATTGCCACGACACACCCAGCCCCCCGCAGCCCAACAAATGGCGGCAGACAGCATCGAGATTGGGGGACGCGTGTCGAAGCATCTCGCTTGGAAAATGGGTGACAATTCATGACAGAGCAATGCGCGCAATTTGCATATATGGTCGGTCTGGTCGCTTGGGTCCGCTCCCAGGTTGCTCTTTTTCGGTCAGGCCGCAAAATTCTCTGGTGAATTTGTTAGCAGCTTCGGCTGCGCCTTGACATGGTCACACACACACACACACACACACACTGAAGCATTATGCAAAAATTCATTTGCAGTGCATTTTGGCATCGCAATAAAAAGAGAAAACTCGTTCAAATTTTAAATGCAAATGACACCCAAACTGGAAAAGGAAACTAACTGGACCCACAGCAGGTGGCATGAAGCATGAGGAGTACGCGGTGTACGGGGAGTACGAGGAGATTGGATAACCTAGAGTAAAGCGAGGCCGGCACACAGTTGACAAAGTCAAGCACACAAATTGTGGTTGCAGCTGCTAGATTAAAAACAAAATTAGTTTTCTTTGAATAATCCCATGCAGTGGCACCAGCCCAGACAACCCGGACAACCCGGGCCAAAATCAGTTAGTTCGAGCTGATAAACCATAGAACCGGGCGAGTGTTTATTGCTTTCTGTGGTTTCTCTGTTCGGCCGAAGTGAAAAACCTACGGACTGAAATCGAAAACCATTAGGAGACATTGCAAGACAGAAGAAAACCAGTTTAAGCAATTCGTTCGCAAAAACCCATTAGCACTCTTGGACATTTGGTATAAAGCCAACATAAACGACAAGCTCGAAAGATACTGAAAGGCTAGGAAACTGTAGCCTAAAGATTATATACAAATAGGTTGAGTTTTAGAAGAGAAAAATAATACAAGATTGCAGAAATTAAACAGAAACTAAAAAATAAACATAATAATCGTCTAATAGATTTTCGTTTTAAGTCCCACATCCACT
This sequence comes from Zaprionus inermis, assembly GCA_018151445.1. NCBI lineage: Eukaryota > Metazoa > Arthropoda > Insecta > Diptera > Drosophilidae > Zaprionus > Zaprionus inermis. The sequence continues at coordinate 2,497,251 of JAECXD010000673.1, read as the reverse complement.
TGAGCAAAAACCCAGCTGCAATCAGGAATCAAAGGGCCACATTGAGATTCCGTGAATTCCAGCAAGATCCTTCTCTCAATGTGCACTACTCAGTCCTCCCCTCCCCATGCCTTTCATCATTTATGTTCAAGGAAGGAAGAGGAAGAGGCTAAGAAATATAAACACAAACTGGCTGCCTTCTTTTTTCCTTCGTTTTATTTGCGGCCAAACAATGTGAAATACTTGCGGGCTGCGAGCGGGTCCGAAACATGCCAGTAAGTATGCAATGGAAATATGAAAAGGCGAATTCCTTTCAAATCCATGTGAATGTAGAGGTAAATGTTGTGGAAGTCCGTGGCGCATAATATGCGCCCCAAGGCTGCAGCCGGAAGCAAGCGAACAGTGTGCCCATTTCTAAAGATTGTCCCGAGCAACAATAAAAAGCACGAAGAACTTCAGCAACTAAACAACAACAACGAGAACGATAGGGCTGCACTGCAGTCGATTCCAGGAGTGCAGGAACTGCTTTATGAGTCGCCCGACGTTTCCTGTGGCCCATAAAAAGCGAGCAAGCAAATTGAAATCTCACTTCGTGCCACCCGTTGTGCCGAGGCTGCCGCGCGCTGGCTGCCAAATTCATAACCAAAACAGCCAACGAGTCTAACCGAGTCCTCTTTGTGCCCCGCAAACCCAGCAATTCTGCATCGGCCATGCCGGGAGACGACGTACAGCCAAACCGGCGTCGTCTTTGACTGAATACAGCAGCCAAAGCCTCTAACTGCTCATAATTTATGCTAACGGCAATTTAAACTTCGCCCGTTATTTATTAAAGTCCCGCAAAGTTGCCTGCAGATCCTGCGTTGCTGCTATTGTAAGTCGCGCCTTTCTATTGAACGCACTACCGCACAGTGGGCTGCACTGCGGAAGTAGTTAACAAAAATTGAAGCTAGTGGCTTAATAAAACAAAATCATTAAAAAAACATATATATATTTATAGATTATAAAAAAATATTGCATATAAAATGTCATCTTCTGCTTGGCTTTTAGAAAAAAATACAAAGAATTTAAATTACTTGCTCTCCTAGCTTGTCATTTCTTTAATTATTATTAACTTAAAACTTAAATTTCACTCACTTTTTACAAGAATTTTGATTTAACTAGTTGGCTTAAAGTCTTGCGGATTTGTGATGCATACAACATTTAAATACGTCGAGCAACAACTGCAGCTTAGACCTCTCGATTGCCCTTCTTCCTCTTAATGAGCTATAGCCAATTTGTGTAAGCTGCCTGGTATGCAAATAGAGAGAGAGAGACAAGCAGGAAGAGAGAGAGAGCGAGAGTGAAGCACAACAGAATGGTTTTGCACTGTATTTGCCTGCCCTTTTTCCACTGTTTGTTATTGGCACCCAGATGGACCGGCATTTGGCTACTGTCTGTTGCCAAAAAGTGACCCAAATTTACAACCAGTCGGCGGGTGTTGCTGCATCCCCCTCCAGCCCCCTCTACCCCTTGAGCTCTTGTGCTGCTGCTGGCTCTGGGCGTGCGCTGCTTGTTCTTGTTTGTTTGCCTGTACGCTGGTGTCAGTCTGCTTGTCTGTGCGTCCGTCCTGCAGTCACAGTGTCGCACAGTGCCATCAAATTGCTGCTGCCCCTAGGCAAATGCAGGCTCTGTTGGGGCAGCACAGAAGTAAAAATGTGAGTGTGATTGTGTGTGTTTTGGTTTGGTTTCAGGCAACCCTGGCACGTAACGCTACACAGTTTGAGTGAGTCACCGTCCCCGTCAGCGTCATCGTCATCGTCAGCGTCGACGTCAGCAGCAGCCTCGTTGCCTGCAGTCGAGTTAAGTGTTTTATATTTTCGTTTAGCAGCTGAAAGTTGCATCCTTCGCATCGTTCGGGGGAACGACAGGATAAGGCGCGGCGCGACGAGGCGCAGCTCTGCTGGCGGCTGCGTTGTTTTATGCTAAAGTTAAAAGGCAGTTTTGTTGCTCCACCAACACATGCATAACGCACTTACAAACACACTCGCTCAGCTCCTTCAACCTCCTGCATCCTCCTTCTCATCCGCCAGGCAACGTTCCACAAATTGCTCGCTGTGACGCTTTCACTTTGCCGTTTGCAGTTTTAAGCGCTCCTGAGATTCTGCAGTTTTATTGGTAAGTTGGACAGATTGAGGTAAAGTGATATTAATGTTGATGCTACCTGCTACAAACTGAACGCTCAAAAAGCGTGTCCCCTCGCCACCTATGCCTCCACCACCCTTCTCCGGGCACAAACAACACGAAAACTAAGCGAAACTTTTGTGTCGTTTCTCCTGCTGCGCTGCGCTTCGTTTCGTTTCGTTTTGATGCCTTCAAGACAGTTCGCAACTCAAGTCGCGCGCAAAAGTTTAACCTGCAGTTAAAAGAGAAATTTGCCAGCACTTTACAATTTAATAGAGTTCAACTTCATTAAGATGTGTTCGGTTATAAGTTAATAAAGGTTTGAAACAACTGCATGTGTAGTGCGATTTATTCGCAGTAGGTCTCGTGACGATACAATTTAAGATGCATTCAAAATTCGCAATTTTTTTAGGTACTTGAAGACATAATACAAAACTACAATGTTGTTGTTGCAATTCTAATCCTAGAGTCAGTTTTATACAGATATGAAAGTTAATTTTCACTTCGCAGCACCATAGCTTGACTTTGAATTCGCTTATTGCGGGATTTATCATAGATACCAGCTTCTTTTTCAGTGTAGGCTTAGCTGCTTATTATATTATATTATATTATATTATATATTATATTTTTTCCTTAAATTGTTTAAAAGTCAAAGTCCAAGTAGAAAAATTCTTTCTCGCGCAAACTTTTTATTTTGTCGAATATTGTAGCGATTTCCTAGATTCTTGCTAGAGGGTTCACGTTCTGTCTCGCTTTCACGCAAAACTCTGTCGCAGAAGTTTCCCTTTTTATTGCAGTTTAATTTAAAAACTTACATGAGAAACACACTTCTTGCTCGCCCGCTTATTATGCATTCCGGCAACTCTCGTTACAGTTATCGCGCTAAAATTGCACGCCCCCACGCGCCTTCATATCCCGCTGGCACGTGCATCTGTCGGATACAGCACGGCAAGTAATTACATGTATTTTTTTTTTCGAGTTATTTTTCATGCACTCGTCGTCGTCGGGATGGGATGGACTTCATGCGAAAAATATGCAGTGCGCATAATTGACATAAAAAACAATTCCGTTTAAATGCTGCATGTTTTTTTTTCGCTCGTATTTACCCGAAACGTGTTTAGAACGCGTTACACGCTTTCCAACACTGTCTTTTGGCGCCCGATTTTCCGGATGCAGTTGTAGTTGTTGCAGTTGCAGTTGGCGCTGCAGTTGCATCATTATGTGGCATAAAAAATATAAACTGCTCTCAAATGAAATTTCACCTGCTATCAACAAATTGCGCTACTTTACAGGTTAACTGCAGCGGAACAGACAAGGTGTCCGTGACGTGGTGAGACGAGACCAAACTAACTACCAACAACAGTGGCAACAACAACAGCAGCAGCCACTGCCGACAACAACAGCAGCAACAACTTCACTTGATGTGCATGACTTGCAACAAAGCGAGCTTCTCTGCTTGTGGCTCGTTGTGTGTGCGAGAGTGTGAGTGCCAGTGTGTGTGAGTGTGTGTGTGTGCGGTTGATGGCTGACACAGCACAGAAGCACGGCTACCATTTTGAGGCAGTGGCTGCTGATGTGTGGGAGTGTTGGAGGGAGGGGGAGGAGAAAGGCAGAGCTGCTGCTGTTGCTTTTAAAAGCACCGAGTTTACGACGTGTTGGAATTTTTATGCGTTTTAAAGTATTTGCAGAACATCCGGCGATGTTGTCGCTTCTGACTCCTGACAGCAGCACATGGGCACAGTTTAGTGAAAAGCAAAGGGGGCTGGACGACAGGTAGGGGCACTACCTCTGCTGCTCCGGATGCTGTGCAGTGCGCGTAAAACTGTATTCAGCATAGAAAACTAAGTTATGCGAGGCAGTGTTGAGTTACGGCCAAACTCGAGCGACTACGTGTGACTATCGCATAGCTAAATGTTCATAAAACCAAAAACAAGATGAAGACTAAAAATATTTTCTCATATATGACACTGCAATGTGATACCCTGGGGCAATTCGATACTTCGTAGTCGTGTTTTCCATTTGAAATGAATGCAATCAGCCAAATAAGTCAATTTTTTTTTAGTACAGTTTAGTTTATAAGATGAAGCAAGCAGATTGGTAAAGTAAATATTCAAATTTTCTACGGTTCACAATTTATATGTGCTCTGTCGATCTCTGCAGTCCCATGCCATGAGCTGCTAGGGTATATAAACTACGTCCTTAGTTGTTTATGATTTCATACGTGTGTTATGTATAATAAGTATTCAGTAAAGTATTTCTATATAATAAAGTAATAATATACTGCCTCATTGTAGCCTGCATACCAAATAGTTTGTCTTGAACTTTTTTTTTGCAGCTTTATAGCACATAGAGGTTTTATCTTCGTCACGGTAATGCCTTCGCTTGCCCGCATGCATGCAACTTGCTGTACAGGGTATAATAAGCAGCAGCTCGAGAGCAGAATACGTGCAGGCAGGCTCTTTCAGTGGGGCACTATGCTTACCACTTTACGATCAGACATTTCAAGGGGGCTGGCTGAAGGGAACGGGCATGGGGGAACACACTATACGAGCTGCTTGAATGACACGTTGCGGAAGTTGTGGCTTAGTTAAAATGTGTGTGAAAAGGCAACAGCCGACAGTTTATGCTCGCGAGTGTGTGTGTGGGCTGAGCTTAGCTCAAAAATACAGCAACTTGTTTGTTCAAAAGGCATAAAACACAAAAATTAACCAAGCTATCCCTCGTCTTCTGCCCCATCCCCGCCTGCATGGTGAGCTGCAAGTGGAGGTGCGTGCTTTTATGTCACCATTACCGCATCATAAAATCCTTTTTGTGTTGAACTAATGATGGATGAATGTAGCCACAGGTGGAGATTTAACACCCCTGGCCCAGTGCCACGGGGGGCTGACACTCGTCTGCTGCATGTGGTATCTGTATCTGCGCTCCACTCCTCACATATGTCTGTGCGCGTATCTGCATCTGTAACTAGAGCACCCTACCTGCCGGTCCATTAGGAAATTGCATAACGTTAAGCTCTGAAGCTAATTCTCACCTCATACCCACTCCTCGCTCTCGCTCTCGCTCTATCTCTCTCTCTCTCTCTTTCTCTCTCTCTGGCTCTCCGATTCACATTCATTTTGAAATGCATTATTCGGATTTCGCAGTACGTTAGTTTGGCGCGTTTATTACCAAAAATATGTTTGGCTTTCGCAAATTGAAAACTAATGTTAGCAACTTTCGTCTGCGAACTGCCACCTGTTTTGCGGCAGCACAGCCAAATTAATATTGCAGTTCATACATAATTAGGGGCAAGTACAACACGGTTTTAATTAACTAATTAAGCCAGAAATGTCCCAGTAACATTTTTAAAATACATCTGCATGTTGCAACTAGATATTCTGTAAAGTGCTGTAAAATGTTACCTAACTAACGCCAAATTAAATAATTAAATTAAAACATTTCGAATATTTATTATTTCAAAAAAGTACGATGACCAACAAGTTTTAATTTTGAATCGACAGAATCAGTTGGGAAATAATTCCGAGCCGTCAATAACAATAGGCATTAGTACTGATACTTTTTAACATTCCTAAAAACTATTTAATATCATTAATCAATTACCCATTTGTTATGCTAAAACTCAAACATTTATTCCACACTGCATTGCAAACTGTCATTAAATATTCAATCAGCCAGATAATTGAAACCGCTTTCCGCTGCAAATGTCAAACCGATAAATGCAGCAAAAAAAAAAAGTGGAGTGAAAAAGAAAACTGTGAAATGCATTCGGCAAATCTGTTTACACATGCGGTTTGAGCTGACAGTTTTGGCTGCAACACGATAAACACATAATTTGCTGCATAATTCATAAATAAATGGAACAATAAATAGACCTAAACAAAGCTCGAAATCGTAGCTTAACGTGGAGCATGCTAATCGCTGCGACGCTAGAAAAACCTTGCACTCGTTGGACAGTGTAATATGAAGGGCGATGATGATGATGATGATGCACGAGTAGAGACCGCAGACTATTAGGTTTTATTAAGCGTGATCTAATGGCAGCCCGACCCCATGTGCAAGCCAACTCTGCCACAGTGTTTTCTCTCGCTCCAAACCTCTCATATATCTGTGGTTTTTTCTGTTTCGGCACAAACATTTATTTATCTATTTATTTATGCATTCAAATTCAGCTTCAGCAGCGAATCAGTTGCAGATGGATTTTCAAATTTGTTATCGTTATATGAAACCCAAACATCGGTCGACACGTTTATTTAGAGCATAATTAAAATTGTTTACCACAAAAAACGATGGTATTTTGTATTTTAATTTTATTTTGTCATATGTGAGTGTCGCTTGTACGTTGTGCATATCAAATATTAATGACCTCTCTCTCTCTTTCTGTGCAACAAATTTATCTGATATGTATGCTGAATATCGGGTGGCATTCTGATTCGAACTCGATTTCTGTGTGCAATACAAGATATGTCAACTCTGGCTGCAACGAGTGGACATTTGTGAACCTAATAATGTAAATATTTGCTCTATTTTTGGACGAATAATAAACTAATCCAGTTGTGCACTCTGTCAATTTTGTAGTTCCGAATTTTCAGCTTCCGTGTGAGTGGAACAGAAAATACTTGCAGAGTAGTGGCTGCCATGAAGTTAACTGAAAAAGGGCAGGGCTGACACACCCCAAGGCTACGGGCGGAGCTGACAGCAGCAGCAGAAGGGGCGTCGAGCTGTCGGCCAAATTGGATTTGCCACGTTACAAGGTGTAAACATACGCAAGGTACATAAACACGAGGGGTTCTGCAACTTCGATTGATACTACTTTTTCTTTTGGCTACGCAAGGGCAGAGGAAGGCCAGAGGGCGTGTAAGACGAGCTTGAGCTGATATGCAAATAACACGGGTTGCCGAGTTGGCCTCAGCCGTGCGCCTGCGTTACCTGTAGCTCTGAATTCATTGCCAAAGTTGGCTTATGAAAACCTTCGACTCGATTCCCAGCGCAATTAAAATAGTACAAGTAGTAAAGCCAGATAACGCGAAAGAGGCATAGCAAACCGGAGAGCGAAACTCGCATAATTGCTGCCTTCCGGCCTTTTGGAAACTCATTTCCGGTTTGGCTGCCTCCAATGCTGCTCGTCGCAGCGGCATGTAAATTGTATGCCAATTTGTCGTTAGTCAATAGTCCCTCTCTCTCTCTCTCTCTCTCTCTCTCTCTCTCTCTCTCTCTATCTCTCTCTTTCTCTCTTCATCTCTTTTGAACTCTTACGTCCTGGCCCTTCTCGCTCTACATCTGTATGTTTTTCTAACAATAATTAGCCCTAATTAAGTTCGCTGTAACCGGACCCTGGCACCGCATTGCCAGCGTATCTGGTTGTGTGCTCGTTTCTGCACTGGAATGTGTGCGTGTGTGTGTGTGTATCTGGCTGTGTGTCGGAAAAATGCTTGGCAAATGCCTTTGGGCATTTTCAGTGAAATTGTTAAGTAACTGCCGCAGCATGTCGAACGTAGTTACTTAGTTATTTAGTTAGTGCCGCGTAAAAGTCTGCGGGCAATTTTGCGACATTTACCAAGCATTTATTTAAACTTTTGCCTCTGCCTTGTCTTCATGTATGTATGTATAGTATATGCGTGTGTGTGTGTTTGTGTGTGTGTGTGTGTACATCTGCAGTGTTGTAGAGTGTTTAATTAAAGTATGCAAAGTTGTGTCAGCTGCCGTGCCATGTCGTGCCGACTGCAGCAGCTGTAAATAACATCTGGTTCTGCGAATACGAGAGTATCTCAGAGATTCGTGTTGGCCCGATGTCATCGCCGGCTTTGTGTGCTGTGTATCCCCTTAACCTACGCCGCTGTGTGTGCTCTCTGCTCTCTGCTCTCTACTCTTGATTGTCGGTAGTGTTTGTGCTTTGTGTGTGCTGCGTACGGCGTTTGTCATGTCGCTGAAATTGATATTTTAATTAATTTTTCGTACACAAAACTTTGTGTACTAATGCACATAACTTTTGAATGACCAAGTTTTACCTCAGCCAAAAATACCGTACACATACATGAACCAACATTCTTATTCCTTCATTAATATACTGCCGGCAGCAGTTTCTCTTGCCTTCAAAAAAAACTGAACAAACAATATTTACTTTGAGTAGGATGTACAAAATGGCGGCATTCATTCATGAAAAACTGCGAATGCGGCGTAAGAAATGGAGAGCGTAACTTTTTATTGAAAACAAAATCAATATTAAATATATTTGGCATTTGAAAGGATTTAGATAAAGCTAGAAGTAAGAAAGTAGAAGGAGATCAGCCAGGTGGAAGGAAATAATTAAAAGACTACGTATTCTTAAAAAAGAAACACAACATATTACGAAACTACTTTATATGGTGGGATGATGATGATTTAAGTACAAATTTTATTAAACATGATGTAATTGGTGACTAACTATTCTCTAGAGGGTTATTAAGAACTTTGGTTGGGGATTCGTTGCGAATGATTAGATCGCTTGGCGTTTGGGACAAGACCTATTTTGGCGGGCAACAGGATCCACAGCAAGGACCACAGCATGGAGCACAACCGGGTGAACAGCAGGGAACACAGCAGGGAGCGCAACATGAACCACAACAGGGTCCACAGGCTCCACAACAGAGACCACAGCAGGTACCACAGCAGGGACCACAGCAGGGACCACAGCAGGAGCCACAGCAAGGGCTACAACAGCCTCCACACGGTCCGCACGGTCCACACGGTCCACACGGTCCGCAGGAGCCGCAGCACGGCGAGCAACAAGGTTGGCAGCACGGTTGGCAGCAAGGTTGGCAGCATGGTTGACAACATGGTTGACAGCAAGGCTGACAACAGGGCTGACAGCAAGGTGTGCAGCACAGTGCGCAGCAGGACCCAGGGGTGCACATATTTCAATTCTTCGAGCGCGCAGCATGTACGGTAAAAGAATTGGCATGAAGTGGAATCCATTGAGTATGATAGAGAAACACCTGAAGCGTGCTTACCTTGAGCCCGCCAGAGAATTGAACACCGTTTTCGAATTTTGATAGTCTGCTTTCGAAATTTGTTGTTTAGACTATTTATGAAAACATTGCTACGACTCTGGAAAAAATGACTTAATCGGTAGAGCTATCTTCTACCCTGGCCCATTGCATTCTTTCGCCTCATTGCCAGACCCACTATAGAATCCGCAAACGTTGCCATATCCCCCATCTTCGACAAAAAAAAAAAAAAAGCAAAACCTAAACAAAGCCCAGGAAAGTTGTTTGAGTGCCAGCTGCCCCCGGGGCAGGACAAATCATGGCGTACTTTGACAAATCACACACGGCTCCTGTCGCCCAACTAAGCGTCTAGTACCCGCATTGCCGTTCTACGCTCGCCCCCTCCCATTGCGCCTCTGGCCCGCGGCCACCTGAGCGACTCTCAAACTTTCCGTCATTGACAATTGAACGGCTTTGATCTTTTCAACGCGCCTCCAATTTTTGCGTGTCGATTGCAAACTCTGTGTGGGTGTGTCGCCAGAGGCTGTCCTCCATCCCACTCTACCTCCAACCCCTCCTCCTCGCTATCACTCAGTGAGGCTGTTATGTAGGCATTCGTGCGTACATTTGTCAGCGAGGCAAAAGACGACAGGACGAGGCTGTTATAGGGCACAGGCAGCTGGCATTGGATGCATGAAACCTTTTGTCAATTACGAAGCTTCCACTTTTTGTGGCACTGCCACACACTGTCGCTGACACACGACATACACAGAGAGACTGGAGAGAGTGAGGGAGAGGGTGACAGCGAGTGGCATGAGAGCGCAGCTTGCGTCGTTGCTACTGAGAGGCTGAGGGAAGATGAACAAAAAATACAGCAGGCAAAGATGAAATGATGGCCGATTTCTGGTACAGACCGGGGACCTGTCAGACACCGCCAACACACCATGACCTGCCTCCCGCCGCCTTACCAACTCCCGTCGAGGCCGAGGTCGGGCGTGGCCCATCAACCACTCGACCCACCATCGTCGCTGGCGTCAAGAGCTCGTAGCAATTAAATTGACGTACGGGTTGTCAAACTTGAAATCATTCGCCGTTTTAATTGGAGCAAAAACTCCGATCAAATCATTTGCCCAGGGGCCACGTCACTTGACTCGCCCAGTTTAGCATGTCGCGGTTGTGTTGCACATTCTCCCTTTGTGTTTTGTTTGTACAGACACCCTGTACCCGCGAACCATCGAGCTAAAAAAATATCTGTATGCAATAAAAATAAATATGTTGCAGTACAATGACAAATTTAAACACACTCCTTGCATTGAAATATCACAATTATAAATTTTTCCTAATACTACTCTTAGATTTTTTAGAAAGCATACTTTCTTGGCAAATATATTGTATTTTCTGTGAGGTTTTAAGCTGCACTTCGGAGCTTAAGTGATTACAAAATATGAAAAAAAAGAGCTTAAAACAAATATTTATTTATTTATTTGTGTATTTCGAAAATTGTATTTCCGACTCGCTGCGTATTAGGGTCAGGGCAAACGGATCCCAATTTCAATTGCCGCACAATCGATGCAGTTGTTGTTGCTGTTGTTGCTGCAGAATTTTAGCATAAAAGCTTTGATTTGAAATCGAAAAACTGAAACTGTCAGTTACAGGCGGCAAACGCGTCAGCGTCATCGATCGATTTGGCCAGGATTATGGGTAAAAATATTAATTTATATCCGAAAGTGGCTCCGGCTGTGGCGTCATCGTCGTTCGGCTAAAATCAATGGAAATGCTGAATCGAATCGAGAAATGAATTGGGATAGACGAGCGACGTTTCATTTGTCGAAATTGCTAGTTAATTGGCGATTCAGCAAATATCATGCCGAGTACGGGCCGCAACCCTGGACCTGCGACCCGGCTGTGCGGCTGTGCGTAGTCCGTGCGCCAAGTCATCGACTGCGGCGACACGACGCGCCGCAAACAACAATCAATTTTAATGAACGCCATTCATTAAAAAAGTTTGCAGTGCGAAAATCACAACAGAACAGCGAGAGGTGGTCGGGGAAATGGTGGGGGGGATCTCGGAGCGGCGACGACTTGTAGAAGCCACTTAAACGGCGTTGATTAATTCGAAACCAAAAACTGACATTCGCCACCAAACAAAAGCAGACACGCCATGTGCCGTCACCTGCAGAAGCTGCCAGCTGTGAGTACGAGTGTGTGTGAGTGTGAGAGTGTGTGTGAGAGTGTGTTGTTGAAGGTGTGGCAGGTCCTCATGTCTGGCTGCCTGGGCTGACTTCGCGGTTTAGCTGTTGACTGCACGCTGCGGGCTTTCTGTGTATAAGCGTCACGCGCATATTTGCCACATCGTCAATTAATGTTGTTGTACTGTGCGTGTTGTTGTTGTTGTTGTTGCTGCTGTTTGTGTTGTTCCACTTGGGGCTTGACAATCAGCTCAGTTTGCCAGTTTGTCAGTCGCTGGAAACCACATTAAACGTCGCCGCCGTTGCCAGCGCCAAAATAATTTATTCATTTATGTCCAATGAGAAATTTCGAATATTGCTGACTAGAAAAGGAAGCCACAACGTCAACTTTCGTTAGTGCTTTTGCAGCTAATAAATGGCATATCGAATGCATACAGAATCACAAAATGACAAAAATTATTGACGTTTTTTTCATGAAAGAGAAAGTAATCTCAGCTATGACACAAGCGAAAACTGAAACTAGAATAAAAAGTTGTAAAATCGAATGTAATCTTGGAATATTTGAGTGCATGCGAACGGGATTGAGTTGCAGCCAATCAATGGAAATGTGAATGACAGCCAAGATTCAATAGAGAGTCAGCAGTACTTGATTCGCATATAAAATTGCTTCAACTGTGCGTATACTTAATGTGCCATGAGCAAAATTGCGTATACGCACCGTAATTTGATAAAAACTCAAGGAACACATGTGATGCCGAATTAATATAAATTAAAATATGTATACACCTTATATGTATACATATATAAATCGCGAATATTTAATTTACTAAGATCTATAAGTCGGTACCTTGCTGGTGCCGCGGGTTGCGGCATCCCAATTTGAATGTGTCTGAAACAGGCCGCAGGGTGTCTTAAGCACATAGCTTGCTGCATACCTTACCACGTGCGATACGTGACATACACCCGCCGATTCGTAGCTCAAATTGCCATTTCGATTAACAAGAAAACAACTTTCTCCTTCTTCTTTTCTTTGCCAAATCAATTTCAGCTTCGCATCCGCAGACGACAGCAGCATCGGCTGCGGCTACAGCCACCGCAACAGCCAGTTTCGAAGAGAGTATGGATACATTATCATCATCAGCGTCAGCGTCATCGTCATCATCATCGTCGTCGTCGGGAGCGGCGGCGGCGTTGCTTGCCTTGGCCCAAAGCGACCGAGTTGGCGGTGCCGGATTGTCCTTGCTGCCCGAGGTCGCCGCCCTGTCGGCGACTGGTGTCCTTGTGGAGCCCTATCTGGACGGCTATGCCACATCGAATGTGACCACCCAGATCGGCACCCATGCCTATCTTCCCTGTCGGGTAAGCCCAATCCACCCCCCCTTCCAATCCGTCGAATTGCTTATGCAGCACAAATATTTCATAATTTTGGGTTTCGTTTGGTTTATTTGATTCTTATTACGGGTATTTTCATACGTTACGTGTGCGTTTTAGCTTCAGTGTAGCCATTCTTATTTGTAATTATTGTTAGTATATACCTCTCCCTCCCTCCCACTCTCCCACTCTCTCATGCAGTCGCCTCTAACCAAGCCGGCCATAGGAAACACATTATATTTTATTGCGTAAATATTTGCCAGGCTACTCGAGGCATTTGGGCGAGAGGTGTGACCGCATCGTGTATTTAACACAAAGCTCAAAAACAAATGCCACCAAATTATGACCGCCCGCTCCTCCGCACTCCCCACAGGCAGCGGGAGCGTACGCCGTCGGTTGTTTGCGCAGGTGTTTAAAGGTCAACTCCGGACGGGGCTGGGGGCAGGTGGGTGAACATGCAAATTGTTTGCTCACAAGTTGTAAATATTGTATTGCGTGTGCGTGTGCCCAGCGAAAAGCCCGAAATTAAATTTAAACAAATTAGTTTTATAGCCTTACGTGACTGCTGCTCCCTACCGAACTCGCCGAACTCGACAAATGATATAGTAATATCCCCGGAGAACTTTAAGTGTGCCGCACGTGCTGCGATTCAGGACGCGCTCGTTCGAAATTATTCCGGCAGCTAAATTGAAAACAAAGGTGTGCGCTGGGATATATAACGCCCATTATGACCAAGACCACACATATCGCCTTTTAAATAAATATAACTTTTCCTTTATTTTCCCAATATAAGTCAGACACTTTCCTTTTAAATAACACTGCAGCCGAAACTAATCATCATGTCAAAATAGGTTATTTCTTTGTCTGTACACCACGCCTCCCGCTAGCCCAATTATCACGCTGCCATCAAATTTGTAGCTTGCTACTAAAGACATCCATTTCGAGCATTCCACCGGCCACGCCCACTAATTGGTAGGCAGCAGCTCGAGGGCGAAAAGGAATTCAAATTGCGGCTTCTCAAGGCCATTAATCGTCTGTGCCTGTACAGCTCGGGACAGGCGGCATGTGGCAGCTGGCAAAATATTTAATGCATGCCTCCTTCTCTTGGAATTTGACAAAGTGAACAATGTTCATTTTTCGTTGTCGTGGTCGATTGAGACGCCCCAACTGGCCAACATACCCTTCGCCACTCATAGAGCGAAAATTAAAGTGTGTTTGCCCATTGCGAATACCCATTCGTAATACGAGTACTCAAAGATTGTCTGGCAGTGCAGGGACAGAATCCTCTTTGCCAAATTGCTGCACTTATGCTGCCGTACTGACTTTGAGCATCTGTTTGACTTGGTAGCACAGGTAGATCAAGCGTTGCACTTAAAGCATTCACAATGGGCCAGTTGGCAGTGGCAGTCACAATGGGGAAGGTCACCTCGAAATGAATTAAATTGCCACACATGCTCACATGCTGCTGCCCAATTCGATTCTATTTTGGGGCTTTATTAAATCGGACACATGCAGCGAGGGTCTAATGAGTCCATTACAGCCAAATTACAGAGCCGCCAGAGCCGAGAATCAATGCCAAAGTGTTGAATGGACAAAATAATTTCCATGTAAATGTGCAAACCAATTGTATATACCATAGACGGCGCTCTCGGCCCCATAATACATGCCATGTGACATGTACGAAATGCATTTTAGATTTACTAACTACGACACATTTCGATTATATCAGATAGCATCACAGATGGTGGGGGGGGGGGGGAGCAGAAGGCAAGCGGGGCGGGCAGCTGCTTGCCTGCTTGTCTGCTTGATAGGTTTCGTGTTCATTCTGGTATTTAATTACATTTAAATTTTGTTTCTCAGTGTGTGCGTTTTGTTTGCAAAGTTCTGCATACAATTTTGGTGCAGTAATTTGCGCTCGGTTCATCTGTGGTAACTTTGGTATGGCCAATTTGACCTGACCTGCCCTTCCTCCCCCCACCAACATTTCACTTGTTGAGTGTGCCCAGAGCTTTCAAGGTTTCAACACGGCAATAGCCCGAGGACGCAGAGCGTATGCGTATGCGAATATCAATGTGTATGAGTGTGTGTGTGTCTCTGTGTGCATGCCAAATAGTTAAATGAGTTTGCCGTTGTGCCTTTGAGGCAAGTATATGAAATAATTAAATGAATTTTCATCAGGCAAATAGCGAAGCCTCCATAAAGTGCATTAGAAATTTGCATATCCTTGCGTAGAAAATAATTATAGCATGACGAGAAGTTTGCAACGCAAAGAGCAACTCCTGCCCGTATCCATTAGGTATATTTGCGTTTCCCTATCAACGCCAAGAGGCAAGTCAACTGGCCTAATAAAACTCAGACATTCTCATAAATTAAACGATTTTAAACGTGTTCTATTGTTGGTTGATACAAGATTATGTTTGGGAGCCTAATTAAGCTTCCTTTGCTTGGGTATTTCAATTGCTTTGCGATTGATGCTTTAAATTAAAAATAAACATTTTCTGCGTATGATATTCAGAAATCTTCATGCCAAATTTAATGTCTCTAGCTTGCATAATAGCTGAGATTTCGAAGTTCAATCAGACAGACACAAAGAATGCCAAACTTAACTGGTTTCTCATTTTATTTCCTTTAAGGTTATTTTTTCTTTTTCGAGAGAACTCACTTAAAGAAAAACATTATCTTCTTCGATTTGTTTTAAAATACAGCTTGTTTTAATTTCGAGGACATTTGCAATTAACACAAAATCTTTTTCTGCATTTGTTTTTTCTACTGCAGGTCAAACAGCTGGGCAACAAGTCCGTGTCCTGGATTCGACTTCGTGACGGACACATACTCACCGTAGACAGGTAATTAACAGTTCTCATTAGCAGCAACTTATTCGGCATGTCCCAGGGGTATTTGTGAATTTGGTAAGCTGCAGATTAATTCAAATTTCCAAATTTCACATGCTCCATAATTAAATTACAAGAATTGTAATCCTTTTGTTGTCCGACCGTGCCCGACCAAATGATTTGCTGTCGTACACGGATCATGGATCATGGAGTGGCAAAGGAGGAAAGGCAAACGTTGTATGTAGACTATAAAGAACATGTGCATCGGTTTGAATATATTCAGCAATCGGCTTACGAATGCGTGATTTGCAGCATTCAATCCAATGAGTCCCCTGCAGTGCAATTACTTATTAATCAAGTCGAAAAACATACAAGTGTGTGTACAAGGATTTGTAACTTTGAGATACTGCTACTTTGTCAGCTTCTCGTCTCGTAAACAATTCACTAGAAACGGAATTAAGTGTGTCAAGTGTGGGCAACACTTTCCAATCTGCGTGTCCAATAACAAACTGGACATTTCGCCAGGTGTGACGAGCACACATCCTGCAGCCACTCTGTCTCTTTCTCTCTCTCTATCTCTGTGCCATGTCAGAGGAAACTCAAGTCTGCAATTTCATTGCATTTTTTCCGAACTCGTCTATCGAAAGCGTCGCCAGCTTTTTCGTTGCTTGTGTTTTAGCCAGCCCATGATGGTTGCAGGGCAGGTGGGCGGGGCTGCAAACATTTCCAGCTTATTACTTGGATAGAAAAGTAAAACCAATGAACCTTTCACATTAGATAAGACGGCTGCCTGTTTGTCTGCCAAACGGATGAATGGCTGCCCTGCAAGAGTCTCTGTCCCCCTCTCCCTCTCTCTCACTCTCTTGTGCTGCAGCTGGAGCACGCGCAGCAGACGGAATCGGGAACTGAAATTGAAGTTGAAGCTGCTTGGCAAACACAGGCACCATTGAAATTAAGCCCAGATAGTGTCCTTACTGATTGCTTCCTTTTGCGCCAGTGCAGAGCAGCTATGCTGCCAGGCCACTTCCGAGTGCATGCATGTATGCGTATGTGTATGTGTGTGTGTGTGTGTGTGTCGCTTCCTGCTCCAATGTCTTATGTCACATTTATCTAGAAAGTTTTCTTATTCTTCGTTCTGTCCGCCTTGCCAGCGCCCATCACACATAATGGAAATAGATTTAAAAAAACTTTCAGCCACTGCACGTTTCCCATTGCACAGTCCTCCTCCAAGCCGTCCCCCCCTTACCCGGCTGCACTGTCCAGCTGGTTGCGGGCATGTGTATTGTATAATGGCTCAGATGATGTGTTTACACTATCATATAAATGTCACGTGCTTGGCGCCTTTTGTTTGCCCGCTGGATGCAACCCTTTGAATTTATAGTCTACCCTCCCCTCCCGACAACCCCGCCCGTGCCTGCTTGGGCACCCACAAGCGCACAATGGATTATTTCTGTTTGCACTTGGCCTGAACTGCGGCCAAGACAGCATGGAGAGACAAGTGCCTGACACTCCTGAGCCGTCCAGCTTGTCCAGCTGCTGCACGTGTTCTCCCATTGTCCAAGGGGTCTGGGTAATTACGTCAGGTGTTGCTTGTTATCTATTATCTATACACCTGGGATGCATGTCATTTATAACGCACGACAGTCTTGTGTGGAGGGGGGGAGGGATTTGGGGTCAGACCCTCAGTAATTTCAGTATGTAAACTATAGATTGTACGCAAATATTTGGGCTTGACAGTTGAATGGCAGCCACGTCTTGGCCAAGATTAGACTTGGCGCAAAGGTGAGTGTTATATGAATGTTCCCATCCAGATCGGTGCCATAATGCAGTATATTTATTTAAGTTTAAAATAATATGTAATGTTTGCTGAAACTGTATACATCTTTTTTTTTCTTTAAGCTAGCTTATACTGCCAACTTTTAACAATACAAAATCCAGTTAATATTATGTATATAAATTCCCAAAAACTTTTCAATGCAAAAACAAATACTATTATCCCCAAAAGTGAACATGTATGCAAATTTTACTGGTTTCTTAGCAGGCTTTTTTGCGGAATTCCGAAAATCTCCACGCAACCATATGCAATATATATTTTCTTCGTTTTTGCCTTTGGTTGCCGAAAACATAAACTGCAGATGGAAACTTATGTTGCCACGGTTCACTTCCTGACACTGGGCTAAGAAAATGTCTAAGAAACCGGACCACCGCAGCGGATATGGTAGGGCGGGGAAGGTCGGAGCAGAATGGAATGTTATAAAATATGGAAAATAGTATGGGAAAAAAGTTCCCTGTACTGGGAAAAACTTAAAAACGAGATGAAAATTATAAAGTAACTACAAAATCTGGATAAGAAATACTGGCAAAGCGATGGCGATGGCAGTGTGTGGCGGCAGGGGGTGGGGAAGAGGTAACGGAAACAGAGGAAAGGCAGCAGAGGAAGAGCAAAGCACATGGCCGCAGCAAAAAGGGCGCAAAGGAAATGGCAAAAGTCATAAAATGTCGAGTTTTACGAGTGCAAAACGCAAGGGTCTAATCTGGGTTTAGTATCAAAACTTGTTAGTGCCTGGTGCCCAGTGAGGGGGGGAGTGCTGCCAGGCACTCGTGGCCAGAGGATACCGGGGCGGTGGGTCGCCTAATAAGCAATGTCAACGCGTGTGTACGTGGGCGTGGCATGGGCGTTTTAGTTGCTGCACTTTCAACTTGGGGAGACGGAAGCGTTTTTTGTTCTTTGCGCAAATGGCTGAGCGAGATTTCCATTTGAGCGCCGCACAAAAATATTGCAACAATGACATTAAATGCAACTTACTTCAGCCCCCCTGCCCAACCCTATTCCTCTTGTTTCCCTCGCCACGCTGCCTTTGACCACCCTGCCACGTTCGACCCACTCATTTGCATGCTGCCTGTCGCGACTATTGTTGTTGTTATTTCTGTTGCTGCAACAGTCCACACACACACACTCACACTCTCACAACTGTGTTGCCGGGCACTCTGGCTAAGTAGGCGAAGCGGGTGTAGCGGGGCAGCTGTTTAAATGCCGCAACTAAATAACTTTCAGTGTCCTTTGAGTGGCCATTAGCAACGGGGCTTAGCGCGTAAGTGTGCCTGTTTTTATTGCCACTGCTGTCGTTCTTACTTCCCTTTCAAGCCACTAACCAGTGTTGCATGCACCACAAACACACACACACACACCCTACCTGGTAATTCAGCCTGTTATCCACCTGTTTTGTATCCCTTAGCCAGTAAAAGCGAAAGTATCAGCAGAAAGCAAGAAATGCTGCCATTAAAATTGTTATACCCTTTTACAGATCTTTGTTTTAGGTTTAATTAAGCTGTAATGAGAGTATTATGATATATGCTATGCAGTTAATGTAGTTATAATGACAGAATAAAGAGTTCTAAGGCGAAAAGTCAGTTAAAACCATTATAAAGTGAAGGCAATGAGCTAGATTGACATGCTTATATAGAGAAAAATACGAAATATCAGCCGATAGTCTCACGATATTTAGTTATTTAATTCTACGATTTAAATAAATATCAGCCAGGCCTTTGATCTGTGCATATAAGGCGTAGAATGAGTTAAAAACATTTTAAAATGATGATTAAAAGTAATGAGCTCGATTGTCATGCACATATCAAGAATGATATGAAATATTAGCCGATAGTCTTACGATATTTTTTCAGACTTAAATATATTTTAACCAAGCCGTCGATCTGGGCATTTATATTGTAATATGTAAACTCTTTCTCTACTAAATAAACAACTATTCTTTACTTTTCAGAGCCGTCTTCATTGCCGACCAGCGTTTTCTGGCCCTCAAGCAGCCCGACAAATACTGGACCCTGCAGATTAAATATGTGCAGGCCCGCGATGCCGGCACCTACGAGTGTCAGGTCTCCACGGAGCCCAAAGTGAGCGCGCGCGTGCAGCTGCAAGTTGTTGGTAAGTCATGGCCAGGGCCGGGTCCTTGAGTCCTTGTGGCCTAAAGAGCATGCAATTAGGCCGTAATGTGAAAGGTCAAGTGGCAGCAACCTCTCGCACGGGCCACACGAGGGGCATATTATATACACATACATATAACATTATTTACATAGGTGAAATGTTTTCGCTTTGCTCAGACACAGAGGCAGCAATTCGTTGTGGCGCCATGGGGAAGGGTATGGGCTGCCTGTGCCTGCTAAATTTCCCTATTGCTTGAAGAATTGCACTCAAATACGGCATGGCTGCTGCATTGCATCGAAGGGAGAACTCTTGTTTGACCAGCATAGAGAAATATTTTTCAGCTACTGCAAGTTTTTTTTAACGAGAAAAGTTTTGTGTGAGTTCTTTGTCGGTTTGTCGGTTCCTCGGACTCAGGCTCGGACCGAAGCACTCAAGCCGAGGCAGACGCCAAACAGTTAATTAAATTTCATGTTTGCACACACATGCACAGTGGTCAAAAGGGCTCATATTTTTACGCTTACAAAAGGCATGGAATAGATAGAAGCACAGTGCAGCCTTAAAGCGTTCCACAGGCTAGCTATGTCTATAACTGCGCCCAAGGTTGTCCAGCTATGCATATACATACTAAGGATGATGTCTTGTCCTTGTATTCTAAATATTCTTATATAGTTTTATATGCAAAACTAAATCAGTCTGTGCGAATTATTCAAAAACACTTTGAAACGTTAGATCAACCTACAAACTGCATATGAAAATCACTGGAAGCTCCGCTCTGTTCTTTCATCTCGACCAGGATAAGCTCGCAAGGCGCCGCGATGAATACGAGTGTGACGCAGACACGAGATAATGCGCTGCCAAAAGTGATTTTCGCATATCCGCTTGGGCTAATTTGTATGCTAAGCACTCGTGACTCCATGTGAATATGTGCGAGTGAGTGTGAGTGTGAGTGTGAATGTTTGTCAGTCGAGGCAGGCCGAATACTGCGAGACGGCAGTGTTCTCTCCGTGGGGAGAAGTGCGGCCCAACAGGTAGCCGGGCGAATGGGAAACTCGTGCCAAATACTTGACAGGCGAACGACGGAAGGCTGGAAAATGGTAATGGGTGTGCAGGGCATAGTAGAGGCGGGCGCGGTGCGGTACTGGCAGGTGAGGGGAAACATTATGTATGCGCGGCCACATTTTGCGTTAATCTAACGACAAGTTGAGGCATAAAGGATTTCTATGCGTTCGTTCGCCTTCCGGAAATTCGAATACAATAGATTCTTTTTTTCTCCATCTTATGGGTGTGGCACAGCCCCCTTTTGTCGGTAGGCTTTTCGATATATATTCGGCGCTGCGCCTTGGCATCAGGCATAGCCATTATGTGCAGTCATTTGGCACTGCGAACCGCCGCCGCCAAACTCGAGCCTCATGTCCGAGCTTTGGCTTTGTCTATTGAATTGGCAAAGTGTTGCCCCCTGCTCTTTCCGCTCTTCCCTGCTCGAACCCGTTTCCATTCGAGACGCTGCTTGTGGTGTTCACTTGCCTGCCATAACCATTATTGGCAGCACCTAGTTTGCCTCTACCTCTACCGCTTTCTCTCTCTCTCTCTCTATCTCTTCTCTACCCCCAGCTGCCCTGTCGCTTTTCTCCCCTTTTTTCTGTGTGTGAACGTCTGATTTTGTGCCTTGCCATGTAATTTGTATTTATTGCATCGTTTTGTCTGTGCAAACGACCAAAACTCCCTTTGCATGTTGTCGATTTTCGACTCTGTTTTTCTCCCGGCTGCCGGATGATGCGACCTGCTGCTGCTCCCACTCCGGCCGCTGCCTCCTGCTGCTGCCAACGCCAACGCCAACGCCAATGTATTTTATGTTAGGCTCGGCTTCTGGCCAATGCACGATGCTTGATTCCTTGGCCCTCTTGGCCATTGCTTGTTGGTGTAATGGGATCGTAGTTTTCGGTCAATTTGTTATGCCAATGCGTGCGTCCATATCTCGATGCGAGTGTGTATGCGGTGCGCGTGTGTGTGTGCTTTGTATTTGTGTTTTGTTTGTTGTTGCTTAAAATGGCAATTTCTTTGGTTTTGGCTCATTTACTTGATGTTTTGCTGCACTGTGGAGCAAGCAAGCAAAAGGAATTGACAAAAAAAGCAAATGTATTTTTACTTAAGGTATTTCAGTTGGCAAGAAATTCATTCCACAATCGAAGCTATTGATAAATAAATCTATTTTTCATACATAACATTTTTAAGGTCTATTTAAAATAGTATAAGCAACAAGTATGAAAAGTAAAGAATATGTTTTGATTGGAAATCCGCTTTTTGAATAACAATATCTGCTCATAAGGACATTTGCATTTCATTCTATAAGAATTTCGTATACCATCGCCAGCAGCTTTTCACCACGAACTTTCAATTCTCGCCCATTGTCTGGCCAGACAAACACAGCAAGCCCTGACTCCCCAAAACGGGCAGAAACCCATACATCCTCAATGAATGAATATATTTTTTTCTGCATCATTGAACGACAAACTAGATTTGGTTTTATGAGATTTGTTTTCTGCTTTTCTGCTCATCTCGTCGGGCTGCTCTGGCCTCCTCTGGTGCGTTCATGATTCTCATTCATTTACCCAATTGCCCTGTGTGCTCGTCTGCTTATTTAATTTGCTGCTAATCTTGTATAGTCGAAAGCCAATTTTTTTTTCGTTTTTCTTGGAAACTTTTCTTTTTTTTGGCGCTTTTTCGGCTTTATCCTGCCATCAAAAGTGACAATTTGGCAATGATGTTTATGTACGACGCCTCTTTGAGATAGATAGAGAGAGAGAGATAACCCGAGAGAGAGATAGAGAGAGTGAGAGAGAGCAAAGGCGATGGGGCGCTGCACATTTGAAACTTAACTAATTTCCCTAAAAGCATTTTGCCATAAACCCAATTAATTTAAGTTGCCGTAATTTGCTTCACACACTTCACACTGTTATTCGTCCTGCTGTGTGTGCTGTGTCCTTTATGCCACACAGAAGGACACAAATATAAATAGAGAGAGAGCGAGAGAGGAGAGCGAATTAACTGAAATTGCGGTTACCGTTGGTTGGTTTTGCAACTTTTGTCTCTGCACTTTGAGCCGTGCCGTGTGGCGCTTTGTTGATATAGAATTTGATGGGTATCATATCGGGTCAAAGCCGCGAAATCTTGGGGAAACCAGAGTCGTATCAGTTGAAGGACATCGCCTTTGTTCCCAACTGAATGCAAAAACCTCAGGGCACACAAATTTGATTATGAACTGTGGCTTTGCGGTTATTTAAAGTTCTAATTAAAAGTTTCCCAGCTGAGCGCCTGGACAACATAGTGCAAAATGAATAGTAGAGTGTTGCTTTAGTCGAAGTTGTGATGTACGAGATCTATTCGATAAAAACACAATGTCAAAGTATTAAATGCTCTTGCTAATCTTCTGAGTGCTTGCATTTGATTTATTTGCTATGAATAAAAATCTCTTCTCTTTGCCTTTTTCCTTAGGGTTTTTTTAAATCTACACCCTGAACTGTCATGTAATACAATAGCATGAAAAGTTTTTTGTTCAAACAAATATCCAATTTATGCTCGCCCTCTCTCCTATCCACTCCCCTCCCTGTTCAACCTGTCTATGTGTGCAATAACTTTTATGTTGCTTTTTCAGCACAAACAACAGAAAAAAGCAGAGAGGGAGAGAAAGCAAAGTGTGCATGAGAAATGCGAGGGAAGTACGAGGGATTGGAGCGGGCTTTGCGCTCGGTTTGAGGGCCATTGGCTAATAATATTGCATACGCTTTTTGGTTGTTGCTCCTCCCCTTCCTCCTCCTGGTTCTGCTGCTGCTGTTTCCGCGCGCATCTCCAGTCAAGCAACTGGAAAACTAACATGCACAACATGACGATTTTGACAAGCTGACACAGTTTGGTGTCAAACCAAAAGCGAAGAGCTCGCACACACACACTCACACACTCGCACACACGCAGGGACGGGCACGCGCTCTGAAAACATTTTGTGCAAATTCTCAGCGCACTCATTTTGCACATTCGTGATAGTGTGTGTGAGTAGCAGCAGCGAAAACCCGGCGTATACGTGATTCTGTCGAATTTGAAAGCGCACGTCGGCATTGCCGGCGTGAAAGACAGTGAGAGAGAGAGAGAGAGAGAGAGGAAGAGCTGGAAGTGCGAGTGATGTGAGAATGTATGTGCCAACGATTTGAGCATTCGCCTATGTATTTTTTATACCACGATTCGAGCAGAGTCGAGCTCGCATTTTGACACAACTTGCAGCTTGTAAATTGTAACTTGTAACTTGCAACTGACTGAGGCTTAGTTCGTTATGCATGTGCGTGTCCCTCGAGCGGATGGCCAGATGTGCAGATGGGGAATCAGTAAGTGAAAAATTGAAAAGTGGATTTTCCCACTGTCTATCTCTTTCGCTCTGTGTGTGTGTGTGCGTGTTGCGTGCGCACGACCCCAAAAGGTGCGCAGATTTACGTGTGCGACGTGACTAGCAGCTGTTAATTCAATAGATTAGCGCCAATGTCACAATTTCACAGCGGCACGCGCAGCCTTCTCAGCTGCCGCTGCTCCCCCGCCTCCTCCCTATCTATCATCATCATCATCATGTGCTGCGTGATTGTCGGCATATCGTAATAAGTCCTGTCTCATCTGTTCGCCTTCCTCTTTGCAGTTCCTCGCACCGAAATACTGGGTGAGCCCGATCGCTATGTCAAGGCTGGCAGCAATGTCGTACTGCGCTGCATTGTGCGCGGCGCCTTGGAGCCGCCTACGTTCATCATGTGGTACCACGGTGCGGAGCAGCTGGCCGCCGATTCGCGACGCCATCGCACACAATTGGATCCGAATCTGCCGGAGGCCAATGGCGAGGGCCAGAGCACGGTGAGTTCAACTTCGAATTGTTCCCTTGTTGATTTTAATTTAATTACACTCGACTTGACCTCCGTGCAAGTCTGCTTCAACTGCGACCTGTCTCTGACTGCCTGTCTGACTGTCTGCTTGGCAGCATTACAATATTGTTTCATGCAACTTTCATTTGTGTGTCACAAATTGCCAGAAGTCTTGGGGGCATTTCCGTGTGCCCATCCTCTTTGAGTCGGGCGATAAATATTTGCCAAACGTGCCACAGACAGCTTGCAAACGAAGCTGCCCCCGCTCGTCTATTATCTGCTACGCTTTACATAAATGCTTTTAGCATAAATGTATCTTAATGTAACACCATGTATCTGACAATTGCAGATCGGCTCATTAATCATCGAGTCGGCCAAGAAACGTGACACTGGCAACTACACTTGCAGCCCATCGAACAGTCCCAGTGCGACGGTCTCGCTGAACATAATAAATGGTAAGTTGAGCATGCAAAACAAGAGACGAATCTGAATGTTGTTAATTAATCGATTGTATTCACTCTGCTCTCTCTAAAACTGCAGGCGAATCATCTGCCTCGGCGGTAACGTCATCGGCCCCGACCACTCGGGCGTATACTCTATGCATTCTGGCACTGCTGCTCAGCGTGATTGTCATTGGCAGCGGTCCGAGCACATGACAAGCTGAGCCTGCAGCCGATCACGCAACCATATAAAAAGTGACGGAATGGAGCAGTCCTTGGCCTGGGCCCTAGCCCGAAGCAAGTTGAGAGTTGGAAAACACACACACAATTTGATCAGATCTAAATATGCCATATGGAAACTAATCGAGTGCATGTTGTAAGCTAATTGATTTTATCTGCTATCTATACGGTCTATAGTCGCAGTTAGGAGAATCGAAACTGCTGCCAGTTGAGACCGGAGAGAGGCATCATCCAACTAACTTTAAGTTCAGCGAGCTCTAAGCAACTAGTCGTAAAATTCTAGATACATAGACAGGTGGAACACACACACGCACGCACGCAGTTCTCGTTGTGTGTGTGTGTGCGTATTTGCATAAATGCATAACCGTAAATATTTATGCAGCATGAAATGAAATTGCATCGATACTTTCCTTATCATGACGGGCAAATCAAAAACCGAAAACCAAAAATGAAATTTCAAATTGCAATAAAACAAATGCAGTTGGTCGTTCGGTTCGGTCGGTCACTCATCTAAAACGTCCATTTATATTTCTATTTCCATTTCCATTTTGGGTAAATTTTTACGCATTGAATTGAGTTGGTCATATTTGCCACACAGCACAGACTGACATAGATAGAGACAGAGACAGATACAAAAACAGCGAAAGCGACAGAGACAGAGACAGACAACGTTGCTGCATTATTCAACAACTACGGCAAGTACTTTACTTTGCAGAACCCACACGATACGGTTCGATGGTATATGCTGTTTGTTCATGAGAAATTGAAACGTTTTGCAATAAATGGGGACACTTTCCACTTGGCTCAGTTCATTTATTTTTCAGTGCAAATCAATTTCAATAAATTCTTCAGTTAAGCTACAATTGAACCGATTCCCCGTTAATATTGTTATCTAATTCCATTTGAACTGTCTCTGCATTTAATTGAAAACTAAACTGAAATTTCGGTGAATCTAGCAACTCGATTTTCACAAAATGTTTACACAATTCAATCGAGGACTTGCATATACAAGAATAAAGTGCATGTTTTTATTTTGTGAAGTCGTAAATAATTTTACAGCTAAATTCAGTGTACTCTTATGCAGCAAATAAAGTGAAAAACTGAATTTACATGAAGAGAAAGAAAAGATACAAATAATTCCATTAAAAAATATGCGAAATTATTTGATCGAAGTGGAGATTCGCATTAGTTCGTACTAGAGAGTAAGGCCCAACTGTATATAACCGAATTGTGGAATGTAAACAAGCATGTAAATTAATTGAGACAAGATAAAAGGCAGATAACAGATGAGTTGAGTGGCGTGTATTCAAAATACTAATTTATTGCATTTAAAAAAAGAAACGAAAATGAATAATGAAAAATCTCTTAGATCATAGCAAACATAACTGCATGAGTATGTAAGCGGACTGCAATGAGGGCATATTTATTTACTCACTTAAAGCCATTTTAATAATAGAGGAATGCAAATAAATACACATGTGTGCAACGGTGTATGTGTGCGCGCGTGTGTGTGTGTGTGATTACAAGAACAATACACAACATAAATAACATGCGCAAACAACACAGAAAAGGCCGTGGGCATTGTGTTTCGTTTGGTGCCACGCCCACAATTGCAATTAAGATGAAACCAAAAGAAAAGAAGAAGAAAAAAGCCAAAAAATAAAAGCCAAAACTGCAACTTGTAAACGGCTTAATTGCAATTAGTCGCCGTGCATTTACTTTAAAGTCCAGAATAATCACAGTACACATTACTCATACGCCATGTGAGACATAACTGATGCTGGGGTCAACGTGGCGTATGCGCAACCATGCTGTCCGTACTGTCCATTGTCAGTCATTAATAAAATCAACCACAAACACCTGAGGCAAACACGCTGCGCGCAAAACGGCGAAACATTGCGGTTTAGTCCTATTTTTGTTTTGTATTTCTCTCATTCTTTACAATCAACCCTCGCAAATGGGCACGTATTAAATGTTTGCGGTCTATGCGGTCAACCGTCTTTGTGCGAGAGCCTTTGAGACCACTCCACACACACACACTCTCACAGAACCCCTAGCCCCTAATCTACAATTTCCCACGCCTCATGTTTCCACAAACGGATTTATTGCGGGCCGATTCGCATGGACAGAGTTAACTAGGATTAATCCAGCATCCGTTCGAGGACCGAACAATGCAGTCTAGTCGAAGTAGGTTAAGTCGATTAACGATAGCGAAAATACATAGTACTTCAAACGAAATCAAAATACATTTCTAAGCTCTTAAGTGTTTTTCATAAAGTCCCCAATTAAGTGTGGCCCGAGGCAAGCTTAGGCACTTCTAGTTAAACTTAACCCGTAATTATCGTGAAACTAAATGTAATCACAGTGCATGCAAATCGAATAAATCTCGGCAAACTGAAAACGAAGTACCGACAAATTGGCAACTGCATTAGCAAATGTTCAAATAAAAAATACTTATTTGTAAATACTACACTATATGTCAGAATCGAAGAGCAAATGCGACGTAAGCTGGCGCAGGAGATCCCCAACTAACAATGCATAATATACGAGATATAAATTTTAAATTATATATATATACACCATACATATACAATTATGTGTAAACATATAGCGAAATTATTGTTAAGTACCGACTAAATAACACGAAAAATACTTACACTATATGTAAAAGAGCATAAACTATGTGAAACTCTCAACTGAGAAAATTTATTGCATTAAATAAATAATAATCTGAATAACTACAAATTGAATTTTTCAATTAATTACTGGGAATATCTGAAATTTTAGATTCCAAATATTTAAGTGCCGTATAAGCTGCTACCAAGTATCTTTAAACACGTGTAAGCCTACGTATTATTTATTCACCGAACGCCTTTAGTTGATTTCTTCACATTTCACTTAAACCGCTTGCCGGAAATATGTAAAAAATGTACGCGAATTTTCGCCACACACAGCGCACGTGCATGCCATGCATACATGCATGTGGTACATGTATTTACTCGAATTTGTACGGCAACAGAATGCATTATATATATCGTACGTACATATAGGACACATACTTATGTAAGTCGAAACCTGGCTGTGTATATGAACTTTCTGGCTCGAAAGCGATGCGACGAAATTGTCCAAGGACGCAAAGCAATCGCAGTCAAAATCAATGCTGTTGTGCAGCAAGCTCGAAAATCGTCAAAAGGATGCATTCCAAATATTCTATTAACAGAGGCCTGAGTGCCCGAATTCGGAACAGAGTATGCAGGGCTGGAGATAAGCTTCAGAAGTTACAACTTATGTATGTATATTATATGCTAGTATTTTATTTATGTTAAGTGCAGTTTGGTAGAAAATAAATGCACACAATATTTGAAAGGATATCCAATTGACGGCAACTTCAATTCTACAGGGTATTGCAGCAGTCGACAATCAAAATTCTCAGTTCACGTGCTTTGTTGGTATCCCGCTCTGATTGAATGAAATTGAAACAGCTTGATGAGAAATTCAATAAAAGGAATCACTGCTCGACTCTGCAGAGCAGCAACAAAAAGTCAAATTAAATGTTAAAGGCTGCTCGAAGGATGCCCCTAACTGGCACATGCAACGACGGCAACGCTATCTAATGCCAAAGCGATTGCTTAATTTGGGCAAATGCAACTTATTGTAAATTGTACAATTTCATCAAATCGCAATGCTGCAGATGTTTCGGTTTCAGATCTCAAGCTGTAATTAGTTGCAGCAGCTTTCGAATTGAATGGGAAATAAATGTTGTCTGTTTTAGGCTTATTCATATCGTTGTGCTTCATCCTGCAGTTACACTTGAGACCTGCACAAGGATAACTCACGTACAGCATCCTCTGCAAGCAGCGGCAGCATTCAAATGCAGAAGACGGAAGCCGGTCGCATCATTTTCCAAATGAGAACTAATGAGAGCGCATTCAGTGATGAGAATACGAACCTGAAAACCTGCCAGCTTGGAAATAAGTTAGGTCAAAAGCCGAGGGGGCGTGGCAGGGCGAGGCAGGGCGAGTGCGGGCGGCAGGCGAGCCTAACTTGCTGGCTGAGGGCTTTTGTGTGTGCTAACAGGGTCAAACTGAGCAGGAAATGCAAAGTGCATTCACATTTTGATTTCATTATTGGGCAGCACACTTAGAATTCTGACTTCCTGGTGCACAGGCCAGCAGACACTCGGCTTAATGTGTGAGTGTGCATGATTTAAGAGGAATATGAATTATATTACCACACTTAATATGAAGAGAATTTGATTTTATTTAGCATGCGATGTCAATTATGAGTTAAAATCACTCAACAATACAAAATATGTTCTTGTTTGCGCCAAGATGTTATTTGTTTTGATTTTATCTGTGGTTTCTTGCTTCAGTTCAGTTTAATAAATAGCAAGCAAAGCTAGTTGAACGTATATAGAGGAAGTATAATCTAATATGTCTTGCACAATTTATTACAAATTAATATTTAGTATTTTCTCTGAAAGCATATTAAAAACAATGCTTAATTCAGCCTAATACATAAGAACATTTATGGTAATTATAAACGAGTTGATTTATAACCCACTATAAATCATAAATGTAAAAAAAAACAAATGAACGAGCACTGTCAGCTCGGAAATTCGCGAAAATTATGCAAAAGTAGCCAAATTTTTGTTTGACTTCGCGGCGGATAGAGTCAAGAGGAAGGTCAGGAAAAAGAACCGGAAATATGCAACACCGTTCGAGCTGTAAATAAACAAGAATTCTGGAAAATAACAAAGGACACGCTCTGAAGGTCACCGGACAGAATAACGAATTTCCTCCGTGAAGAAAAGTTGCCTTTGAAAAGTTCTGCATCAATGGAAAAGGGATTAAAGTTTTCCTACCCGTTCTTCTGTGTTCGTTTTTCCTTTTTTTTTTTTTTGCTTCTCATTTTTCCCCCAAAAAGGATCCCGAACGGATGCTCAAAATGGTGACACCGGACATGAAATAATTTCAATTTTGTGCATTTCCTTGCACGCCAGATTGCTTCAAGACGAAGGACCGAGTCAAAGAAAATATTAAAACTGAATTTAAATTTTTAATAAACTTTTGCCACAACTTTTCGACTGGGACCCTCAGTCTCTCTCTCTCTCTCTCTCCCTGGCTAGTTGCACTTGTTGTGGGCAAATTTACGACGAGCCCCAAACCGGAAACATTGAGATCCCCTCACCGTAACCGCTCTCCGCTCCTCGCTCACCCCTTCTCAGTTTAAAAAGCCGCAAAGTGCTGCTGCCTTTTCTGTCCGCTGGGAATGAGGCGTCATTGCTTTACACTTTTCTTCTAGCGCTTTTCATTCATTTAATTTCGCCAGGCTAACACCAGCTACACCCTCCCTCGCCACAAGCCCTTCGTCCACACTTACCCCGCTTCATCTTGGCCAGCCAGAGGAACGGGCGTGCGACGGGGTATCCAACAGATGGCACTTGGGTATTTAACGTTCGCTAATGCCCCCAGTCGCTGCGGTGTAAATGGGGCGTGGCAGCAGCAGAAGCAGCAGTGGCAGCGCAGTGGCAGCGCAGTGGCAGCGCAGTGGCAGCACTGCGAAGGCGACAGTTGGCGGCCGTTTCCTAATTACAAATCAGCGGTGGCGCCCCTAAAAAGCAGGCCAGAGAGAAAGAGAGAGAGAGAGAGGGAGAGAAAGCGTATCCCTGCAGCAAAAAGTAAAAAAATAAACACAGAAATTACATTTTTGTTGCTCTCTTTTTTTGTGTGTGTTGTGACTGTTCTGTTGTTGTTGCTGCTGTGTCTTGCGACTTTCTGGGTCAACAATTATGCAAAATACTCTTATTCGCGGCGCAGACCGTCGCATTTATCTGTCCTTTTGGTTTTGGGCCTTAAACAAAGCGAGCAGCCACGCCCTGCGCCGCCTTCCCCCGCGCCGCCACTGACCACTTGCCCGGGGCAGTGGCAGCAGCAAAGGGAGCCGGCGCATCCGTTTTATAATTAGTTCGCTGCTCCCCGCAAGAAAACGAAGCAGCAGCTGCGGCAGCAGCAGCCACAGAGTGGACAAAATAGCTGAAAACGCAGAGAAACGTTTTTAAGCGAGACTTAAAGATTTAATTGCCTGAAATTTCTCTTGTTTAAACTGTTTTTCTTTTTTTTTTCAGTGCTTAGCTCGATTATGGCCCTTTCTGGGTCCAGGCATCCCCCGGGGAGCGCGTCCTTGAGTTCGACTAATGTGATTGTTTTCGGTTTGATAATTAGGATTTTCATTGTTTTCCAAGCGAAATGTAGGACCAGTAGTATATATAGCGAAAATGCTGAAGGTTTAAGTTTATGTTTTCCCCCCTTGCTGCCCGTTATTGATTGTTTTCCTCTTCATACACATTCGTGCAGTGCAATCAAGCTCAAAGCCATCATATTGTTGCTCAGCTCGAGCTAGAGCTCGAGTCGGACTCCGCTTGACTTTACCATAAGTAATTTAATAGTTTTGCAGTATATCTATCTCCCTCTCTCATACTTGTTAGTAAAGTAGACAGGGAGAGGAATAGCGGCAGCGAGAAGTCAGACTCCATTTTGCTGGCTTGCAACTTGCTTTGTCAGCCTGCACTTTTGCCACACGAATAGAAGATTGAGCGCAAGAGGATGTTGAGGAGAAGGGGCCGAGGCAGAGCGTGTGGCCTACGGCAAGTGCAAGTGACATCATTAACTTTTTCTTAGCCTCTCACTCTCTCTCTCGCACTCGACTGGGATGCAGTGTGCTACTCGCACAGTTCGTTCATGCTACATGCTACATGAGTTCTGGAATACGCCAAATAACATGTTAGAAAGCTTCACTGAGTTACATAACATATACATACAGTCTTTTGAGTGCTTCCATTCAGTTCACTGCATGTACGCATGGCGTTGCCACCTCAGTTCAAATGAGTTAAGTTGGCTGCGCCTTGCCTTTTTATGCATTGTGAAAATGCACGCAATACCTGAATTTCTTTTCTATACAAACAATTCATGAATTGACTGCATAAACGTCGTGCCAGTCTGCCGTTGCACCTTTCGTTTTGCAAAATAAAATGTCTAAAAATTTGCACAAACCTGGCGAACGTGGCCAGTCAACCGGCTTGCGGTTCTGGCTAAGATTGCACCCACACCCACCCAGCTGCTGCCTTTGTTTCTGCGCCGTATGCTGCAACATCAACATCCTCGGGGTGTTTATTGATTTGTATATTGAAACTGCATTACAAGTTGCGAGCGAGTGTGCCTGGGCCAGAAGTTTTTCATTGGGCCTGGCCAACTTCTTTAGTTCGATTTACTTAATGTTATTTTTGCCTGGCAGTTTGCAAAACTAACGCAGCGTGCAGAAGTCTATGCGGTCTATGCACAACTCAGCAGGGCCACAGTTCATTTAAAGCAACAACAAATTCCTTCTCTCAATTCTCATTCGGCGTGGGATTCCTTTGAGTTTGGCTAAAAAAACTATTTAAATAATAGCCAGAGGTAACAGGGAAATTCCTTTAATAGAATCATCTGGCTACCCAAGTAACCGAGTTGAAGAAAATGCATACAATTTGGCAACACACATGCTGGGAAAAGCGAAGCTATTTCGCCCGTATGCAAACGCCTTGAATGGGGCATGCCAAGGAGCCGCCCCCTCCACCTCACCCCATTCACTCGACTGAGCTGGCCCGAAAACCAAGCCAACTAGACATGATTTTGAACTTGTACGACGAACGGGCTGGCGCTGTGCGAGTGGCATTTGGAGCTGACATGGAAATACCTCAGCGCACACAAACACATACACGGTGTGCGGGAGGGAGGCCTGTGCGGCTGCAGTTCGGGCAGTTACCCACACAGCCACGCCTACTCTAATGTCGTAAAAGGGGCGGTAACAGGCTGCCGTTCTGCACTAACCTCAACCTCATTTGCGGCACAGTGGTTCAGGCAGCACGAAAAATACCAGGAAAATATGAAAAACAATAAAAAAGAAAATTTCAAGTTGTATTTTATTCATTTCTACATCAATTGTATTAAATATTTGTATCTTTGTGTCTACTGCACTTAGTCTACGTTGAATAAATAAAAAAACCCTTGCAGGGTATCACAACGTTGAGACTGCAGTTTTGGTACGTTCAGCTTGCATTTAAGACTAAGTTAGTTTTTCTAAGGCATCACTTTACTTTTGCTTGCAGTATATTATGCTTTCGCGCCACTGTGCACTCGTAATATCCTTGCAGTCCCCCTTGTCACACAATTTCATTTGTTGTTATGCACTCAAGGGGTCGTCGAGTACGTCTCCGTCGACATTGCATGATTACGCGCCCGCCGCCGTCTGCAGTTGTCGCCTCCCCCTGCCACACCACCCGACGCATGCCACATGCCACAGGCTCCTGCCCAATTTGCTTGCCATTTGGGCGCTGTGTGCGTGGCCCGCAGCGCGCTCGGCGCGTGTAGCATTTGTTACTTATTTCTGTTGTGCCCGGCGGAGGCTGCGTGCCCCAAGGGATTGGGGGAATGCGGGGGCCGGAATGCGACTGAAGCCGAAGCTGGAGGCGGGTCTCCCTCTAATCTGACATCGCTGCATATCGAGGTTAAAACTTGACAATAGTTCAACTCGACTTGCTGCACTCCCACGTCTTTATTGTCCTTAGCTGTTTTTAGCGGGGCTTAGCTCTGGGGTTACGTATACGCCGCGTTAACTTGTCGTCGTAGTCGCAGTCGACGTCGACGTTGCCCCGGCTCTCCGGTTTCAGGCTGCCACAGCCAATATGCAAGACAGCAGTAGCAGCAGCAGCAGCAGCAGCAGCACTCGACCGGTGCGGCGTCCCGCCACGCCCCGTCGCACACGACGCCCGCTGCAGATCGTGACCCAAATTATTTGCACAAACACAAACGAGCGTGTGTAGCCTGTGCGTGTGTGCGTGTGCATGTGTGTGTACAAGTTTGTGCTGCAATTGCAAGTGTCTTTAAGTTTTGTGCTTTTCTGTACCCTCCTTCCCCCCTCCCCCTCTGCCATTCCTCATCTTGTGCAAAATCGGCATTTGCCTGTGCGCAGATTTTCGAGGTTAATGCGTGCAAAACTTTGAAATTAGTAAATTTCCTTTCTTGCATTCGCAATTCGCTGCCAACTTCTGCAGTCTTCCGGCCTGCCTGCCTGCCTTCCCCCTTCCCGCTTCCGCACCCTCGGTCTCTCTACACGCCGCTAGCTGCTTATAAGTGCATCTAATTTATTTGTATTTTGTGTTTGCACCACAGTGCGTATACGTGCTGCTTGCTGCTTGCTTCTTGCTGCCTGCAACATAAGAACAACAATGTAGACGGCACTGGCACTCGTTTAAATTAAAGTTTCTGACCCAAATTTATGTTAGAACTTGATATTTTCTTTAGCATTAGTTTCAGCTTCTCTAGCCACCCCTCTGCCCGTTTCCCCTACGCCGACTGCCCCTGCCCGACAATATTCTAAAAAGCAACATACGTGACAGTATTTTGTAATTTTGCGTAGCAGCGACGAAATGAGTTCATTCCGAGTTCCGTCTAAGGAAATGCACTTGTCTAAGCAACAACCCCTCCTCCACCCATTCTCCTCCTCCTCGCCAGCTC
This sequence comes from Zaprionus inermis, assembly GCA_018151445.1. Lineage (NCBI taxonomy): Eukaryota > Metazoa > Arthropoda > Insecta > Diptera > Drosophilidae > Zaprionus > Zaprionus inermis. The sequence goes on along the minus strand of JAECXD010000673.1, from coordinate 2,462,693 downwards.
CCACCCCATTGCAATCCCCCAGTCTTTGTGTGCGACTTTAGTTGCAGTAATGGCAAAAGTAAATTCTGAAAAAAATTCTCCTGCTTGTGGCATTTGTGTGACCACGTGCAGCTCGTGTTTTTATACCCGCTACTCGAAGAGTATAAGGGTATTATAACTTTGTGCCAACCGAAAATGTTTGTAACAGGCAGAAGGAGACATCTCCGACCCCATAAAGTATATATATTCTGAATCAGCATGAACAGCCGAGTCGATATAGCCATGTCCGTCTGTCCGTCTGTCCGTCTGTCCGTCTGTCCGTCTGTCCGTCTGTCCGTCTGTCCGTCTGTCCGTCTGTCCGTCTGTCCGTCTGTCTGTCCGTATGAAAACCTAGATCTCAGCTATTATAAGAGCTAGAGCTACCAAATTTGGAGACAATATGTGTTAATTATGCCCGCAGATCAAGTTTATTTTGGATTTTTGCCACGCCTCCATCCGCCCCCAAAAATCGATAATAAATCGATAATAGCTGCAAATATAGCTCTACAGCATTCATTTTTTATCCATGTGATAAAAACCACCATCCGGGCGTGTTGCGAAAGTTTCAATAAGATCGGCCGATAAATAAGGAAGATATTCAAGAAATAGTATTGCCTTGTGGCCATGTGCCTGTGTCGGTTTTTCCTAATGTTAGTACCCGAGTTCAACACCAGCAGCAGACAACTTTTTTTAATTATGTGGCAACTTTTTTTTAAATTATGTGGCAACTTTTTTTTTATAATTATGTGCACCGAAAATATAAATAGTGCAATTTTATCGGTCATTGTGTAAGAAATGCAGTGGTCGAGTGGTGATGGTAGTTGACTGTTAAGCGAGAGGTCCGGAGTTCAACTCCTGGGTGTGCCGCGGCGACTTAAATTTATTTTTTTTGTATCTTATATTTTTTTTTTTATTTTATAGTGTGTTGCAAAATTCAAAATAAATTTTTAGTATATTTAAAGCCACTTAGAATCGAAAGAGACATTGAGCAGCAACACAAAATACAAACGACAAATCTAATTAGATATGTTGAGATGTATTGTGAGGCAGCATATATGTATGTATGTATAGGCGTCTCTATCACACATGCATAATTTATAACTGCAGAGTAATAAAAGCAAAGGGCAACATCCAATAAGAATCGAGTGGAACTTGCATAGGCAAAACAAATTAGAGACGGAAAGAAATAAAAAGCAAGAACGCATTGTTCACATTTGGCACGTGTTTTTCCGAAGAATTGTAGCGGGTATATCACAGTCGAGTCAGCTCGACTGTAGCCTTTCCGACTTGTTTCAATTAAATTGGATTTAGAATTCTGGTAGAAAGAAGCAGAAGCTAAAGAATACTTTTGAGTAATGCCAGCTAAAAGCTTGTGGTATTTATCCAACCATTTTGTCCCCAACCCAAAAGCTTTGCTTATGCAGAACTGAGATACGATTCGCAATTGTTTCGCGTGCATTGTGCATTTTTAGGAATTTTAATTCACATATCATAAAACTCCTCAATATGCTTCAAAAGTAGTTTCAACTAGTTAAATATTGATTAGCGCGTAAATTGCGAGCTTGCTTTTTGCAATTGTAATTCGATTTCACTTTCTGTTCAACAGATTGTAGCACATTTACTGCTAACACAGTATCTTATCTCGGCGCTTAATTAAACAGCATGGGAGGCTGGTTGGAGGGGGCGTGTCGGGCAGGAGGCTGCCGCGCAAATTGTTCAAAATGAGTTAGTCAAACAAGGCGCAAGGCCAGGCCGGCGGCAACGTTGCACATAGACGCGAAGGCATAAGCAAAAAATGGAAAAATTAAAAAAATCAAGTGAAAGAAGGCAGCAATAAGTCGTTGCTTCTATACTCTGCATTACAATATTCGGCCAATTAAATGCGCTTTTTTATTAACATAATAATTATAGAAAGTAATTTAAGTTCCTGACTCTCTTCGAAAAGATCTACACATATACAGGCATGATATACGGTCTCCATACTGTCTATAAATGCAAGCAACTCTTCGTTAGAGCAACAAAAAAAAAGGGAGACTCCTTGGCAATGTGGCAGAAATGGAATGCGAATGGGAAGAGGGGGAGGGCTCAGGGCTCGCAGAGAATTCAGCGCGCAGCCTGCTCATGCTCATAAATATGTATGGGTGTCTGTGTGTGTGTGTGCGAGTGTGTGTGTGCGCGCGGAGTGGACAACTATGTGAGCTGCGTGTTGGTTCCTGGTCAGCGCCGCGTGCTAATTATGATGAAAGATTTCTGCATCTTTTAGCGTTAATCCATTTGGAAAATTAGAAATGAAAATTTAATGAAATTTCCACCAACTTTGCCAGCATTTGCGTAAATTTTCCACACTTTTCATCTTTGTTTTTTCTTCTTCTTTTTTTCAGTTTTTCCCGGTTTTTCACTCGTGCTCTGCCACCCCTTGCCACCTCTTGCCACAGCCAACTCACAGGCAATTAGAGCGCGCGTCCCTTGCAAAATAGACCGAAAGCAGAAACTAATAATTGGAATCGAGCTGAAAGCTGAAGCCGAAGCCGAAGCAGAAGCTGCGTCTTCAAACTTATTGGAAAAATGTCAACAGTTTCTGCACAAAGTTCCCCAAACTATTGACAAAAGTCATCGATGTCCAGCACTGACGCAAGTTCGCAGTGCAAAGTTCAATGCGACAATGTGCAAGGGAGAGAGTGAGCAAGGGGAAGAGAGGAAGAGAGAGCGAGCGAGAGAGAGGAGCGAAAAAGACACTTCTGCAAACATTTATAATGCCATCAGTCATTAATTTTATGAACTAAAATGCTTCTAATATGGACATTAATTTCGTCCAGCTGACGAAACAGCGCGCAATTAACGCCACTCTTCTTTGACTCTCCATTCTCATTGTAGTAACTTTCTTTTACTCCCTACTCCCCACTCCCTGTACCTACCCCTCACTCGCACGCTCTGTTTGTAGCACGCAGTTGCTTTATAACACGTTTTTAATTACCCGTTTGCCCCGGAATGACAGCAATATGGCGATGGGCAATGCGGCAATAAGCGACTGCGAGTTGAGAAAACAATTAAAAATGTCGTAATTGTCGCCTTAATGTTTTTCTGATAACATTTCTTGCCCCCCGCCACCCCTGACACGTGGCAGCTATGCTCCTCGTCAGGCTGTAGACTGCCCGAATGGCAATGGCAATGCCAAACACGCATAACACGAAAAACTTGTTCAAATTCAATAAAAGTTTAATTTGAAGACGCTAAAAACACAAATTTGAATAGTCGCACAACATGCATAGGCAGACCTAAAGGGGGCACGCCCCTAACCATGCATTTGTGCAAAACTAATAAAAAAGAAGCCAAACAGAATATAGTGGAATTTTTCAAAAAGTTTCGATGGCACAGCGAACATGTTTCGTGGCCATAAAACATGGCAGGGACTGTACTTAATGACCGATCCAATGGCCAGGACCGCGCCAGCTTTGAATCATTAAACGCACTTGTGCGAGCCAAAACGGATGTGGATGCCTTTCCCGCCGGCACTGGCCAACAGCAGCGCTGTTCAAATCATGGGCACGGCTAGTTGGGCTCGGTTTAATTCTAAGAAATTCAGTTTTTCCATATGAATTTCATTTTGATTTAAAGTTGCAGGGTTTTTAACTCGCATAGCTTGAGGTAAGAGCAAGTAAATTGTACATTTCTTTAGAAGCAACTCAAGTTTGCTTCTGATCTGTTCATTTATTTATTCAGCAGAGTAGACTGTTCTCTTGTGTTCCGAGTTGCCTCAGCCATTTCGCATAACAATTCGCTAACGAACTCAACCTAATCAAGCTGCAAATTATAATCCTGCGCTGGCAGTTCATTCACAGCATTATATATATATAAATTATATCAAGTATACGCACTGTGGCCTCAACTTGTACAATTTACCTGCAGGTCAGGGGCAGATAGCATGGGGGATGGAGCCTTCCCTGCCATAACACAGATGCATATTTCAATCTTAATGAAAATAGTTACAATTCAGCTGACTTCCATAAACAACATTTTCCTACTGTGCTGCTGTTAATGTAATTACCGCAGCATTTTTCTTTGGCCTACGCACACACGCACGCAGACGCACACACACGCGCACACTGACAGAGGAAAATACAGACTCACGCACACGTCTCTGAGATATTCTTGATAGGACGCACACACTGGACACGCCGTAACTGACAGACACGGGCTGAAACTCCTTCGATTGGGGCAATGTTCTTATCAGGCATTGGGCGTAAGCTTTTCCCTCGCGGCTCTTGCCCACCCTGTATGTCTGTCGCCCAGCACCATATATAACCGGGCGTCTGTCCATGTGCGTGCTCCTACGTAGACTCATTAAAATTGACCAGCCATTATTACAGGAACGTGCCTTCTTTTCTGAGTAATTTATTCGTTTGCCCACGCCCGACTCCTTTGATGCTGTGACAGGAGGTCGCCACTAGGATGAAGCGACTCCTGCCGCGAATACTGTGAATGCTTTAATGGCTCCACTCAATTATTGCGCCAATTTCACTTTATTCATTTAACTTAAGCCCCTCGCGGCGTGTGCTGCGCAGTTTCTTTGAAAACATATGGATATTATTGATTTAAAGTTATCTCAGGAGTACGCACACAGCTGCAGCATATGCGTGACACATAACTCACAGCGATATCGCTTCTGATAGATAGATGAAATGATATGTGTGCGCTTATTGTTTGATTTGCCAAAAGCCCAAATCAGAGTCGTGACGTATCTGCATTCGATGCCATTGAAATTTTATAAATCATGTGCAGATTCTCTGTCCCTTTCTTTACATATGTGTGTTTTTTTTCGTCGTATTGCTTCAATTTTGGTTGATTTTCTTTTTTTGCGTTCGTCCCGACTCGAGTGCCGAGTGAATGGCGAACGTTTACGGAGCCAGGCGAAAAGCCACAAAACACATTCATCAAATCCGCAGAGTCATTCATCATGAGTAATATATTTGACATTGTCAGTGATGGATAAATACTACGTAGCGCCCAGCGCGCCGGACCGACGATGCGACAGAGGCGGCAGACGACAGCAACGGCAAATGGCAACAGACACAACTACAGCAAAAATTCGGGAGCGGAAAAAAACAAAAACAAAAACTACGGCAGAGAGGATAACATATTCGACAACCCGGAAGCAAGCGTATCGTCGTCTGCATGTTAAGCTCGAATTTCTCGTTTCGTTGCATGAAAATTGCCTTGAAATTGATTTCGTTTGGGTTCCGCATCGGACACAGGTGAAGTGTAATGCGGTGGCATTTCACCTTTGTCCAAATCGAGCAGGTGTACCATATGCATAAAAATTCCTGGTGTATACAAAGCTCCAGCGGAAGATTGAGGGACGTTGCAAATTGCAAATTTCATGCTAATAGATGTTTACTATATTTATTTTAATTATAACATTAACTAATTAAAAATACACTCCCATTTCTTTAGGTTCTATGCTTGAACTAGGGTTCGCTTTAGTAATTGCAATTTGCCATGAGAGCAGAAGAATCTTTGCTGATTTGTTCGCACAATCAATCAGTTCTAAAACGACTCGAAAGAGTGCATATTTTCTTCCCTCAAACTTTTGCTTGGTTGTCGAAAAAATGTCTCTGAATAAATCAGTTAATTGATTGCACAACTTTTGCTTTACTTCAACTCAACTTGAGCTGCGACCTTTGTTTTTTATTAGAATAAATGAATGTGCATTCAGAGAGATCGAGGCTTCAGTTAGGCTCAACTAGTTCGCGAATTGTTTTCTGGTTTTCTGTTAATATGAAAATGAATTTTTACATTTCACGTTAGAATAGTTCTTTCGACGGGAATTGTTATTAATGGGCGACGCCTTTCCGAATTGACCGAGGGGAGGACGAGGCGTTCTGTTAAGTTCTTTATTTCAATTTCCGGCAGTTTTGGCGCTGAATGCGATAAGTTGCCATTTGGCGACTGGAAAAGGAGCACGAGCTTGAATTGCCGAGGAATTGGAGAGAGGCGAAAAGTTTTGAAATAACTTCAAATGCGCGCTGCAAACGAAAGCAGGCAAGCGAGTGCGAGGCATAAAGAAAATTCAAGGGAAATGGCGCGGAGTCTGCGGCTCGGCAAACCGTTACTCTGCCTTTAGAGGGCAACTAAGCGCGAAAAGTTTCGCTTTTCGGCTGGTAGGGACAACAAAGGAGACCAAGGAGCGAGGGAGTCCACAAGGACGATGAAGATGGTGTTCTAAATAAAATAAATTCGATTCGCATTTGGTGTGCTGCGAACTTACTTGGGCACTGGGGAATGCTGCCTGGCCAGAGGCCTCTGCGTTTCCACTTCCCCGTCATCCCACGCTGCACATACAGTTTTTTTGTGGCACACTTTTTGCTAAGCATTTGCTCGCCTTTTTGTTTCTCTCTCTTCGTTTGTTCGTTTTTTTCTTTGGCATTGCCTTCAAGACGCGCTGCCACATTAATTTCACTTCTTATAAATCTCGCAAGATTTTTTACTGCCTGTCGCTGGCCGGGCAGACCGAAGAGCCGAACTCGGTGCACATTTTCCTTTCAACACTGTGGAACATAAATTATTTGGAAATTAAAGGCGGCAAACCCGCGAAGGCGGTCCGAGTTCGACTTGAGTTCGCTTTAAAACCGCGCATAAATCTCATATTTCATCTCTTATCAGTTCGATTAGAAAGCACTTAAACGCTTTGCTCCGACCTGTTTTCAATTAGTGTCAATATTTTAATCGCATGCGATTAATTTCTGTGTGGCAACGTTATTTTTCAAAATTGCCAAATTTGTTTACCATAAATATTGACAGAGGCGAAATTGAGGCAATGTTTTGCGTTATTCTAGGGTTATGTAAATTTACATACGTTTCAAATGGAATAAATATTGTTCTATTCGCGATTCGTTTACCTAGAGTTTAGAGATATGCAGTAAATCAATTATTTTATATTTCAAAAATACAATGCGGAAATAGGCAAAATTCGAAATTTTGTAAAACATTACACACTTTTCGGCGAAACCGAAGTATTTTTGCAACATATTGCAGGTATGTTTTCCAATTAATAATCAGATATTTGCAAAACGTAGCACAATAGAACCGATATTGTATTTCAATAAACAATTTGCTGCGCTCTACGAATGGGATACTCTGATACTGCAAAAATTGCGTAATGTTCATAAAAATAATATCGAATAAAATGCGCCAAAATGTAATGAAAACAAACAAAACTATAAATTGGAGCTAACCTATAAAACTTTATTGGCAGATCGTTTAGCGTGTGCAAAAATAAACAGAAAAAGTTTTATGTTTTTGGTTTTTTTTGTTATTGTTTTTGTATTGGTTGTGTTTTTGGAGCTTGTCTATCGCGAATTTAATTATGTTAAAAGCCAAAGTGTGCAGCTGGCTTGAGGAAGAAGAAAGCTACCTGACAAATTGGCAAGAATCGGAACGATTTATACCATATTTTGTTTGAATTAACTTAAAGTTAAATATGTCTATCTGATACTAAGAAGAAACCTTAACTTTCACGTTATTAAAGTGCCTTGGCAGCTTATGCTACCGAAGCTGCCTGCACATTGATTTTCGCATGGTCTTCTAGTAATTAAATTTACATGTGTTATTCCTAAAGACCCGAAACACACACGCACACACACAGAAGGGAGGCGGATGGATGAAAGTTGAGAGAGAGAGAGAGAGAGGAGGAAGGCATTATGAACGTGGCAGATGGGGAGGCTGCAGAAAACCCGAAAAGCAACAATAACGAAACTACCTGAACAATTAAGCTAAAACGGTTGCCTGTGGTTTCGGGGTGACCGTAATTATAAGTTAAGCTGCTATTAATTATGGCGCCCAATAGAGCCCTGCGATGGGCGTCGCTGCCCCCCCCCCACCAACAGTCTTGTATGTATACATGTTTGTATACATATGCTTAACCTTAATGCCACACGCACACACAGACTTACACAGGAAACTACTGCTGGCATCGACAAAGTGTATCAGACCCGGCTGTAGGCTAATCTGTCTGGCAGCTCGAAGTCAAGGGCTGCCCCTCAATTCCCTATGACACGACCCTATGAAATCCGAATCAATTTGCCAATAGCGAAAGTTTTGTATCAAATTTGCATGTCACCCACACGTACGCACACACCCCACACCCAAACCCATTGCCACACCCACGCCCACACCCATAGCCACACGCAGCATGTGTTCCTGGTTAGTTTGCTGCTAATTAGCAATAAATGTGACGTTTGCAACAATTGAAAATAGCTGCAATTTAATCAATTCAACCGCATTATGAAATATTGTTGCCGCTCTAGGCGAAATTTATGCACCCACACACGCACACAGAGATACCTGCACACCTACTCAATGTAGGGGTTAATTAGCTAGAATAGCTTATAAGCCGTTTGGAACGTTGATTGATACACATTTGGCTTTGTTGCAGTTTTCTCCACAATTGCAGTTTTCCCACAGTAACTGAAACACAATAGAGAGAGTTAAGTAGAGAGAGAGGGAGCGAGATAGTTGTAAAACGAGGGAAGAGTAGCATAAATCAATTTGAAATGAAACTTACACTTCATGTACTTTTGCGTCCGTCTGTCGCCGCGTTTATTTCGCTTTATTGGGACTCTGTTTAAAACTACACCACATCCACACCCACCACCTCCTGCAACCCAACAACACTCCACCCATCCTAGGCGCCCTTCCAACTGCTTCCACTCCAAAAACGTACAATGTATCTGCGCAGCTCTACATAAATTTTCTGCGGAAATCTGCATAAAATCAACGCTAACAAGAGCAATCCGAAAGCAGGCAACATCTTTTCGTACAGACTACACGGAGTGTTTTCATCTGGACTGACTGCTCAGTTGGGACTGGTGCGGCCGGGTGCGGGGTATTGGGGAGCGGGCTGACTTGGAAATCTGTTACAAGTTAGTACAACGTACCAATGTTGCAATCTTGTCTACCCACGTCTGCTCGACTCTTTGTTGTTGCTCACAAATCGACTAAGAGTCGGCAGAGCTGTCATGCTAGATATTCATTTGACTGAACAATACGGCAGCCACTCGAATAAATACTTTCTGTTTGCGTACTTGTGCCGAATAACTTTAGTATTTGATTAAAATTAGTATTGAATGAAATTTAAAGTGCCAAAAATCAACTGCTTATAAACAAAAACAAGTGCAATAATCGAAACCTAACTGAAGACAAGAGGGAACTTTGCAGGTTTTGAGTTAAGACTTCAACGATTGCTCATATAGCAAATATACTCATTTCATTTAGAATTTTCCAAAACAAATTTTGGAGCCCTAGCTCTTAAGTTGCTGAGATCTGGATTATTATGCAGATGAACAGGCCGACAGGCAAACGGACGCATGGTAAGCTAATTGACAGACATGCATGTCTACATTTTTACTAAAACAAAAAGAATCTACAACAATATCTATTATAGTTATAGCACACATGACTCAACTTCCAACCGAGCAATCCCTAACTCAACCGATAATTACTAGAAATTGAAATCGAAGCCGAACCACAAACCATGAACCAGGTCATTTCTTGGGAACTGCGAGTGAGTCGAGTGATTCGAGCAAGAGTTTCAGTTACGATTGGCATTTGAATCGGTTGGCAAGCCAGCAGAAAGGGGGTGGTCAATTGCTAATTGACAATATAGATCTGATAACGGGCGTGCCGTTTACATGCCAATGAACATACTGAGCTTTAGGTTAGAGGAGGGGGGTCGACACGTGCAGGGTGCTGCGGTCTGTTGACAAGGCAGCTGACTTGAGTTCAGCTCAGTTGGTTCAGGCAATGCTAAACAAAGTTTTACGAGACATGGGAAACGGGCAGACATTATTGTGGATGGTAGGCAAATGGACAAGCTGACAACGGGAGTTTCTGAGAACTGAGAGACATGCATATGTATCTGTTCTGCTTCATGGATAACAAACGACTTTATGTTTATGTAAATTACGACTACAACGGCGAGCGGAGTGCAAAATATGATCAACGCCCATAAAGGGCCATCGCAGTCTCAGGCAGTCTCAGTCTGGCCTGGCATAAACTTTAAAACGTTCGCCAAAACAGCACAAGAAATGAATACATATGTATGCAACATACAACAGACGTACGTGTGTGTGTGTGTGCTAAGTAAACAGCAGCTAGGAAACTACATAAAAATTCCATTTGCAGCAGAACATGAAGAGTGAGTGAGGCGGGGGGAGGACTCTCATTCCGCCGTATAACATATATATAGTTCTGCTGAGCAGTCGTAATTGCATTCAACTATTATTGAGCAGCTCGCAATGTAAATTCGCGTAATGTCAGACATTATCAGATTAACGAAGCGTCCCACGATGACGTATGGAAAGGGGAATGGCCTCTGAATTCAGAGTGCATGCCAAGTGACAAGCTGTATTTAATATGCTCATTGTTTTCGGCCTATAGTTGGCATTGTTAAATTATGTCCACTAGTAAAGCCATATATCGCAGCTAGAGCACAAACGATCGATGCAGTCAAGAATTTCCATTAGATTTGTGGGCAGACAGACAGCCCTTTATTCTCGAACTATTCTCTTTGTTAACATTTATTAATGCAATTTCTAGACTGTTCTTCAATCGAGCTGCAAATTTCTATTATTCAATTTCACATTTAGGAAGCAGTGGTTAAGAATCCGATGTTACAGGTAAATATCAAGCAATTATTTGAAATTAAGTCATTATTAATCATCGGCAAATTGCCAGTCAATGGAGAGCTGGAAGTCAATTGAACATATATTTTCGATTCTATTAAAATGAATGACAAATTGAAGAGAGTTGGAGGTAGTTTGTCAGGTATACTTGTAAGTTAAAACGAAAAATATGGGCTGATTTCAAGAATATGCAGATGAAAGGTGGGCAATCCCTTAACTCATTCTTTCTTATAAGTAGTATGCAAACAAGAATACTAACTGAAGAGCAAGAAAGATATCGAGCTTAATTTTTGTCAAGTGGTCCATGCTAAACCAAGCCGATGCTTCTTACGCGCGGATCCCAGACACAGCGAATGTCCACCTCCCCAAACCGACCGAGGGGCACAGTCGTCTGACATACGACTCGAAACGCGATCCGCGAAATAGAGAACGCGGGCATGCAAAGATACCTAGATAGAAAAGAATTCCGAAGAAAGATTACTAGATAGGTAAGACAGAATTTCAAATTTTAGGCACTCAACAGAGGAAGCGTTAAAAAAAAGAAAGTAAAGATTATTATAGTCCAAACATAATACCCTAAACGGATCGTGAAGGGCATAGTTCGACCTACAATAGAAAGAGTTAGTGGTAAGCAAATACCTGTTAGTCTGCAAGGGACAGAAAAGTATAACTGGCTAACCAGGTTAACACTGTCAATGTCCCCTTGGATGAGGTTATTAATAAATAGTACACCCAGCATGGTTCTACGATTAGCTAGAGAAGGTAAGTTAAGTAGTAGAAGTCTACTGCCATAGGAAGGAAGTCTTAAATTTACATCCCAGTTAAGGCCTCGTTTGGCAAAAATTAAAAACATTGTTTGTACAGATTCAATGCGGGAAATATGTTCGGAAAACTTTTGTTTTCGGTCCAAACGGACCCGAAGATCATCAACTAGGGTAATTCTTTCTAAGACCCAACCACAAAGAGTGTAGGAAACGTACTTTGGACTGGCTCGATAGAATGACATCAGCTATCATTTGGAGCTGTTCAGGTTTAAGAAATTTGCACAACACCAGGAGTGAAAACTATTTAGGTCGGCTTAAATTGATAATAAAGCTTTACATCGTCCGCATACATGAGAGTACGGCAGTTATGTATGACCAAAGGGAGGTCATTGATGAAAAGCGAATAAATTTGGGGGTCTCGATGGCTCCCTGAGGAACGCCGGATGTGGCATGAAAATGGGGTGAAAATACATTTTTAAAGAGAACTCTTTGGGTTCTGCCATTCAGATAACTCTTCATTTATATATATGCACTCAAATTATTGCAGGGTATTTGCAGCTCAGTATTATAAAGATCACTCTCTCTCCTAACAATAACACGAATTGTTAAGGCAGACCTCTGATAGACATATATGCCCCAGGCGTTATTCCAATAATTTCGATAGTCTAATTGAAACTTGCAAAACAAACCTAAACGACCAAATGCAAAGCCAGTGTAATTCATACAAATTATATAAGCAATCTGAAAATAATGTTATTAGCGAGTAGGCGGCACGATAAATTGCAGCATTTTGCCTCGTGCACATTTGGGTTCTCATGATTGAGTGTGTCGGGCAGCCACGCCCCTTTCGAGTTCTAAACGCAATAAATAGATATTCGCCAGTCAGTCTTTCTTATTGTTTAGGTTGTGCTCTCTGCGATTGCGGATCATGTGTTGTGCGACTCGCTTGATTTGCTGCTGTCTGCTGCTCTGGCTCGGCTGGAGCCGGGCGGATCCATTGTTGCTCATACAGACAGTGAATGGGCCTGTGCAAGGACGCGATAATGGTGGATACTATAGCTATGAGTCGATACCCTATGCCGAGCCGCCTGTGGGTGAGTTGCGTTTCGAGGCACCGCAGCCGTACAAGCGCCAATGGACTGAACCCTTCGATGCCAGCAAGCCGCCTGTGCTCTGCCTGCAGTGGACCATCATGTTGTTGGACTCGGCCGACAAATTGGCTGGCGTTGAGGATTGCTTGACCGTGAATGTTTACAGACCGAAGAACGAGAGTCGCCAGAGCTTTCCCGTGCTGGTTGTTATACATGGAGGCGCCTTTATGTTTGGCGGTGCAGCTCAGGCTGGACACGATTACCTTATGGCGCACGGGAATCTGATTGTGGTCAAAATTACCTATCGACTCGGTCCGTTGGGATTTCTGAATACTGGAGATGCGGAATTGCCGGGTAATCTGGGACTGAAGGATCAGCGATTGGCGCTGAAATGGATCAAAGAGAATATTGCCAATTTTGGCGGAGAACCCGAGAACATTGTGTTAATTGGTTATTCGGCAGGCGGTGCATCGGTGCACCTGCAGATACTGCATAGAGATTTCAATCAGCTGGCCAAGGGAGCCATTGCAACCAGTGGAAATGCCCTTGATCCTTGGGTCATGCATGTGAGCGGCAGAGAACGCGCCTATGAATTGGGTCACCATTTGGGCTGCCAGGTGGAGAATGATTCGGCTGCACTGAAGGCGTGCCTCAAGACAAAAGAAGCCAGTGAAATTGTCCGTGCTGTACAGAAGTTTCTGATCATTGGGTATGTGCCCGTGACGCCTTTCGGTCCCGTAGTGGAGCCTGCCGATGCGACAGATGCCTTTTTGCTGCAAATGCCCGTCGATGTGATCAAAAGTGGCCAATTTGCCGCAGTGCCTTGGTTAACCACCTACACCAAAGAAGACGGAGGCTTCAATGCGGCCATGTTGCTAGAGAAACAGGCTAATGGCAAGGAGCTTATCGACGAAATGAATACACGCTGGATCGAGCTGGCACCCGAGTTCTTTACGTATCGTCAGTGGGCAAAAAGCCGCGAGGAACTGGATCAACATTCGTTGCAGCTCAAGCAGAAATATCTGGGCGATCGTGCGTTTAGCGTGCAGACCTATTGGGATGTGCAGCAAATGTTTACGGAGGTCATGTACCGCGACAGCGTCGATGAAATCATTCATCTATATCAGGAACATGGCAAAAGTCCGCTCTACATATATGTCTATGATAATCCCGCGGATAGCGGACTGGGTCAATGGCTGTCAAAACGCAACGACATATTTTTCGGTAGCCCTTGGAATATTCTAGTATTAATTTCAAATATTTCATTTGATTTTATTTATTATTTACCTAGGCTCGGTGCATCTCGACGACACTGTGCTGGTCTTTAATGATACCTTTCGTTCATTGCGTCCGGATGAGTAGATCATATCAAGAAATATGATTCAAATGATTGAAGGATTTGCGACCTGCGACAAGGGACTGATGAGATACGATAATTGTCAATTTGTGAATAATTTGGGCCAGAAGAAGATGCAAGTCTTGCACATAACTCGCGATGGTTGTGAGAACCTTCAGATAGACGTGCTGCTCTAGTCCAGGCAGACCACACTACATACTACGGTGAAAGTACTAAAATATTAGCTAAACTTGTGAAAAATCATTCAAAATATCATTCTACTAAATTCTGTAATAATTTTTTGTTTTTTCGCCTGACGAGCTAAGTTCAGTTACGTATAATCTAGCATATTGAGTTAAAGGTGTATTTTCTAGTGAGTTCTTAACTCGTAAGGAGTTCGAATCAACATTAATAACTGTTTGGGAGCTGTACAAAATTGAGTTTTCTTCTCTTCACTTTCCTGACTCTTTACTTCACGCACTTTCTTGGCATCAACTCGATTAGTTTGCCACCTGATGGATGTGCTTGGCGCAATTTCGAGCCAGATTTATGGCGCAAACGTTGGATGCTTTTATCACTCTCGTTGGGTAACTTGAAGTACACAGTGAGAAAATCGAAACAATCTTCATAAAACTATGTATGCAGTCATATAATATGGGCAATTACTCGGCTCCTATAGCGTGTGCTCTCTTTTACGATATCTTAGTTATTTGCCGAGGCGGGACAACGCTGCGGCTACTCAATCAATATTGGATTTTGCCGCAATCACACGCACGGCACACACATACACACATACATATGAAGAATTTATTGTGCATGTCGGCGGTTTGTTTGCTGGCCAAACACGAGGTCGAGCCAGTGGACACGAGGAGACATCGAGCAACAATAGATAGAGAAGCCCACACAAAAAACAAATAGTCCGAATGAGCAAATAAATTAAATTAAAATGTATACAAACATAAATTATTTAGAGATAATGTACTATCTCGGTACGCCTGCAAAGAGCCAGAGGAGTGTGGTGGGGGAAGGGAAAGATCAGGCCACATTGGGCTTCTTCCAATAAGCAGGTCGGCCACAAGCCGCAGCCAACACAATAAATGCAATAAAAGCAAATTCAATTGGCGGCCATAACGAAACCGAAAATACGAAAGTACGCCGGCGAACCAAGCTAACAGAACCCAAGAAGTTGGCCTCAGACTAAGACAAATAAGCGCCATAACGAATTTCTGATAAATCACCGAAAAATGAGAACTCAAACTTGGCCGAGAAGAAGAAAGTGAAATAAAAGAAATATGTTTTTATGCTCTTTTTCTTTACTTTTTTATTTGTAGTCTGTATTCTCTACTTCTGTTTATTTTCTGCTTTATCGAGCATTCTTGCCTCGCTTCGTGCACCTCTGGGAGTGTCCGAATGAACGAATTCACCTGGGCAGAGCTGACAGGGGCTTCCTTGTTGTCGCCAGATACATTCGAGCAAATAGTACGAACAAATATGAAATGTCCCAAACTGTATTGGCCATAAGTGTTAACGAAATTGGAAGCTCTCATTTCTTAAATCAAGCAGCCTGGTTATCAAAATTGTCAGCATTCTTTATTGCTTCAAAGTTACTTCACAGAATGCATTTAAGTTATTTAATCATTAAGTTTTATATATTTATATTAAATTGCATAAATATTGAGTAATAGAAATCCATTTTAATGATTTTTCTCGAAAGTTGTAAGTAAGAGTATATTCATTTTGATAGATCATTTTCACAAATCAAACATTAAATATATTTATTTATATATTAGTTTTCTCTAACCTTATCTTAGTGCCATTAATATTAAAGAAGATCGTGCGATGAGCATTTGTCGTGCCAGTTGAATGAATCTACCAAGCTGCAGCAATCGCCCAACTCGTATAATCGCAACTGCTATGTGGGCCTTGAAGCAATTACTTTTGAATAGTTAACCATAATGTGAACTCGTCAGAGTTATTTATTTAGTGGAAATGACATATGTACGTATAAATACTTGACGACAAGTTTCCGGAGCGCTCAAGCTGAAATCTGTCGTAGTTTTTTTTGTCTACTTGTCAGTTGTTCCTGTTTTTGTTGCTGCGGTTTGTTGTTGTTGTTGTTGGCGCCGTTGTTACTGTGTTAGTTAGTTTGATAGCCTTGGGCTGTGGTTTCCGGCTTGTCCAACTATAAGACGAAGTACTTGCCAACTTCATAAAATATTCAGCTGCACTTTAGCCTGGCAAACTGGCGCTAAGAACTTGCCTGCAATCACGTTACGAGTATTTGCCCGCCAGCACCTTGACTCGAGTGGAGTCCGGCGAAAAGCCCTCGAGGCGGAAGCGCAGGCGGACTAAGATGCAGACGAAGTTAAAGTTAAGGTCGGGTCGTGGCCAGCAGCCCGGCAGGCAGGAAGCGGGCTGCACCGGAAGTGCAAATCGTAGCATTGCCAAATGGCAGATTAAAATGGTGTTAAGCTGCGGTGGAGGTGGCAGCCCTGTTCGCATTTAGCATTTTCAGTCAGTGTTGCCAAGTTGGCCGTTTTCAAGCACAAAATTAAATGAAACCAATTTTTAAGCTAATCAGGTTAATTAAAAGATTCTAAATAAAATATCAATGCTGCTTGGTTAGCTTGATTCAAGCTAAAACATATTGTGGCTTTTTTAAGCAGCTGTTAGCTGGAAATATTCTCTATGAAACTCATGTGCCTGCTTTATCTTTTCTCTAACCAAAGCAGTCCAATATTGTTGGCCTCTTTAGCCCCCGGCATCGCTGGCAACAGACTCAACTCTGCCTGAATACACCGCAACGGGTACTCGACGAGCACTCAGAGACGCGGCGGCTCAAGCAAAATAAGCGTCGATTTGTCCAGACCACCTCTCCTCCCTGAGTAATCCCGCAGCCCTGACATGACAGTAATTGCACTTAAATGCATCCCTCATGGCATTCTCGACACACATTGCGCATACGCCGCGTGCACGCAGCTCTGAAAACTCACAGACAAAGTGACATTTTATTTATGGGCGCCGGCACATAACTCGCATGTGACTTGGAATGCAAATGCCTAACGCTTATGAGTTGAAAGGAATTGGAATCGGGAAGAGGAGTGTGAGGGTATCGAGGGGCGTCCAACGGGAATGACGATGGCAACACCTTCTGCTACTGCAGCTGTCGCAAACAGCAGCAAAATGTTGTTGAAGGACATGCCCTGGAAAACATGCAGCACACCAACAACAACAGCAACAGCAACAGCAACAACAACAACAACGGCAAAAGCAACAAGAGCAACAGCAACAAATACAACAAGCAAGAACGTTGAATTCAAAACGTCGTCGGCATTCGGGCATTCAGTTGTGTAAACATTTTAATTTCTGCAGCAAACAAATGTGCAGCAGCTACAGCCTCAGTCTTAGCCACAAACCCCTCTGACTCCCCTTCTGCGCCCCCCGTACAACCAACACACGGACATGTGGACCATGGTCGCTCTCCAGACTGTGCGGCATGCATTCGTTTGGCATCAAGACGATGATTGTGTGCCGCTCCGATGCCGTATTTGAATTTCCAGCTTCAATTTCAATGCATTCAGCAAGTAATGCCGTACGAGCAGCCCGAGATACGCACAAGAGAGCACAGTTGTGTCTGTGGCAAAAGATATGATATGTGCAATTCAAATATGACGCTAGTTTGGGGTAACAGTGGGTTGAAAAAAAAGCTAGAAAAACTATTCTTACCAAAACAAATATCTTATCTTTTTTCTGCTATGTTTTTGTTCTTATTCGGATTGTGTTCGCTCACGCAACTCACGCGACTCACGCAACCAGCGCTAGCAACAGGCGCAGCTTATGAAATCTAAGTTTTTGTACATTTTCGCTGCAGTCCCCAAATGCCGCTTAGCTTGGCTCTCGCACACACACACACACACACAGTCTTGCTGAAGAATATGTTTTTTGTTCGGTTTATGGCCTTTTCTGCTGCCATAAACACTACCACCAAGTCCATTGCATCCCCCCTCTACCCAACCCACCCTCTTTCAACCGCATGTCCCATTACTGCAGAAAATGCAGAAAAAAAAGAAAGCAAAAGGCGAACTGAGAAACCGCATTTAGCACCGCCACACACAATGATGTTTATTTGTATATAAAATATGAACACACACACACACATGGACGTGTGTGTATTGTAGTATGGCATATAGCGCAAGGCATTCATATATAGCATAAGTATTCATAACATGGCCAGAATACTGGCTATGCTTTTTGTGCACAAATGGCAGATATGCATTTCAAGGATACAGTTACAAAGCGAGCGACGACGAAAGAGAAAGCGGGAGTGAGGGTAAGCAAGAAGGCACTAAGGAGGGGTGAGAAAACGGGGGGTCCTTCTCGCTACAGAAAAAAGATGAAAGTTTGTTTTACATTTACAGCTGCACTTCGCGCAATTAATTTTTGAAAAATTCGAAAAAAAAAAGAAATTGAAATTTACCCAGAGAGCAAAAGAAAACATTTTCATTTTCCCGACAGTTTATTATTTTTAATGAGGCATATTATGCGAGTAATCAAGCACACACACACACACACACACATAGCCAAAACACTGGGGTGCCCTTTATGGCCGTGCCGTACCGCCTGTTTGCGCCGACCACAATAAAACATAATGAGAGATTTTCATTAAAAACTTTATATAGTATTTAACTAGTTTTCATTTGCTGCGCACTGAATGTGGCTCAGGGTCGCAATTTACCGCCCAAATCCTGTTAGGGTTATAACTATTTAAGCAGATGAATCAACTGAGACGTGAGAGATATAAATATAAATACAAAAAATCAATCGATGCAAATAATAAAAAAAACATAATCTTTAATTCCTATCGAAGGTAATAAGCAGCATATAAAAAATACATAATTATTCTTGAAGAGCAGAGTCTATCGAGTGTCTTTCCTATATGTCCAACAGCTTCTACTGCTCCTAAGCTTTCTGTATTTTTTGTTTTATATGCGAAGTATGACATTAAAGATTATTAACCTTGCCGTTGCCGAGGGGTTAGAAGAGGGAATCCCGTTGGGTACACAATACCCTATAAAAATACTCGTGTGGCAAAAGTTTCACACCATAAATTAATTCTCGATGTGGCATTGGGTCTTTGGCGACGAACACCGTGACATTTATTATAATTTAGCATGTATGCTACATTCAAATGCGACAAAAAAGCAGACAAAAAAATAATGTAAAGCCCGAAAAGAAAGGAAAATGGGAAAAAGGTTTTTCCAGGGAAATACATTAATTCATAATATATGTGGCAATATTTAGTTCCACTCGCAGGTTGCTGGCCTAATTGTAGCCTCAAGCACAGATAATTTCGGGCAGTGTAGCCACACACAAAACGGAATATAATATGCTACGCTAACATGGCCAAGGTCTGTGTGCAATTTGATCTTGTGCAAACAATTCAAGCGGGTCAAAGGCGAAGCGCACCGAATCCAAGTGTGGTCTATGCGGAGTCCAGGGATCAGAGCCGGCTATGTGTGTGCGCTAGTGTGTGTGTGTGTGTGTGTGTGTGTGCGACTATTATCCTTTGACCGCTATCGGGCTGCTCTGGCGAACCCTAACCATAAATTGGCTAAATAGGCAACACAACATGCCAGGGGATGACAGCGAAGTAAACTACGCCTGACCGTCGCATCGATATGGCCACACACAGTGCATAGGTGTGTGTGTGTGTGCGGACGTGTGTGTGTATGTGTGTGTGTATGGGGCCCAATCAATTTATCACTTGAAAAGCGACAAGCCAGTCGCCGTGTGTCGTTCCCTTTACACTGCCGATGCGGCTGAGCGTGGCTTGCGGTCTGCTTTTTGGCAGCAGTTACAGACCATGGGCAGGAGCAGGGGCAGGGCTAAGGGGCGGGTAGGGTAGGTGCAAAGGAGCAAAAGCAAAAATAATATAATTTTGCCCCCACATTGGAACATTTATAAACAAAGGGATATTAGTGCCAAGCGCTTGTTTGCACCACACGACGACAGCAGCCGCCGCTCCGGCGATTATTGTGTGACACAGAGGGCGAGAGAGAAGGAGGGAATGCAAGAGACGGCAAGATAGATAGAGAGAGAGAGAGAGAGCGAGAGAGCTGGAAAGGTATTAGAGCGCACGTTATGGGGCTCATTGAATGTGTCGCAAAGATTTAATGGAGCATGATCCCAGGCAAAGGTGAAATATGCAATATAAACGTATTTAAGCGGGCGAAACTGGCCAGAACCAGACTCGGGCGACTCGACTGACCTCTACACACACACACACACATACACACACAATAAATCATCTGCTGCGGCATTTGCTTTATTGATATTGTAGTCATAGTATTACATGGCCTTGTTTGCCCAGCCAGCTGCCTGCTCCCCCACCCCATCCTTCGCCAAGCATTAATATTAATCAAATTTATACTTGCCCCCTCCACGCACCACGCCCTTCTTGCCGGCTGGCAGCTCAATCTCTTTATCGGATGTCAATGCGTCAATGAAATTGATCATGTTCGGCAAAACTTTCGACTAGCAGCTTATTGACTTGCAGCTGCGCCACATGAAAACTTCGTCCAACTCGACGTGGGACACAATGGACTGGGCCGGCTCTGCTCGGCCCTGCTCTGCTCTGGGACGGAATTATGTTAATTTCTGTGCGTGTGAGTTGCGAGATGGGTTCGATAAACTTCAACTTAACCCATGCGTCATAGTTAAAGCAAAGAAAGTTATTAGAGCACTCGCATTACGCATACGCCATGTTGGTCAGCTTTGGCTGCATGCCGCACTAGGCTCACACACACACACATATCACACGAATCGCATTCGAGGCATTTAGCCAGACGAAAAACGACTACAACAAATCAACTAAGTGAAAGCCGAGTGTGCTCGGTTAGCAGCTTGACAAATTGCCACTCGGCTTTATGGCCGAGAATAGCCAGGAATGGCGACGTGGCGAGATACGGCGGGGGGGCTCGCGACAAGTGGCAAGACGTTGTTTATTTGGTTTTCATGTCGCGCATGTTAAATGCAAATTATTCAAAATGCCATTCAACCTGTTAAGCAACCTGCCGGTTCCAGCAGCTACAGGCGATACACGCGCGCACACACACTCGCACACACACACACATCTTGGCTGCACGTTGACCTTTTTTCTGCAATCCGCCCGTCATTGAAGCGTGTAATTTGTGACATTTTGTTTTGCTCGCAGCTCGAAGCTTTTAACAAATAAGCTTCACGCGATTATGCAAATTTCACAAGTGTTGGCTCGCCCTGGCTCGGGTTTTCCTTGGCTTTTCCGCAAGGCCTTTTCATGCCTTCAATTTTGTGTGTCATAATGCAGCCCGCTGCCAGCTGCCTGGTCACCTACAGAGGTCACCTGGCAGTAGCTCAGCCCGTTTCCGTGCTCTGTCTGTCACCACGAAGATTTGCATGAATAAATTTCAGACTTAGTTCCTTGTCTAAGCCACACCTCAAGAAAATCTCATTTTGTTTGGAGAATCGCGTTATAAAGTCAGCGAGTTCTAAATTGGCAAATGGCGTGGTATAAATTTGTTTAGCTAATTTTTAACTATATATATATTTTGGGTTTACCTTGACAAATTTTCATAGGGAAATTGCTCACGGATTTTCTACAGACTTGCTCTGATTTGAAATCATTTTTTACTTTCGTTGACCAACTCTTGCCTTAAACCAATATACTCGCTCTTTATTCACATATCTTGCTTTGCTTTACTGCAAGCATTTGCCCAACAATATTACAGGCCATTTATGGCGTGGGCTATAATCGCAGTGAAATGTCATTTAAGCCTAATCCTTTCGAGCCACAGACGTGTCTCTTTTAGCCAACCCGTGTGCGTGCAGGCAGGGCTGTGTGGCCGTGTGTATTATGTGCATTTGATATATTTCTTAATAAAAATATCTCGCAAATCCAACAGTGCTACATGGTGCCAGCTGGTTGGGGCGTCTGGAACTGGAATAGAAGGCGTGTGGGTGGCGACAACTCATGTGTCACGAGCAAAATGAGAAATGATCAAAGCGAGTGTTTGGCTGTAAAACTGCACATGCAGCAGCCAGCAGCTGCTGCTGGCCAACGCACACGCCCCCGAGAGCGCACGCCAACTGGGACATCATCAGCTGCGACTTGCAATATTCACGCAGAGCCGGCACAGCAGATGTGCGCCCTGTCCGCTCGGCTAATGCGGTCCAAAAACTGCAGCAGCAGCAAAAGCAGAAGCAGAAGCAGCTGCTGCAGCAAAGTAATCAGCAAGTCAGTCAAGCTGCAAGGCAAGCTTGCAGTAGGGTAGCGTGAGGGAGCACGCGGCGTAATTAGTTGGCCTGCATTGATTTTTACGCCACGACGCCACGGCTGCTGCTGCGGCTGCTGCCTAATTTGGCATGACAAATTGTTAATACGTCAAAGCGATGACAACAATAACAACAGCAGGAAATAAAAGAATAAAGCACACACGCACACACACACACATTGATGACGACATTGTTGCCGGCGACAGCCTGAAGCCGCACAGAATTGATGGTAATAAAAGCCGTAGACATGGCTTTGTCTGTTAATCAGCCCGGCACAGTGTGTGTGTGTGCCTTGAGTTCGCCATGATTAAACATATATGTATGTGTGTGTGTGTGTGTGTGTGCAGACACAGGCGCCAAGGCACTCCCTATCACCGCCACAAGAGTATTCGCATAAAATAAGTATACGCCACGTATGCGCGGTGCATAAATCATTTTAACGCGCCAAGGCGCAACCCAAAGCATTTCACATTGCCCACCTGCACCCCGCACACACTCACACACACACTCACACACACAAACACACACACACATACACACCCACACACAAATCAGAAGGCTACAAAGTATTCAAGTTTCAAGACTGTTCATAACAGACGAAGCAATTACTTAAACGCAAACGAACGCACTTTTAAATGATGTCGCCAGTTTTTGGAAACATATAAATATATATACACATGCATATGTATGTGTATATTAAATGCGTACATGTTTATTTAATGCGTATGCGCACATATAAGTTTTATGTTTGTTAGGCAACAAAATGAAATGTCTGAAAAGGCAGAGGCAGTTTAATATTCGAAGTATTTAAAGACATGTCAATTGGTTGAAGTTTGTGAAATATATGATATGTGATCAAAATAAATAAAAAACAGTTTATTTTTTGTTTAAACAACTTAAGGAAAGTTGAGTCTGAGCAAGATTACTTTCTAAAACTTTCTTAAATTGGCAGCTTCAATTTCTCTGCCTGTTTTCGCATGCTTATTAATTGCACATAATTACTAGAACAAATTTAAGAGCTCCCTCTTTTATTCCAATTCCCGAACATGTGATCCGTGCCGCATGGCCAGACGAATACCATTTGGCTGCAAATTGAAATTAAGAGACAATGAAGAAGAATTTATGCGCTCGTCAATTGGATTTCATTGCCAAATTGGCAATGTGAGACGAGATCTAAACAGGATGAGTATAATGATTGCAAATTTATTATGCTCGTGTCTTGCTTTTTCCCGGCCAGAGATGGGTTGTGCATCTGGCACAATAGAATCGCCGGCGATGTGGTCAGAACAAAGTGGCAATAAAATCATGTTCGGGCAGGGCAATGTGGTGCGATTTTAGCCAAAGCCAGATGCCGCCATTTGTAATTACGTGCGGGGTATCTGCATTCAATTTGATATTTATGCAAACGTTTAAGCGTTCTGTTTTTTTTTTTTGTTTTCTTTTTCTTATTTTGCCTAAGACGAAATGCAATTTTCCGCGCTGCACTCTTGTTTATTTTAATTCAGTTTCTTTTAGTTTTGGAGGGTTCTGCAGTGCCGTTTCTGCAATGGCAATTTGCTCAGTTGCACAGCAAAATTTAATTTGTTTTGTGCATTTCCTGGAGGCGTTTGTGTGTCATGCATTTTTACACCTTAATTTGCGGCTAATTTGCATATTGTGTACGAGTATTTTGCGCTTGTTGCGCAATTTCCACAGCCAGTTTTGCGTCTCTTTCGCCTTTTTCGGATTTCCACTCGCCGTTTTTTAATTTTACGCTCGTATTTTCCATGTGTAAATTGCACCAGCCAGCCAGCCAGCCAGCCAGCTGTAGTAATTTTAGCAAAATACAAAAGAACCCAACGGCGACTTTAGTGTAAATGAAACAAACTGCAATGCGAAAAACTGAAGTACGAGTTGTCTAAATATTATTTTTTAAAATTGAAAAGCGAATAGTGAACTGTGCCAAATTTGTTAAACTGTTTTAAATAAATTAAATACAACTAACTAAACGCATTCATTGCCCAAGTAAGAGCCGGAACTCAACCGGGTTTAGCAGGCCATCGCGCATTTTCGATATTCGACATGTGTTTATTCTACTGATGTTTATCCAAATTGAACAAGAATAATTGTTTTTATTTGCATGTTTTTTTACAATAGAATCAATAAATAATTTATGAACTACATGCATACATGAATCGAAGCACTCGTATGTCAAAATATGTACAATTAAATGTGTCTATGCGTAATTAATTGCATACATTAAAACGGAATTAATCAATTATTAACCTAAAATAACACTGCATCGAATTGAGTAACACTTGATTTTGTACTTCGTGCCCGAACCGGGTGCCGAGCTGCCCGAGATCCGGGGATCCGAGAAGCATACACCAAGCCCGTCTGCTGCCGATTGATGAATCTATCTGATTCTACTATTTGTTGAATCAACTCTCTCTCTCTCTCTATCTAAGCCTGTCTAAGAAATATACATATGTTTTTTGTTTTTTCTTTCTGCTTTCGGGACGGCAGCCAGATTCCACGCCCTACAGACACCCATTGCCCCAGCAACCGCACCAGGGTATCTTGCCGCCGGTATGGGAACTTATCGAGATCTTGCGACGATTGGAACGCATGCTGAAGCTGGTCGAGGACTCGCGGGATGAGCCGAAACTGTTGGAATTGCGATCGGACTGCGAGGTGACAGTCTCGTGATTGCTGTCCTGATGGGAATGGTGACTGTGATGCGGATTGCTGCTAACCAGACTGCTGTGCTGATGCCCATGATGCCCATGATGATGATGATGACTGCTGCCCGCGCCACCGCCGCCACTGGCCGCGCCACTTGAATTGCTAATGCGATGCACACTGTGCACAGTCCCCTCCGAATGGCGACGCGAGCACTTTGTGCGGCTAACTGTGGCCGTCGTCATGGACGCAACCGGATCGCTGCCCTCCTTGCGATGATGATGATGATGGCTCGTACTGGCCGGCGCCGACGACATCGCCGCCAGCTCCGTCCCGTGTCCCGTTGTCATTGTGTTGCTGTTGGTGCGACGGCGCGAGGAATGTGGCGAACTGGGCGTACTGTGGCTAATCTGTCTGAATGCCTTTATGTTCGGATGCGTCAATACGCTGATGGCGGCGCTGGTCAGGTCGCCGCAGCTGACAGTTGTTGTGGGCGCCGTCGTGGACACCACAACAGGCTGAGCCGTGCCGGCAGCTGTACTGCCCGCGGCCGACTGCTCCTCGCCACACACAATCGAGACACGTCGCGCCTTGCGCTTGGCCGCGTCGTCATCCTGCCAAAGGAATAACATGAAAAATAAACTGGCTTAATTTATGATGCCGTAGCTTACCTCACTTGCCGCCACGGGATCCGCCACTGCATCCGCTCCATCCGTTGTTGGCTCCACATCCAGCGAGCGTGTCAGCTGAGTCGGCGTGGAGCGGAAGATGGCGCGCTTGGCAGCTGCCGTGGCCAGCGATTTGTACAGATGACTCTTGTTGGGCGACAGGCCGACGGCGACGGGCGGCGATGGCGGCGGCTCCGTGGGCATGGCTGGACGGCGAGCTGGCGGCAGCGGTGGCGGTGGCTTTGCTGGTATGTTCGGTTTGGCGGCTACGGGCGGTTTCTGTACGCTTGCTGCGGCCTGATTGAGCTGCTCGAATCCCAAATAGGTGCACTTATCGGGAAACGGAGCCATTGGATCGGGCATATGCGGCGCTGGACTATCCGTGGGCTCGCGCTCGAGCGAACGTGCGCGACCCGACAGCTTGTGCGCGCTGCTCGAGTCGGAGGCGCTGCTTGCCGCCATTACAGTTGATCCCGTTGCCGTTGTAGTGGCGGTGCCATTCGAAATTGTTGGATTTGCACCGTCGTATTGCAGGTACAGGTTCATTTCGGATCGGTAGGGTTTCTTATCGCCGTTATCCTTGTCGCTGCAGTTGTTCAAGTTGCCCTGCTCCGCTTGCGATTTGAGATTATCGCGCGATTTATTTTTCTCCAATTGAATGGCCAATATGTCCTCCGAAATGGTCTCGATGTCATTCAATATGGACTCCAAATTGACCGAATCCGTCTGCAGTAAGGCAAGGATTAATTAAGGATTAATTAATTTGGAGTACAAATAGCTAAGAGTTGTTTACAGTTTGAGCAGCATATTAACAGTTGAACAGGAACTACGCATCTAATTGGGTTTATAGGTAAGCTATCTATGGTTTAATTGGTTTTTGGGCGCGGAAAACAGTTGAAAGTAAAAAAATGATTCAAAATGCAGATAAATTCAAATGTAACAATGTGATATACCCGCCTAAAGGGCTGCAGATCTCAGTAAATGAATGAGAAAACTTGGGAGCACTTGGGAAAGTGAGCATGGTCTCCGTAAAGTGGAGACACAACTGGGAAATACACATGTGGGAGCAGGAATCTAAATGCACATCAATTACAACTCATATGAAAGTCGAGAAATAATGATTGATTGAAGAAACCGAAGCCAATGATGACTGAAGATGATAGCTGCATCTGAATCTGGCTGAGTGCGCAGATCCCTTCCTACCTGACTGACAATATCCGCGTTGCACGTTGCCGTCTGTTGCGGCGCTGTGCTTGGCCTTGCGGCGTCCGTGGTGACGGTCATCACGGGCTGCGTCAAGGCTGTGGCCGACTTGCAAGTGCTGTGGCAGCTTTTTTGTGCGGTAGCGTAGACTGGCTCGATGGCGGAACGGATTGAGGGCAGCGGAGATGCCGGCGCCGAGGCTGACTTACTGCCAAGTGTAGCCGTAGCTGTAGCTGAAGCCGAGGCTGATGCCGAGGCTGAGGCTGAGGCTGAAGCGGCAGCGGCAAGCGCAGCGGCGTATATGTCAACCACACTGCCGGCACAGGCAGTTGCCTCAGAGCCGGCAACAACGCCCAAGCCGACGGCAGCTGCCACATTGACCACCGCGCGGTGCAGCGCGCAGTGCTGTGCGGGCAGTGGCAAATGTTGTGACTGCAGCTGCAACAGTTGCTGCTGCTGCTGCTGGTGTTGCAGCTGCAGCTGGCACTGGCGTTGACGGCGCTGCTGCTGCTGCTGCTGGCCCGGCTGACCGCGAGCGTGCTGCTGGCAGGGCTGATGGTGAAGCTGGCAATGCGAGCGCGCACGATGACGCGGACTTACTTGAGGTGAATGCCGCTGAACGGGCCGCTGATAGGGCGAGGCGAGTGCATTGTTCACAAATATATCCGGTGGTTCGCGCAGCGGTGCTGCCGTCTCCAGCGGCGGCGGCGGTGAGCCGGGCGGCAGTGCGTCGCCTCCCTGATTCGCCAGCTTCGTGTTGAGCTTGAGGCGCGGCTTGATGGGAGCAAAGAAATGCTTGGGGCTGTTGAGCGCTTGTTGCGTTGCGTTTGTCGTAATGGCCACGGTCTCGATGGTGCCGCCGCTGCTGCCGCCGCCGCCGATTGCCGGTGTGGTTGGCGCATTTATCGCTACTTTGGGCAACGCTTGCAGCGTCGACGTGGGCACAAAGGTAGTCAGTGTGGGCGTGGGCGTCGGCGTTGGCGGTGGCGGTGGCGAGCGCGCTGGCGTCGCCGGCGGTGGCGATGTATTCGAGTATTTGCGCTGCGAGAACGGCGATTGCAAGTTGTAATCCCAGCCGTTGGTATGCTTCATGGTTTTGCCCGTGGTGGTGCTGGAGCTGGTGCCCAGTTCGGGTGTGGGTGTAAGCACTGCAAAGGCGAAGAAGTAAGTAAGGGGGTAGGTGTCGATGGGAGCTCATTAACTGCAATTACTCACTCGCAGTGGCGGCCATGTGCTGCTGCAGTATGTTCTCGAAGTAGGACAACGGCGGCACCATGGCCTGCAAATCGTTTAGCTGATTGGCCACCAGCTCGATGGGCGTGAGTGGCGTCAGCGGACCCACCAGGCTGGGCAGTGTGCTCTGCGAGCCGTTCAGATCGGGTGTGCAGATCATCAGATGCTCGGATGGCTGTGCCAGCAACATTTCCGGATTGCTAAGCGTCTCCTCGGACACAATTGACAGATGGTCGAAGTGCATGGGCTGATTGCAGTTCTCCGGCTTAAGCTGCGGCCCGCTGACACTGCCCGTTGCACTGCTCTGGCACTCATCCCGGCTGGACTTCGCCGTGTTCGGCTCCGGCTCAGGCGGCAGCGGCGGCTTGATAATCACACAGGAACCGCCCTCCTGGCAGCACTCGTCGCTGCAGTGGCCATCGTCGTCGTTGCAGCGACACGTATCACATGAGTCGGAGTCCTGAGAGACGGAGGAATAAGAAAAAACTTAGTTTAAGTTGGCCAAATATGCTTGCCCTACTTACATCACTGTTTCCATCACAACCTGCGCTGCCCCTGCCGCCGCCACTGCAGCGTCGCCCGCTGCCTCCGCTGCCGCGACATCCGCCA
Organism: Zaprionus inermis; assembly: GCA_018151445.1. NCBI lineage: Eukaryota > Metazoa > Arthropoda > Insecta > Diptera > Drosophilidae > Zaprionus > Zaprionus inermis. The sequence goes on along the minus strand of JAECXD010000673.1, from coordinate 2,434,121 downwards.
TACTCGTGCTCGCTCAGCTTCGCCTTGAAGCGCTTGTTGAGCCTGTCGCACTCGTCCCGCAGCGTCCAGATCTCGCGACGCAGCTGCTCGTTCTCCCGTCGCAAACGTTTGATATCCGATTGGCCTGCAGATGCAAAAGTTTCAATTATTTAATAATATATTAATTTCCCCAGTTTGGCCCACTCAACGTTATTTGGATCAGTTGGTCAGCTTTAATCTCATTGTTTATGTTTGCCTTTGCTCAGTTTTGGCAATAAATAAAGATATATATGCATATTTATATATAAATAAATATATATGCCTGTACCTGCCGCCATGCTTTATATACATAGCTGTCTCTATTTTATTTTGCCGAAGATTTACGTTTTACGTATATTTCCCCGTTTGAAATGTCTTTTTAATTGATGTTTTTTATTTTGTTGTATGTTTCACGCTTTCTTTTAATGATCACTGCGCTTCCTGTTTGATCTGCTCGCAGTTATTCCCCATTGAACTTGCATCGATATTTACCTCGCTCGACTTCCGCATTTATGTTGATTGTGCGCAACCTTAGCTCCTCATTTTCGTATATCATGCCACGTGACGACTTTCTGTCCAATCTGCAAGAATAGAAAGTGTTACAAGTAACTCTCGAACAACTCTGGAACATAGTCCTATATATAATCCAATATATATTTAATTGCCTGCGATAGGTCAGCGGTTGCCATTGCGAACGGGTGCCAATCAGCATGCCGTTTCTAATATTAGAAGAAAGTGCTTTTTCGCTATACTATCCAATCACTATCTCTGACAGGTTTCGAAAGTTAGATGATGCCTCCACGAATGCTGTAAGTCAACTGAATGGGTAAGTTCCAGTTCTGTTAAATTCTTTGGCCAATTATTCAAGACTCTGCCGAGTCCGCTTCTCTGGTCTTTCAACACTCGTCGAACATAAATAAATAATATAAAAGCGACGTAGACAAATAAATATATAGCGCCAGATATTCGAATCTAACAAAAAAAAAAATGGGCAACAACAAAATATCAACAACCATGGGCGTAACCTGACAATAAACTGGAGGTGATATTCCTCGACGGGCTGGCAATATAAGAAAAGGGGAACAAACGCAAATAAACTATAAAATACAAATATTTAAACAGCATAAATAAATACGTATTTTTTATTGTGCTAACATATGATAGCTTCTGCTACATTAGAGCAGATTGAAAATTAAAGGGTATATTAGAAGGCGAATTTCACATCCTTCACGTTGCCTACTTAATTCGCATGATTATCATTATTCCATCCAATCAAATTAAAACAATTAAAAGATATGCACAAATCCCAAATGATCCATAAAAAAGCGCCAACAAATTTTCCATAACTTACGTTTTTTTGTTTTTTATTTCAATATATTGCGCGTGAATTTATTTTTGACACACCCGTTTGAATATTTTTGAAATACTGGCGACAAGTCAGACCAACTGCCACCGAGCTAAGCATGCTAATACCCTGTGCAAACTGTCTAAAGGGTGTTTCGGTTAGGCTGAATTCAGCTAATGCTTTGCTCTAATTTGGCAGATGTTATATGATTGGTTCAGTTGTATGAGGTTATGTCGGATTGTTGGGAATTATATCAATAACTTTTTTGGTAACTTTTTTGAATTATTAAAGAGAATAGAAGCTGGTTTTTTAATTTATACGAGGTATCATTTAGTCTATGACTAAAACAATAGTGGCGCAATATGGAATGTGGGGAGTGTCAAAGTTGTTGTGGCAGACTTATCATAGGTCCCAACATGAGAATTTTGGCTATTTAATATATGTATATGGACATATATAGTATTTTGTACTGTACATAATAAGCATAACTTGGGGAATAAGCATTTGAGGGCCTACCGTGCATATAAGGAATTTGTAATACAAAAAGGAATCGATACCAAAAAAAAAAAACAAACATTAAATAAAATTATGAATCTAAGTACCCAATTTCTCTTGACTGGTTTGTGCATTTAATTATTTAAGAAGAGTTAATGGTAATAACAATAACGAAAATTCAATCTTATCTTCTTTTTTCTTTGCTTTACTAAATTTATATATATCATTAAAGTCGCATCAGAATATCCTATTATTTTTATGAAACTACTAAAGTTGCTCAACTTTTTATTACCTTCAAAAATCGGTTCAATGGAATATCACAAAAAAAGGAAAGATAGGTAAAGTGAACCAGTTCCGCCCCGGAACCAAATGCTGCAGCCCTGTTTCTGCTGTTCTATTTTTGACACCAGAGCGAGTGGGCATGGGAAGGCGTGAGCGATTCATGAGAATATACAAACCAATCGATAAAGCTACATGATCGATAGAAACGAACAAGTTTGGCAGTTTTATTCATAAAATGCAATGTTGATGTGTGCGCAACGAAAGCGTGAACCGTATAAAAACAAACTTTCGCACTAATTTGCGCTGAAATGGCGAGTAAACATTGTCTACCCTGTGTAAAATCAACTATGCACATTGTAAAACACGAAAACGAACACGAACACGACTGGCTAATAAACAATAGAGTTCAATATGGTTATATTTATTTTTAGGTTCTGCTCAGGAGAACAATGTTTGTTTTACGATCGCTAAAGTGTATGCATATTAGCAATTCGTAATTACTTTTATTATTAATCGATATCAGGCACGAGAACCAGATGCTCGATCGTGACACATGAGTAATGGGGAAAACCGAGAATGTTAGAGAAAAACTAATGCCAGGCAAATACTGCTGCTGCTTACTTTGCGGACTTCTCCGAGCGTTTGTTGCTCTTGCGGCTTCGATCATATTGCGTACTTCGCGAGCTCTTCGCGCCTTTCATTTAAGCCCAGAGGGAAAACTTAACAAATTATCCAAATTGTCACGGCGTCGTGTGGGCCACAAAACATAGGACACGTGCACGATGAATACTTTCTGCCTTTGCTGTGTTCTCTTTAAATTCGTGTATAATTAGTCATTGTACACGAATTTTCCTATTTGTTTTCAAAAATACAAGAAATTCCTTGGGCAGCATATGAAAAATTAGATAACAAAAGAAATTTCACCGCAGCGTCGAATTTGTACGTATACGTATTGCAATACCGCGCGAGTCGGCTATGAACGGCAAACTGACAGTTGGGCGAGATCAGTTTTGGCCAAAATACAAGCGACTACAACAACAGATCAACGAAACAAAAGCAACAAGCGAACGCCAACGATTGGCATTGAATGCCGCCAAGAGCAACAAGCTCGGGCAGTCTCTATGACGGCCACTGACTGGTTCAATTTTTAATAAAACTAAAAAGAACAAAATAAAAGAAAACTGTGAAAAGTTTTATACACGGCAAATGTGGCAAGTAAGAATCTTAAGTCTTAAAGGCACTACCAATATCAACAAATCATCCTTCTCAATGAAATGTGCGCGCATGCTGTTGGGAGATTAAATATAAAAGCCAAAGAAAAAAGGAGAGAGATACAAAAAAAAACCGAAACTTAAATGCCCTTTTAGTCTAGTTTAGGATGGAATGTAATGCTATTTTATAAATTTAAACAACTTTTCTTTTATAAATGTTGGGATTCATTATCTGACTGTGTTTATTGTCATATGTTCTTAAGAGATATTTCAGTACAAATAGGGATTGGCAGCTTTGTGTTTATAATATATTCATATCTATATCTTGTGTTTGTTATACTCGTCCCTATAGGGTATTCAAAACAGATGAGAGTTGAACTTTTGACGTAGTCGTTGTGCAGCCGATGAATATAAAACCGAAAAAAGCTTTTACGAATTACGTACATATGTTTTAATAAAAATGTGTAGATACAAATGTGGTTGAGTGCGGGAATCTGTTAGCATTTCGGAGAACTTAATTAAATATTTACAAACTTGGCCCTATAGACGAATACAATTTAGTTAATCCAGATAATAAACGTTGAATTAGTTATTTATTATTTTAATTAATTAGCTTGAGATTTTACTTCTATGTGTATAATTGGGCCTAAAGAGAATGCGTATTTATTCACAAATACAAATAGATAAAAAAAAAACAAGCAGGCAATCCTACTCTTGAGAGTACTCGACTCATAGATACCCAGCACGCAGATCATATACAGAAAAAATATTCTACAGACAAACACAAATAGACCCCGATTATGCACAATGACAAACAGATTAAAGCTTATTTATGAATATTGGTTAAATGACATTTACGATTTTTTCGCTGTGTTTTGATTATATAGAAAATAAATTAAATTTAATCAACCCATTGATCGGATTTGGTTTATAACTGCCAGAAATTCGTATTTTCCTTTTTTCTCCCCGCTTACATTTCGATTACAATTACCAAACGACAACAGAAATTAATTTATTTCAACAATACGCGGCAGATAATATAAATTCGCCAGTGCACCGCATTTTTAATTAATTTTACAGCTGAGCTGAGCTACTGTGCTGCAATTAAATAACTTTAACGAATTATTGAACAGTATTTTGTTATTGTTCCTTCCTCTATGTACCCCGTATATTGGCTAATGATTAGCCGGGGCAACATCCGCTAAACGACACTGCGCCAAAATATTCGAAAATAGTGGGCCAAAATAAAAGTATCTCTCACGCCTACGCGCTCTCAAAGGCAGATAAATCTTAAGCAGATGGAGACTGACTGATAGACAGGCAGACCGACAGACCGATTGCGGCAAGTAATTAAAACAATAGTCTGTCAGCAAGGATCAAAGATATCAGTTTTAGTAGCTGACTACAAGATACGATAGAGATGAAAAAGAAAATCTACTTTATGACAGAAGGCGAGACGAGGGTCGCTTGCAAAATTGTTACAGTTCGGTTTCAAAATAAATTAATATAGAAAGCCTAATTTCCCACAGTAATCATTAGGCGACCCTCGTTTATTTTCCTTTTTATTTAATTTATTTTTCAGCAATGTGAAAAATGTAAAGTGCGAAGGGCAACCATAAATAATATTTTTCACATCTATTTGTTTATGCAAATGCCTGAATTTAAATTATTTATCAGCCTATTAAAAAATTAGCTGAGGCTACGCGAGCCAATTAATAACGGACAAATAAAAATAGCAAAGAGTTTTTTTCTGCAGCAGAAATTTGCTTGTGAACTAATCGCATCTGTCATTTCTTTCGCTTGTATCTATTGTTTGTTTTGACATAAATTCGACCAAGACAGTTTAATCTTGGCAGATTTCTGAATACTTTTTATTAACTTGGTTTCGATTGATTGTTTGCTTAAAAAATTATTTAAATTTATTACTTAATCCAAACGAAACTGGATATTTATTTTTAAATGCTTACAACTAATGTTTTTATATTACAACTAAATAATAAAATGTTAGTTTGATAAAATAGAATTAAATTATAATTTCCAAAGTGTCTAAGACATTCCGTATGTAAATAAGTAGTCTTAAAACAAAAAGATCTTAAATGAAAATATAAGAGAATCTGCTGCGCAATCATACTGCGCATGATCCTTCCGAATGCTTTCCCTCCGATCTTTTATCAGCCAGAAAAGCTTTGCACTGCTTGAAAGCTTATACTGTTGCTCCCGTTGAGAGCTTTGCACTGCTTGTAGATCGGATTCGCTGCAATATCACAACTTGTGCTTTCGCGAGCTTAATGATAACATACAATATAGATACTTAATAATCGGTTGTATTACCTGCTATTTAGCTTATAGTGTGCATGACGTCTTCGTTCTCGTAGCATAGTCGTGCATTAGTTTTCCGCATATGAAAGAAAAACCAACAAACAAAAAGCAAAAGACACATAAAAGTAAAAACGAAAGGAAAAGGAGAAACCAAAAAACAATTGTACACAAAACAAAAAAGAAACACAAGAACACAACACAATAAAGATTCAAGAATTATTTTCGCTGTTGTTAACGTGTGTGTGTAAAACTGTGTAAGGAAATGCGATGTTCGTAATTCTTCTTTCTTCTGTCCTAGTTGTTTTTCTTCTCTCCCAATTCCGTTTTCAAATTTCTTTTCGTTTTTGTTTATAAATACTCGAGAGCGTGTTTATTTAGATAAGAACAAAGTGTGTAAGCGCATGTTTTCTCTAGTAGTTTGTTATGGAATATTCGATAGGAAAACGCAAACAGATACAAATGCAACACGCATACTGATAATCATCTAAATCTCTGAGATGTGTATGTTAATATTTAACAGTTATTGCCACAACGAGCTGCATAACAATAATTCGCAAAACTTTGCAGACGCACTGTGAAAGACAGTAAAGCTGTCGTTCCGAATATTAATGAAAAAAAAAACAACAACAAAAAATCCCTTAATATCTTGATGTTCAATGACATTCTGCATACTCTTGCTCGATCCGTCCAGCCTGCCGCTGGCGCTACACTATACGAGTACAATGCCAGAATGACAGGATAAAATTATGTATTTATGTATGAGAAAATGGAAATATATTTTCATGTCGAGCGACACCACACAAAGCCATGCCTCAAAGAGAGGCCTCTTCACTCACACACACACACAGACTGATATGCACAAACAAAAGACAGAAAGAGCCGTGGGCGAAGGGGAAGGGTTGCGAGATATGCAAAGACACTTTGTATGAAAGGGTCGCAGGGTAGGCAGGCAGCATAATCTGCCAAGGCAATTGATTTATCGATTAAGTTGTCAAGTGCTCATTGTCATCGTCGTTCGTCAGTATTTACATGCATGTGTTACTGTCGACAACTTCTTCCCCAACCCGGTTCCAAACCCACGACAAGCCCAAGTCCCAGCGAAGCCATCGAGCTAGCTTTACAATCTCTAAGCATAAAGGTTAGCGGATTTGCATCGTTCTAATTCAATTATTTATAACGCTCAACGGAAACCGAACAGACACATATCACATCGGCAATTATGTGCGGATTTTGTCAACGTGTCAGTTATTGCTGTCATTCGAAAATGCCTGTAAATAACCTTAAATTCACCGTAAAATATTTATAGTAAAGCCGCGACTTGTAATGCTTTCAATAGGTGCAATTTGTGGGAATAAATAAATTCAAAATATTTGCAGGCATTTTATGCATTCCGTTTTGAAGTAAAAAAACATCATTGCGAATCTTAACCTTACTAGATAATCCTTATACGCCATTCAGAATCTATTCAATTCAAACAGAAGACGCAGAATAATAAATGCAATTTAAATATACCCACGCAGTGGAGAAAATAAAATAAAAATTGTTTCGGGTATTATTTATGTTTATTTATAAACTTACTCGGTATCGTAATAAGAACTCATAAATAAAACACACGGAACCAAATTAAATTCGCTTGTTTGCCGGGATTTAAATGAGCAGAACAATTAGCAGAACGTATGATGGAATTGCTGGATTGAATTTATGGAGAAATCGGCCTATTGTTTTCATCACTTGCGCATGCTCTCGGCATATTCGAAATAAGTGGATCATAAAGTGAATTTAAAAATAAAAAACGGAAACTGCTTGCCGTAGATAAAAATAAGTCTGGAATAAGACGGCGACCGTTCAGATTCACCTCGCGGCGACGCGACGGCAGCGCAGAGGTGACAGCGCAAAGATGCAGAAGCGGATACAGATTCAGATGCAGATAAAGATACATATGTAGAGTGGGACCGGGCCGGGGTACGGAACGCGCACGGGCACGGATACGTTGTGGCCTGGCAGGCACGCGACTTGGAACTGCAGCTATGCGTCTGTCTACGGGTCCGGATCGGAGCAGCAACCACTTCGCGGCGACGCACGCGGCTTCAGTAGGCCGTGTGTGCCCGTGAGTGTGTGTGCGTGAGTGTGTGTGAGTGTGCGTGTTTGTGTAGTGTGTGCGTTTCATGTTTAATAATTGCGTACACATTTTATTTGTTGCCTTTTTTGTTGTTGTTTCGTTGTTATGCCTAACACACACATGTTGTTGGCCGTGGAGGAGGCGACAGCGGGGGCAACAGCTGCATACGCCGTGCCAATTCAGTGAGGGAATGTGCGTGTGCTTCCAAGTCAAATTTACATCCATCCGTTAGCCAAACTACAACAAATTGAGAACAAGAAGCGCACACACAAAAAAAGTAGCAGACTGCGTGCATGGTAAAAGCAAATTCACAGTTGAAATCCGAAACAAGTAAGGATAACCATAGAAAAGGACACTCGACTGCCAGACACCCTGTATACTGTTTGTTTTTTCAATTACTGCGATAAAAAAACGTTGGTATAATTAGCGATATTGACATTTATACACTATAAGAAGAAGCTAATTGGGTAACTGAGATTTATTCAATAACAAATTGGTAACTTCAGCAATGCATTGATTAACCTAACAACCGAATGTCCCGAAAAGACTTGATACCAACCAAGAGCTGAATATAAAAAACTCGAATGTGAAAAAACTTGCTTTCATTTTTTGCTTTGTTTTTCGTTTTCTTTTTGGCACTCTGTTTATTTTTCCTGTTGCAGTTGCGATGGCTTTCATGGGGCAATCGACTCATTCTATATTCGCATGTTCGTCTGTCTGGCACATCGCTTTTTGCGTCTACTTTTTTGTGCCAAGAGCTGATGCATTTCTGTCGTGGAGATTTCTTTGGCAAAGTGAATGATTTCATAAATACGCACCATGATCGGCCCGAGGCAGGGGAAGATATATGTACCTGTGTGTATCTGGTGCAGTCGCAGTTAAAGTTTTTAATGGGCAACATCTGACTTTTATAATTCATCTAGTTAAGGAGGTGTGAACGAAATTGGAGCGACAATGTCGTCCGAATCGGATCCACGAAATGAGACTATTATTAATTTTATTGTTTTTATACGACTTCTGTCCACAGGCAGCGACTGGATTAAGGGAACACATAAATAAACAAATTAATGATGATTTTCAAAATGCGAGGGAAAGCAGAAAGGGCTAAAACTGAGGGTATTGAGTTGCATTTCAAGTTTCTACGGAAACTGGAAATAATATTTTTCAAAGGGAATATTGTTCATCATTTGGAAAATAAAAACGTGATTTCCAACATCTGAATTCTGCCATTTAGCACAGCAATTAAAATGGTATATAACAGCCTGTCTGAACCGAATGCTCGATTTGAGACGGAATTTTAATTCTTAACATAAATTTCTCAAATACATTTCGAATCGTCTCGCGCAACAGTCTTATTTATTTGAAATGTGTCAGAAACTCAACTAAATTAGATTCTTGCCAAACAAATGGTCTGTTTATATTCTTTAGCTGACAATTCTACGCATTCACGCAAAGGTGAGTGCGAAGATCAACGAGAAGAATCTATTTTAACGACGCAGACACACACTCCCACACAAAATCCGACTCTGAGTCAGCTGTAATGTTGGGAAACATTCCAGTTGTGCATTGTAAACAATTGATGGAAATTTGTATGCCATGTGTCGGCAATTTCACTCTGAATGATATTTACACACATCCAAGTGCGAGTAACACTTTCCTGGCCTTTGCCTTAGCATGAGCTGCTGCGCTTGGCCTTTTTCTTTTTGGCAATTTCCAATTTTGCAAATGAAAACACTGCGTCACACAGTTTGGCAGTGCTAATTGAAACGCTACAACCGAAAGACATTAAAAACACACAAATCATCGATAGCTTTGGGCCCACTGTGAATCTGATACTCTTTGCACATGAATTAAATTACTGGAAAATTCTCTTTTCCGAACCGGAACACAAACGAAACAAAACATAATGGGTAACTGGCAGAAGCAGACATCTGCGACCGAAACAAATTTATATATTCCTGAAAACAGCAACAATCCATTCAATATAGTAATGATCATATGTTAACCTAGATCTTAGGGCCTATAAGAAGTAGACCCATCAAATTTGGAGACTATACAGAATTTTGCAACGCCCTTTTTGTAAGCCAAGTACAACCATCCTAAAGCTTCCAGCCGATACGTTTTTGATTTTCAGAATAAATTTAAGTTATTGTGAGCTCTCGACTGTAGCAATTCCCTTACAAACAACTTTAAATTCGTCATACCCCTGCCAAGAGTATATGGGATTTTTTTGCCCTCACATTCTGTGGACTCGTAGCATCGGTTTTCTTGGGAACTGCGATCAAGGTAGCGGAAGCGAAATCAATTTGATTATCGAAAATTAGCGCAGCACAGTTTGCCAGTCATAAAATCATATACGAAAAACAGTTGTTGGTTTTGTTGAAATTCAACAGGAAAATATTATTAAAACCACCCCAACCCCAGCCTGCCCCTACTGCCCTGCACAGTACACAGTCGCAAACAATATTTAGGGGGTTCAATGTATCGAATGTGTAGCGCTTTTTATGAGCGCAAATGAAATTCAAATAATGTTTTCAAGTATTTTCCATTATTATTTCATTCGCTGCTAATTGTACGACCCACATCGCGTACAAGCACATATAGTATGCATTTATGTATCCGGGATATATGTTTTCATTAATTGGATACAGAGAAAAAGGGAGAAACGCGTATAAACAAAACGATTTCAACGTAAACTCAACTCGACTCGGCGCCCATTGACAATGTTGGCCTCTGCGCCCAAAGCTAGAATAATGTGTTGCCCAATTAACATGAAATTCAATAAATTTTCTTTTGATGCCAAAGACAAATTTGTCTACAATGGCCACGATGGACGATGTCGACGGCTGTTGGCGATTTAATTAGCCGCACAATAAATTCAATGAAATTGTGCGGCACAAAAACGCACATACTGCAGGCTTTTATATATCGGTTTTTTAATGTTTTCAAGTACATTTTACGGCGTAATTGAAATAAATCTCATAATGCTTTTAAACATTATTTCGCACTGACAGCAGCTGAAGCCATTCGTAGATGGAAATGTGCAGGCGCCCGTCTCACTTACAGGTAAACAAATTAACGAACCAAAAGAAACACGAAGACCTGCGAAAATCGTTTATTTTTATTTACTTTTAATTGCCAAAATCAGAGAATTGCGTTATTCACAAATGCGATGCAATTTTTTGCGAGTGTTTTGTTCGATCTATGAATGCGTGTGTTACAGATACGCTTTGTCTGGGGTCTCCTACAATTCCCTGACTACAGCTCATTAGTGGAACATCTCATCATAATCATCAATTGTGTATATCTTGCAGTTACTCGCAGCTCAAGCCGAATGTCTGCCCATCAAGATATTCAATCAAATGTCTCTCAATTAGTGCTGCAATTCTTGGCGAATTGATTTAAGGAAATAGTTGAAAAATGAGTTTGGCATGCAAATGACTTTAAGGCACTCGCCGCGTATGCTAGAGCCAAGTGTTAGGCCGTGAATAATTCAAATTATGCTGGCATCGTTGCATTTGCCAATACTCAATACTCATTCGACTGCGCTTACAGACTTCCAAAGCAAATCCATTTATCCAAGCTAAATAAAGACGCTCGAGTAACTCACGCTCAAGTGAGTGCCTGTAGGGGTAGTGTGTGAGTGTGTGTGTTTGTGCGTGTTTGAGTGTTTGGGTGTACTGCAACCTACTTGCTCTCGTTGGCGATGAGTTTTGCGTTGATTTGCGCTGATTGCCGTCGCTCTGCTCGCCTTGGCTGCCGCTGGGGCGTCCGCTAATTAAATTGTCATCTAAGGAAATGCCGTCGAGCCAATGCATGACATTATATCAGTTATTTCTGCGTCAGGTAGACGTGTGTATGGCATGTATAGAACTCGACATTTTGCAATTGATAATCGAAATACGCGCCGACACGGCGCTTGAACACATGACACTTATAAACATTGATCAAAGCACATTGCACTTTACATAGCTCTGCCATTTTCTTGGCAGTTGACACTTTTCCGGCAACACTAACAACAGCAGCAGCAGCAATAATAACTCAATTCGCCAGCAACAAGTCGTGTCTAGCTTTGTTTGGCTTTGGCTTTCGTGTCTATTTTCACTGGGTTCGTTCGCTTTCAACACGCATACGCCCTGTTGTGCCTGCGCGCATAATTAGCACATTGCACTCGCGACGTTGCTGCTCGCGACGCTACACACGCAATTTATTACTTATTTCCAGTTCGCTGCGATTTGACTGCAACTGCATTTCAATTAAAACAAATTAGATACATATGTATGTGCTGGGTTCGAAGCGGGCGCGAGGCGGGGCTGCGACGCGCGCAACACGATATATTCTTTAGCTTAATTTTCGATAATTCCAATCGATTTTGCAGTTGTTGCTGCCTGTCGACACGCCAGCGACTGACCGGCTGGCTGCTTCTGCTGCCTGCGACTCTCGGCCTCTCGGCTGGCTCTGACTGACATGCCGGACGCCGACCGGCCAGGCAGTGGCTGTGGCAGTAGCAGCAGCAGCAGCAGCAGCAGCAGCAGCCGCGGCAGCGCCAGCGACAGCTACAGCGCGGCTACGGCTATGGCAATGTCTGTGGCAGCGTCTGTGGCGCGTTTCCAATCGTTTCGCACGTTATTGTTTCCATTGTGTTCGATATTTGTGTTTTCTTGTACTTTTGTTGTTCGTACATAGCGCGTACACACGCACACACACATACACACACACATGTGCTTGTGCATGTGGCACATACATGTAAATACGTTTGCCTCAATTTATTGTACCTTTTTGTGTTTATTTTATACACGCTCGAAATGTTCTCTAGCATTACGTTTCTCTCTCGCTCTCTTCTGCTCTCTAGTCTCCTACAGCTTTCCCCACACCCCACACCCCCCGCAACCCACCTACAGACAGTAAGGCCGACAAACCCGCAGACAGTCTGATTGGGTCTGGGTACTCGGCTTGCTCTGTGTGCGATTGTGTGTGTAGTTCTGGCCAATTTCCTTTTAGACAAGTTGGGACATAAACACACGAATTAGCATTTGCCATACCTGCTACGTTCCGCTCTCACTCATTGGAGAATTCATTGTGAAAACTTTGTCCAACAAAACGAAACCGAGCAAGCATTGTCCACACACACACACCCATCCGCCTCCCTCCTGCTGTCAGTTAATTTCAATTTATTCCCAAAAATAAATCGAACTCTGCCAGGTATCCCGTACACGTATTACTCATGCCGGAATTCGCAAACCCACACGTAGCCACAACTATTTATTTAAAATACCGTTTGCTTGGGTTATTAAAAATACGATTGATCAAACAGAACCAAATACACTCGAGCAAAATGATCGATGATCTTGAGATTTCAGTTTTGAATCATAGGTAAACTGATTGACTTGTTTTTCCGTTGTCTTAATATTTTTGTTGATTTGGTAGCTAAGGGGAAATTCGGCTGGGTTCATGGAAATGTAGTTTGGTCGAGGTTTTGCTCGAATGGAAAAACAATTTGCAGTTTTATTAAACTATAAAAACGTGTAATTTATTACACATATTTTGAAGCATGAGTTATGTGTTTTTTTAGATTAGTTGCACTGGGGCTAATCGAATTTGTGCATCAATTAAATAAATGGTATTTGCAGCGTTGCATTTGCAATTAAATGCATTAGCTAATTATGGTAGAAATTGTTATTAGAAGGAAACAAAAAATGTTGTTTTGTTTGTATTGGGTCACCCTGCCTAACACTTTTTGTATTACAAAATTTTAAAAATGCTTTTTGGCTGCTCTGTTTTTGAAATTGACATTGATGGAGAAGCAGGTTTTTGTTTGTAATTTAAAACCAATTGTTAATAATTCAATGTGTTTTAAATGGACGCAGCAGCTTAAGGTTAATTTTCATAAATAATATTCCTCTGACTGGCGCCATTTGCAAATGACCTTGAGCATTGTGTGTGTGTGTGTGCATGACATAGATTGGCATTTCAAAATGATCGAAGAAATATTCAATTGAAACATTACAGTCGCAAATTGATTTATGAGTTACACAACAGCTGCAGCAGCAGCAACAGCGGCGGCTGCAACGGAGGCGACGTCACACGCCTGCAGCACTTGGACTGCAACGTCAATTGGCCTGCACTTTTGGCCAAAAAAGTTTTCAGTTCTGATTATTTGCACAATATTTGTCTTGGCGCCCGTTGACTATTTACATTTCAATCAAAATATAATAACAACAAAACTTGGCTATCTCTCACTCGCTGCCTGCCTGCCCCGTTTGCGCTCGGTCTATCGGTTGTGATCGCGCCACGCGGCGTATGAGCGATTTTTGCCTATGGCGTCCGACGCGTCCGCCGTGTTTGAAAGACCGACTTACTCTGCAGGCAACTGCATTCGCCACAGCGCAGTGCTCCAAACAGCTGTCTTCCAGGCAGCCTCAAGTGGCGTTGGTGTGTGTGCGATTGTGTGTGCGAGTGTGTGTGTGGGTGTGCGTAGGCCGTAAATGAGGCGAGACAACGCAGACAACATGAGGCGTTTCCGTTACATTCTGTTCTATTCTATTCTATTACGTGCGTCTTCCTCTCGCCTCCAGTCTGCGCCCTTTGCCCCCTTTGGCTTTTCCACATTTCTCCTTCTGCCTGGCTGCGTTTTGTAGTTGGAAAATTAAAAGAATCAAAGGCAACGGCAACGAGCGAAATTAAGTATTTAGTTGTAGTACTCGTATCTAGCGTAGCTAGACATGCATTCTGCCCTGCATCTGCTCTGCCGGAGAGACGAGGTGCGGGGGAGAAGGAGAAGGGGCCACGCAAGTGTGTGCATTGGCAATACTTAAATGTGGCCGTAGAGTGAACCAAAATTAACTCAAGCCAGTGGTAGCTGAACAAAAGTTTGTTGTGGATAAGCAGGAAAAAATCAACAAGTTGCTAATTATGCCTGGATAATATAAATAATAAACATATAATAGAAATAATTCACAGCTCAATATATTTCTATATGTTTCCATAGAAATTCCTCACTGCTCCCACAGCAGGTCCACCCTATAAAACAGTCGGTTAGCTTGGAAGTGCCTCGGTGTCTGCTGCGTGTGTGGGCTTATGCCAAAGCTGAACGCAGAAAGGGGCGTGTACAAAAAATAAAATGTGTAAGAGTCTCATTGCCGCAGCAAGATAAAATGCATTGTTTTATGTGGCGAAGAAGATGCAGAAGCAGACTAGAAAAAATGCATAGTTAAAGAAAAAAAAGCGCTAGAGATGGGGGCTGGCTGATGCAACGGAAATTGGTCAATAGGGTTGTCAGCAGCTGCACAATGTCTAATTCATTTATGTAAATAATTATAAATGAATAAGAAAATCAAATAACAAGGCGTAGCAAGTTACCAGTAACAGTTTAAAGTTACTGCGTAAGTTTACTATTAAGTTATTTGCAAAGTATAAAAGAAACAAAAAGTGAATTGGAAAATTGATCCATATTTCTGTGTGCAGAGCTTGGCAACTCTGCATGGCAATGATACGATACACAGACACAGGGAAATATTTCATTTTGTATTTTACACGCTTCCTCTTCGATTTCGCACACGTCTGTAACCCACTTCCTTCGATACTGCACCCTCTTCCCCCATATACCCCCTCCGTCAAGCCAGAAGCCAGCATGCGGTACTTCCAGAAGCGTGCACAATTAACACGTCATCGATGGAAGCGCAATCTGAAATCGGGCCTTGTCGCGCGTCGATTATCTTATTGGAAACTCGATATACAAACACAAGCACTTTCTATATAATATAAAGATACATAAATAAATACACATACGCATGCAGCCGGGAAAGGCCGAGCAAAGTGGAAACAGTGCGAGCTATAAATTATCGTATTCGATAGCTTTAAAGCGACTCCCTGACAGGGTTTCCCTGCACTTTAAAGTGCATCCCGTAGAGCGATGACACAGACAGACCTATCGCTGGCTGCTGAAAGAAATGCGACGCCCACTTGCAGAATTCAATGTGTTTGAAAAGAACACACACACAAACTCGACACACACACACTCACACAATCAGACACAGTTACGCCTAACGTAACTCCAGTTGCAAGTGCCGTAATCTGCCATACTCTGCCAGACTTGTGTGCCGACTCTGTCTGAGGCTGCGTTTGTATTCTGATTATTTATGCACTGGCAAAGACCAAAGAAATTCAATTTAATTTCCCCGCTACCCCGTCTGCTCCAGATTCTGGCAACGGTTCAAGCTGCCCGCAAAAGAGTCCACAGTAAGAGGACTTTAAATTCAAGTGCCGGCTCGACTTTGTTTCTGTCCTTTTTTCACCCCCCGCTTGCAGCATTGTTTTGCGCTTCGATTACGAAAATGTAATCCAAAACCGAAAAACAAAAAATAAACAAGTTGAGTTATTAGTTTTTCTTACCTGTTGGCAAACGGCGACCGACCGCCAGCCCCTCCTCCCCTACTCCTCCCGCACACCACTTGGCGATTGAAACTTTTGCAAAAATGAAAGCAGTCTGTGAATGGCAACAAGTGCACTCATTGGGCTGCCCTTCGTGTGCCGAGTCGCATTCAGAGCTTGCATTCAGGTACGCCTCACCCACTGCCTGCCTGCCTCTCGCCCCCCTCCCCCGGCAGGCATTTATTCCTTCCGCCTGCCTGCCGGCGAGCCGCTCTTGGGCCATCTGGTAAATTGCCTTTGATTTTCAATTTTATTGGAGTGAACTGCGAAGGGTTATCGAGAAAGGTGCTCGGCACAGTTTCGATTATGTTCGGTTGTAAAGGTCAAGACGGGGCAAGTGCAGTTTTTGAATTCAAAGTGCAACTGCTCAAAAATTGAATTTGTTAATAACTTTCTTTTGTATGAAAACGTATAAATACGGTAAGTACGACTTCAATGCGAATGAAGTGGCTGAGATTATTGCAGCCAAGTGGCAAAAGCAGTTGAATGATTTGTTGTGTGTATAAGTAAGTTTAATTGTATTAAACAAAAACACTTCAAACAACCCTCGGAACCAACCATAAAAATCAGACTTGCAAATCACTCTCGAATGCTCCTATTCCGGTTAGCCAATTCAATAAATCCGAACGAATCATTCGGAATTTGTGCTATTTATCTTTGAAACGATATATCCGCATAATATAAACAAAAGGGAAGACAAAAAACACACACACACACCAATTTAAATGCGGACAAATAAAGATGCAAAGTGTTGCCAGAGCACAACATATTATTAACAATAACTTTAAGGGCAATTATCATTAATTGTTATGGCCATTTAAATTTAACGCATCATTAACGGCGGCCGCCAAGAAAAGCCAAAAGCAAATATATGGCCGAAAGCTCTGGCACGCGTTTATAGCAAAGCAGCTTTCGGCGAGGCAAGCTTTGGCCCGACGAAGAGAGAGCGGCGCAAGTGCCAAGCAGCTTAAGAGAGGAGAGGAATAGAAAGAGCGCAAGCAATGGCGTCCTCGCGTTGGTGAAATTCTTTTATGGAAAGTTGTGGTATTGCTCTCTCTCGCGCCCTGCTCGCCTTTTTCTCTGTCTTCACTGCCACACAAAGTGTTGCCTACTTTCGGGCGGCTGCCTCAAGAGCCGCCTGATTGCGTCCCGCGCCTGACGCGTTCAGCCTTACTGTATTTGGCATCTGGACGTTGTGACAAATTTAATTACCAGCCAAGAGCAACACCAAAGCGGTCGCTGCTCGCAATTGATAACCCCCGAGTTCAATGAATCGCTCTGAATTGATAGCCATTAAAATTTTTGACATGCCTGCGCCTCGGTTCAGCCCAAAATACTCAAATACTCCGCCAAGGTCATATTCAGGTATTCCGGCAACTTTTCCAGACAGTTAATACACGAAATACCGTGCAAAGGCCTAGGCCAATTAACGGGTTTACGCGGCAGAAGACAGCTTATTACTAAACTTCCATGACATTGAGTTGGGATGTTCATTTGATATAGGAACCGTGCTCGTGCTTAATAATAAGCGGACTCCTCCTAATATTGCAAATTATTGCTGCATTATCAGGACAAATATGTATTTAAATATATACACTAACTGACAGCCAGCGTCAAGAACTTATTCAGCTGCACAGGAGGCGCAAATCAGGTACACGTGCTCGCTTGATACACTGCTGACCAGTGCCGGCATCGTAGCTGGAACATTTGCCAGTAGCAGCTGTCAAGTGCCGTGAATAATTTATGAATAACTCGCAACTGTAAAGGGGCTGCGTCTGCTGTGTGCCCCGGCGTGGGGCAAGTCTTTGAAGAGTGTATTAATTTCACATTATTAAAGGTTTCGACGTGGGGGGAAGTTTAAAATTTCTCTCTTTTGCTGTAATTTATATCAATACAAATACCAATCTTATTTCCTTTTTCACCCTCAATTATGGCACTTGCGTCTGGCGTTTCTGCGTAACATTCAATTGGAAATTTTCGCACAGGATTTTCTTTATTTCACGTTATTAGAGTCTCCCTCGCTCCTCGCTCCGGCGTGTGTGTGTGTGTACGTGTCGCCCTTCACCCGTATTCGGGGTCTGTGCAATGTACACAAGGGCGGCCACTCGTGCGTGCATTTTCCACCCTTTTTACTTAGTGCGATTGCTTTTCGCACTGCCAGCTTGAGGAGAGGGCAGAGCGGGGGCCTTGTCTAAACTTGGGAGGGTACACCAACAAGTGGCAATAACAATTGAATATCCTGGCAATCAAAATCACATGAAATCCCTGCAATTGACTGTGTGCAACATTTACTTGTGGCGCTGCCAAAGAATTTCGAATGTGTTACAGAAGCGTTGATTAGACAACCATAGGATTTTATTAGCCCAATTACAACTGGCATAAGGCAATGACTGAAATAAATTGATTTGCTGCGAGCAGAACGTATTTTAATTTAAATAAAAATTGTTGCATTCGAAACCGATGAGAATTTTTTCTTCATTTCCTGCTAAGCTGGACAATGCAGGCTTGCCAGCTGCATAAGTGGCGCAGCTTTGGAATGTGTGTGTTAGCTCGCTATCTGCTTGCCTCCTGATAAATACAGATAAAGTTGCAAGTTGCAAGTTGCAAGTGATGCAAGCATAATCAGCATTAACTTAAGTTGCTTTCACCCCGGCCATGAATAAGCTGCACTTCTTCTCCAGCTTAGTTGAGTTGAGTTTTCTGTTTTAAAATGATTACCAAGTTGCAAGAAGCTATCAGGAGAACGACAGCAGCAAACGACTTGCATAAAGTGCCATCAACTTCGCCAACAACAACAGCAGCAGCATGACAAAATAGCGACAACAGTTGCCGCACAAGAACAACAACGACGCTAAATGGTGCCTGCCGTGCGAGAGCGTGGGTGGGCGTATGCGCAATTTTTTGTTTTCCTTTCATTAGCACAGTAACAATGTATGAGGAAGGCAACTAATTGCAATCAAGATAACTTCAACTTGTTGCAGTGCAACACAAGTAACCGGCAAACAAGCAAAAACTCGCCCCAAATCCCGCGTATGTAGCCTACACATTGATGCGATTACTGTCTTACAGGATTACCTATTCCATATGTAAACATTGAATGGTTTAATATTTACATTTTTGCATTGCATTCAAGCCGCCCCAAATGCGCACAGGCATCGACTTTCGAAACTCGAGCTTGAAATGCTGAAACGGCGCGAAAAGAAGTGTGAGACATGTGCAGAGAGACACATATGGGATGGGACGAGGCATTGACATAGACAAGGACATGGGACATGGCAGTACTTTCACTTTGATTGCCCTGGTTTCTGGCTTCGAAGCTCGAGCGGCATTGCTGACTCTAATGGACGTTGCAGCTACAAACAGCACTCTAGTCATTTGGCCACTGCATCAGTAGCCTAACGAGGCATGCATAGAGACGGAAGTGAACGGGCTCAGTGTCTGTGTATCTACTTGCAGCACTGGGAGAATGCCACATGTCTTTGCCCCTTAGACGTCATAATTAGCACCTTCGGTAGCTGAGCACATACTGTATAGGTTTACGCTTTTTTCATAATCAAATGGAAGGTATAGAAAGACAAGAAACCTCCTAAATGTATTACGTAAAGGAAGAGAAATAACTCAGTTACCTGTTCTAGTTTAAAAAAACTTTCACCGAATTGTAAAAGCCTTAGCTAAATAGCCTAACGAGCTGATACTTTAATTGCAAAACTTGTATGCAAACATAAAGCACAAACACTTAGCATGCTTAAAAACTTGAAAGGTTTGCAAAAGCCTGTCTGCCAGACAAAAAAGTAAGTTTGCTGGCAGAGTAAAAATATAAGAGTTGAAAATGTATTTGACAGCCCGAAGGTGCGTAAACATCAACAAGCAGGCTGCGCCAAAAGCCAAATGTCCTTTTTATTACCTTTGTCAAATGCACAAATAGCTGAAATCCACAGCGCTTAAAGCATCCCAAATCCCCATTTACCCCTCGGATCCGCCTCCCGCGCGCACACCACACACTCCTCGGGCTGTACACGACAAAACGAGCCCCAAACAAATTTACACATTTTGTAGACCAGGCAGAGAATGAAAGAAAAAAAAAACGGGTTTATTTCGAAAGGTAGCTCGGCACTTGGCTCCCTTTGCCAACGCTGCGTATACGTATTGCTTGCGGCCGACGCGCTTCGGGTGCAAATATTCAAACGTCTAAAAGTATGCAATAAAATATTATATCGTAATAAAAAGCAAATACGCATACTACAACCGACAGTGTCGGCCAGAAGGTACTGTGCGGAGTGGTCGCCAGTGGGGAGGGGGGCAGGACCAAGGTATCGTTATCATGAGATTGAGCAATACTTTTCGTGTAATATTTTCTGAGCCTCTGACGCCACGATGAGAGGATAAGCGCGGCCTGCAATTGCCACACGTTGCAAAATTGTCGCAATACTACAAGATTTATGGCGGATTTATCGACGGCTTTAGCCGCAGCTGCAGCTGCTACTTGCATAGGCACATTGTGCCAATGAGACGTAGGTAATGCCTTTAAGAACCGTAAACTAAAACATACAATATATACCATACTTAACTGTTTCATAGGTTTATAAATTTATAGAGTTCGGTGTAGTCAATCAAGCGAATTCTACCCCGACTTGTTTGTTGTTTTGACTTTCTGTGTGGATACAAGCAAATCGTGACGTGTTGTGCTTTGCTGAAAACAAAACTAATT
The DNA here is from genome assembly GCA_018151445.1 of Zaprionus inermis. Lineage (NCBI taxonomy): Eukaryota > Metazoa > Arthropoda > Insecta > Diptera > Drosophilidae > Zaprionus > Zaprionus inermis. The sequence continues at coordinate 2,413,194 of JAECXD010000673.1, read as the reverse complement.
CAACTACAAAAATAAATGTTTATATGACGCATGCATATAGCTATCTATATATAGTATATATGCATGTTCATGCGCAAATTTAATGAATGGCAACCAACTGGCGACTGTTGTTGAAAGTGAAATTTATTTAAATTTTCCGTTTCCGTTTTCATTTAGTTGTTCTTTCTTGTTTTTTTTTTTTGTTCCGTTGATATTTGTCTTATTTCCAGAAATGTTTTAGTTATTATTATAGAGAATATAAGCATAAAAGTGCATACAAAATATTTTCGTTTTGAATAGGTAAACAATTTTTACCTCTCTTTTACGTTTTGGTTTTAGGTTTATCGATAGACTGCATGACGTCACTCAAAAACACAGCAAATGCCTACAAAGAATACAGCGAATAGAAACAAAAGTTCATACAAAAATTTTTAATGAAAAAGATCCTAAATAGACGACGCTCATGTATGCGTGTGAGCTTAGTCGCCGAACAGCTTCTTGCCCAGATCCATCATCCTGTGATTGCGGCAGACGCGCAGTGCATCGGCCTTCTTGAGCACAGCCACCACATCGGCATTGATGTCCACCAGCTGCGAGAGGAAGTCTTCGTAGGCGGACTTAACATTGGGCGGCAGTGTGCCGATCTTCACCTTCTTTAGTGTCTTCACAATGCCCTCGGCCCAGCCGGACTCCAGAGCGAACTCGGAGAGCCAAGGCACCAGCGGCAGCACGCCGCACATGGTCTGCATGCCCAGGAACCACAGCTCGGAGATGTCCGACCAGACGCCCTTGTAGGCAATAGAGACGACCAGCGCCGTGGGATCGTTGCTCTCATCGATGTTGTAGGCATCCCAGAGGAAGCGTATGGTTGCCTGTATATAGCGACAGATGGAGAAATCGTTCTGTTTGACCTTCTTGGACTGCTGCTTGAGCAGGAGTAGACCCAGCACTGCAAGATTGCCATGAATGACCAGATTATCGGGTGTGTCCTTCAATTCGGGCAGATTTTCCACCACGAACTTCAGCAGATTGGCAAAAGTGGGCGAATCCTCAGCGCGTTTCGGCTCCAGCACCGTCAAATTCATCAGGATGTTGCAGAGCGCAACAATCGCACTGCGTGCCTCCTTCATCTGGGCCTGCTGCTCGGGCGTGGGCACCGGATCGGGCTCGTTCATGCGTTTCAGTCGCTCGGCACGTGGAATTGGCGGACGCTTCCAGTGCGCAATGCTGAAGTACAGCTCGATGGCTTCCACCAGCACCTCGTCCTGCTTGTGCGTGAAGAGCACGCGACGCGCCTCATCCTCGACGGCAAAGTGACACAAAGCTGGCATCATCACGCGCAGCACATCCACGGGCGGCGTACCCTCGCGTGGACCCGCCCGCCAGTCCTTCAGCGCGTGGAAGCTCTCGTTGCCGATTTTCAGCATGAACGGCAGCAGCTTGTAGATGGCCGGACGCATGGCGGTAGTCTCCTGTGCCAGCCAAGCGGACAATATGCGCACGGTGGCCACAATGAAGGCCTTGTCGCGTTCGTTTCCATTCTCGCGTATCTTGTCCTGGCTGACGCGCGTCAGCACGGCCAGCACCTGGTTGAAGGCGCCCTTGAGTGCCGTGTACGTGGTCTGCTTCTCCTTGGGCTCCAGATCCAGCTGATCCGTGGCCATGTACTCGATGCACTGCTCCAGTATGTTGAAGCAGCAGGTAAGCAGCTCTGCCTGCTTGAACGTCGTCTCCAGCTTCTTCTCGTCCATCTGCATGCGCACCTCGATGGCCGCCAGCTGCAGCAGCATCAGGAAGAACTGCTTCTGATCGTCCATGAAGGCCCACTGTATGCCGAGCACCTGCAGCGTGGTGGCAATCAGATTCAGAGCGGGATCGCGCTGCTTGGGCCCGATCTTGGCCTTCAATATATCGCCGCAGCCCTTGAACAGACTCTCCGGCCAGATTTGACCCTCCAGCGAGTTGAGCACAATCTCGCGCCGACAGGTGATCAGAATGTCGGCCAGAATGCGGCACAGCTCGTACTTGCGCTCCGTGTGATCCGTCTCCATGTCCAGAGCAATGCGCTGAATCAGAGCATGGAAAGCAGTGGGATCCTCGGGCCACGAGACGATGCCAAACTTCTTTACCAGCAGCACAATCAGGTGCAGAGCCTCGTCGGTCTGGAAACTCTGTGCCGAGTATATCTGCGACATTTTGGGTATGGCGCCGGTGGCCAGCAGCGCCTGCTGACCAGGCTCATAGCTGGCAATGCTCTTCAGGCAACTGTACGCCTCGCTGACCACAATCAGATTATCCTCGTAGTCCTCGTCGTCGGCCTGCTCGACAATTTCCAGCAGCGTGGGTATGGCATCAATGATATCCTTGTGCGTGGCCAGCTCCTCCTCCTGGCAGAAGCCTGTAAGAATCGATAGCGCAACGCTCTTGTATACCAGCGGCGGGCAGTCGTTGGGCAAATCCTTGGAGACGAGCAACTTGCGCAGAAATGCGAATCCGATTGCCTCGAACAGCAGCTGCTTGCCAGCCGTATTGCAGTCCTTGCCCTTGATCAGCTTTGTGACCATGAAGAGGGCCGCAAACTTTTCGGTATCGCTGCGTGTGCCCTTCAAGAGATTGGCGCACTTGCGCACGGGCTCCGGCACGTCCGTCATACTTCGCTCTCACTCGCACGCTCTCTCTCGCACTCGCTCTCCCGAGATATCTGTGGATGCTAAGTGTGTATAGTTGTGTGGGAACGTATACACGCTGATGTATATAGGCTTCTATATATATGCGCTCTATAAATAAACCGCACACTTTCACTTGACTACACACACAGCTCCCGTTCCCGTTGGCTTTTTATTTTCTTCACCGGCGACTGGCTTTTCCGACTTTTCTTTGGATGGTTCCTCGCTCGACGACGCACTCTCGCGTACTGATCGCTGCTCACGACGACGACGACGGGAAATCTGCTCGCCTCGTAGCAGTTTTCAATTTTCCAAACTGGCCGCAGCTGTTGCTGTTCAAATCTCCTGCAAAACCTACACAGTTTTTAATTTTATCACAAGCAGCAGTTCGATGTGGGGAATACTGAATTTGCCAGCGGATTTGTCGCCATATCTAACGTGATAAATCAATTTCATGCAATTTCCGATTAATGTATTTCAATTATGGTATTGTATGCTGTTTCTTTCATTATATATCTGAGCTGATGCAGCTCATATATTTATATATATATACTTAGCCTTATAGAGTGTGCAGCCTTGAGTATGGAAAATGCATTCGGTTTTCTAAATATCAATTTAAATTGTGCAAATGACTTTTCATTTTATTCAAACATTGCATTTGTCTTGCTCAACTCTCTCTCTCCCTCACTATCTCTCTGTCATTCTCTAGCGTGTGCACACACTCTCTCGCTCTCTTTTCTAGTGATCTCTCCCGCTTTCTCATCTGCCCACAGTGTGATGTATATTTAGAACATGATTTTACGTTTTTTCGACTTTTCGTGTTTACGTTTCAAGCGATCTGTGAAAAGTCTGCCGCCGGCTGCATTTGTTCCAGAATTTTTCAAATCTCTGCATCTCTGCATATGGCTGTATATAGCATGTGAAACGTGTATGTATATAAGCTATATATGTAAATATAAACTGGTGTTGGCTTACTTCAATGTGTGCAAAAGTCAGGCTGCATTCAAATGGAATCTGTGGTCTTTTAGAAGAAAGTAAACTGTATACGAATTTCAAATAGTAAAACACATGCTCATTAACATATGTACAGACTATGTACAAATGCGAAACATATATACAAATTGTTATATGCACTGGGTCGCAATTTGCATATTTTATTTAAATATGCTTCTCGTTTATTCGTTTGGGGTCAATGATTTAATTTTGCTTTGCATTTGGTTTTGCTACGCATTCAATTGGTATCATATTTTATGGAACTGCACTATTAATTATCGTTTGTCGTTGTTTGTCTTTGTGTGCTGGAATTAAAATCAATGTTCATTTGGTTTTCTTTATATAACGCGAGACAAACAAACAACACGTTCCATAAAGAGGTGTCTATATATTGATATAACGTGTAGATATACTGAGATGCTTCCGAGGCACATTAAATTATTGCCAGCTGCAAGTTGTGTTATAAACATATGGAAGGAAGTGGAGCTCCCTATTGCATGCCCTTTCGAATTGTTGGCATAAATTAAATAAATAAATAAATTGTATTTAAATTTCAGGTAGATTATTTTAATAAAAATGGAAAATTCCCTTAAGTTCTTAACTCGAAAGGGTATTAAAATATCAGTATTTTGCATTTTTTCTTCGTTTGCCAAGTTGTCTTGCGAATTCCGCATATTTAATAACGTCGCGCGAAATTTCTCAAATAAAGAATAATTTCAGTGCAGCACAGCCTTACCCATAGAATGTATATATGCTCAACAAAATAATTAATTGACTGGGATGCATTAATTAAATAAAAACACTATTTAATTAAAAGCGCAATCAGTTTAAATACGCCAGGCAAGAAATTTAAAATCCCATAAATGCTCTCACAATAAAATATAACCGATTGATTCGTATCTCTGCTAACTGACATCAGCTTGATAAGTTTCCCCCATCATTATGGACTTTTATGTGTTATTTATATTGGTCAAATGATAAACCGGACACATGTCCGCATATTGACGTGTCTGTGCTTCATGTTGATTGCAAATTTCATTTGCATGGGCATTCGATCGGTCAGTCGGTCAGTTGAGCAGTTGCCCCCTTCTATGTATATATACCGTGTATATAGACCGCGTAGTCCAGTTGCCAACATTAACATAATACTTATAATATGGTAAAATCCATTGGAATTGTTTGCCGGCAAACCGAACGCACAGTGAGTGCACACAATGCACATGCAGAAATTATTTCTCGTAATCATACGATGGCCATGGACAATATTTGGCAAGCATTGCCACGTAGCCTTAAATGTAAGGGGTGTGCGTGACTAGAAGATACCCTAAGTAGCACATTCTGGCTGCCAAAAAGCCTTTTAAAGAGGCGCTACTATATTTATTTTTCTACGTTTATATTGAATATGCTTATTCCCTTTTAAGCTTATATACCCCACCATACTCGCGTGTACAGGGTAGAGTCGCGGCTCCGTAATGCTCGCCCGCATGTAAACTAATTCGTATCGCATAGTATGCGCCTGTTTGCGTTTGTTATTATTATTTTAAATTGATAATTCCGCCGGGCAACAAGCCAGGCTCGTTTTGTGTGAGATTCGCCATTTTTGGGGCATGATGCCGCGAGGCGAGTGTTGCGATTTTCATTAATTGGGTTACAACGAAAGTCATGAATTGGAAAATATAACGTTTCACTCATTAAGCAAATGATTTTATAATAATTGCAGAAATATGCCCACTCTAATCGATTGCGAATTCTTTGAGCACAAGTTAAATATATTTTCTCTTTTAGCTTCTACTTTTACAAGCTAAATTTCGAAGTCAGCCGAAATTCACTTGGCAATGATAAGTGCATTTTAATAGTACCGAAAACCCTTGACAAATGCGACTCGGACTCGGAGTGTTGGCTCGGAGTGAAAGCCAAAGCCAAAGCACTTGAAACTCGTAATGACACACAATTTATTTGAAGTCCCGAAATTGGAACGCCCGACGCCCAACATGCGCAATGTCCCATTGAGGACAATTTTGGGCCAGTTTGACAGTTATCAAGATGAGGAAGTTCCAGTTCATGTTGCTGACGCCGATGCCGATGCCGATGCTGATGCTGATGAAACGGCATCAAGTTGAAATCAATGTTGATGATCTGTCCACAACATTTTGGGGCCAGTCAAAAAGTTAGCAAACGTCTCCAACTCTGGCGGTTATCTATCTATTTGTTTCCACCCCGTCCCTCCCCGGCTGGACCAGAGCACGTGGCCTATACAAGTTGATGGCCGAGGTTGACGCCAGGCCGCAATCGGTGGTGGCCATTGGCAAATTCGATGAAATGAAAAATACAAACAAAATCATTTGTCAAAACATTTCGAAAGAGCTTTATATAAACTCGAAGACGGCCTCAGCCAACGCTCTCCCAGGCTCGACCCCCCAAAATCGATGCTGTCCAGTGACGCAACGAAAGTTAACAACAAGCTGAAGCAATCGACGACACAATAAAGGCGCTGTGTGAAGGCGGAAGTCGAATCGGAATCGGAATAGGAATCGGAATAGGAAGTGTGAGTGTGAAAGCGAATGCGAATGTGAGTGCGAGTGTGATTTGCCCATTGAATGCTGCTGTTGCTGGACCGGGCTGTTTTAAGCCTCAGTGTAGGTCAGTACACGCCCTCTATAAGTCTCTTTCTCTCTCTCTCTCTCTCCCTCTCTCTGTCTCTATTCACAGTCCCGCACCCTCCCATGATTAGTGTTAAGAGGTTTTTTTCCCTCATTCGTTTTTGCCCGGCTTTTTTGATACATTTTTATTTTCCTAGCTTTATTGTGGCTATTTTGCCTTTTTTTGCCATTCGTTCTCAGTCTCAGGCGAACATCGTTTGTCAAGCGATTTATTTCAATTATGTCGAGCGATTCATGCTTTGTAATATGTTCTTCTTGGCCCGCAGGCGACGGGAAATGCCAAAGTTAAAGTCATTGCAAGTTGTATGGGCGCATTTTTCCGCCCCTAATGTTCTCTTTGAGCATTTGATTTAAGCCGTGCTCTATTTAATACCCAAATGACAAACTATTTTTGTTTTTGAGACATGTTTGACGCCGTGAACTTAATATATTCTTAGCCTGCGTTAACACAAAGAAATGTCTGTATGATCGCCTAGAACTCAGGCTCTATAAAAGCTAGAACCAGCAAATTTGATATTAGATATTTCAGCAACCTTAAATAAGTTTCAGAATTTTGCTACGCCTCATTCTGCTTTCTAAAATACATAATACTTTCATTGCAAGCGTAGTTTGGTAGCTACAATTTTTTGGCGTGTTCAACTTATTTATAATAAGATAATAATTATAGATAATTTTTTAAACATTAAAAATCAATGACAAAAATGGCTGTAGCCACTCTTACTTGATTATTCGCCATGATGCTTTTAATATATGTTTTTATAAAAACACGTGTTCTTTACTGTAATTCTTTCTACAGACATTTTTCATAGGTAAACTTTTAAGACACGAAACTGTCTTATAACATACCTTATATTAGCATATACATACATTAACGTACACTTATTGTACCTGCAGTTACCTTTATCTTTACAGGGCTATTACAATCACATTAAAAGCTGTTGTTCAGTGTAATCTAATGCCTGACATACAAGTTGTTGCGACAATCCCTGAGCAGGAGATCCCGCTGCGTGGCCTGCACTGGGGGAATTTTTCCCCTGTCGCCTCGGCAGCGGCATCGAACAACTGCCTAATAACCATATACTACAGTGTGCGCATCGGAAAAGCCTTTAGGCGGCAGGCAGTTGTTCTTTCATTTGGCTCCACCAACACAGGCGCGGCACGGCACAGGAGCCGCACCAACATCGGAGTGGCAGCAGCTCCAGAGGTCTCCAGCTTCAACCTATAGCGTCAAGAGTTTCCCAGCTGTTTGCCAGCGAGGCACGTGCCAATTTAAATGCAAAATCAAAAGCCGCACGGTAGGAGATAAATTAAATTTCACAAGGCAGCAAAACAATCATATTTTTCTTTTCATTTTCCGCAGCCACCGCGCATATGCACATACTTGTACAAGATGGGCATGGGGACGGCGACGGGGACGGGACAACAGACTCAGCTGGCGTCGCCAGGCTGCCTGTTAACATTCTTTCTTCTGCCATGATCCCAGATATCAATGGCTGATTAATGTGTCGGCTCCGAGGGGCTGCCTAGTTGCCATGCTCCGCCCACGTGTCTATGCAAACAATTTCAAATTTCAATGGCGCGTGTCTCACCTCAAATGGAAAACCCATCCCAAGCTGATTTTTTCTCTCAGTTACATAAGCAGATCTTGGGATATACAAGGTGTATGTTTGGGTATCATATGTGGATTCGTTGTTACAAGTGCCTAAATGCATCAGATTAGATGTGAGCTGTCGTTCAGTAATTGTTTGGGGATTGCCTTTGCGAGAATAATAAAAAAAATGTTTTTATGCCGAGTTCAAAGTCAAAGTGCGATAGATTTAAGTGCAGTTTATAATCATATATTATTATTAAATACGCCATAGCATTTATGTAAGCCTTAATATAAGTTATAAATGGGAATTTGTTATCTCAAAACACAAATAATTAAGAAAACAAATATAATGCCGTGTTGAACCCGCTGGCCATCACAATCCTTGATATTTCGCATTGTAACCAAACAGATAGCTCGCATATGAATAGAGTATGATATTAAGGAGTTTTCTGCCATTGTTCCGCCGGCGATAAGTGTGAGTGAGCGGGAGCGAGCGACAGGCAACAAATTATGCAAATCCTCTTGAATGGCTTATGCTTCATGAATTTATATCGAATAAAGTGAACGAAGCAACGAGAGGATGCGGCCAATGCGGCGGATGCGGCTTTAAGAGTTGCCCGTCGGAACAATAAAAGCTCATTTGTTGCTATTATCGTTTCACTAACAAATAACAAATCATCGGCCACACCGAGCTGAGAGCACAATGCGTACACAACACACAAGCCGACAAACCGGAGTCCGCCCACCTGTTTCTATTGGATGGAGAATGCAGGATTTGCCCAGGGTTCGGTGCGTGTGACACAGGCTCAGGCGGGGGGGGATGGTGGAGTTGTACCTTGAACAGTGGCTGCGCGCTGATGCCGCACAAACGGCTGCCAATAAATTGTGTTAATAAACCAAAAGTTGTTAATTTAAATGATTTATATCTACAGACACCGCGGGAGCGGCGGCCTGGGTGTGGAGGAGGCAAGGCTGCCCTCGCTTCCTGCGCTTGTTATTGCTGAGCCTCAAAAATTTACGTAATTTGGCATAACCTTTGCATGGCAGGCCTGCCTGCTCCTTAGCCAGGCAACTGGCCCAGTTTGTTGGCTTAGTTTTCTCTCTCTCTTCCTGCCGTGCTTCTTCCATCCGTCTGCCGCTTCCGCTCGTTGCGTGCCCAGCCAATGGGTCAAATATTCGACGGGAGCGGGCGCGATGGGCAGGCGGATGGATGCTTTCCTGCCCGCCTGCCGTCAGCTTAAACCAATTTACGTAGCCGATGTCTTCATTTCGGCAGCGAGCGGCTCAGCGCCGTGTGTCGTGAATTATGGCGCCCCTAAAATGGGCCAACTGTGCGTATGCGTAATGTGAATAGCAGCTCGGCCCCGATGGCCTGCTGTTGTCTATGTTCGCCTCTCGCTCCTCCTACAAGTGGATCGAAAAAACTTGGGCATTTCACGCTCGCATCCTTGCCTTTAGTGCCTGGATAGATATATAAACACACATACAAATTCTCTCTATGTATATAAATATATAGATATATGTGTGTACATTTTCTATATAAATTTATGTCTTATTGTTTGCAGTCGAAATTATTTCATTTGTTTGTCTTTATTACAAGCGAATCCCGTTCAATGCCGCGTGTGGCGTGAGGGGCATGTCCCCGTTTTCATTTTCCACCAGGCTACCAGGCATTTTCCACAGCGTTTGCTTTTAATGGTCGGCGGCTGTTCGGGGATTTTCCACATCTTAACTCCGGCCGAGACCTACAAATATTTGATGCTCACATTTTTCGTTGTTGTTTCGCTTTTATTGATTGGCGCCGTGCCTGCTTTATGGGGCCCCTTCCCTTCCGCTCTTGTCCTCCTCCTCCTCCTGTTGTTGTTAGTGTTATAGCCTTTGTTTTTGCGTTCTCTCTGTCCCCCACTCTCGTTTCGGTTGGCTTTACCGCTGCCGTCGAGCGTAACGCCGTGATGCATTGAAAAGGATTTCGCGGAATTTAAACTGTTGTCCCTTCAGCTTGACAGGATGTGCCTTTCGCTGTGCCTCTTGTGTCATCGTGTTTCAAGCTACGCTCTGGCTGCTCTGCAGCTTCTTCGTTCTGTTTTAGTTGCTGTAATTAACAACTACAACTTTCGCCCTTTGTGCCGCGATTAACGACTTGAGCAAGCAGCATATTCAAACTTTGCTGCAGCCAATTAGAAATTTTAATATAATCAAGTTTAGACTTATTACTTTATACATAGGGATATCACAAAGAACAAAATATATGATCTTTACCTTTATAATCATTTATAAATTAAGAAGAATTTTAAATCTTGTTAAAGTTAACTTTTTATTCTTGCTATAAAATTATGATTTCTAAAATAAGCACTCATTCATTGAAGATTGCAATATACTGTGGGTATATTCGAGTACTTGATTTGCAATTAGTCTACATGATGTCTGTTAAATCCCAAGCAATCCCGTTGCACAGATAATGACTATCTCCGGGTCATCTATACTGCTGCATAATTGTTAAATAATCATTTGTTTATACTTTTCTAATGAGCTACACTAAAAGCTAACCGTCTCCCTTTCACTTTCTCTCCTTCTCTCTCCATCTCCCGCTACTGCATGCACCTCGTCTCGTGCCATTACTTTCGCTCTTGCTATGCATTCATTTGGCTGCGAGCTCTGGGCTCCAGTTCGAGTGCCACATGGAGATTCGGCACGGCATAAATGAATATAAAGCACGCGTTTACAACGAGTCATTTGACGTCGAAGGATGCGCAGGATAATGCGCTGCTACTTCTCCCTCTCTCTCTTCCTCTTCGTTTGCTTTCTTTTCACTCTTGTTGTTGCTTGTGAATTTTTAATAAAAGCATGAATTATGCTAACTAGCTGATTCCTATCAAGCGAACGCGCTCAGCGTTGCACCGAACTACAGAGCATAGAGAGTATAGAAAGTATAGAGAGCATAGAGCATAAAGCGTATAGAGAGTATGTAAATGTAAAGAAGTTGAACCCAACGTCACACTGACCTCCAGACCCGCCGCTGGTAAAATGCACAACAGCCAAGTGTGAGAGGGATAGTGAGAGTTTTCCCGAAGCATGATTTCAATTTGATTTTTAATTTCTGCACCCTGCAAATCGAATTGCGTCTCTGTGTGTGAATATATTTGCCAAGTCAGCTCGTAAATTTACCGATTTCTGTGGCCAGACATAAAAAAAGATGTCTGATCTCGCAGGTGACTCGCAAGTCATTGCCAGGTCAAGGTTAACCCATAAACCGGTAACTATTCATGCGTATTTGCATATGTGTGAAAGTGTGCGAGTATGAATAAAGTGTCCCGCATAAATTTTCCATTGATAGCAAGATGGCTCGTGTCTTGCAATCAGTTGAAAAGGGCCTGAAAAGAGTCCAATTCCCCAGTGATCTGACAGCTCACTCCTCCATCGTCCCATCATACAATCACGTGAGAATTTGAATTTGGTCTCAGAGCCTTTTGCACATGCTAACACGCAGTCCCTTCCTTCCATTCACAACCCCTTTCAAATCTATTCACATCCATCTCGCAACTAGTAGGGGTCAGGTAAAGCAGGAAGACGCAGCGTGTGTCCCTTTTTGCCATAGCAACAAAGTGGTGAAACCCGAAGAGGAGGACAAAGAACCGCATAAAACAACGGATATAAATGAGTTGGAAAAACAGCAAAGGCATAGCCTAGCTGATAGATACCAAATGAATTTGTAATACTTCTACTATATATTTATGAATATATACTTAAATTTGTATAACCTATTTGTATATAATATTTTCATTAGGTTAAAAGATATGTATAATGTGGAAAATATAGATTTCTATCTCAGCATATGTATTTATATCAAAACAACAAATCAATATACCCCACTGCATACTGACTATTAGAAACTAATTCACATCCTGTGATTCTGGGCTGTCTTTGAATAGTCGTTCATATTTTGGGTGTCACCTTTGTGAATTGTTATTCGTTTGTTTTGTCAAGTTTTACCTTCTGTTTTCGTTTTTATTTTTGTTTTTCCTTTATTAAATCGTGTGCGGTTGTTCTCGCCGAAATTGAATTCCATAATTCTTGCCAAAACGTTCTGACAAGATTGCCGTGTGAGTGTATTATCCATATGTATATGTGTATCCATATGAATATTCATTTGCTTATTTGTGCGTACACCCGGAAATTGCTAGCGAATATTTTGGGTTCACGACTTTTGTCTGGCTACGGATTCACTTATTCAATATAAGAAAACTTTAATTAAATTTCAAACGCCTCTTGAAATTACTCGTTTTCGAGACTTTTACTGTAGGTTCTGAAAAATAATTCGATTTAAAACAAACATGAATATTCATAAAGTATTCATAATTCTAAATATATTCAATTTAAAAATGAAAAAAAAATATATACATTGAAAATATGAAAAATAAATCAACTAAGAACAAATAAATAAATATAAATAAATAAATAAATATCTAACCGTCTATGGAAACAGCTTTTTGATTATCCTGTGCAGAGCTTCATTTGCTTAAAGTGTATGTCTATTGAAAAGCTTTAAGCTTATTCAAACGAAAGCTTAGAAAGTCTTTTCCTGCTTTAGAACCAAATATTTTTAAAAGCTGCGCGCAAAAGCTTTCTGCTATACAAACTTAATTGTAAACTTTCGGTTGTTTTATAACAAATATATAGTTGCCATAAGTTGCCAATAGGTTTCTTAGAGGCAATTTGTAAGTTATTGATCGGACTAAAAAATGCTAGGTATATATCGATTTATCGTTGTCAACAAGCTTATCTTTAGAAATAAAGTCGAATAAATCCGAGAGAAAAAGTTTTATAGTCAGGAGAGCTATCCTACATATATCTTTCTGTGTAATTATGTGAAGTATGCTTTTTTAAAACTTACTTCAAAAGTGTATGTTTCCTTGACTGAGTAGATGCATAGATATTTCATCTTAAAATGCATTGCTGCAAGTACACTGCAAAACCGTTAAGCTCCGTGCACGACATATGGTGCGGATAAATTGAAACGGTAAGCGGAGTACTTAATAAAAGCGCAATAAAAATATTTACGGAACACACACCCATTTCACGACAGATAGACATAAACAACAACAAGGATAATGCGCAGCGCGGGGAGTCGAAGAAAAATGCAACGGCCGCACTCAAAGGGGGAAGGAAAAGGCAATACGCAGCAGGCTGCGGAGCACACAATAATCAACTGCATAAGCTCGACCGACTTGTGAGTAGTGAGTGTGAGTGTATGCAGCCATACGGGTACTCATGCTGCGTCTGGAGTTGGATCGATGCAGCCCGGCGAACGTCTGCTGGAAATATGCTGCGTTGTTAATTTTCGCCAGCAGACGCACGGCCTGACAGCACTGATTGAAGGCTGAGCAGCTAAACGCTTAACGTTGATTGCTCTTCGTTGCAGCTGTAAATTGAATGTTGCTGCTGGCGCTGCTCCTGTTGATGTTGTTGTTGTTGTAGTTGTTGCTGCTGTTGTGCGGCGTTATTCTTAATCGATTGCTCATACGCAACGTTGGCCTAACGAGCAGTCGTGCTCGCATTATGTGCCTCATCGACGGGCCAGTTAATGAAAACAAGCTGCCTGTGACGAAAATAAGCCAAAAATAAAAATAAAAGAAACAAAAAAAAAGTTGTTTCACTTTTGCTCTCCTGCTCTCACAACCGTCTCGCTGCCGTCTCGCTCTTTTTGTGGCCCCCAAGCAGCTGTCGCGCCTGTTAATGTTGCCGAATTTGCATTTCATGCGGCTGCTTCGCCTTTGCTTGTTGTTACTTTGGCTTGGTTTGCTTTCTTGCGTCCTTAACGTATTGTCAAGTCACGTACCCAATTTTCAGTAAAAGAAAAGTCAATACACTCGACTGACGACGCACTAGGCGGCTGCTGCGCTCCAGGGAGAGTTGGGTCTGCAGTCTGGCCACAAAAAAAATATCGAGCCCAATGGGCAACTTTTTCACTTGCAACGACTATCATTAACTCCGCCACAGTGGCAAATACTCCAAATTTACAGATTAGATATATGTTCAGAGAAGAACTGTTCTTTTTTCGGCACAGAGTTGTTTTTCTTTTTCTAATTTATAAACTTTTAATAAAATACAATATACATTTTTAATTTAAGATTTCATTACAGCAAAGTTTCTTTAAAAAACAGAAGTTTGTAAATAGTGCAGCAAATTCTTTTAAAAACAAGTTAAATACATACAAATCGACATTTACAATATATAATATACTACAAATATATAATACAAAACCACATTAGAATATTTTCCTCCTAGAAGTACCCACTGCATAAGAGAACGTTTTAAACGCTTTTTAAGTTACTTTACTCGTCTTTAATTGTGATAATCGCTTTCAAAGTTCTGAGGATATTTTCTGGCTTATTATTAGATAGACGAAACGCTTTGCGGCTGTTGGGATGTTAGTTGATCAGGGGGGAGGGCAGGTGGTGTGGTGCAATCGTGTTCAACGATTTTTGGCACAATTAGAGTCAGCTCGGGCGCCAAATGCGAACATCCTTGCATCGAAACTTTTTAATTACTTTCACTTGGCACTTGCCGACGTCACAGCCCATAAGAATTTCGTCTTAAGTGGAGGAATGGTGTCGATGGGGAAAGTGTGCGTAGCACACGGCAGCAGGCTGCATTGGATAACCCCGCTGCGTACTGTTTCTAATCTAAAACTCACATCGATTGTGTTGACAGAAGTTGAACGCGTGTTCGAGTATTGAGAAAAGAATGGAGATTAGACAGCAGCAGACACTCAATCGAATAACGTCGTGTGCCTCGGATGACCTTGTGTCATTGGCATCTCAAGACACGAGGCCCGAGACTTGATTTCAGTTCACGACGAGCTCGTTGAGTACCTCGAGGTCTTTCGCAAATTCTGGCTCTAGTTTAATTAGTAAAGTGACAAAAGCAGTTTGTTATTGACCTATTGACCAGTATCAGCGACTCTTGCATTAGCTAACCGTGTGCTCAATTTCCCTAATTAGTTTAGTAGAGTTGGAGAAACGAGGTATCATAAGCATGAAGCGGGAATAATGTGTGAAATTATTTATTAGGAAAATAAATAGTTTAACTAATAAAATTCTACTACTAATTTAACAACAGACTGAGAAAATAATATACATATTTATATCATAATTAATTTTAAAGTTCTTGAGTGGGTACCCGATAATCCGATTCGTATAATCACTACATACATTCAGGAACTAAAGTTTGGTCTTTTAGTTTCGCACAGTTCCTTATTTTGTTCTCTTTAAAAAACTTGAATTTGATTTTCAAAAACTGGGAACAGTTCACAGCGGGCGAATCGGTTAACAGCATCCAAGCCAGGAACAGACATGCGCAGTGGGCGTGCAACGCGAACATGCAACAGTTTGTCTTTTGCTTTCGACCGGAATTAGACTGAAACAGAATGGACCAGAAAGGAGGAAAAATACAGAGCCCCACTCACTGGGGAACGCATTGTGCAAAACGAACCATTTAAAGTGCCAATTCGGAATACAAAGTTGCACTTGCAGTTACATCATGTGCGGCTTGGGTTACTGAATACTCGTTACGACTAAGTATAGGGTGCTCAAGAAAGAAACTGGAGAGCAAACAGCGAATCCATGTTCTGCGGTTAGCCAAGATGTGAGCCCGATTTTCAGCTTAAGAAATTAGCGTCAACTTAGTCTCACATGTGGCGACAGATTTACAAAATAATACTTTTACTTTTAGCTCTTTTTCTGCTCGCCCTGAGAGCACGCACTGGGTCAATCAAATCGTGCGTGTTCATACGTAATGAACTGACACATTTTTCAGGTTTTTCCATTTAGCTTGAACTGAACTGAATCTGTTAGCCGCAGAAGCATTAAAAGCGGCTTAAACGTTTTTAAATTGCCAACATTTGCATTAATCGCTTGGCGAATTAAAACCCGACCAAATGAAATACTATATAACACATTTAATTCCAACGGGGCAAAAAAAAGCGGACTGAATTTTTCTTTTTCGCTTTTTTTGTTGGTTTTGTGACGGGAATTTGCGCTTTTGTTTCCCTGACTGATATTACCAGCATATGTAATCGCATGTCTGTCTAATGAAAGACAAAGCGAAATCCTTGAAACGCTCAACTTTGGATAATCGGGGCTGGGAAAAGCACAGGCAGACACAGGGCCTGAAGAGAAGACGTTGCGGCCTGTGGCCGGGGCACGCATAAAAAAATGTGGCAACAGTGTTGTACGGAAAAGTTGTTGCACTTTTGTTTGAATTTCCTTGGCTTTTTCGTGCTACTGTGGCCGCCAAAGTTTTTTGGCCTCTGTGACATTTTCCTCGCCCACCAACCTGCAACCCGCAACCCTCTCGCCCGCTTGGGCCATCTCACATCTCTCACCCTTTCGTGTTGAATCCACTTTATAACTTTTACGCTTGTCATACACTCCTGCGCTCATGAACATGTGTATCTGTGTGTAAGTGTGTGTGCTTAAAGAACCGCAGGGCAAACTCGTCTATGGGTCTAGCATGTCCGCCTAACCCCGAGCCCCATTCCCTCCATTAACAGCCCGAGCTTGTCTGTCAAAGTTTTACTGTTTGACTGGCTAATTTGCTGTGAAAGCTGATTTGCACATAATGAAAACGATTGGGGTTAAAGTTGAAACAAAAGCATGTTAATTGCCAGGCATTATTTTTTAATTAATTGTCAGTAAATTTCACTAATTAATCAAACTAACCGAGTGACTCTGCCATTTTAATAATAACCGCAAAATGGGCAAACCACTTTGTACAAAATGTGGATTAAGTTTTATTGTAACAGTGACAATATAATACTAACTACAATTAATCTAATTAATCTGGAGCAGTGGAAACAAAAGTGAATATTATTTAAGTAGCTTACGGTAAATTTTTTTGTTATCTAAAAGTTTGCTTAGTCGAACTTAATCTGCGTGCGGGCTGCGTCCTCTTTTCTACGATTTGCATAAAACTCACACATGTTGGCAAGCAAAAGGAACAAGGATGTTTCGCAGGATGTGGGAAAAACACGCACAACGTGCATTGAATTATTTATGACGACGTTTTTGGCTTTTTTTTCGCTCAGTTTTCAATCCTGATAAAGCTACATTTTAGAGTTTACCGTAATCATTGCATTGACTGATTGTTAATGTACAGGTGTGCGGAATTATTAAAGGCCAATGCGGACTGCGGACTGTGGGCTGCGAGCTGCATGAGATATGAGTCGTGTCCAACCTACACAAGGTGCGTCTTCGATTGAAGGGCGCATAAATAAGGGGCGAGTGGTAATAAATTCAGTGAGGCCAGGCTGTGGAGTGGGACGCGGCGGATTATTAATATTTTCCATACTGCTTTTCCGGCTGTGTTTGAGTTCTTGAAATGTGAGTAGCAGCAGCAGCAGTTGGCACAATGGACCCAGGGCAAAGCATAAAAATAAATCTAAAGTCTTTGTAGGAAAATTCACGTCAACATGCTGCACGCACGCGGCTACCAACACCCTCCTCGCCTCCGCTCACATCCATCTCGGCTACTCGGCAATCAGGCTGCCGGACGACATGCTGCGCCAGGACAGCACAAACAATGGGCCAACCATGTTGGCCAAATGAGTGCAAGCCACAAAATCAACGAGGTACATCATGTAAAGAATAAAGCCAAAGCCAAGTAAGGCCACAACGCAATATCCATTCGGCTGCAGCTCGTTTATCAAATCCATGTACGTGGTACCCTCACCCCCACCCCCACCAACGACTCAACTATGCCGCAGCCTGTCGCCACCAAAATTCCTGACTTGATCCCATATGCAATTTAATTACACATCTTCAGCCAGCGACTTGCAAATGCAACTCGTATTGCAAATGCACTGAACCGAGTTTGGTTTCCTAAACCGAAACTTAATTGCGCATCCCTCCGCTGCAGTTGGGTTTCTTTGCACAATCCAAATTGAATACGCAGTTCAATTGCTCATGCATTCAAAATTTTATATTCATAAAGTTCAGCTGCCAACATGGTCGCTCATCCAAATCACGCAATCGAAACTCATTGACATTTGTTGAGCGTAATTAAAAGGAAATTAATTGAAATTGATTTCATGCGAAAACACCTGAACCACTTGATTTAAATTCCTCCTTGTTTTTCCCATATCTGTCCGCAAAACCAAAATTTAAATCAGGAAGACACGTGTGTGTTTATGCATAATTTAATCGTTGAATGTACATAAATCCTTATAAACAATGTATATGCTTTCAATTTTGTATAATTTCAGTTTAAGCAGAATGTGACATGTTGTTCATGAAAAGCAAATTCATTAACACTAATTTTCCCCATCGTTGACACGACTAATTGTCATCAACATTAAAATTCAAAGCACAAATGGGTTTTTTAATGAAAATTATTTTATTTGCTTGATATTCCTCTTCGGTTTTGATCGAAATTTGCAAAAGATAATTTAGATAAAATCAAAAAACCATATTTGATGTGCTATATCTAGACTAGCTCTATAAATTAATTCGAGTATTCTTAATTCACATCAAACATTTTTAAAGGTATTAGCAAACAATATTCTCAACTTTGCGTAGGTCGAGAGAAATACGGATTAAATTGATCTACGCGAATTGACATATGACACCGCAATCGAAGCGCCTGAAACTGTTTGCGGTCGATTCACGCAATTTATGATGGCATTCTGTCATAATCCCTATGCCGATTGTTAATAAAGCTGCACGGATATTGACATTAAAGAAAAATCAATTTGTCAATTACATGAAATATATTTTTTTAAAGAACAAACACAGTCGATGTTAAACTTTTAATTCCATTTGCGCATGGAAACCAACAAATAAATCAAAGTCTCGCTATGCTGCGACTGGGAATCGGACGGGACTGGAAATGGAGCACTGCGATGGGACCGACGGCGACAGCGACGACGTCAACTGCGGCAGCTGCAATGTCCAATGAATTAAAAGCATAAACAAACACACAATACATATGAATACACACACACACACAGACAAGAAGCATATACATGTGTGTGTGTGTATGTGTGAGCGAGTCTGTTTACAAAAGTTTTCAATTTTGCTACAGTTTGCGACTGTGATTTAAGTGCCCGAACCGGGGGACACTACTCGACCCTCGAGTCCAGCAGCCGGAAAAATAAATTCGTTAAAAAGGGTATGGGTAAGAGGGAGTTGGTGTGGGTGGGGAGGGCAGTATAAAATCATAAATTGAAACCATGCTTTATGCGTACTTTTGCCAGACTTTTATAAGTCAACGAATCTTTTCGTGTATAACGTAAATAACAACTGCACTTCACTAAATCGTTAGCTTGAATTCGATTTAAATGCACATTGAATTAAAATACAATTTAATTGATTTTTTATTGCCAATCTCGCGCACTTTGACCCGTTGCGTTGCCCCATTTTCTATCGGCATTTTTTATTTAAGCTTTGTTTGCGATTAGAAGCGCGTTTCATGGTTCGCGTTTGCTGGCGGATGCCTGCCAAATGGTGATACGCTGCCAGGCGACAACACTTGACTTTTGCCTTTTTGTTCCGAGTCGGCAATATATTTCACAAGTTTCAAGCACAGTGGGACGAAGTGCATAGCAGTTGAAATTGGTGTGTAACAAAAACAATTTCCTTGCACTTTATTCAGGCGCCTAAAAGCATGCAACGAATTTCGAAGTTGGTTTTAATAATAACTCGAATAACTTGAATACAATAGAAAATAATCACGGTGCACAAATTATGTGTGTATGTAAAACAAGATATCTGGAGCTCTCCATTGTGCTTGATATTTATGTGCTTGTGTTGCTGTGCTGCAGTTTCTGTGTGTATCTGTGTGTGCGCAAAAATAAAGAAGAAATCGGTGCGGAACACATTTCATAAATCTTCTCTGCGATTGAGCACAACCGCGATAGTTTTTGTCGGTTATTTGTTTTGCGTGTTACTTTGTTGTTTTAATTTGTAGTCGGTTTTTTTTAGCAGTTTGACCGCACGACAACTTTGCGACATCTGTAGGGACCGTGACGCAATAACTTCTTGCCGGGCCGTGTGAACGAGATGATAGATCGTGGCTGCGACTTGCGGCTAATTCTGGATATGTGATCCTGTTCATAGCCACGCAATGTGTTATTCAAAAGATAGACCATTGTCACAATGATGAATAGCGCCAGAATGACCACACCCAACAGTAAAATCACTTGCCAAAGCTCTCCTGGGACTATATCCGCCACAGGATTCATTTCCGGTGCCAAGTTTGCTGCAGTCAAGTCCTGTGCGATATTCTTTTTCAACTTCTGACAATCGTCGCTGGTCATCAGGTGCGGTATCTGATAGCTGAGCAGCATTTGCGCTGGCCTGTTCAGCCACCAATCGTCCCAGAACTCCCACTCTTTATCGGATAAAAGCCGAGTGCATTGCATGTACACCTGCCTGAGCCACTTCTGGCACTTGGGACTGTAGACGCTTTCCAGGCAGCTGGGATTCATTGTAAGTATTGAATAGTTATTGTTTTGTATATGTTTTTGTTGGGCTTGCTTAGACTACAACACGCCTACTTGCTCTACACTTGATAATCCATCGGATCACTGCGTTTCAACCAATTGGCCCAACGTATTTTGCCCTGATTCTGATTGCTTTTCTGGTCAATTGTCGTCTGGCCATAATAGGTGGGCATATCGGCCAGCGAATCGCACGACTTGCGCGAAACCGGCCGACAATTATCGTTAGTTGGCTCCTCATCTTCGGTGGTTTGTGTCGAATGCTCGTCCGTGGAGCCCGACGTGCCGCCAGATGCCTTGGTATTTTCGTCATTCTCGTTTGTTTCCTCATTGCATGACGATTCACTCGATTCACTTGATTCGCTCGACTCCTCCGAAGTCTCGCTTGTTGCTTCGCCGTTTTCATCATCCTCATCATTTCCTAGATTTCCCATCATTGGGAATTTATTCCAGAAATGTTGCGGCACGTAGAGACTGCCATCGTCTTTGGTGCTGCATTTGTCTGAGCTCTGCATTGCCGGATTACACTTATCGCGTAGCTGATCCACTATTTGTTCGACCGATGATTTTCCGCCCGCTGTCCGATCGCCCTTGTTCCCTGAAGTCGTGTAGGGACACTTGAAGATAAACGCCTTGGCCAGCATAAAAATAGTTATACTAATGCACATCAGTATGAATACTACCAGAATTATAAAGATCAGCGAGTTGGATAGTCCATTTGGAAGACAACTCGATATCTCGAGATCCCTTTTCAGGCGCTGACATTCCTCGGTTGTCATCATCTTAATCGCCTGACTCTTGACGCTACTCCTAACGATGCGACCGTGATCCTCATTTAGATACCATTTCGGGCATTGGCCGCACATCTCGCGCTGCCAGAGATTGCAGCCGGGGCTGTCCGGATTCAGTTTACACATTGCTTTCAAGCCCATTATTAATAAAATATATAAGATATCGTTATAGCAGCTTCACGTAGAATTCTGACTATCGTTTTTAAATTTGTTGTTGACTTTTAGGCAAAACAATAGTAGATTTCCCTGTGATTATTTTGCTAGACAAAAACTTGTGGTTAATAAATTAACTGACGGCACTTTTAATGAAAAATTCTCGCAAGTGTAGTACTGCAAGTATAGAAACACGCAAAGGACCATAAATTTTATTTTCCGTTTCTGGTTCTTGCTGCGAAAAGTTTGGCCACACACACGCAGACAGACGTATAAATTGTGTAGATATGTATGTACACATGTAAGTGCGAATATGCCCGGAATATACGTACATATGTATATGTTGTATATGTGATACGTAAGCCTCTACAAGCCTTGCGATACCCTAGAAACACAGTTGAACTAAAGGAAGTAATACGCGGGGAGTTGCCTGTGATTTGCCTGTATAAAACAAATATCATATATGGTATCTTCCAGTCCAGTATATGCCCGTCTTGCTGCTGCTTGGAAAACTACTTCAACTTAATGTGAAACCGAATTCGTGACAGACTGCGGCATGCCGAGGGCGTTACGGCGGCGAAGTATTTTTCTTCTTCGCTGGAGTCGACGCCGCCTCGTCGTGTCAAAATCTGACATGGAAAAATGAATTTGCATACTTGTGCAAAGATCCTAATTTTCGAGTAACGAGCTGAGTGCCAGGAACAGCCGCAGCCGCAGCACGCCATAGTCTTCCGTTGATAATACCTGTAAACGTGACGATGCGCTGCCCCAGATAGCATTGAAATATTACCATGCCTGTCCCGGGCCGCTGGCAGGCGCAGCACAAGGATACATCGGCCCAATTATAATTAGATGTGGGGCGTTTCAAGCTCAATTAAAAGACACGTGGCTCGACGAGCAGCGAATTTGTCCAAAAAAGTCAGCGCCGAACTGGGTTAAAACGTGGCCGGTTCGCAGGGAATTCCGATGCAGACATATATGTGTGTGTGTGTGTGTGTGTATGCTAACCAATTTTCAGTTTCAATTTGCGCTGCATTTTGTGGGTGGCCTACGCGGCGGATGCGTGACATTTTGGCTATATTGAAATTTATGCTTCCGACTAGAATCCGCACATTTACACAACTTTTGGGGCTGCCCAAAGTTTTCGCTTTTCAGTTTTCATGCCCAAAAACTGTTCAGCTTAACCTCCACTTCCACTTCCTCTGCCACTTCCGCGGCCGGCGACCAAAAGCGACCACGCCCACGCCAACGACTTTCCCTGGTTCCACTTAATATTACCAGCGGCTATGTGGTGGAAAATTGGTTTATTTTATTCTCATTCATGTTTGGAAGCGGCGGCAACATTTGGCAATTCGAAATGAACATGCAATGCGATTTGTTCCGAATTCCAATTAAAACAATTTTATTGCTCATTTTCGCCAGCGAATCGGTTGAAAATAATTTGAATTTGCACAAGCCAAGATAAAAAATCTTAAGTAGAAACTATTTAAGTCGATGAGCGTGTACAGGAAGTCTCTCGATGAGGCAGTAAAGGTTTAAGGTGAAATGGAAGTACTTTACGAACACATATCTTATTTATAAGAAGTCTTATAGTGTATTTACACTATGCTAAAGATTTTTAAAAATTTCCCGCAATAGCCAAGAAAAGAAAAATGCATGATTCCCCATTAAAAATATGCTATGCTTGTCAGAAACTTTATAATACAGATAGTTAGGAAAATACTTTAAATATGAGGGTAAACTTGTACAATTAAGATCTTGCCTAGAGTCTAGACCTGTATAACCTGCATTGGAGATTTCCAATTCAAAGCGAAATTGCATTTTGCTATTTATTCGTGAAGTCCAGTAAATTTTCTGCTAATTGACCAGTCTGCAGATTTTGGTTTTTTGAGAATTTGCTAGTTAACCTGGCCATCTGTAGTTGATGGCTTTGGGCCCAATGGAAAACGGACAACACTTTATAGGCCAACTACGCTCACGCTGAGAGACAGGGGAATAGAGACCGGGAGTGAAGGCTTACTCTGCTCAAGGGCTAATGAAACCGAAAAACACGCGTAAACCAAATGGCACAAGGCATTGGCCCTTTGTTCAGGCGTCTGGCCGACTCTGTTGGCCGGTTCGGTTTTGGTATTTCGGCCATTTTGGTATTTCGACTCTGCCGGAAGGAAGAGTAGAAACCGAAAGCCGAGAGTAACGTATGAATGAAGTGGAAGGCATGAATGCAAAACGCGAGCCTCGAATTGCATTCAAAACCTGCACTGAAAAAAAAAAAAAAGGAAAACAAACCCGAAAAGTGCCCAGTAAAATGGGCTCGTTAGTATAGTGGCTTTACGATTATGTATGTATGTGAGCTTGTGTGCTATAAACTGTAGTATATTCCACATAGAAATGCACGCTTTTCCATCTCTTTAAAGCATAAACCTCTACTTTGTAATCACAAAATGCTGCTAGCATTCGTATCTCGTTTCATATGCAAATTGCAGTTTTCCTCTAAGTGCGCATCCTTCAACATTGCCTAAAGTTTTCCAACACTAAAAACGTTTGCATTCAGATGTGGAAAATGCAAAATGATCTTAAGCTTACTAAAAAAATAATAAATATAGGTAGTAATTGTTGTATTATAAAGGAAATTTCCCAAATCTTGCAGAAAGGCATAATGTTTTAATGCAGAATCAATCTGAAGGAAGACGCTTGTGTTAATTAGTTTAGCAAAGCTTTCTCCGCCTTTGAGAATATCTCTGTAAAAGCAAATCCTGTATTTATTAACTCATTTTCTCTGAAAATACTTGGCCAACTTAAACAGGCCGATTGGAGGCAGCATTTGATCGGCTTAGCAAAAGCAAGTGGAGCAGCAAGGATTGTCGGGCAGCTGCGTAACTTCCGTTTGCTGTGTAATAAGTATATCTGTATTATCCGCGAAGCTGTAAGCGTGTCTTAGCCTAGTCACCTTTATGTAAGAGATTGTTAATGCCAACACGTTTTCGCATATTTGCCGGCATGGCAAATTCACGCATCCTGCTGTCATCCCGAGTCGTCCCGTCCAGTCGTCCAGTCACGGTATTTGTGTGCACTTTGCCAGGCTGGTGAGCGCGTAAATCCGTTTGAAGCGGGGGATTTTATCTTTCAGGTTGCGCGCTGATGTGGCTGTTGCTTCTCGACAGCACGACGTTTCCGGCGACGACAAAGGCAGCGACGGCGACGACGCAGACGAGGCCGGACTTATCGGAGTTGTCAGGATTTACGTTGAAAGGCACAATGTGCTGATTACAATGGGCGTACATGCTGTCCAGTGTCAAGTTCAGTGCGCCCTGTGCCAGACTTAGCAGATTAAAAGCATCGCTTATTCAACATTAATTTCTAGCGACACGGCATTCATAGAAGCAGGCTGCCCAGCTGCAGCAATATCCTCGCGTAGTGCGCGTGCACTGACCAAGTAATAAGACCATGGTCATTTAGTTTTATAGAAACTTTCGCCGCAAATGTCATTGAATTCGCCGTCAAGTCTTATACTTCTCGTTCTATGCGAAGTCAATTTCCATACCGTGACATTTTCCGCTTTTCATTTGTCGCTCGTTGCCCGTGGTCCGTGGTCCGTTGACCTATTCCGTTGCCAGCAAAATAAGGAAAAAGGGAAATTTAATGAAATTTCAAATTTGCCACTCGCTTTCTATCTTGAGCTGTCGCCTTCTGTCTGCGTGTCACTGCAAGTGTGTGTGTGTGTGTGTTCTGTCTGCCTCCATCTCTTCAATCTGTCTGTGTATGTGTGTGTGTGTGTGTGGGGTGGGAGGGGGCTTGCGTGCCTGGTGTCCTTTGTGCTCCACTGACAGCTGCTCATTTCACGCTCGGTAATTTCAATGAATTCTCTCTAGCGTTTTTTGAGCCATGGCTTCCACTTATTCGAATGTCGGTTCATTAATTAAATGTTCCTCTTTTATTCAGTTCATAGACATAAATGAATAGTTATTGTTAATATGTGCTTCAAGAACGGAACGAAATTAAAACCAAACAAATAAACAGTTTTTGGGCAAGTCATCACAAATTCAAATCTTTCATTTATTCAATAGTACAACAAGCCTAGGATTATTATTTATGTCGTTATTACAAGCCACGTTACGTAAATAATCATAGGCTTGTTGTGTTATTTTCCTTTACTTATTCACTTGATCGATTTGCTCTGTTTCTGTTTCTGAACTTGCTTGAGTGAACGTGATTCGCGTAGCCGACTCTTTCGCCATTTGCGCCAATATCTTTGTATTTGTCGAGCAGCAAAATTCATCGTGAACTGCAAAATTCGCGTGCCTTTCTCTTGTTCTTTTTGCTGCTCGTCTTTCAATATTATTCGTTTGTAAATGGCGTATTCCTTGTCATGTATTTTCATCAGCTTTTCCAGATCCTCATTGACCGTATTCAGTTCGCTATCGAGATTGACTACAATGATCATTTTATCTCTAATCGTGTTGTCGTATTTCTTGACAATAGCCTGAAGTTGCAGTTGTACTTTGTTTCTGGCAGGCGAAATAAATAATAAATAAATTAGGAGCAATATCTATCTAATTTCTATTGCTTATAAAACTTACTTTTCTTCGCGAATTTTTTTGGCCTCTTTCAAATAAAATTTTTCCTGTTTCGCGAAAGCGTCTTTCAACATATTCAGCTCTTCCTCCAGCACATGTTGTTTTTCCAAGACAACTTTCCGATTTTCGCGGATAATGTTTTGGCATTGATGGCTGAAAAGCGAACAATAATATAAGACTAAAGTGAGTATAAAACTTGCTAGATCACACTGACCTGTTATTGAACATTTTTCTCTCGTTCTCATCCTTCTTCAACTGCAAGTTTTTTTTACATTCTTCGAAGACGGCAACCCTAGATGTATGTTTCCACTTTTGATGTGCACTTTCTACGGCTATCCTGGCTAAAAAGTCTTCGATATTTTGCATCATTTTTTCGTTATCGTGATACAGCTTATTTAGTCTCTGTTCATTGTTGATATCCTTTTTTGCGCTACGCAGTAAATGAAGTTCGCAGATATCGCAAAGGCCTTCGAAAATTTTTAGTAATTCATTTTTTTCCGGCGATATTATGTCGTGTATATTCGGAAAGAGGTTGTAGATTTCGCTGTTGAACTGAAAGTAATCGATGATCTTGATCAGACCGTGATCAGACAAAGGCGGTTTTCGCTCCTTTACAATATCATCGCGACGTTTTACAAAGCTATCGACAAGAGATATGGCCGGTGCGTATTGAGTGCCAGTGAGAACTTCTCTCACCATGTCCGGTTTTGCTAGCAGCTTTGGCAGCATCAATGAAATCTTGAACCGATCCATGGCATTTTGCAAAACTTTTAGCACACATCCAATTTGTGTTCTTCGCATGGATAACCAATCTGATGAAGGAGAAAATGTCTGGCTTAGGATTATCTTTGTTATCGAATCTTTTCGACGCACCAATTCTTCCGGCATCGCTGTCATCTTTTTGAGCAGCCGACTTAGCAAACTTCACCTCCATCTCATTCGGGAAACAAAAATAGCAGCAACAAAATAAAAGAAAAATTATTTCAACAAAAAACTACAAAATAATAGAGTATATGTTACTGAGCTAAGAACAAATGTAATTTGGCTACTACGTTTTGAAATAGTTTATAGAACTTCATTTTTTCGGTTTCTTAAACGCAGATCGTCTCCTTCTTCTTGACATAGCTTTGCGCCATTTTCGCCAATATGCTTGAATTTTTTTAGCGGCCCAATTCATTCTAAATGTGGCGATTATCTGCTGTCTCATTAGTTTTTCTTCTTTCTCGCGATTACCAATCAATTTATCAAACATTTTCTTCTCTTGGCGATGTCTTTTCATAGTTTCCACAACATTCTGTTCGGCTTTTTTTAGTTTCTCTTGCAAATTAATCACTTCAATTTTCTTCTCAGCCATTGTAGTATCGTATTTTTTGAGTATGGCGCTGAGCTGTATTATCAGTTTACTTCTACGGGATGAAACATAATTATGTAGACAAATTGAAAAAAAAATGTATACAATGAAAATGTAGAAAATATACAAGCGAATATTAGTTAATTTTTAAAGATGAACTATATATTTTTTTTTAATCTTAATTCTACTCACTTGTCTTGTTTGGTAATCTTCTCCATACGTTTGGTTTCTTTCACTGCCTTATCGTATTCAATTGTTTTCTTTCTGATAGCTTCTTGAACTACCTCTTGATTTTCTTGAGATGTCTTTCTAAAATTTCGTGCAGTTCGTCGACTTTTATCACTAAATACAAAACAATGAAAATATTACAGCTGTAGCTTATATTTTTTGGGAAATATTCGCTTACTGCTCTAGTAAAAATGCCCGCTCGAAAAGTTCAGTCTTCTCATTGATTTCGCGTTTACATTGCAATGAAAATTCTTGGTTGGCACCTCGCAGCCATTGGATTCTTATTTGCCGATTCTTTATGTGTTTTTGAAATGCTGCCATATGCTCCTGGATATCAGTGAATTTGGTATACATGGCTTGAAGCTTACGCTCCTCATGAAATTGAGTATGTGAGTCGCGACTCACTCGGCGTTGGGCCAGCGCTTCCAAAGCTTCAAAGGCGAATAACAAATCTCTTTCCTTGTGCGACATTTTATTCATGACCCTTTTAAATAAGATGTACATCTCTTTGTTCATCTGAAAGAAGTCGATAATTTGTATCATGCCATGATCCAGAAGGGGCTCCCGTTGTTCTCTCAAAATGAAATCACGTCTCCTATAAAAATTGTCAACTAGGCTTATGGCTTGCTTATATTGCGTTTTTTTCAGCTTTTCCTTTAACAACGGTTGATTATCTATAAGTTTCGGCAATATAATCGAGATTTTAACGCGATCTACGGCATCTTTAATTGCCCTCATCACAAGATCAAATAGCGCCTCATGTAGCGAGCTAAAATCTATTCAGTATTTTTTGAGATTTTAGAATCATTGTGAAGTTCGCTAGGTAATTTACCACATTGATCCATTTTGATTTCAGCAAGAATTTTGGCTGCATTCTCGTCCATTTTTTTCTTATTTAACCGAAATGTGTCCAACAAAAAGATAAACAATGGGTTTTTTATTTTTTATTAGTTTTTAAATATATTTTTGTTTTTTTTTTTTTGTGTGTGTTTTAGTGTTTTTAGTGTTTATGTGTTTTGAATAATGATAAAATGACTTATATTTAACATGACACTAGTTTTTTTTTTTGTTAATATCCGATTTTTCTGGAAGACCTAAGTTCAAGTTGCATGTTTAGTTTATTTTTTGTACCTTTGCCAGAACTTACAGCGGCCGATTGGATTGGTTTGAGTAGTCTGTACATTTATCTTCATTTTTACTTTTCCTTTTTCATTCTCTTTGTCGTATTGCTTTGAAACTGTCCTTGTCCTTAAATGCTGCATTCTATGCACTTTGCCACGTTTCGACCAGTATTCCATTTCAAGCGCTGACAATGATGGATTAGTTTGGTCTGAGCTGACATTCATTTAGTCGCTTGCCGTAAGAACTTCATATGTACAATGTTTGTCGGAGCACTCGTGCTCCTTGGGGGCACTAATAACTTTGTGTCGGGCATCAGAGAATGTTGTCCCGTTAGATTTTGAAATATAACAGAGTAATTTTCTGTGCGCCATGTGACACGGCGGGACAATTGCCTCGACAATCTTGGACTACCATGGACCATATGGGGGGACCATATGGCCATATGCTACTGCTGCATTTGCAATCGGATGAAGCAGGGCAAATCACATAAATTACTTTATGATGGGATCGGATGAATCTGCCAACGGGGAGGTTGAGAAAACAAAAAAAAAAAATGGCGAACTTTCACATAGCACATGTGGTCACGGAGTAAATAAAAAAAAGGAGAAAAGTTGCCCCGACTCGACTGCCACACACAATGCATTACGGCGAAGCAACAAAAGTCATTCCGAAGTTATTACTCTACCATCTCCTGCCTCGGACGGCTGGACTTTGTCTTTTGCCAGTTGCCATTCGGCTGTCGCTCCATAAAAAAGAGGCGAGAAAACAAAAGTTTTTAGTTTTTAGCCCGCCAACTTTTGGCAACTTGCTGCTGGGCTGTGACAAAAAGTTTTTTCTCTTCAGCCCCTGGTTATTTTGTCGTACTTCTTGACCATTCGAAATGTTTTCTTGGATTTTTGTTTACTCTACATGGATGGTTAAAGCAAAGAGTCTCTAGGTCGATTTCACTATACATTTGTAGCTCAAACTTATTTGTTTGCATTCTTATTTTTACTATAAAGACCCCAGTTTCAACTTGTAGGGTATTTGAAAGTACGGCTTTTTAATTCAAGTCCTTTCAAGTTGTTTTTCTGAAGTTTGTCGTTCTGTTAAATTGCTTCAAATGCAATTGCATATAAATCTCAAAGTTTTCAGTTACTTTCTAAAAATATTATGCAAATTTGTAGGCGCATACATTTATAAAGCTATGCATAGTTCTTTAGCCAAATCTAGGCCAACTAACTAAAAATTATATAAATGTCTTTCGTCAATCATACAGTATATTTAGATGAAGAAGCCCAAGCATTTATGCAAAGAACCCACGATGTGATACATACATAATTAAAACATCAATCTAATTAAAAAGCAAAACTGAGATATTTACGTCTATTGCAGTGGAAGAAAATTTTTATTCAGTTTAATTTGAGCAATTTGGTAAACAAAATCTTGAAGGTATTTAGAAAAGATTTATAGGTAAGTATATTAAATAATAATAATCAAAGACAGATAGTAACGTATTTTCTTACTTTTTCAGCTGGCAAAATTCTATTTAATGGCGAATACATCAGATTTAGAGAGCAATCAGGCACGTAACCGCAAAGAAGGAAAAAGATATATTCAAACAAGTAAATATTACAGTTCATCAGGCATTCAGCCTATTCTTATTTACTTTTTTATCCACTCTTTAGCTGAGACCGCACCTGCAACAACGTTTGAAACGGTTGCCACAGCCATTTCGTGGGTCGTCGTTGTGCTTTTCTTTCCTTTCTCCTTAATTTGCTGTTTCATTGTGATCAATGAATTCGAACGAGCTGTAATCTTTCGCCTTGGACGCATCAGGTATTGATTCTTATAGATTTTATTATCTTTACATTCCGTTCTCCACAGGCAAGGTGCCCGAGGACCCGGCTTAGTTTGGTACTTGCCATGCATTGACGACGTGATCATTGTGGATCTGCGCACCAGGGTAGAAGTGATACCACAACAAGATGTGATTACCAAGGACTCTGTGACAATAAGCGTTGATGCTGTACTCTTTTATTTCATTGCCAATGCAATGCATTCGACCATACAGATTGCCAATGTACACGAGTCCACGGTCTTCATCGCACAGACCACACTGCGGAACATGGTGGGATCTATGACCCTGCACGATCTTCTAGTCTCCAGGACAACATTGTCGGCAAGAATCGGAGTAGCTGTGGAACACGCAACTGAAAAGTGGGGCATAAGAGTCGAACGGGTAGAAATGTAAGCGATTTCAGGATATTCGATTTTATTTTTATAACATTTTGATATGACGGTTTAGCAAAGACATTAGCTTGCCGGAGAGTCTTGAACGATCTCTGGCAAGTGAGGCAGAGGCTCTCAGGGAAGCTCGAGCCAAGATTATTTCGGCGGAGGGAGAGCTCAGCGCTTCAAAAGCCTTGAAAGAAGCATCCGATGTAATGTCACAAAATAAGATTACTCTACAGGTAAACAGAATCAGAATATTCTCGTAATTAACAAATATATAATAATGAGCTTGAAAATATTTTTTTTATTTCCAGTTGCGGCACTTGCAGATCTTAACGTCGATTGCACAGGATCGCAATGTGAAGATTGTATATCCATTTCCTATAGAGATGATGAAACCGTTTGAAGAGGGTCGTCAAAAGGGCGGAATCACACTGGAATCTTTAAGTTCGCTAATTAACACTGACTCGGAAAAATGTGAAACTGAAAAAGCGTTTAGAAACCAAGAAGTAGATAGTATCGAAAGCTTACACCTAGAGCACTCGAGGTCTAATACATCTTTGTGTGTATTACCCAAATGTTCGCGAGAAATAAATCAATTGGCAAAACACCATGATCACAAACAAATTTAGTAAGTAATTTAACAGCTACATATGTTACTTTATGCAAACACCTTGTATATAAGTCTTCATTGTCACTGTTCAAAGTCTAGATGTGTACTTTCTCAAAAGATTTAGGTTTTGACAGTCCTAAAGCATTGCAACTTATGTCTTATTAAATAAAAGAAACTTTTATATAATATATAATTTATTAAGACACTGTTTATTTATAAATACTTTTATTAAATTTTAACGTAATTTTAAAATTTTTAACTATAACATACATGTAGATATATAAAGATAAATTCTCATATATAACCAAGTGATTACACTGACCTCACGTGTAGGCAACAACAATTAATTATACATAAATAATATAAGGCGGTACAGCACAAGTATTCGTATTTTAATAGACTTCATTGTTCTGGAAATAAACCACAAACAAAATTTAGTGAATCCTCTTTCTGTATTTTAAGAGTTCGTATCAAAATCGAGCCTACATGGCGGTTCAAGCTAATTCAGACGAAAACTTCACACGTAAAGAAGGAACAAAATATATTCAAACAAGTAATTAATGAAATGCTTTAAAAAATTCCTAAACTATTAAATTTTTTATTTAAAAACTCTTTCATCTACCTTATAGCTGAAACTGCTCCCTCAACGGCTTTTGAAAACATTGCCACATCTATTTCGTGGGTAGTCATTGTGATTTTCTTCCCCTTCTCTCTATATTGTTGTTTCTTAGTGTTAAAAGAGTTTGAACGCGCTACAATATTTCGACTTGGACGCATCAGGTATTAGATATTGACCTTAAAAACATACATATTTTTCCTTGACTTTCCTTTCTTGGTAGGCACGGTGCTCGAGGACCGGGCCTGGTTTGGTACTTGCCATGCATTGATGATGCAATCCTTGTGGATCTACGCACCAGGGTAGTAGTGATACCTAAACAAGATGTGATTACCAAGGACTCTGTGACAATAAGCGTCGACGCTGTGCTCTTTTATTGCATTGATAATGTAATGCATTCGACCATACAGATCGCCAATGTACACAAATCCACGATCTTCATCGCACAGACCACACTGCGGAACATGGTGGGATCTATGACTCTGCACGATCTGATTGTCTCCAGGACAACGTTGTCGGCAAGAATCGGAGTAGCTGTGGAACACGCAACTGAAAAGTGGGGCATAAGAGTCGAACGGGTAGAAATGTAAGCATTTTCAGGATATTCTACTTTATTTTTATGATAATTTGATATGTCGGTTTAGCAAAGACATTAGCTTGCCGGAGAGTCTTGAACGATCTCTGGCAAGTGAGGCAGAGGCCCTACGGAATGCTCGTGCCAAGATCATTTTAGCTGAGGGAGATCTCAATGCTTCGCATGCCTTGAAGGAGGCATCTGATGCGATGACTAATAACCATATAACGTTGCAGGTAATAAAGCAGAGATTTGTTTATGTCTTAGCCATATTTTAGAAACTGCCTTGTTTACCACACAGCTTAGGCACTTGCAGAACTTAATATCAATTGCCAAGCAGCACCATCTTAAGATTTATTTTCCTTTTCCGCTGGAAATGATGACTCCGTTTGAAAACAACGCTAAATGTCATCCATGTAATCCTACTGGTTCTTCGAGCGATGCAACATTTGCGGACTTATATTCGAATTTCATCCATACGTATATTGAAGGTGTGTCTACAGTACCATCTTACCTAGAGGGGTTGGTCGAGGACTACGAAAATAATGAAGAAATGGTAGGCCCATCGGTTTCATCTTCTGTGGACGCCAGAGGGAATCACTCCAGTTTCGGTGGTCGGCATACAATCTTTGTTTCATATAAAGTATTTTTTCTATATTAACAGTTTATTTTCAGACGATGGTGACTCAAAGGGAACCCAAACCGAAGAACGGGGAAAGAAAACCAAATAGCACTCTAAAATTTAAAGCTAATAAAACATACTATATAAATGTTATAAATCTAAAGTTGCCAGGCTGAACACTAATATGATAATTTCTTGCAGAGAGTTAGAGTTAGATAGAGGTGCGAAGGGCAGGACTGCAGTGGGGAATTATGTGTCTACCTCATATTAACTGCAAAACCATGAATGTTTCTTATTCAATTTGCAGGCGCCACAGATAATGTATTTCGCATGTGTCTGTGCCGTAAATTAGCAAATAAAGTTTAATCTTAATGTGCCAGCAAGTGCAAAGAAATTGGTCTAAGGTGCACCCGACAAAACAGTCAAAAGCAACTATATTCAATGTAAGGCAGTATGAGTAACTGTGCTTTAATTCAACGTTGCCAGCTTAATGCTTTCACTTTCCCTATTTTACATACTAAATTCGACGCTTTTGTCGCCTGGATGTTGTGTGTCGTATGATGCTTTGGTGCTTACATGCATATGCGCACATCAGTTTACGTGTTTGCGAGTGTGTGTGCGCG
This sequence comes from Zaprionus inermis, assembly GCA_018151445.1. Classification (NCBI taxonomy): domain Eukaryota; kingdom Metazoa; phylum Arthropoda; class Insecta; order Diptera; family Drosophilidae; genus Zaprionus; species Zaprionus inermis. Next base: position 2,379,328 of record JAECXD010000673.1, on the reverse strand, counting down.
GGCGGGTGTGCGTAAGTTTGGTGCGTGCTTTTTGCTCAGTGCTCGATTGAAGGCAGGTAGCTGCCTCACACACACACACACCCGACACACACATGCGTGTACGTGTCTATGCAACGGCTTTGACTTTGTTGTGCACATCTGCATGCTGCCGCGTGACTCGTGGTGCCAGTTCCAGTCGGCGATGCATATTCAAATTTGATTTATGCAAATGGCAAATGCAGCAAGTGGCAGCGGGGGCAACGGGCAAGGGGCAGCAACGGGGGCTAACTGGCGCGGCAAGTTGTGCTCTCCGAGCGAATGTTTGCATGGCTCAACAGCCCAGCCCGCCCACTGTCCCATTAGGACGCAGCAGCAACGAGTTGCAAATAAGCCAACTCTCTCTCATATGGCTTGGTAAGTTATTTGGCGAATCCCCTGCGCATTCTTTAATTCGCATTAAAGAGCAGCGCAGTCAGTGTTTCCTGTGCCCAAGAGACATTTGTGCACTTGACGTTTTGGTCATTCGAGTCGGTTCTCTCCTTGCTGCATCCCGCCCCCCGATTCCCTAAAAACATTCGCCGTCAGCTGACACATGGCCGGAGTGGTCGTAAATGTTCTGCCATCTGTTAACCCAGACGTTCGCCTGTCACTCCCTACCGGCTTCATTTCGGTTTTCACTTTGTATACCCTAGCTGCAAAGGCTTTATAGAGGGTATGCAAGGCGTATCCAATACTACAAGTAGTAGCAGGCAGACTATATGTTTGCAATGTGCTTGTTGCTTGAAAAATTGCAACTATACTACAGAATATATATAAAATAATAAAAATTAAATGCAGGCATAATCTTTTCCCTGTCTAGGGTATCTGCACGTCATCTTTCAAATTGCGCATACACTTTTTGTTGCATTTCGCAGGTTCTTAGCTCTCGCATTTGACATTCGACCTCAGCACGATTTTATTTTCGGGCTTTTTTATTGACTCGCAACTAGCATTTTTTCATCTGTGTGTTAACCTTACTGTGCATTCGATTTCATGTTTGTCATTGTCAATCTCATTTATCGGTATTCGTTTATTGCCCGACAATTTGAATGGGAAACTGCGGAGAAATTCCCTCTGCACATAGAGAGAGAGAAAGATTGGGGTTTGGGGATGACATGCATAGTCAAGGTCGACGCAGGCTCTTGGCACGAAAACTAGTTTCAGAAATCCTCTCTTTTTTTCTTGTTTCGAGTGTGTATTGAACGAGATTGAAAGACGAAGAAGATAACCATATAACCTCTTTGCTTTGGCAATTACTTTACTGTTCATTTCGCTTGGATGAAAAATCAGTTCAATTCATCTGTTTCCTGTGCCTCTTGGCATTTGTTTATGGCAGCAAAGCCTCATAAAACCTAATCATCATATAACCTAAACTATTCTGTAAAACAATTCATGTTCTTACAATTTTCTCTAAGATTCATTATTTGAAGTGTAGTTGCTGGGTTTACTTTGTTCTTCACAAGTTTTTCTACTATTATGCCTAAAAAAATAATTTTCAACTTGTCTTGTTTGCCATGCTCGAGTGTGCTCAGTGTAAAGCGAGACGAATCGCTTGGCTTTTAACACAGACGGAGGCTTTAAACTGCTCGTAATTGAAGCTATCGCAGCCCGCACAATGGCCATGTGAGTGAGTGTGTGTAAGTGTGTGTGAGTGCGCGTGTTGACTTTGTTGATGGTCACAAGTTGTACATTCCATGCCGCATGGGGCATGCCACGCTTTCTCGGCGCAATTGTCTGGGCAAACAATGGGCAAGCACTCGGGTAACCTGCTTGAAAGTTGAGACCATGTACAACATACAAGGTAGGTAGGCTCAGTATCCTGCCCGGTGAAAGTTGGCTAAGGCACAAGTGGCAGGAGCTGGACGAGCAATAGGCAGAGGCAAAGAGCAGCAACTGCTTGAGAAGCGCGCAGGCAGGGAAAGGGATTCGCTGCTGTCGAATTGTGGCAACGCATGTTATTAACAAGACATTTATGCAGGCACACAAAGGTGCTCGGGCCACTTGCGTCCGGGATCCTTGAGCAGGTCTGTTCGGCATAAATTAGCTGCAATGCGACTGGCATTGTGTCAAAAGCAGATCCGAAGCGAACTCTGAAAACATGTGTCGCCGCTTGTCAGACAAATAGACGAATGGGAATAGGCAGGAGAGAGGGACAATGAGAGAGAGAGAGAGAGAGAGAGAGAGAGAGAGAGAGAGAAAGACTGACAGACAGACCGAGCCACTGAAATAACTTACAAACACTCCAAGTTTATTCGTGACAAAGTGCCGGTCGCATGGATGAAGGGATGTAGCACCCGACGGACCGACAGACAGACAGACAACTGGGCGTATACGCAACGCAATCTGTTCACCATGCGAAAGGCAAATGCAAATTGTTGCCTAGCAAAAGTTCGCAGCCGCAACTAACTTGACTTCCTCAGCGCCCCACCTCAACCATCCTCGAGCGACTCAAGCTCATAAGAGTTACTAAAATTTGTTTGCCAACAAAAACGTCTCGGGCCTGGGCTGTTGTCTAATGAAAGGCAAATGGGATGTCACGAGTGTTGTGTCATCTGAAAATGTTGTTCGCTTCCTGTGACTCTTGTTAAAAGTTTTATATGAACACTCGCGTTCTCTGCAGCCTGGTTTTGTTTTTTGCCCGTCGACACGGACTTGTGCGAATCGTCATGAGCTGCCGACGACGTCGCGACGTCGGTTAAGTCAAACTCGCATTAAGTCGAGAAATCTCGACGTCCCGAGTTCAACTACAATTTCATTAACTAAGTGGCCGTAGCAATTAAGTTTGTGCATTTTGGAATAATATAAATTAATTAGAATGTGCTAATGAGTTGCTTTTCGCAATATCAACGTGCGTAGCCTCCCCCTGTTTGCCTGCCTGCCCGCCTGCCTCGGCTCCCCTTCGACAGCAGCTTCTTCGTGCCATCGAAAGCCGAGTTAATTCACTTGAATAAATTAGCGAGCAATGCAAGCGAATCCTGCGAACCATTTAAAGTTGTCGTCTCGGCCGGCCTCCGACCTGTTCCCGTCCGCTTCCCCGCCCCCTGCCTCTGATACAAACTTAATGCGTTCATGGATCTTAACCAGTTTCAGACTGCGAAGCGAACGGACTTCAAGTATTCCCCATTACATTCATGCTGTCCCCTTGGCAAATTTAAGTTTTGCGCAGTGTACTCTCAATTACAATGTTTATGACTTGTACATCTAAATGGAATGTCTATTGTCACTGGCCCAACTGCGAAATGAAAGCTTTGGGTAGCATTCAGGGTTGCCAAGTGGCAACAGAAGCTCCCGGGACAAGTTAAACTAGTTGTTACTTAAACGACACATAAATGAGATGAGTATGTTGCTTTGAGGTCTTCATTTATTGTGGAACTTAAAGTTGCAGAATGTAGCAGGTAAAGGTGTAGCAGAGACCTACATGCGGTGTTTATACACGCGGGAAGCACCGTATTCAGGATTCAATGAATAAGCTGGTCGCCTGGGCCTCCCACGATTTCTCGCCTTATAGATTGTGCTCCCCTTACTCATTCACTACACTAAATTAAGCGCTTTCATCTGTCAGGCAAACTATCCTTATGAGTCATGAATGCGGTGTTTAAAAACACTGTAGCTTTTAAATTGCATACATTTTATATATGTTGTGGAATTATTTTGTCTACTACTTTATAAACCGATTTCATCGCACATGTGCCAAGTTTCTCTCCCAGCCTGCACATAACGCGATTATATTCTTTCACTATTTAATAAACATGACACGCTTCCAATGGCCAGACAAATATTTAGTGCTTCTGCCTCAGCCTCGAGTTGAAGGTTCTATTTAAGTGGAACGCCAACGGCCCAAGAAGGATGCCACAAGTTGCATCCCAAGCAAGCCTAGTGAGATGCTTGTCTATGAGTGTGTGTGTGTGTGAGTGTGTGTGCGAGTGTGTGTGCGATTCATTACATTTGTGTCATTTGCATGGAGACGATGTGATTTTCTATCGAATGGCATCATTTCGACAACGAAATGTTCGAATGCTCGATAAAGTCATTTGAAGTCGAATAACGACTATTGCATTAATTCAGGCCACAAAACGGAATTCTTTGAAATTCGACAGTGTCTGTCGCTTCTTCTGCTTCTTCTACTTTCTACACGTGCAGCCCAATCGAACGGTTTGTCGTCTGCCGTCACTGACTGTCTGTCAGTCTTTCCGTAAGCCTGTCTGTCTATCGGTCTGCCTATCTGTCTGTCTGTCAATCTGTCTGCCGCTCTGTCTGCATGTCCCATTGTTGTTGCGGGCGCATCAGCCTGGAACGCTGCACAGCGACGCCATTGGCATTAGCAAGTGCCAAATGGCAACTGGGAGCGTCGAGACCTGCAAGGAACCCCCTACCAAATACTTATTTGACGATTTAAACCAATTTCAGGCAACAGACAAACTCATTTTATAACGTTTCCACTAAACTTGGGCTATTGATTTGCCTGACAAGACCAAATTACCGTGTAAAAAGTGCGGTAAAAGGAAACCGACCGTTTGCAACTGTAACCAAAAACTGTAGTACGAAGAAGCTTGGCCAATTTGAAAATTTAAGCTTAAAGACTTGAGAGCTAAAGAGCCAAAAGCAGCTTGTCTCCCGTTATCGCCCACTTTCTGGCCTGGTCTTTTCAAAATGCCTGCGGCTTATCTCTCTCAGCTTTATTCAACACCCAGCACAACGCACAATTTCATTGGCTAATTATGTGGCAGTCGGAGAATTTTAATAAGAATATTTTCGATGCAGCTATGCGAACTAACTGGAACTCTTAACTGGCAACAGGCAACTGGCAACTGGAGCTGTTGACGTTGAAAAATAGCTCAGCCATGGAATTTGGCTTAATAAAGTCGTTGCGGGGGGCAGAAGGCCAGGGGAAAGAGGATGGCAAAGCGAACGCTGTCAGCTGCTGTCAAATGGGATAGTCGAAAATGAAATAAATTTTTGCAATTATAATCACTTTAAGAAGGCCAAACAACTGGGCCAGCCAAGATAGCTGCGTTTTAAATTACGCGCATAAGAGATATTTCATTTATATCATTATTGCCCAAGAGAATTAAGTGATTCCATATCCTGTAGCATAAAAAGCAAACCATTCTCTTAATTATATATATAAATATAGAGTTGAGCAAAGGTTTCATCTGCAGCAAATCTAATTAAGTCTGTACTGGAACTTTGAAGCAATATCTATAGCAATATAACGATATATCGAAAAGCTTTTACCTTTTCATCTGAACATCCTTGTTCGGCTGTGACAGTGCGCGTCGAGACATTATTTACATATCAAATATTTATTGGTCATTTGCCGAGTGGCAGCAACTGACACTTTGAACCTTTCGCAACTCAGACAATAAAATGCAATTGCGAGTGTCGGACAATAATCATGGCTGTGAAATCGTTACATTCACATGGCTGCGCCATAAATAATATCTTATTACTGTCTGGCCGAAAGTTTGCCTGCCATCTGTCTGTCTGTTAATAATGAACGCCCAGCTGGGATCCCGAACGAGAGAGGACAATCATAAATGTGTAACTAATGCGGCAATTAGTTAATATGCAATGGTTTTTAAGACTCTGTGACTCTGTGGCATCGCTTAATTAATGCAAATTCAAGTTGAGTATTACAGAAATTAGAATTTTTGGTCATAAAAACTTATCGAAGACATATCCAAAATATACACTTATCGATACATTAATATTAATGATCTCTGTGCAGAGTTACCAAATTATATGGTAATTCATAGTTCAAAAGTTGTGCCACATCACATAAATAAACAAAAGACCAATCAACCCGTTAATCGTCATCATCGTTATCATTCTCAGCCTCCTCCTCCTCCTCGTCATCGTTGTCCGATAATAGGTCCGAGAGGCTCATGTCTGATGATCGTCTCTGAAGATTCTCATTGTCTTTGCTCTCTCCCGGCAATACAATCGGCAACGCGTACATTCTGAGAAACATCGAAACGGCAACACGAAAGTCCTGCTCCGAACGCTTCATAATGGCGGCGGCATGATGATTGAGTGGATCGTGTGGATTCGGGTGCCGTAATAGTTGCGGCAAAAATGTTTCAAATATATTGACCAGATCATAATTGGCCGACCAAGCCTGCTTCAGCACGTTCATGCAAACCAATCCGGTTGTGAATTCAATATTCGGATGCAGTATTTTGGTCACGAAACGCAAGCGCGGCGCCTTCAATGGATATTCCTGCGGCATCGATACGTTCACGGTCCAGACGCCGCCCTCGTACGCGGTGCCCATCGGTCCCTCGAGCCGTACATCCAAATTGGTCATATCGTCGTCAACGGTCGTCTGATAGCCCGCAGTCAGTAGCCGATTGACATCGCGGCTTAGACGGCGCCCGGCCATCGGTGAGGTTGTGTTCACGACAACATTGGCCATTTGGCCTCCCGTTAATCTATGTGTGTCTCCGTATCAGAACTACTGAGATTTTGAGTGCACTCGTCTGTTCCCAGCGGTACCTTCAAAAGCATTCATCTGCCAGGCAAATAGGTTAGTCGAATTTCCGCAAATTGAACACACTAGAAAAAAATATATATAAAACTTAAGAAATCTACTTACATATGAAATAAACTGAAATTTTGTTAATGCATTACAATATAATAGAACTATTTCCATGCCTACTATTGACATCGATAAGTCTGAAGCAAATTTCGCTTGATTCTATCGATGACTTTTATTAATTTCCGATTGCATTTCGATATTGAAGACTCCTTCTTTTTGGATATATCTTTTAAGGGATGTATAAATTAATCAGTGCAATAATATGAAATTTCCTTTATCATCTGAGAAACTCAATAATCCTTAACAGAACTATATAATACCGTATATATATTTCTCATATAAATGGTGGAAACTTTTGACAAAGGCTGCAAGGGAATAAAACTTTCGGTTTGCCGAAGTCAACTCGTATTTCTTATTGTTTTTTTGGATTTCTGTCGCATTGCGCAGAAAAAAAAACACATAAATTAAAACGATGCTGATGCCGAGTACTCGATGCCCTAGAAAATGTTGGAAATGAAAAGAGGGAATATTAGAATTAACTTTATAAAAGAACGCCATGTATTTATACAGTTGATTGAGGATATTCAAGTTGCCACTCAACACAACTACCCTTTGCCACACTGCTTTGCTTACAGGGTACATTAAGCGTTTTGGCATGGCGCCGAAAATAAAATTCATTAATTGCGCGTGGGTCAAATGCAAATATTTGGCAGCATCGCCAAACGCTTGTCATACGTCCAGGGGGCCAGGGGCAATGGGTCCCCTTTTTGTGTACTCCACTATGATATGGATTCCGATTTGGCCGGATAACAGAACAACCCACACAGCATTTCGGCAGACCCAACAGTAACTCAGTATACGCATTATCGGTTGCGTACTGCGGTAAGCTGAAACTCCATTCGTATTTCTGATTGTCGACAATTGATAAACCCGCGAGAGAGAGCCTGCAGTCCGACGTATACGAGCTTATCTATGCTATATCCAACCGATTGCGAGTTATCTGCTCTCTCTTCGATGAAAGTGCATTAAAGTTAAATGGACTTTGGACAAAATGCCGCTGCAAATTGCTGTCATAGCAAACAGATACAGATACAGATACAGGCACAGACACGCAGGCACACACAGATACTGTGCGAGTGTATCTGCATCTCTCTGGCAACAGCAGTCTGTATCTATATCTGCACTTGTGTCTCTGACTGTATACTGCGCGCCACCATGCCAACTGGGAACAATGGTAAATAACGACTAGAAAATTGTAAAAAATGTCAACGACGCTTTCATTGCTCAAATCCTTGCCCCTGTGACGCGCCATTTTTGTGCTCTTCCCCTTGCCAGTCTGCCACGCCAGCTCTCTTTCCCTCTCTTCCACTCCCCCACTCTCTCTCTCCCTCCAACTCTGCGAGTATGGCGGGAATGCGCATTGTTGCAGTTTTCATAGTTGAGTGCGTTCATTGTTTTCGCTGTCAACGCTTCGCGTTTACAATGAATAATTAGAATTTGCTGAAGGTTTTCGCGTAAATACCGCGCCTGGCACTGACTTAAGGCAGGGTATATTAAATGCTTAGGAAAGAGAGCAATACTAATTGTAATATAAAACTATTTTAATTTTTTTTAAAGCATTAATAACTTAAGCTTGAAATATTACAAAGTTGAGGTATGAGCGAGTGCCTAAAGTAAAATAATATGTAAATGAGGTCGTTGCCAAGCTTGAAAATAATTGAATGATTTAAGAGCACAATGCAGCTTGCTTTAGTTCAATATTAAAGCCTAAAGTCAAGGGTAGGGTATTCGCAAGTCACACTACAAGCCACTTTTCACACTTCTTGTCTTGTTTATCAATTTGTTGACTTGATTCGCGAAACATTTAATTTGAGTACAAGTAGGGGAAGGCAAATTAACATTATTTTCATTTCAGTATACTCGAATTGACTTGGAATTTAGGTACGCAAACGGCGTAACCTTCCGTAGTCCAGTGACGTTACCAACTCGAAGAGTGAACAAACTTTTCACAGACAGATTGTAAAATTTTATTCCCGATAAATTGATGATTCAGTGGCGACTACTGTAAGTCGAATGGAATAACGAGCTTCCGCGATGGGTTATAATCAAATTACATTTGATGATCGGAATAAATAGAGTTCTTAACTGTGCGACGGCCGAAATGTGATTTTCAAGTGCATAAATTAAATGTTTAATAGATGCCATTAAGGGCGTTATCCGCCATTAAAACAATATGGAAGTCCACCCTCCCCAACCCCCTCACACAGACTCCAAGCAAATGCGAGCTGCCGGCGAGAAGAGAAATGCGATTATCGCACGAAATGAACGTGAAATTAATGCAAACTACGCGGCGTTTCAGGAGCATCCGCGACTCCTAGGCTCTTGCTTAAGTTGGCCATTTTCCGCTGTCGTAGTCCCGACTTCAGTGCCTGCACCCCTAATCCCCCCTCCCTTCGTGTGAGCAGTGACATTAAAAAATAAGCTCAACATGGGCGTTAATTTTGTGGACTTTCGTTTTGTTTCTCCTACTGCGTTTTTTTTCGTTACTTTATAATGAAGTTGTTTCTATGTTTAACCGACACGGACCACGCCAAAGGCGGACCACAAAAACCGATAGCCAGCACTGGAAAAACAAAAGGCAGCGAAATATACAACGAAGTATACCGTCAGTGGCGCCAAACAATAGCTTTTGGCAAAGGGCAAACATGGCCTAAGGAGGAGAAGGAGGTTGGGGAGGAGGAGGGTCGAACATCTGCAAAACAATACCAAAGCCGGCGCAAAGGTTGCTGCCCCTGACCCTCCCCGGCACAACAATAGACGACGTCAAAGAGAGCCGTCGAATTCGTGTCCATTTTCACCTGCTGGCAGGTGGCTTATGAAATTAAGCAAATTTCATATTTACAAGATTTGCCTAAGAAACTTTCCCGGGAAATGTAAAGTCTATATATATAGATAGATATAGTATGTATATATAATGCGCATAATAAATTTGTGTGCCTTTTTGACTACTGAAAATGTTGGCAAAACTTTTGCATTTATGATACTATACAAAGATATTGTGTTTCGAGACTCGGAACTAATTTAAAAAACTCTTTGTGACATTCTTAGCTTTTATATGTGTTAATTGTATCACTAAACTCCTCCTATAATGAACCGAGTATGATAAAGTTTGACAAATTAATAGTTAGAAGAATAGATATTTGGATTATAATAATATTTAAAGCAATATTAAATAACTCCATACATTTTCTAACTGCTAAATTGATAAAATACAAAACTGTGCAATTGAATTCGATATCTAATTCAATTTATTGTCTATTCCTTATCGCATTAGGGCCGTTTAAATTTGATAGAATAAGCAATTGAAGCCTGGGTTTAGAATTACACGTGCCAGCTGGGCAGCACAGCCTGCAATTAGATTCGACAATTGAATTAATATTTGGAGAATTAAATAAATACCCAAGAAATTGCTTTAGGTATCCGAGCGCATTCGGTAGCGTGAACAGTGCATACAAGGCATTTGCTTTTAACGATTTTACATTAATAATTTCACAGTGTGCGAGGGGGAGTGGGGCAGGCGTGGAAATTAAAGGCTAGAGCTTAATGCGGCAGAAGGCAAACGCTTGAGAACGTCGTCGAGTAGCGTGAACAAAGTAAATTGTTGCTGTTCTCTCGCTGGTAATAAAATATTTGTCGAGCGCCATTTACAAAGTCATTTTCAAGCTCAATGTGCTTTCAAAGTAATGCGCTCCACCTGCTCTTTTAGCGCGCGCTCTCCCTCTCTCACACACACTCGCTCCCTCTCTCTCTCTCTCTCACGCTTTCTAGCTTTTGCCAAGCAGTTGTTTTAGTTTTTATTGCTTACGTTTTTGGCGTATTTTTTGTTGTTGTTGTTGCTCTGTTGTTGGTAACGCCAGCCAAAGCGTTTACCATTTTATGGTCTCATTTCAGGCTGTATTTGCCGACACACCTTGCAGCCGAACCGAAGAGGGAGGGCCAAGGTTAGCGGCAGGTGGTGCTACGCCTTTGCCAACTGAAGAAGCTTGTCGCCTGAGAAACACGTGCTTTCATTTAAAAAGTCGTAAATATTTTGCCATAGCTTAAGCCAAAGCTGTGAAATTTCAACGAGACATGAAAATATGATTCATGGCGCGTTTTCAGGAAAATACAATATATAAGAAAACAAATTTCAAGGTGCTATGTGCATGTTATAAGGATATTTTGCAGGGACTTCGGCCTGTTTCTGGAACAGTAAGTTAGCGAGTACCACAGCAAATTGGAATTAGATTGCACTTAATGAAAGTTTCGATCTGCATAATTAACAAGGATCAAAAGGGACAGTCAAGTGAGCCCGACTGTAAGATACCCTGCTTATTTTCTTAAAAAAATTTTGTATTAGATGTCCCATCAGATGGTAAATTGTAGAATGGATTAGCTGTGTCTTTCTTCATAGTAAGTGACTTGAGAATATTCCTTTATATTCACAAATTATTGATTTTTCGGGGCAATAGGCGTGGCAATGTAAGGAGACATCGTTATACCAAACATGATCCCTCTAACTGCCATAGTTGCTGAGATTTCAAAGTTCATACAGACACACAGACACCTGAAGTTATGAAATAAGTTAAAAACTTGCAATTATTAACAAATAATAGGAAAATAAATGTCGGATCTGCAGTCCAATTAAAGCTTCATTCAGCTTTAATCGAGTGAAATGGAACAGAACACATACATAGAGAGTAATAATGGAGCACACCCGTTGGCGCATTGAATGCGAATTAATTTCCAGTTGCGAGCATCCAACCATTCTTACATTCGTTCCACATATCACATTCAGCTGTTTGCGCCCAAATGCGCAAAACTTTAACAATAAATCAGAAAATTTGTTACACATTAGAAGCAGGCAGAAAGTTTTGGCCACGCCAAATGGAAATTTGTTTACAACGCTTTTGTAGGCAGCTGCTTGAACTGCATCTTCGACTGTTTTTCGAGCTCAAGATGGACAGCTCGATGGACGGAAGTACTTTGATGTCGTAGCCTTAGGCGGCTGATTGTTCAAACCTATAAAAGATCTACGAATATACCCTCTCTCAGTATTCTTTCCCTGTGCATACCCTACGTCGGCGCCCCCTTTTTCTTGCACGGTATGCGCAATGCTTGAAGCTGTTGCTGAAGTTTATTGCCAGCTTATTTCACACATGGTCGAAAATAAAAATTTAACAGATTCTCGACTCGCTCTATTGGGTTGTTGCTTTCGCCATGTTCGACTAGAATACTGCTAAAACGTGTGCAAAGTGTTCGTTTAATCAATTATTAAATTGTTTGTTCGTACAAATTTGTCATGCACACACACACACACTCGCTACATTATACTCAAATGCACACGGTATCGGCGGAAAGAAGGGTAGTCTAAGTCGAGTGGATGTGGGGTGGGGAGGGGACGGCAGCTTTGAATGCTTGTTGTCTGCGGGCAGTGGGCAGCGGGCAGCGGGGCTCGGGATCTCTGTTATAAGCACTGAGCCAATGAACACATTCAGAGCGTTCAGCTAGAACAAAAACAACGTTCTCCGAGCGGCAAATGCTGCTGAAAGCGACTCGTGCAAGTACAGTGGAACAAAAGCAAATATTAAATGGCTTGTCAATATATGTAAATATGTAAATATTATGGTTTATTGTTAATATAAATTTAATGATTTTCTGTGACTATTTTCAAACGAATTTTCACTTGATTTGTTTAGCGAATATTTAAGTATGTAGGACATTAAACGTGCATGTTGGCTATATAAAAACAATGTATAATCGGGTTCTATATGCCATGGTTATAACTCCATTGTGGCCATTAGCTGTCCGCCTTAGCTGGCCCGGTCGCTGCTGGGCAATCAAATGCCGTGACGAATGAACTTTAACGATTATGGCGATAAAGAGATTTATCGATGAACAAATCAACTGAAACAATACACTCACGTGCCGCACACTCACACACATAGGCACATAGACACACACACACAGCCCGATGCCCACGCACAAGAGACTCGTGTTGCCTCGCTTCCATCCTTCCGGTCGCATCGCATAGTGTGCCTAAGAGTGCTTGAGCAGATTGACGGCTTGGTGGCTCGCCAACGCCAGCCGCCATGCCTGCTTTCCCTCTCCTATCAGGCTAACCTCTGCCCCTCCCTGTGGACCATCCCGCTCGCTTGGCAATGCATTCGCGTGTGTTTTATTGAGCACTTCATTGCGCTCACTTATGGGACGATTAAAATCGATTTGAGCCATTCAAAGCATAAATCAGTTGCAAAGCCAAAAGCGAAGCAATCTTACAATGTATCTCTCTAGCCGTTAGTGTATAGCTGCCCCTTCTCTTTCCCTCCCTCTATGTCCTCCGTTGTATCTGTAGCTGTCTCTGTATCTGAAGGTCAGCGGGCCATTAATGCGCGTGATGGATGGCCAAGTGGCAAATATTTAGCTACTCCCGCTGCTGTTTCGCCACTCACTTCGTTGGCAACATATTCAAATTGCATTTTGAATAGTAGCCGTGTCTCATTCATCACTTATGCAGATGAATTCGCACTGCTTTAGCCAAGAAATGTTGCAATTTATGTACTGTGCGAGCTGCACCTCACCCGTCATTCTCTTTCCCCCTGATGCTATCTATAGTATTATATTTTTATTGCCGCAAAAACTGTTTATTGATTTACTCGAACGGAGCAAAAAAATGACATAAACTGCACACATGTTGCAATCGCACGAACTGTCGCTCAAACTCGGGTCAAAGGACAAAGGCTGCTCTCGTGAACTGAAGTGATATGTTTACCTTTATAACAATAAATATTTGCAATGTGGTTTCTATGTTCGCAAAATGTTTCGATACAAGCAAACAGCGCGTTTTAAATACTGTATTCATTTCAATGGATCTTAAATGAAACGCTCGAGTATTCAATTTTGATTCGAGCTGATTTGCATTGTGTTGGGGCGACTAAAAACTGTCATGGTTTGAATTCAATATATATATACAATTTTATACGAATATTTCCTTTAACAAGCTTCAGTGATAGGCTCAATTATTTAGAGATAATATTTAAGAGCCACTACTTTTATACTGAATTAAAGCTACTTTACTGTAAGCTGAAACTTGCACTTTTGTATAAACTCCAAGATCTATAATCTAGATATCAAGATCAGCTCATATACGTATTAATTTTCTGTACTCAAATTAAAATTATGGCAAATTCTTTAATACGCAATCAGTTAAGAAATTATTTAAATTACATTAAAAAAGGCTTTCTTATAAGTATTGTCTTTTATTATATTAAAGTTGCAATTTAATCTATAGAGTATAGAATTTGCATATTCACTAAAAAATATTTCCTGCTGATATTATTCTATTTCTAGGAACAACTCGCAAGACTTGAATCCACAGTTCAGCAACTATTTCATGGTGTTTATTCGATTCGCTTGGCTGGCATAATGAAATTATTTTTATACCCAAGTCCTTTCGGACTGCGTCATGTCCTTCGCCTGTTGCATGACTTCTGCTAAATGTTTTCGGAAGGGGGGGGGATAAGGGCCAGGGGATGCTTCAAGACCCTGCACAAATGGGTCGCGCTTAAGGCGTAAATATTCATATGAACTAATCGGTTTATGGGTGCTGAAATCGTTAGCATTTGCGCAGCTTGGCACGACTTCTGGTCATGAACTTCTCCCCCCCGCCTTTTCTTTTGACTGTCCATTTGACGCTGCACTATGGTGCCATATGGCAATTTGCATGGAACATGGCTAAAACCGAAACGGAAGCATGTTTCAGCGGAAGCTGTACGAACGCGAGGCAACGCGACGCGACGCGACAACGAAATTGTGTCATTTCGACGGATGGGGGAAGGCAGGCAGGTCGACGTAATATCCATATGCAAATGGCGCATTTTCTACCCACACACACATACACAACGCACACACCAATTTGTTGCTGCACACATCTACATCTACACACGCACTCGACACACTTATGCAGCTTGTAGTTGCAGCTTTATAGGGACTCCTTTTCAACTTATTAACATGTTCGTTTCAATTAACCGCAATTATGTAAATTACCGCCGATGTGTTTCTGAGCCCTGAGCCTGGCTTGGCTTGTAAATTGCATGCTACCAACAGTTGAGTTTAACATGCAGCAGCATGTTGCAAGCGTGTTTATGCGTGTGCGAGTGTGTGCGAGCGTGTTACAAGCGCATTAGATGTGCATTTCGGGATAATCAGCCAAATCACAGACAGATACAGGAAGCTGACGTAGTTGTGTGAATGTCTGAATGCACAGCGATTACCGAAAGGTTTATTCAAATTTACAAATAACGTTTGCATGATAATAATTATGATTCATACTATAAATAAACGTTGTAGCTTTTAAATGACGCTTGTAATTCGATTATTATGGACTTTCTTAGGCTGCAGTGGGCGTGGCTGAGTTCTAAAACAGACCTCAAGTCATTGCGAGTGTTTCTACAACATTTATTGAACATACAACAGACAATCTTTAAAAGTATGTGCAACACGCTTCAGATGAGATTTAAAGCAATAAATTTAGACCAGTGATTTGCTCAATAGCTTATAAATACTATCCGATAATTATTTTTTGGGATGAACTTTAAATTTTGCTTCATTTTTTAGGGGCATTGTCCGCAAGCGAAAGAAATCCATGACGTGTAAGCTTAGTGTTAATTTTGATTAATAGAAGAAATGTTTAATTATTTTCGTGTGTATAAATCTTGAATTGAGCAAAAGTATTAATGCACGATTTTTCCTAATATCGAGTGTTAAATGTTTTTAATTTCAATTTCCGTCGCTTTGTGTCATCTTGAGCGACAAATTGAAATTGATGGCAGATACATAGATCAGCTCGCCCGACATGACAATCCCGCGCCGAAAGTTCCCATTGTTGTTGTGCGTCTCTTTCTGCGATATACAAAGAAGCCGAGGACAATGGACGAGGCCAGCAGAAGCAGGAGCAGAACTCCTTCTGCACAGCCGAGGCGGGAGTATTGATTTTTGCCAAGAGCTTCTCTTTGCCAACAGATGTTGCGGTTATTTATCAAATTTTCGTAGAACTTGTAATACAACTCAAGTGGGCCTACTAAGTTGATGCCTAATGAAAGCGGGGAAACTCCAGACTGGGCAAATGAGGTTCTTGTATTGGTTATATTATGACAATATTCGACTAGGCTAAGACCGTGCGGCAGCCTGGCTAAGGCAGAAGACAATGATAAATTAATTAACATTCCCAACTTCTCGAGACTCGAGGGCAAACACGTACATAACGTGCACAGTGGAGTCTGTTGTCTGGGTAATTAAATAAAACGGAAAAGCGGAAAAACGGAAAAGTGGGGGTTAGCGAGTGAGTTGAATCCATAAGACGAGGCGAGTGTTGCGCGCAAGAGGAGATTCAGGTACGCAGGCAATTTAATTAGCATATTTAAAGACGCAATTGTGAACTGACCTAGCCAAGAGGTAGGCCTATTGTGGCGCAGGGGGAAATGAAGTGGCAGCTCCAGCTCCTGATAACGTCTGCGACGCACAGCAGCAGCAAATGCAGCCTAATCAGGAACCGCTGCACAGAACAATGGCAGCCGCCTAGCAATTTGGCAAAACAATGCAATGGAGCAGGATGTGCGAGTGTGTGTGTGGGAGTGTGTGTGGGTGTGTATGGGCGTGTGTGATTGGCGGCTCCAAGTTGCCGTGATTAGTACAGTTCCTGCATGAGGGAGCTACAGGAACTTCAATTCACGCCTTCAATTTAAAGTTTCGCCTTATCGCACATTACTCGACGCGCGAAACTGGCGACATAGACGGAGACAGAGAGGCAGAGAGATAGAGAGATAGAGAGAGAGAGAGGAGAGAAAGAGAGAGCGAGAGAAGTGTGTTTCCGTCGCCGATGGGCTTCCATTAGGCGAACAATCATTGACATGCGGGCGCTTTCGGCACGTCTATCAAACTGTCAGAACGTTTATCACTGGGCCATCATTTGATTTGAGCTATTGGCCAAAGTGAGATAACATCTCGCACACGCACACGCACACCCTCACGCACACCCGCACTCACACACGTAGCTGGGATAATTTATGCAACAACAACAACAATAAAAACAACGAGAACGGGCTCATCACTCATCAGAGGCACAATGGACGTCAATTGTGAATCGGTTTTTCATCGATTCCTGATTGGTTGGCAAACCCAGGGCAAATGGGAAACTTTGCGAGTCAGGCCCTCGATAAATCGAGCCCTCTAGGCTATGCCCAGAACTGACTTTATAATTAGCTTATCGAAGGGGTAATAGTTGCATTAATTGTAGACATTAAAGTTGAAGTCTTTAAAAGAAACCATTTACTTTTCCTTTTAGTAGTTTTCCTTGCTGTTACCTTGAAGCTTTGCCCACAAATGTTGCCACAAACAAACCGCAGTGTGTTGCAACATAGGGCGTGCTCTATGCTCCCCCGTCTTAGCCCCTGAGTCCGCAAGAATAATCTCCATTATTCGTACCTGCAAGCGCTTTCAACACATTCCAAAGGATGGATTGTAGGGGAAGAATTTGCACAACCCCAAAGTGAACTGAATAAGTTAGAGACGACCACGTCAGCTGAGTGCAGAAAATGGAATAGTAGAGTTTCCATCTAATGGAACCCGATGTAATATATGCAACATATGTCTGGCTGCAATTCGAGCAACTGTTGCATTGACCCAGAAAGAATTCAATAATAATCGCATGTCACATGCCTCAACTGTCAACAGTTAATTGATTTAATTAATTGGTAATTAATTGTACACAGATCTTTACTATTCTTCAATTCAACAGTTTGTCAGACAATATGCTGTTAAATATTATTATAGAGTATTTTTTTTTCGTTTGATTTGAGTGTTATTTACGTAAGGTATTTGCTAGTTGATGGGCTAGTTCGAAATGGGAATTTAAAGCGAATATTGTGTGGTATATTATATAAAGTTGAGTGTTATAAAGACCACAATAAAGCAGTCACTATGAAAAGGAAGCGAGATACCCCACTTCCCTCGATAAAGCAAAGCCTTAAGCTGCATTTCTTTGCTTAGCTTCATTATGTGTGCAACGGAAGAGAGCGCAGTAAAAAAAAACATAATTTCTTCAAGTGACACAGGGTACTCACAGGGTATTTACTCACATCCGCATGTACTCCACACACACACAATACAATGTGTATATGCGCATTTCTATAAATCGGAATAGAAATAAAATTATGCAGCATTTGCGTAGGAAAAACGCCACTTTCGAGTGCCTCCTCGAGTGCCTTTTCGTTCGTCGTTGTGCGGACGGGCGGACAAACAAGTCTAATGGCAACTAGAATTTGAATTGGAACGGGAACTGGAACTGAATGCGGCTCCATGTTCGCATCGTGCCGGTTCGCAGATCCCAGCTGCATTCATGTTGTACTTTTGGGTCGTTTTTGTTTGCCATAGGAAGAGATATAATTTTCCTGCGTACTGCCAACTTCTTCTACTTTTGCTGCTTCTTCTGCTCCTGCTACCCACTCGTATTCGTATTCGTATATTGCACATTGTGCTGGTAAGTAGTGTGTGCGCCGAGGTCGATGAGGAGGTGTCTTGTCTGTGGAAAGTAACTCAACTTAGTTTGCATATCTTAAAAATAGAACATACGCATTTTACAACTGAAACCACAACAATGACAATTGCGACGGAGACGGCGACGGCAACGCCGACTGCGACTGCGACGCCGGCAGAGGCTATTATATAAAAATAACAGTCTCGAGCGGTCCCCATTATCGTAAGAACAGCAGCTGCTGCTGCAGCCGCAGCGAAGGCCACAATAAAGTTTGACTGCGCGAAAGTTATTGCAGTTATCCGGCCACAGAATTGCGGAACTGAGAATATATATATTCAAATTTCAGCATGACATCTCCCCCGACGCGACGATTATTTGTGTGTGTGTGTGTTACGGAGGTTACGAGGTACTCTACGACTAGCTTAACAGACCGCAAAGGTAAACCGTGGGAATTGAGCACAGAGCAGGTGTGTAAAGGTCGCCGAACTCAGTTCGACACGGACTACTACGAACCGCTGTGGTTTTACAAATTCCTAAAATAATTTCATAAACTTGGCTTTTTGCAATGCAGCTGAGGCTGAGGAATTAATAAAATAGATTATTATAATATGAATATAATATAATATTTGCAAAAATCATTTTCGAAAGACACATAGAGTAGGCTTGATTTCAGAGTTTTTCGGATCCTGCTGGGAAATCCTCTTCGAAAGTCTAAAGCGAGCTTGTCTCGTATCGCTCAACACTTCGTAGAGTTTCATGTTTTTTCGACTTAAATAGCCAAAAGCGAAAACATTTCGTTGATGGCTTAAAGCCCAATTTCGCACAGTTACTTCTCTACGGGATTTTCAGCCAACAATTGTTTCTGCCAAGCCAGGCAATTCGTAATCTACGGACAGACGGATGGTCTGGCAAAATGAAAACGAGAACGAAAAAGATTTTTGCATTACTTTCCTTTTAATATTGCAGCAAATGGTTGAAGGCAACTTGGCATATGTGCGAAAATTTTATATGAGCACCCAGTGCACACATACACAGGCACTCTCTTTTTCCCTTACCCTCTTACACACACACACACACACACTCGTATAGGGGTGCACATGAAAATCGTCTATTGTTTTTGTGAAAAACGGGACAGCAACCGCATGTGAGAGGCGGATGTGTTCCCTTACGCACACAATCACAATCATTTTATGCTATGTGTGACTGTGCGTGCTTGAGTGCGTGCGTATGTACTGTGTGTGTATGTGTGTCTGTGTGTGTTAGCCTGTCATGTCCCCCACGGCCGTCGCGCTATGTCAGACAAGGCCAAAGCCAAAGCTAAAGCGTGCCGCTGCATTTTCAACCAAAACAATTTCAAATTATGTTTGGAAAACAACAGCAGCAACACAGACAGAGACGCACAAACACAAGCACTCCCACACACACTCGCATACACACACATACACCCACACACACTTACAGAACGGCGATGAAAAGTTTGTGATTTCGCAAAGCAATAAAATAACTGTGCTGAAAGCAAGTGCACACATAGTTGATGCTTTTATTAAAACGTTTTACACAGCTCGTAAAAACATTTTTTAACTTTCGCCACTTAACATGCTCTCAATTTAGCTACCCTGTAGCCGGGGCCCAACCTGCCACCTACCAAAAGTGCCCAACCAATTGAAATAGTTAATAATGTGAATAATGCTAATGTGAGAAATCCCTCACGCTCACCGAGAGTGGATGCTCTTCGGTGCTTCGAATAAAAAAAATGGATGCATAAATGAAATCTGGAATTGTACGATTAAGGTTTATATGAGAGGTATAAGACCAATTCGCCTTCTAATGTTCGAAACTTAAAAGATTGGCTGATCTAGTCTAAGGCTAGGCAAAAATAAAACCTGCGTGAATGCGAGAAAAACTCATTAATTTATTTTGAATCGCAGAGGATTCGGCAAAAACACTTGGCCCAGCTTAGAAACAATTTCACAAATGACTAGATAGTTTAGTCAGTTGGTAAATGGGTCAGCTGAAAGCGATTGTGAATTGTAATCGAAGCCCATGTGAATGGGGTAGAAAAATCAACAATAAATACAACAATGTATATATATTTGTAGATATATTATCGTGAATCGATGTGTAAATAATGCTTTTTCCTATTTTGAATATACTATGCCTAAGCGTGGTATAGAGGCACGGTAAGGGCGGCATCAATCTGTTGATGGAACGCTTTTAGAAGTATTAAAATAATGAGAACTACTCCCTCTGCTGCCACTTGCTGGGCTGGGAAAACGGAAAGTGTGATTGTGAATTTGCTAAAAACGCCATTGTGAATGATCATAAAGTCAACCCGTTGACAGTTATGAGTAGTTGATTGTTTGCCCAATTTATGCATATTTCAATGGATTGCGCATTACTCCTTTATCCTGCGATACAATTGAAATCGAATTTCATTGGATTTTAATTTCCACACAGATTATTGCGAATTTACCGGAATGAAAACACACACACCCACAATTTAATGAAATTTTCGCACAATTTTTGCACGAAAAACCCGTCAGGCATTTGCTGTCAATATTCTGGTTTAAATTTGAATTATTCATAATTTACACAGCATCAATTTTAAGTGTGAGAATATGTCGAGTGAAGTACGTATTGAAATAAATGTAAATAAATTAGAGAATATGCGAAATTCGAAAGTGTCTAAGTGCTTTATTTAGGAAATTAGTGTAGATATAACACACATATTTCATCATTATCTAGAAATCGTTCTGTGCCTTGTGCTCTTTTTTTGCCAAATATGAATAATTGCTGATTCGTATAAGATGGATTAGTGCACCTGAAGTTGTCACATCATATGGATAAAAAACATCATTTTCATATCAAAGAATTTCCGTTGATGTCAACATCAGCGTATTAATTACGGCCAAAAGCAATTAAAGCCATATTCAAGGATGTGTATGGTATGTGAATGAGTCTGCATATGGTATATAGACACGAGTATCTCACTCACTCTCGCTCCTCTCTCACTCACTCTGTCTCTCTCTCCCTCTCTCTCTCTCTTTGTGTGTGTTTGTGCTCATACATAAACAAACACTTCCAGGTACTCAGGCACGAGAAGATGATGTAAATTGTGCTATTTGTAGGAGAAACAAGCTTGTTGGTCGCCAAAAAAATGCTTTAGGCCTTCAATGATGAAGAGCTGCACTTGCACGAAGTTATGAATACCCTGTAGAGAGAATGTTCACACTAGATGAGGTACATTTAAAAATAAATTAAAGAGTTAAAAAAACTGAGACATCAAATTAAAATCTTCTAGCTCGGATTGTCTCACAGGCATTTAAATATTCAGCTCAAAGTAGCGATAAGTCTTAAGGGGACCCAGTGCGACTCTCTGCAATCCTTGGTGACTCTTCGACAGCAGCGTAAAATGATTCGTTTAGTTTCGAATCGCCTGCAACGCGGCGTATAAAGTGTGTCACTGACACATTTACGAGCCGAGAGTGCAAGGGAAAGTTTTGCAGCAAACAAATTTAATTCGTGTTGGTTTTTGGCCAGCAAAGTGTTTGGGGGCATTTGGCAGCATGCAGCATGCAGCATGTAGCGTGGAGCTTGCAGCATGAAGCTTTAATGGTGCAGCTGGCATGCAGCACGCAGCACGACGCCTCGACGGGGTAACTCTGCATGAAATTGCAGAAATTAAATATCTATTTGTGCGAGGCCGTTGGGAATTTGTACCGTTCATCTGGCTACGCCAGGGTCACCAGGTCGGGCGGGGGGGATGGCAGCGAGGCAGCTCGAGTACTTCGGGCTTTGGCGTTTTTCGTTTGCCAATCCCAGAGCTGCACTTTGGGAATTTTTGCAAATTTATGCTTGTTTGTTTGCAGTTATGATTTTGGCCAGATTTCGGCCAGACGCGGGCGCATCCTTTTTATATACAAACATACCACATTTGGCGCAATCAGAAAAGTTTGCTTTTAATTAAAACATATTTTACAGCGCGCTTTTGTTTTGCCCCACAGCCATCAAATGGAAATGCAAATTCACCCGAAGAGCGAAAAAGGAAAAACCAAAAAATACCGCTAGGATAAGCCCATGCGAAATGACCATTCATTCGTCAACAACTATTCGCGCTTTGAAGTCTTTATATTTTTGCCGCTCTCTCTCTCTCTCTTTCGTTTCCGCCGCTTTTTTGCATAAACTTTTCGTTTTTATTAATTAACATTCAATTAGTCAAAATGAATGCGCTCTCAGCTGAGCTCAGCTCAGTCGAGTGCCGTTTGAGCTATTCATAATTAAATGAATCAAGTGCAGCTCATTCACTTGAACAGCGGCATTTTTCAATTCACTCTGTACTCTATGGTGATGCAAATGGGAAGGACAGTTAGGTGCATTTAGGCCCCCATACAATTCATAAAAAAAATAAATGTCCTTCAACTATTTTTCCCCCTCCATTTCCAGTTTAATTAATCATATTGAAAATGAAATCAAAGTTGCGCCGGGATGTATTATCTGCTGCATTTGTCTCCCTGCTTTCTTTCTTCTCGTTTTTCGCACACTTTTCTTTCTTTTCACTTTTGTTGTGTTGCTGAAAAGTTTCCAAATGGGTTTTAAAGCGACTTTTCCGGCATATGTAACTTTCTTAATTACCTTGCATATTAAATCCTCTCTTTGTGGGCACGAAATTGCCTTCCGAGTTCTTCTTCATATTCAAGGGGGAACTGCAAAAACTGTCGAGCTGCAACCTGGCAGAATCTACTTTACTCCGCCATCATTAAATTTTCGTTTGAAACTGTTTTAAGGAACATATTGAGAGCAAGTCTGAGAGCAAAGAACTCAGTAATTAAGCAACAATTTAATTTTGATGTTACTTTATACATTTGTCATAGCTATCGATCAATATACTTAGATAAAACATCAATTTTTTATATTTTACCTAAGAATAAATTAATTACAGGTTATTTTATAAGCTGAAATTTAGTCAAGAAATTATTTTGAATAACTCTAAATAAGCAGACATAGAGTAGTTCCTTTCTATACCTATCTATCATCTATATTAACTCTCCTTCTGCTTGCACTAGATCGTATGCTTTTAACTAGCTATAATTTAGTTTAGAGTTATCGCTATTTGCATTCGAGATTTCTGTATTTCAAGTACATAAGTTAATCAACATATCGGAACTATCGAAGCTCGTGTTGCTGCTGACAACCGAATTAAAACTCACATCCCAAGTTGCACTATTCGCGTTGAGTCTTCGAACATGCTGCTAGTGAAACAAGGTGTATTCAAAGTTGGCTTTGAACGGCAAATGAAATGTCACAGCCAAATGCGAGTGCTTCTTCTTCTGCTTATCCATTTTCGATATTCTACGAAACTTTGCTTCTGCGATGCTCTTTGTCGTAAACTTGGCAAGCCAATTGATGCTCACGGCAAAGGAGTACGTGAGTGCGCAACCATCACAACTTTCGACATTTCAACTAATGAAATTTTTTTTCCCCAAACACGCGCAGATACGCATACGAATGTGTGTCAGTGTGTGTTTGAGAGGGTGTGGCTTCTGTTGACATCACGTCGTACTTGTTACAGGTGTCATTTCGATATTGGCAAATAACCAGGACGACTGGGACGAGGTCAACTGGGCGGGTGGTTGGTTGGGAGGGGGAATTGTAACGGTAAAAGTAAATACGGTCAACTTAAAGGAGGAGTGCTGTCCAGGCAAGTCTCAGAAGGTCCGTCGTAGCCATTTATAGCCACTCAACATGTAAAGTTGGCCGTAATCAAGGAGTGCTTGTCCGGCGTGCGATAAATGCGCGCAGTCAGTGTGCCACACTCTCATACGACTGTAGCTGCTCTCTGGTGCGTGTATGTGGGCAACTTTGTTGTAATTCAAGTGTCGCGGGATACAACACGCTCGCTACACGCTCGTGCGCGCCTACAGATTGCCGTCGTAAAACAACATTCATGAATGCGCCCGCTCATTAATTCATTTAACACGATATTCATTTTTGGACTTGCACGCAGATACACATTGAATAAATGATAAATGGTAAATTGACAATTAAACATGTTATCAATTTGTGTAATTAAGCGGCTGCAATGCAGTTAAATACTCAAGTGCTCTCGGCGTGTGCAAATTTATGGCACGATGCCAGCAACAGAGTCGGAGCCGGAGCCGGAGCCGGATCCATAGCCAGAACCAGAGCCAGAGCCACAGTCGAAGCCAGCTCGTTGCATTGCGAGTTTTGTGCGCTTTCTTTCTGAATCAAAGCGAATGTACTCAAGCATCATTTGCTCGCCAAGTGAGTTCTTCTGCGGACGAGCTTTTATCTCACAGTTGCAGATAAACTCGACCTCTCGCCCACCACAAAAAAGGAAGTGCGGCCAAGTGGCGAACAGTTAACACACAGCACAACATTCCAGCCACACTCACACTCACACGCACACACAGTTAGCGAATGCACTCACACACAGGCAGACACTCACGCAGCTGGTCGGAATAACATTTCTCAGCTGAGCAAATTGAGTATTAAGTATTTTCGAATTTTCTACCAAAAGCGGAAGTGGCTGGCTATGGCTGGCGGAAGCGGAAGCACTCGCATTACTCAGCTTAAGAGTATCCAAAGCCAGCCAGCCGGCCCGCACTACAGTTGCAGCTGCTGCTGCTGCTTCTGCTTCTGCTGCCTGTATCTCTACCTCATGCTCAGCCCTTTTCAATGTCGCTTCCTTAGCAGGTGAGATTCGCATCTCTTGGCCACCTGCAAATGTTTTTTTGCCTCTTTCATAAGGAGATAAGGGAAAAGGATAAAAGATGCAGAGCTGTATAAATATTTATTAGTGTGTGCTTGTGTGTGTTTATGTTTGTGTGTGTTGGTTGCCTGCAATAACACGTACACACACACACAATGTTGTTGTACCTAATTCGAGTGTGCTCTAGTTTCAGCACGTTGAAACTTTAAGAAAATCAAATGAAAATCGACTTTCCCCCAGGCCACAAATCAATCAATTCGAATCGATACCATTTTCAATGTGTGAAATCCTTGAGTTTTTAAATAACGTTATAAACAAACTCACATTTATTTATTTAACTAAAAAATGCAAATTGGTTTACAAAGGAATGCAATTATTTAAACTTTTGACATTTATGGCTTGGTTTGTTTTGTTTGCGCCCTGAGGTTTATATAAAGTAGGTGAATTAGAAAGATGTATTAGATATTAGATATTCCCCATGTTCTTTTAACCTGAATAACATATTTCTAACCTATTTTTAAACCTATATTTAACCTATTTCTAACCTTTTTTAATATATTTGCAATCAATTTTAAACCTATTTTTAATATATTTTTAACCTATTTGCAACATATTTGCTTCCTATTTCTCATCTATTTATTTTTTTTTAACCTATTTGCAACCAATTTCTAACCTATTTTAATCATATTTCTTACCTATTTTTAACCAATTTCTAAACCCACTTTAAACCTATTTTTAAGGTTTATTAAAACCTATATTTAAACTATTTTTAACACACTTTCAGTTTCGCCTTATTACTACAGGGTATAAAATAAGCGAGAAGGTTCGACTGTTGTTTTAGATTTGTTTAAGTTAGGTTTCCTTGAGATTCACTTTTGAGCTTTCCTCTTCGGTTTTTCATCTCTTCAAGCTGCCACTTATAGTATATGCTACTACATAGAGTTGCTTTCTTCGTACTGCAGTCTGACAATTACCGTTAGTTAGGGTGATAAGCTTAAAGCCCTTTCTCAAACAGAATGCTTCACTGGGGCCACTTTCTTTACAGGCTTCTTTCTCCCTTGATTTTGTTTGCTCTCTTGTCTCCCCACTCTTCTGCGCTCTCATTTCTCAGTTTAAATCTCGACATTTTGGCTCGCAAATTAAAATGAATGGTATGATATTTTTTTGTTTCGTCGGCGTCGCGCACATCAAGGCAGACTTTTTACATGGAACGAGTTGAGGAGACAGCATCATGTAGAATACTTTAATTTTTTGTTGTCTCTCGAAAGTGGAAAAATCGGAGCTATTTAATTAGCAGTCAGAGGTCATTTGCTAGCGGGGTGTGTGACCTAAATGTGCGATGACTAGATGAAAATGCATCATCCGAGTGTCAACAAATGAGTCGTAAGTGCGTCTCTTTAGTAGAAGGGGGTATGCTACTTAAGCTTCAGCTCCATCTTCAGGCCAAACTCAAACAAATTGGTTGCAATTTGTTGCGTAAATCTGTAGAAAACCGAAAGCGTTACGCAACCCAATTAATTTTGGTACGCGACACAGCAAACGAGTGCGAGTAAGGGTTACGGTGAGAGTAGAGGTTTGGGTTAGGTGTATGCTACGTGTTTCGTCTATTATAAAACTCGACATTTATAATATTTCAACAGTTAAGATTATGAGCAGCAATTTGCTCTAATTAGACATGAGCTGCGCGGCGAGAAAGAGAGAGGGGAGAGAGTGACAGAGATACACACAGAGTAAGAGAGTAAGAGTCCCCGAAGTGACCTCTTCTAGCGACCGCTTGTAATTATATTTACCGTTAATTCCCGCAGCTTAAACCCCATTTGCAACGAAGGATGCGCACAAAGCGGGCGAGCAAACAAACGGCAGCAAAGCCAAACAGTAAAGTGATGCCAGACCGCACAAAGGATGCGAGGTGGCAGCGTTTCCTCTAAATGTTGCGCGATTGTCGTTTGAATGGCATTCGATTACGCGTTCTGTTTGCCTTTAATTGCAACACTCATCCATTCCGCTTAGCTCCAATGCCGCGAGACTCTTTTCTGTCATTGGACCCCGTTCGCATACCCAACCGTCAAGCGAGACTCCGCTCTACCTTTGGCCCCGAATCGGATAGTGCCCAGCGGGAATGGGTTCAAGAACCGTCCCACAAAGCACTCACGAGCTCCAAGCACTCGCTCACAGATTGGCAGAGCTTCGATTGCCAGCTCGATGAAAAAGCGACTCGGCGACTCGTTCAAGTCTATAGAGTGCACGCAGGATAAGTAAGTAGATTCTGAAGTAGCATTTGCAAGCGAAATGCACGCGAAATTGTGCCAACTCAAGCGAATTTATTCTAATGACACGTATACGCATACTTCTTTACCCTGCATACATCACGTGCTGCTCAGAAAATGCAGAAAATTAATTCAACAGCTGTTTGGGCACACAATTTTTTAAATAAAATCTGCGCATAGTATGCAGGCACCTACATGCCAAATTTGATGTCGATGGCTTTCATAATAGATGAGTTTACTGCGTTCATACAGACAGATGGTTTATTTGATGATTAATTTATACTCCGTCTATTTCAAGGCTCGAAGCCTAGGAAAGTGGTCATCCCTGGTCATCTAGACTTGAGTTTCCTTGAAATACAATTTCCATATTGCCCCAAATCAATCAAAAAATTGCGCTCTACGCATTAAACACATGTAATTTATTAGAAAATATGCTGAGAACTCGATGAGCTGCTCGTAAAATGATATCATCCCAGCTAATAGCCACGGATTTGATAGATTGCTCAATACACACACGATTACACTACATGCGGAATAGAGGAAAACCTATAAAATTTCCAGATTGAATTGTGAATGAAGATCATGAAAATTTCCAATGTTTATTGTTTATGTGCATGAGCTGCCCCTCCTCACGGAAATAAGAAAAGATGTAGTTGTTGTTGCGCCATAAACATGGACAATTTATGAGGCAGTCGCATAATGCGAAACACTCAAATTAACAGCTGCGACACGTGGTGGGGCGGGGCAGGAACTAATGCGAGGATGGTCAGGGCCAGGGCCAGGACCAGGGCTGAGAGTGACAGCATGTGCTGCGTTTTTAGCGCACAATTCATGAGCTTTGGCAGCACACTCGCGTGGAGTGTGTAGCTAAATGTGACATAAAGTATATTTTGATTGTTTTGTGAGCCAAAAGTTGAGTATTTTTTTAAGGCCTGCGCTTGTGGTACTTGAGCAGGCCCCGGCTCTGTCACTGACACCGGGCACGGGGCACAGCGTACCGGCATCACATTTGCATTTCAAATTTCAGTTTAACGAACGGCACGACGCACGGCAGCAGGATCTGCTGCGGCAGGAATCGACTGAAAATGCCACAAATGGCGTGTTAACACAACAAAGAGGTAATAACAATGGCAGCGCCCACATGGTGTGTGCGGCATTCGCATGCTTTTCGCGAGGATCCGCCACCAGAGATCCACAGAATCTGCCATGGCTCCGATACTCCCCGCATTTTGTAAACATTTTTATTTGTTGTTTTTTTCGGTTCTCCTGACTTCACATACCCCCCCTCCTCCCACTCCCCCTCATTCCTTCCGCCTTTAGAAGCTGTGTCAATACACGATAAATTGAACTGTGCAAGAATTTATGTTGGCACTTTGTGTGAGAGAGTGAGAGAGAGAGCGCAGCATTCATGGGAGTCGTAGTGGCTGCCCTCCACCCGCCTTTTGCTCCGAGTGCTCTCCAGCTTGCCTGCTGTACGTCGCCGGCGGCTGTGGCGGCGCAGGCTTCTCGCTGTTGCCCTCTGGGGACTTAAAAGTTCAATAATATTTATTTATTTCTTACTTGCTCTTTGACAAAAGCACACAAGATTAGACCAGGCCGTATATCACGCCTCGCATATTGGGTCAGATTTAATGGCGTTGCGTAGTTTTATTGTCACACAAAGTGGCGGACACAATATCCTTGTGCTTGTGGCACCGACACGAACAACAACAACAACAGTGGGACAAGAACAAGAGCAGCCGCAACTAAGACGCAGTAAATTAGCGCCACAGTCAGCGTAGTCGAGGCTCGGAGTCGGATTCGGAGTAGGAGTCGAAGTCGGCGACGGTGTCAGAGGGCGGGCAAACAATTCGAACGCCCAAACGCTAAGTTAATTTAAGGCGTCAGCGAAAGGGTGCCCCCTCTCTGATTTAGAGCCGACAATTTGTAGTGCAGCCATTTGGCAGGAAACTTATGGGGGAACATACCCACACAGTCCATCGATAAGGTGCAAAACAACAAACATGGCAGCCATTTCCCAGACCTTTTCTTTGAGTTTACAGTTGCTTGAGCAGCGGTACTTTTGTGTGGCTTAATCGTATGACTATACATATAATATACTATACATTCCCGGCAGTTTGCTATATCGATATGTAGTTTAAAAGCATTTCGGTCTAGCTAGCAGGCATAGTACTAGATCTTTGAAATTTGTATTGTTCTATGTAGCATAAGTCTAGGATATTTTTTGTTTTACTTATAATGTTTATTTCTGTCATTGAGTAGTATGGATCATGTCATTATAAAATGATTTATTTACAGCCTCAATTCAATATTCAAATAAGGAATACTTCTTACGAATTTTAATCTTTATTAAATTAATTTTACATAACGTAAAACCCTTATTAATTGTGTCATATTCTATTTCTTCCTTTTTTCAAATTTTCAAAAGTTTATAGTAAAAATCAAAGTTACAGTTATAGCAGATTTTTTGTCAATATATATGACATCAATCTCAGTGAAACTCGCCAGACTCCCTTTGAAAGACAGACAGACAGCGGACAGACAGACATAAAACACGATATTGTATATTACATATGTCTGTTCGAATGTAACTGAAACCTTTGACAAGCAAAGCTGGTGACAAAACCTAAAAAGCAATTTTAAGCCAATTCAGTTATTTTAAATCATAATCCTCCAACAATGATACGGGGATTATGCGCGCATTCTAAAATGCAACTATAAAGATAACTAAAAAGTAATTTAATAATGGCGAAATATGTAATAATCTACATATTTTCTGAATTCTATCAAATTATCAGTTATTTTTTTTGCATTTTTCAAATTCTTTTTGAAAGATAATCTCAAACTGCAAACAAACCTCGCCCCAAGCAAGTTCTAAGTCTTTCCCGTCATGCGCAGAGCGTAATTGCCGGCAAACCGAAGGGGCGCAGCGCGTGTTTCGTGTCTCGATTCCAAGCGGAAACGAGACGAGACGAAACGAAATAAAACGAGAAGCGGGGAAGCCGTGCTGGCTGTGCTGATGCTGCCGCCTGGCAATGGAACAGGCTGTGGATCAGGAGTCAGAGTCAAAGGCGGCGACTGTTAAGCGCGACAGGCAGCGGCCAAACGGGACGGCACGAGCTTCCTGCCCGACGCTGGTTGCGCGCGATTTAGTTGAAAATTTGCATCCTTTGCGAGCGGACGTGACCCGCAAGGAAAAATTAAAAGGGAAAACTGCCAAAAAATAAACAAAAAATCGTCGGTTTTGTGAATTCAAATTGTGCGGCGCGTTTTGCCAGTCATTTGTTTATGTTCGAGCTGAGGCAAGTTGCATGAAATATTTTAAACGAGAACCACAAGACAAGAAGCGAACTGCAGGCGTGGAGCAGTGAAACCCCCTGGAGTGTGCTCCTAAGTGTCCGGTGGAGGTGCTCGAGTGCGGCGCGCGCGTTCTTGCTGAGTCAGCGTGTTGGCAAATTGTCGGGAAATCTTCGAGACCGACTCGAGCAACTGCCAGCTCGATTCGAAGCCGGGATTATTGTGTTCGCCTGAGAACTGAGAAAAGCAAAAGCATATTTCTTCAGTGTGGATTATGCCATAAAGTTGAACTCAAGTGTAAATATTCGCACACGTGCTAAGCCCGCTTAATGCCACAATCCCCGACCGTCTACTTGCCCCGTAGAGTGGAAAATTTAATGCGACACAGCAGAAGAGTGAAAATAAATAAAAATCCGAATAATTTATTATAATCAGGCGCGATAAACGCTCGCGCGCAACTTTGCGAAAAACCCGCTAAACGGGAATACGCGGGTGCGGCAAGAGTTGCCAAGTCTTTGTGCGAAACTTTGCCCATTACTCAGTGTGGAATAGTGCGCCAGAGTTGCCCCGGCTGGCATATGGAAGGTGCAATTCATACGGTCGGTAGAACGTTGCAAGTTTCAAATTTATAATTGCCTGATAATATGCAAATATCTATGATTAATTGTGAAGAAGTTCGCAAAGTTTTCCATACAATATACTTCAGCTGCGCTTCCCGAACTCTAAGGTTTTTTATACAAATTTAAAGTGCAATAAAGGTCTATTGGATTACAATCATATTTTGTGGAATCCTAAATACACTTATGTATATGTCGAAGCGTCAATTGCTTCAGTGTTCTTAGCACCTCGAGCAGCGAGCCCCGTTCCCTTCGTTGGTGCCATCGTTCCACTTGTAGTCGTTTCACAAAAATATCGTCTGTGTACTACGAATATTCTCCCAAGACTGCCTTCTCTCTTTTCATGCACGCTCGCTCGTCGCCAAAATCCGTTGCGCAGCTTGCTCATGACACACTTGCCATCCTGCTCATTCGCACACACCGCAAATAGCCAGTCCAGTCTCGCTCACACACTCCTTCGAGTGATGTACACAGAACGAACCAACGGAAGAGGCAATACACCAAACACGTAGGCACGGGTCTCACTCAGTGAGAGGATTTACAGTTAGTCCTCTCGCCGACTCTCGGTGATATAAAGAATACAAGACAGCAATGACGGTTGTTCTGTTTTCTCTATTCTTCTTTATTACAATTTTGACACACACAATATTCATGTTGCTGTACTAAATTCAAATAATGCTACCAATGCTCCGACACGGCCAATCCTGACTTTTACACGTCCTCGTGTACAAATTTAGCAATTCATGTTGATATGCCCTGCTCAAGTATTTCTTCCTCTTTCTTAAAATCAATTCAAAACATAATCTTTACAACTAATTTGATATTCAAATCATACAGATGAATGTCCAGATAGCGCACCAAGTCTACCTATGTTTCTCGAAGAGGCCTCTTGGATTATGACGTTACACCTTTATGCGTCTGTTTCAACGCCAGTACCCTCTCTGGCACTGTCTCTCGCGTATGTTTCAACGCCACTTGTACCCTCACTGGTACCAATTGCGTCTGTTTCAACGCTAGTACCCTCACTGGCACTGTCTCTTGCGTATGTTTCAACGCCACCATTTGCGTCTGTTTCAACGCCACCACTCATCATATCCTCATCCATCTCCGCAGAAACTGTCTCGACCGGTAACGCCCTCAAACACTCATGAGGATACTTGTAGGTTCGCTTGCTTGTTAATGACTTCAAACAATATCGGTCTCCTTCAAGTAACTCGGTTATAACAAACGGGCCTTTAAATTTGGGATCTAGTTTGGTCTGATTTCTTTCTTCGCACTTGAGCAGAACATGATCACCCACTTTATGCTTTACAACGTTTGCCTTACTTCTATCGCTTCTTTCCTTATCATAATTAGCATTACTTTCTATATTAACTTTTGCTTGTGCTCTTAGGTTCTGTAGATTATCATATTTTTCTTCAACAATATTCGATAGCATCCCTAATGGTCTTACGTCTTTTCCAATTAAAAGCTGTAACGGACTAAACTTAGTGACCCGATTGATTGTGCAATTTATTGCTAACTGAACCTCTTTTAATGCCTCTTGCCACGAACGTTGGCCTATCTCCACCGCCGTTAGTAAACTTTTAAGGGTACTCATTACCCGCTCGACCTGTCCATTCGCTCGACTAGCTCCTGTGGCAATTAAATGCAACTCGATATTATGCACAGAGCAAAACTCCTTAAACTCAGATCCCGCAAAGCATCGTCCCTGATCTGCTATGATACGGGATGGAACACCAAACAAGGAAATAACTGCCTTCACTGATACTATACAATTGGCTGCATCTATCTTCAGAGTATGGTGTAAATAAACGTATTTTGTAAACGCATCTATAAGGACTATAATATACTCTTTTTGGTCGTTCTTGCCACTTAGTTTACCCGTGATGTCTATATGTACCGTATGAAAGGGTATTTCGATTTTAGGAATCGGATGCATTTCTTGTTGTATTTTCCCAGATTGTGGTTTCGATAGTTTGCACGTGATGCAGTTGTCAACGAACTTTCGTACGTATTTCGTCATTCCTACAAACCAGTAACAGCTATACACTTTGTCAAGAGTCTTTTCCCAACCAAGGTGCATTATAGCCTCGTGAATGTGGTGAATGACAGCCCACCTATAAGACCTTGGAACTACAGGTAACCAACGGGTTCTACCATTCCTCTGAATTTTACGATACAGCAAACCAGCTCTTAACTCATACGTACTAGCAAGACTCTCGTTCAATTCATTGTTTTGTAGTTTAGAGATTAAAGATGTTATTTCGAGATCTCGCTGCTGTTCAGCTATAAGCCAGGTGTCACTCAATTCAGTTAAATCTACACGCATTTCAGGAGCTTTGGCAGCAAACTGTAACTTTTTCGTTATCGGGTTTCTTGAGAGGAAGTCCGCATGCGCCATGCGTTTTCCCTTCCTATACACAATATCGAATTCAAAAGATTGTAAATACAACCACCATCGATATACCTTGTCATCTAACTCAATCTTTTGTTGACTTGCCTTTAAAGAGTTACAGTCGGTATATACTGTAAACTTGATACCCTTCAAATAATGTTGATAATATTTCACTGCGTTAAATACTGCCAGGGTTTCCAAAAGATATGAATTATAC
Organism: Zaprionus inermis; assembly: GCA_018151445.1. Classification (NCBI taxonomy): domain Eukaryota; kingdom Metazoa; phylum Arthropoda; class Insecta; order Diptera; family Drosophilidae; genus Zaprionus; species Zaprionus inermis. The sequence goes on along the minus strand of JAECXD010000673.1, from coordinate 2,345,674 downwards.
CTTGACTCTGCTGGGGTTGTACATTTACTGTAGTACTCAATAACATGGTTTTTATCGTTTATCTTGTGCATGAGTATCGCACCATAGCCCACAGAGCTAGCATCTGTATGAAGCTCAACCGGATATTGTGGATCGAAAATTGTTAATACCGGGCTACGGGTCAATGCAAAGATTATCTCCTTTCTCACTGCTTCATGATTTTCCTTCCAATCAAAACTATTATTGTCTTTAGAAGTAAGACAAAATAGAGGCTTTAAGGTTTCAGAGAATTTTGGAACGAATTGTCGAAAGTATGATGCTAGTCCAATAAACTGTCTTAGCTGCGTGACCGTTTGCGGAGGTGGCAATTCAACTAATGCCTGCAACTTTCGAGGATTAGGTCTAAGCTCACCTGCCTCTACTTCGTAACCGAGATACTCAATTTTTGATTTTAAAAATGTACATTTTTCGAAATTAAATGAGAATCCAGCTTGAATGAGAGTTTCTATGACTGTCTGTAATCTTGAAATTGCCTCCATTTTAGTTTCGGCCACGACCAATACATCATCCATGTAAACCACAACATACGAATACGAAAGTGGCCCCAACGCTTTTATTATTGCCCGCTGAAACACAGACGGAGCATTCTTTAAACCAAACGGCATTGCCACAAATTCGAACTGCCCTTCCGGTGTAACAAATGCCGTACGCTCTATCGAATCTGGGTGAATAGGTATTTGGTAGAATCCGCTGGCCATGTCCAGACAAGAAAAATACCTTCCCCTACGCAACCTTGCAATTTGATCCGAGATAAGAGGCAATGGGAATTTATCCGACACTGTATTAGCGTTTAGCTCTCTATAGTCGACGCATAAGCGATCAGTTCCGTTTTTCTTTCTTACCAATAAAATTGGACTCGCAAATGGGGAACAGCTCGGTCTTATAATATTTGCCGTCAACAACTCGTCAATCTTTGCACGAACAGTTTGCTTCTCATCTACACTAAGCCTATATGGTCGCCTTTGTACCGTTTTATTTGGATCTATTAAACGAATTTCTAACTGACCTGTGTTAACTTGTGTCTTTGGAACTCCTGAGATAAAGTGTTGCATGTATGGTTTCAAGACGTTTATTAAACGGCTCTTGTCAGCTTCATTCAACTCTACATTTTCGTTAATACAATTTTCATATGTTTTGGGTTCAGTTACAACATTAATCAGTTTTACTTTATAAATGCAGAATCTGTCTGACTCAATCGTCACTCCGAAACCTTGACTTAAAATCTCCCTGCCTATCATGATATCGTGTTTCAAGTACTTGTCCATAATGACATGAAATAACATTTCCAGGATAAAGTCATTAATGGTAACATTGGTCAAAATTTGCGTAGAGCTACATACAGAATCGTTTCCAATACCCTTAAGCATTACTACATTATGAAGTCTTTTTCCAGAGAATTTCCCAGCAGCGCTTTCCTTAATGAGTGAACACTCGGCTCCGGAATCAAAGCAAAAATCAACGAACTCACCAGAATGAACGAGCACACCTTTTGGTTCCATTACCGAACATATGTTAACTCTCTTTTCAGTGCTTTGTCCAATCAAAGAGCACCCAGTAGAAATGTGTCCAGCCTGTCCACACTTATAGCATATTACGTTCGACTTTTGCTCTTTTGGCTTCATACCAACGCCTCCAGCATGCCCGCTCCCCGATGATTGTGATTCCCGACTTTTCTTCTGGCGGCAGTCTGCGATTTTGTGCCCTGACTTTCCACAATAATGGCAAATGATGTTTGAAAATTTCTGCTTCTTCCTTTCTGGCCCCAAAGTTGTGTCTGCCTTCGAAGTCTCTTGACGCTGCCCGATTTCGTATACCTGCAACTGTTGCTGCAATTCGCTACGCGACTTGATGTTTGTGGTGCACACAAGCTTTTTCAGTCTGCTGTCCAGTTGCGCAGTATGCGCAAGTACAACTGACACCAACAATTCCTCGCGCTCCATATTTTTCATTTTCGTCATTAGCGAAGTGACTAGGCGGCTTGCATACGACGACATGCACTCTCCAATCCCTGGGCGTCCTTCTAGCAGCTTGAGAAGTGTTGCTGCAGCTGTTTCTACGCCGACAAATCTTTGCGTAAATAGTTGCTTGAATTCAACCCAAGTCATGCCAGGAAAACAGATCTGTGAAAGCCATTGAGATGCATTGCCCTCCAAAGCTTTGCTGAGAGCAATCACAAGTGCACTACCCTCAAGTGGGTTATCAGTAAAAATCATGTCGGCCGTAATACTCCAAGCACATGGATCGGCGCCAGCAGCTTCGGGATTGTATTTTGGTAAAAACACCGTCTTTGGCTCACGAGGCGCTGCGCTAGCCTGCACTGTTCGCAGCAACTCCATAAAATTTCTATTTTGTTGCTCCAAAATTTGTCGCAACTCAGAGTTAGGAGGGTCGAATCCCACTTCTGATGTCGAAGCGTCAATTGCTTCAGTGTTCTTAGCACCTCGAGCAGCGAGCCCCGTTCCCCTCGTTGGTGCCATCGTTCCACTTGTAGTCGTTTCACAAAAATATCGTCTGTGTACTACGAATATTCTCCCAAGACTGCCTTCTCTCTTTTCATGCACGCTCGCTCGTCGCCAAAATCCGTTGCGCAGCTTGCTCATGACACACTTGCCATCCTGCTCATTCGCACACACCGCAAATAGCCAGTCCAGTCTCGCTCACACACTCCTTCGAGTGATGTACACAGAACGAACCAACGGAAGAGGCAATACACCAAACACGTAGGCACGGGTCTCACTCAGTGAGAGGATTTACAGTTAGTCCTCTCGCCGACTCTCGGTGATATAAAGAATACAAGACAGCAATGACGGTTGTTCTGTTTTCTCTATTCTTCTTTATTACAATTTTGACACACACAATATTCATGTTGCTGTACTAAATTCAAATAATGCTACCAATGCTCCGACATATATATTTACTCTGACCGTAACTGCAAATTGTGCAAAGTTCTGTGCTCGCAGCGTAACTGGCACAAGGTGAGGCAATTCGAGACGCAATGAACACACGTGGTCATAAAATCAAAGAACGACACAAAAAAGTGCAAAACACATAAAAGCAAAGTTGCGATTCGGCGAAAGGCGGCAGAGAGAAAGAAACGTCGGACGGAAGGCAGAAGCAGGAAGGAAATGCGAGAGCAGTGAGAGCAAAAGCCCCCGGTGAATTAATTCAATAAACCTATTTATCTGGCACTGCGATTGGCAAGCGGAACCAGGGAGCGGGCGAGCGGGGAGCGGCGACTGCAGCTGGGACCTGGGAATAGACACATTTCGCATAGAATGCGAAAAACTTTCCAAGTCAGACAGCAAGCAGAGGCGGCGCAGTGCAATCAGAGACAGAGGGCCAAGTGCGGGCAGAGGACGTGTGCGCCACTTGGAGACGATGCCACCGATGGTGCCGCAAACGAGTCCCCGATGGCGGCAGGCGACGGGCAATGAGCGCACAAAAGATGCTCTAAGTGTCATTGCTGCAAGGAACTGTGCCACGGGGACAGCCAGAACAGTTCGGCACGCAAACAGTGCGACTGCAGAATATAGGACAGAAGCAGCAGCAACAACAACCAAAACAACAACAACAATGGGAAGAAGCAGCAAGGAAGCCGCCGCTGGCCAAATGCGGCGCCAATTTCTACGCACGGCCAAAACGACGATGACTTGGCAACGTATCTGCTTGGCAGCTCAGCTCCTGCTGCTCCTGCTGGCTGTCAACTTTGGGTCAAGTAAGTACAGCCCGGGGCACGATCGTATGGACACGTAACTGTGTATACATTTATGCTATTCATACATATTTAATTTAATTTAGCCTGGCGCCGCCCTCGCACTCGAGTTCTTTGATTAAACCGTATCTGAATCGCATCTGTCTTGAGTGCGTCCCTACATATCTTGTTGTAGTACATATTATTTAATTATACTTCATTTTTCATTAGCCTCTTGTAGACCTTGAAGCTGTATGCCTTCTGGCTTCTTGCTTGTCAACTTACATTGCTCTAATCGCCTATGAAATTGTATTACCAAACGTCTGTCAATGATTCATTGCTCACTGAACTATAAGAAGGTCAAACTCTGCAATTATGATGATTGTATTTTAGGATAAAAATGAAAATATATTATAGTCGTAAATTATACCTACTTTTCAAACACTTTTTGGATAAAACAGAACTGAATTTCAATTTTAAATTGATTTTTACTTACTTCAGATTATACAGGGTATTTTGTATTCGCATAAGCGTCAATCGGCATGATAATGCTGTGAAATGGCTGTAGGGCAATTATAACTTCCACTCAATGAATTTGCTTATTGTGTTTGTTTTCTTTAACGCTTGACAGCACTAGCACAGTGGTCAAAAGACAACTTGAAAAATGTACATATTAAAATATTTAAGTTAATTTATAAATATGAAAGCGCTTTTACTGAATAACACTTTTAATAAATTAAACAAATTATTTACCTAATAAGCTAAAGTTCACCATGCCCCTGGCCCCACTGTGCGGGTGTCAAATATCGGATGTTGCGACCCTTCGGGCACTCATGCAAAAGTCCAGCCCATTAGCTTTGGTGGAACGTTGCGTTTCGGTTATTTTGGGACGCATAAATCGCAGCTGAGACCGAAACGTAGCGTAAAATAATTTAATTAATTTTTGCATGTGCAGACTTAACCCGATTAAGCTGCTTAACACGTGCGTGTTATATTTTTATTGACGGGTATCCTCTACCGGCGATGACCGCAGTTGCAATTAGCCTCGACCTCGAATGATAAATTAAAAATGAAAAACTTTACACCTTACATCATTTATTATTTACAAGATTTTCTCACGAGCAGCCGCACGGTTTGTTAATAATCTCTGGCATTGCTGTCCTTCACGAGATAATTACGGGCATAACCCGGGGGCAGGATTCAAATGTTTTTACATTTTTGATACACACGTTTTGGGTAAACCATGTGAAAGTTTTCGTTACCCACGACAACCCGCGGTTTTTTTTCGATCGTTGTTCAGTTCTAGTATCGAGCAGATACATGACACAAAATTATTATTATGCCAATTCTCTGATATAACATACCTGCCAGTTAAATGTACGGTCTAACTGCCCTGAAACTTATGCAAAACCAACAGTGAAACATTATTTAATTGCTGGCAAATTAGTTTGTGTTTCACAATGCAACCATTTTGATCCAGCTATCGATTCGTATATCGAAAAGTTTTCCTGCACCAGCTAACTAGTTCAATGATTCATTTATTCAATGAGCCGTTCAATTGAACTTGTTATGAGCGGAGCCAATACAACTGAGTCGCTTTTACAGACGCCATTTAAGTTATAAACAGATGTGCTCCCAATTCAATAAGCTCTCGATGGTTTCATGCTGTGTCTCGGGCCCGAACGACGGGCATAATTAACGAGCCGCAGTTGTGAGTTCCTTAACCCGATACAGAGGAAATGGACGAGGCACTTACAACTTCAGCCGCACTGTCGGCCAGTATGCATATGGCTGGGAAAATAAAACAATAAATTTATAGAGAACTGTGGCAGGAGGTGCGGGAACTGGCGCTGAAAACGTTAACAAAATTGAAAACTTGCCAAAAATGTTTAATAACACACAATTTCAGTGGCACGTGGCACTTTGCAGAGGATACGGAAAAGGAGCAGAAACGAGAGCAGCGAGGGAGGCAGCGCCTGGTTGTATCTTGTATCTACGGCAATCCCGATGCGCTTTCATAAAAGTTTGAGTGCAGCTCGTTATGCCAAATAACTGAAGTTTTCTATGCTGCTCTGCCCTGCTCGGCTTTTGTATAAATTTTATAATATTACGGGGTATTCGCCGTAAAGAGTTTTGCACTCTGTGTGCACTTCGCTAATTTGGGGAATGTGCCAAAGTTTGCGGTGAACCTTGTGCAGGTTGACGGCCGACGACCTGTGGTCTGCGCACGGCTTGGTCCGCTGGCAAGGCCGTATAATTCCTAAATGCTTGCCAACGTGATATTCCGCTCTACCCGCCACCCCGTCCATTGTGCCCCCCTGGTAATCTACGAAATCCTTTAATGCCCGGCCAAGTGGCTGTGGCAACACATGAAGCTGTTGTTGTTAGGTCATGCTCAGCCGCCACCTGAAGGGCCACGACTGTTTGTTTACCTACATAAATTATGAATCCACAACGGGCAACAACAACAAGCCACATGTTCTGGGCCAGCAACATGGGCACATGTCGGTTGACCTCTGTCGCTGCTGCTGTTGTCGCCAGCCTGTGCTTGACGTTTACCTTTAGCGAGTGGCAAAAAACCGAGCAGAACTGAACCCGAACCCGAACCCGAACCAAACCCAAGCGAACCGAAGCAGAACGCCAACTGTGCACCGTGTGCGGTGCAGAGGTTGCATCCGCGTAGAAAATATTTTGCTTTATGGTTCACAGTGGTGCAAAATAAATGTTGCAGGCAGCATAAAGTAAAGCTATAGCAGGAAACGGGATTATTACGCTGCTTTTGCATAATTTTAAAAGCTGAAGGTAGCCAAGTCTTGTAATTAAAATCGATCTTAAAATATCAACTATTCAGTTAGAATTAGATCTCTCTCTCTCTCTTTCTCTCGCTCGGTTCCAGCTAGACTTTCATTCCTTATCAATATCGGTATATAGCCTACAAAATCTGTTTGCAGTCAGCTGCTTAAATTGCGTATAGCATATAGAATTTTGGCTTTAAAGCTTACAGGCCAGACTAGCATATTTATTGAGCACATTTGAGCCATGAACTTACCTTGAAATTAAGCTCTCGTTCTCGTCCCACTGTCTGCAGTCTTCTGCACAAACTAACAATTTTGTTTAGGACACAAGTATCGCATTCTGGTTCAGGCCGCTCTTTTGGCCAAAATAAAAATGGCGGCTTGAATTATTCAGAGGGTCAGCGCTGTAGGAGCAGACTTCGCTGCGGGCCAGGCAGGCGGCAAGAGCAGACACAAATACAACAATAAAACATGGTACAAAACAATGGCAAAATGACAACAACAACAACAACGAGTGTGGAATTAGTGGTTGGGGCGTGTAATTGTTGAAAAATAGGAGAAGTACCCAGTACCAGATGACAAACTGCAGCCGACAAAAGTCAACGAGTCTTATGAGAGAATCCGCCTGGCAGCCTCCGCTTTTCGCTTTCTACTCCTCCTGCTACTGCCACACCTGCTGCCCCTACTCCTGCCCCTACTCCTGCCCCAGTTCAAGTGTGAAAATACTCGAAAAATAACTTCGCCAGCAGCAGTGCAATGGTCTACATATATCGGGGCACCGGTTCGGTTTTGGACAACGTTGAAATTTATGAAATATTCCCAGAGTACATGCCGGACGAACGGACGGACGTCGTCTGCGGCGGGCGCTGGGTCGAATTCGGGCCTAAGCCAGATGAAAAATGTTTTGTTTTGGCGACGTTGGAACTTATTTATGAGCTGTGCCGGCGGGCGGCAAAATTCTTATAGCAGCGCCGACAGCCGACGGTGGGCAGAGGGCGGGGTGGACGGTAGGGGCATGTTGCAGTAAACCAGGCCCGGAGTCTTCCCGGTCAAGTTGGTGTCGGTGTCGGCAGCGAGGCGACACTACGCGACGGTCATTCCTGTGGGTGGGTCAATATTTGGTTACCAGCAATAAAAGCAGAGAGATAAAAAGCATTGCAGAAGAGCCCAAACAGATAATGTAATGTCCCCGCTCTCGCTCTATCTCTCTCTCTCTCTCTCTCTCTCTCTGTAGATGCTGCATAATTATTTTGCTTGATTTATAAGCGAATTCACTTGGGATTTGCCCTCAAAATAATTCTAAAGTCGTGAGCCAGAGTCAGCAACAACTATATAAGGTTTAAATATTTCGAACAATCAAAGCCAAAATGCAAAATAGTATTTCATAATTGGCTGAATATTTTCATTAGGATTATTGCGCAATGGCGCGTTGCTTGGCACTTTTGCTCTCTCTCTATCTGCGTGGGCGGTTCTGGGAATCATTTCATTTGCATTGCTTGCTTAAAATGTTCTTTGATAAATTATTAACATAAACGTAGGAGGCTCCAAAAAACAAAAAAAGTCTAAAATAATATTCGAGAAAGCTGCAAGAACTCTTGCATTTAAAACGTGCCAGGAGCAAGGAGTTTCTTCAACAAAAGCTCTCCCAAATAAATATTTGTGTACAGCAGAATTGAAGCTTTAAAAAGACCTGTGCGCATTTAAGCCGACACATATTCGTCGCCTTTTGTTTGTTTTCGAAGATAAATGTCAGAAATAGAATGTATATGGTAAGGGCTGCTCCTGCGCCAGCCAGGCAAGGCTGCATAAACAAGAAGATGCTGAAGTACGCGCGTACAGTGCGTATGCGTAATTCGACGCTGGGCAATGCTCCAGTTTCAATTTATCCGGTCTGAAAGCGAAGCCAAAGGCGAGAAAACTTCATTTTTGCCACACGTACCACGACCGAACATGATGCCATAAAAATAAATTGAGGCAGCGCGCAAAGCGAAAAGCGAAAGTCTAGCGGGAACAAAGAGCTGGGAAAGTGGGCGTGATAGCGAGAGAGAGAGACAGAGAGTGGTAGGGACAGAGATAAGGACAGACGCAATGGGCTTCAAAAAGAAGGCGTCGCGTCGCGTCGAGCTGAGCTGAGTCGAGTTGACTATTCGAGTTGTTCGGTTGCTATTGAATTGCGCAACCACCACGCCCAGCCCCTTCAAGCCCTACCCTCGCCCCTCCCCCCCGCCAGCCCTCTCTCTCTTACGAATCTACCCGAGTTTCGCATATATTTTAACTGTGACACCCAACATATGTTCCACTCTGAATGACTACAAGAAAATTGTTAAAGCAATTTTCACTAAACACAACATTCCAAACAGCAGCAGCAAGTGATGGCTTTGCTCCATATTCACTCCCACAGTCACCCACACGCACACGAACACACACTCCCACACAGACCCACGCAAATGTATCTTTAATGTGCAGACAGCATTGCGTATTTGCATAGCTTGTATGTAGATACAATTTCTATATAATTTTACTGCCTCCTTCCGCAGCTTGCGAATATGTTTATTTATTATTTATTTATTTATTTATTTGCATATTGCAAAAAAGACGCACGTAATTGCTTATTGATCGATTTGGTAAATGTTTCCTAAGCACTGAATCGAAATATTTATGACATCAAATGGCATCAAGTGCGATCCGAAATCATTTAAGGTTCAAGGTTCAAGCACTTGGCCCGAGTGCAAATTGATTTGTGCTCTTTGCATGGCTCTGACACATGTGTTTGTGTGGCTTAAACTTTAAATTAAGATACTCGCAGGAAATGTGGAAAGTCTGTGGGAAATTACTTATTAACTGCGCCCCAAGGAGCTTCATTAAGACTTTCTTCGACATCAACTTACGAATTGTCAACAACAAAATGGACGACGCAACGCTAAGCCAACTATCTCGGTTTGAAGAGTGCCTGGGGACTGGGAATTCGAGCATGGAGACTGAGACTAGCACTGGTTCTGGTTCTGGCTCCGGTTCATGTTCGGGCTACGCTGCCAACGCCTTGAGCAATCTGCTGGCGCGTGTTTTATGCGTACTCCAGGCGCCCATAACCCAAAGTAGTCCCCGTTGGAAAGTTCTCCTTTTATGTGTGTGTGTGTGCTCGCGGTCGCCGCAGACCACAAGCCACACAGGGCGTACCCTGCCTGTCCGTGGCTTATGCATACTCATCCTCTTTGTGCATCGCATCGCACATAGATATCAAATTCGGCCGACTAGGTGGATTTTTAATTATGCGCCGTCGCCTGCGATTTTGTCCTTCCAACGGGCGTGACTTTTTATTGGAGCTGTAATTACTTTTAGTCGCCCTCGGCTGCTCTGGATTACCGCTAACACTCGCGCTCAGTGCTCATCTTCGCTTTTTATAATTACATGAGCCTCTTCGCGGAAAAGCCCATAAAAGCAGACGCCCGCCGCCTGCTGCCTTTGGCCTCTGCTTGATGGCACTTTTAATACTCCGCTAATGATGTAGTACGTGTAGCTGAACGTGGGCAGAGCGCGTCAAATGGCCAACAAATGCCGCTAAGCATGAGGCCATAATTAATCCATTGACCTTTAGTGGGTCGACGGAAACACCCGATGTGGTGTAGGTATCACCGTGATTTACTGTGCGTAATTATGCAGCATGGGCTTGTGTGCAAATGTGGCTAACGAACATGCTGTTCCGAACTGCATTATCGCGTTGGATTTATGGGATCTCTTTTCCTACTCCCAAAAGAAAAGAGCCAGATTTTACATCTGTACATAGGCCATAAATAGTTATAAATTCTTAGCCTCAGTCTTATCTGTCAATCCGTCGGTTTTTCTGTCTGTATGAACACAGAGATCTCATGTACTATAACATCTAGAGCTGCAAAATGTTGTAACAATTCTCACATGTATAACAGTTGGTACTTTAATTTAGCCACGCCCTTTTACGCCCAAGTCAATCGATAAAAGTTAAGTTAAAAATCGTTTTTTCAAGCTATAACTTTAAATTCCCTTGAAATGGTTTAATAAACGTAAAAGTTATGCATACATTGAAAATCCATGGCCTTATCGACTTGACTCTAGCTATTTTTACTTGTTTTTCTCTCGAAATAGCTTTACACACATTTACTATCGTGCATTCTAATCCCAATCTCAATTTACCTTGGAAAAAACGACAAGCCAAAATATTAGCTTTAGGGCCAAAGAACTATGTTCGAAACACAATATGGGCATGTTTGCCTTTATCTGTCTGCACCTATGTGAAAAGGGAAAGGTCGCAAAGAAGGGACACAGTGCACCATGGGCAAATCAAGTCCAAATTAAATGGCAAATCAAGAGAAAATCTAGAGACTTATAAAATGAATTCAGGTCAATCATAATAATAACATATTAATATATACTAATAAGGAACTAATTATAATATAATAAATAGTAATTTAAATTCCTTACTAGAGCAAATTTAAATTTACTCTTAATTTAACTCGATATTAGTGTGAGTTGTTCCACAGTGCATTCGGACACTTGAATGAATGAATGAAAATGAAAATACAAATTAAGAGAAAACCAAAATACTTATTAAATGAATTAAAGTCAATAATAATAATAATATATATTAATAAGGAAATACTAATATAATAAAAAGTAATATATATTCCCTACTCTACATTAAATTTAACTTGATAATATTGTAAACTGTTCCACAGTGCATTGCGGCACCTGATGCTGTAATGTCGCTTGAACTGATATCTCGATTTACATGCATAGCTCACCTGCCTGTGTGTGTGTTTGTTCCTGGTTATGTGTGTGTGTGTGTTTGGTTTCTGTGCAACATTCCTAATTTGAGTAATTTTGGGCCTCGTTTGGAGGCATTACTATTCAGTTGGCGTTCTAGACGGGCGACCAGACCGATTGTTCACTTTGGCAACAGGCTTAAATTATGAACCTCCCATGCTGCCGCAACTCACTTAAACAATCTCTTCTTGCCTGTGTTTCAAGTGGACCTGTACGTGAACGTGGCCGTCGACTTGCGATGTGAATGTGGGAGTTGACTTGACGTGGTCGTGGGTGCCAAAACCACTTACCATGCCAACAACACGAGCCAATTCAAGCGGAGGCCACAAGGCAAGAAAAACAATTTAAGTGTTATTGCACGTTTCGCTTACATGTCCTGGCAGCAGCGCCTATTCAATGTCTAATCTTCCGTGCCGTGCTCATCTTTCCACACGCCTACTCCTCGTCCTTCACAGTGTTTAATACTTGTTATTGTTTGTGTGTTTTGTTAGCCAGGCAATTGTGCCCGCCGGGCGTCGGCCAGTCTGTTGGAAATGAAGACTAAGGACGGCGAAATTTTGTCGCCAAGTGCAATAAGTGTTGAGATCGCACTTCATGCTCATCTCTCCTCATTCTCCCGCAGCACATGCGAAACAAAGTAAACACATGACAAGTTCGTTTTCTGTTTTGTAGCTTGGAAATTAATCGGCTTAGAAGCCACTGCAAACAAATCCAGCTCCCTGGCTTGCCAGAAAGCAAGGAAAAAATTGTGATAAGAAACTCTTTGTAGATGAATGACTAAGTCCCCCAAGCAGCTTATTGTCAGAAATCGAAGTTTTAATTGAAAATCGAAGCCGTAGGCTTGTTCACTTCTGCCCCGAGCAACTAGTGTGATATGTCTATAGATCTGTATCGGTAAACGAGTCAAAGGCACGGATAGTGGGTCTTAAATTTACTATTGCGGTTCGCTTTCAATTTGCATTTTTAGAGCATTTTATATTCTGCGGTCGAGTTGGGGATTTCACCTTTTCGCTGCCGTTGCTCTTGTTGTTTTCACCTTTCTCTCCCTCTCTCTCTCTCTTTCACACGATGCCGAACTGAGACCCAAAACCTTATCGACACACCCAAATCACACGCATTCGCATTCTCATTCGCATTCGTCCATTCCTATGAAAATTTATGCGGTTTTTTCGCTATTTTTTGTCGGAAACTGAAAACTTGCTGCCCCTCGTTGTGTGCGAAAAAAGCAAGAGAAAAACGTGACAGAGCGAGGGAGAGTGCAGAGGCAGAGAGAGGGCAAGGTGTGCATGCCGGGCGTAGCATCGTAGCGTGTGTCAGGTAGAAATTGTACCTAAATCAAGGCCTGACAAGAACGTGAAATGAAATAATTTAAAAATGCAAATTCTCTTTATCAAAGCGTTGAAATCTAACCGAAAACTCTGCAATCAGCTTAAGCCGCCCAAGGTTAGACAAGAGACTCGACTCGCCTCGACTAGGTTTGTTAGCCTTGTCCGGAGACGATAAATGGGATGGCGTTCTGGCCACAATATGCTTCATTTTTTCGCCAGCTCGAAAAAAAAGATTTTACATTTAATTAAATTGCAAACGATAAACGAGTCCGGAGAACTCACCTGCCTCAACCCTTTGTGTCTTAAAGTAGGCACTGATTGAAACTGAAACTAATATTAGCCCGGGGGCCCTACGACGCCTCTACGCATTTCGCAAGCTGGGAGAAAAGGCTGCGCAGAAAAGCGCATGCTACGTTTACCAACACTGGCACAGTGTGACGCCCCCTCAATTTGTGCGCAGCTTGTGCAAAGTTTTCACATGAATGACTTCCACACACTGAACACACTTAACGCCCTCGCCATTTTTTTCCCTGTCCCGCTGACCCGCTGCCTCTGTCCCCTTGCCTATTGACCCTCGAGGCGGCGTGTTCTTTTCGAGGGTCGTGACAGACGAAACTTTGCGAGCGAAAAGTTTAGATGTATGGCAAACTAATCACTGGCAAAACTGTTACACACACCCACGCAGGCAGCAGCATTGAGGAAAAACTGTGGAAATTTACTGTCCGAAGTGATTAGCTTATAATCTTTTAATATAGTTTGCGTAACTTTATGGCCTTTTTATTATTACTTCTTTGAATAGTTGCAGCAAAGTTGTTGGTTTTCACAGATGTCGCAATTAACGTGTCGCAAGTCAAAGTTCAACGGGATGACGGGGTGTGTGAGGGCAGAATAATAATCAGCAAACAAGATGAAGCGTGAAGCAGACCATGTTCGTTAAGTCCGCCTACAGGGTATCTTAGCTGGTACTACTCGCTATGCACGCAATTCAATCAGATAAAAGTGCGCATATCATTTTAAAGCAATCAATAAATTTGTATAAAAACATAATTGGTTTCTCTGTTTTTTCGAACTTTTAGAAACTGTATAAATAGTATTTCAATTTCATGTTAATTATGCGCAATTAGTTATTGTGCGATTAAGCTGCGCATTATTAGGCAAAATGTGGCGATAATTAATGGCATGCAAATGATTTGAATTAATGCAGCAAAAGACTCGACAAGCAACAATTTTCGAAAATAAATACTCGGTTAATTTGCGCGAATCATATCGCGGGAAAGCAAAAGTTTAATACAAAAAGGGAAAACTTTTTCCATGCAGCAGAAAAGGTACAAATTTTAAGCTTCTAATTAGCATAAAAGCGTAATTGAAAATTAACTGAAACAAAATATATTATGCGAATTACGCGCAAGTGGGTGGGGTGGGGATCGACGGAGGTGCAGGTGTAATATGACCTGCACACACACACTCACACACACATAGTCGTTGTTGCTGCGAATATTTTAATAAATATTTATTTTTTTAATAGAAGGTAACTTTTTCGCTCGCTTTGAACTGAGCTTGCATTTCACTTGTGTTTATTTACTTGGGACTTAAATAATTTTCATTCCCGAAATGGATTGGGTTCGGCATTTCGGGCCTTTCATTATGTACGGTAAATACGGTAATTTGCTAAATCTTTGTTGAAAACCCATCTAATCCCCGTTTCTCGCACTCATCATGCTTAGCGTTTCATTAACATCTCGTCTTGTAGAATTCTGAAAACTTTTTTTTATACCAAAACGTAATTTCCGCGCAACACATTCACAATGTCTTTATCGCGGCTGAGTAGCGCAGTTAACTATAGTACACTTTGCTCACTCTGTTTACCCGCAGACCCTGTCACCTGCAGCTCCGCCCCCGGTCTGGGCAACAACTCCGGGCGCAGCAGTGGCGCAGAGGCGCAGTTAACGACATTGCCCAGATCCACTTTGCCAGATAGGCCAATGACAACACAAAACGATCTAATTACGACGGCCAAAAACTCAGCAGCAGCAGCAGCGACAGCAACAACATTGCCAACAACGAAAAAGCCAACAGCAGCAGCGGCAACAACACCTACAACAATTGGCACAGGCAGCACGACTCCAGCCACGTCATCAACAGCTCCGACGATAACAACTAGGGAAGCGCTGGTGGGAGTGGGAGTCAGTAAGTCCGCGCAAATTGAGCTAACCGCAAAGGCCACAGCAGCGTCGGCATCGGCGTCGGCGTCGGCGTCGCCTCCAAAGCAAACACTAACTACAACAACACAGCCCACAGCAACCGCGCTGGCAACGATGTTCATATCAACAACTTATCCGACTTCAACAACAGTGGCAGCTACAGCGCGACCGGTCCCAGGGCTGCCGCTGCTCGCGGCCCGCGCGTCCCTGACGTCGGCGGAAACGGATGCCCACGACTCCATTGAAATGGCAACGTCGTCGCTGGCGTCGGGCGAGGAGAATACGCTGTCGCAGTCGCTGTCGGCTCATCCGGACAGCACCGATGCACTGACTAAGGGCTTCTCCATACCCACATTTCTGCCGCCGTTTCCCGTGTTCGCGGCCGCAGATCTGCCCGCTTACCGTGCCGCAGCCGAAGCAGCTAAGGCAGCAGAAGCTGCAGCAGCAGCCGAAGCAGCGGCAGCAGCCGATGCAGCATCAACAATGGCCTCGGAGACCAGTGTCACACTGACGCCGGAGCAGGAACGGCAACAAATGTTTAATGAGCAACATTCGTACTTGGCCTCCCACAACGGGCAACTGGAGCCCGGCCAGCTGCCACGCAGAAATCTGACAATGCCCGTGCTCAACATTACAGCGCAAATGGGAAATCACGCGTACATGCCATGTCAGGTGAGTGTGCGAGCTAAGCGGGTTCGCCCGAGCACAATCTTGATGCCCAGCCAAGCCCCAAAGGCAGGCCCAGTGTGCAGCGGGGCAGGACTAAATGTGACACATACGGTGTGTGTATGTGTGTGGCAAAGGAGTGTGCGGTGTTTCCACTTAACATATGCTGGCACTTTAAAGTGCTTGAGCTGTGCCTGTGAGTTAGACAAATGTAGTCAATTAATACGGATTCTAGGAGCAGTTTCCAGTCACGATTAGCTGGCTAAATGGGTTACCTCTGCAGCAGGTGCTCTGCTTTTTTAAACGTATTCAAGAAAAAGCAAGCAGCTGCTTAGTTTAGTTTAATGTTATACCATGTTTATAGGAATTATATTTAAAGATACATCTTTTAACTGAGCTCGAAATTATCTGTTCTTGGCTCTCAGCTTCACTCTTTCTATGCCTTAGTCTACTTTTCGAGCTGTTTGATCTGCCAAAGTTAAAGTTTCTTAACTTCGAGTAACTTTTCCAACTTTAAATAAATAATATAATTAATATTCTTGCATTTTAATTTTACAGACGCTTCCGCATTGAATTAGTAAGCGACACTGTTAGTCAAAGACTTAATTTAGATATGAAAGTAATTCGCCTTTAGTTGTCAGTTCTGCTTTACGCGTCCTTCTGCCAACGACGCCTGGCAAAAAAAAAAAAATAACATGAAGAAAACTTTGCAAACAGATCAGCATAATTTAATTTGCATATCAACATTTTATTTTGTTTACGTTTATTTTTATGAGGTAAACAAGGCCACGCCACGCGTAGCGAGTGTAGAGTGTACTTATGCATGTATGCTGGAAAACATTTCTGGAATTTACTTTTTTTTCCTATCGAGTTCTTTGGGCTGCCTTTAAGTGTGTCACATGCAAAGCGACCCAAACACACACACACTCGTGTAAGGGGTCTCCCATGTGAATGTGAGGCCTCTCATAATAGCTGTAGCAGTTATGTTGTTTGCTTTTGTACCCTATAATGCTCGTATATGGTATATTGTGCAATATGTACGTATGCAAATAGGCAACTCCTGCTCTTTCCCCATTTTTGCCTGTTTTTGTCTGCCTGTGCAATATATAAATAGTAAGCAGAGCATTGCCTTATCTATGGTCCAGCAAAAACACAGTAGAGTTCCCTTCTACTATTGTGTAGCTACTTATAAGTCTTTCTTATTAAATTATACACATATTTAATATATTTCTTAGTAATATTTCAATTTAATACCCCCATAGATCCATCGACTGTCGGACAAGCCCGTCTCGTGGGTGCGCTTGCAGGACGGGCACATAATCAGCGTGGACGAGACCACGTTCATAGCGGACGAGCGTTTTCAGTCCATATTCCAAGAGGATCACGACTATACTTGGTCACTTCAGATCAAGTATGTGGAGCCGCAGGATGCCGGCTGGTACGAGTGCCAAATGGCCACCGAGCCCAAGTTGAGCGCCAAGGTGCATCTGGAAATAATCAGTGAGTCATCCACACGCATCCATACTAATTATGCCAACTTCTAATCCGGTTTCTCTATCCGACAGCACCCAAGACTGAGCTAATCGGCGATCAGAGCCGGTTCGTCAAGGCCGGCAGCAAGGTCGCCCTGCATTGCATTGTGCGTGGAACTCTCGATCCGCCCAAGTATATCATCTGGTTTCGGGGTCAGAAGAAGATAAGCGAAAGCGATGAGCGTACCGGCTGGTATACGCAATTAGATCGTAATATATTTGGCACAGTGGGCGATAATCAAAATACCGTAAGCTGAGAAAGTTTTACACTATTTAACAAATTAAAAACTGTTAGATTATTATTATTATTGCATGATATTAGTTAAAATTCAGGAACAGTTAGGTGTAGCAAAAGACTTTTAGATATTCGATAGATAGATGTAATATTTAGTGAATATTGTAGAAAAGTGTTAGTCAAGCTATATATATATCATAAAAAGAAGACTATAAGAAATCTAGAATATTTAATTCAAACCGAAGTATAGGGTTTTAAATATATTCGGCACTTTCGAATGCCTCTGCAGCTTATAGTACCCTAAATTTGCACTTATATTTTTTCATGCACAAATCAAGCATATGCTTTATAGGGTCTACTTTTTACATTGCAAACTTGTAGCTCAATTAAATTTACTCTCTGCACAAGCTATCTAGCCTAATTTGAAGAACCGTTATCGAATTTTGTGTACTTAAATGTATTTTAAGTCGAATATCTATGGTATTTCAAACTCCCATTTATGTGCTGCTAATATAGTTATATTAAGTTGTGCAGCATCCAGATTTTATGACATAATAGCTATACAATTTAATGACCTACTGCCTGCCTGCCTGTCTCGTGTTGTAAACGACACTATTTGCGCTTTTCAGTTAGTCAAGTGGTGATATCATAAAGCCTACATTAATTGCAGATCGGCTCATTAATTATACCGTTTGTGCGGAAGGAGGACTCCGGCAATTATACGTGCCAGCCGTCGAACAGCGTCTCCGTCTCCATTGACTTGCACGTCTTAAGCGGTGAGTTGCCCACACAGTCTAGTAGTCCCTCTAAATATGTATGAATTTATCCGGGTATGTATGGCACATTTGGCCCTGCACTACGCTCAGACGTGAGCGATTGCCAGTGCGAGTGCGTGTGAATTATTTTGTCAGCAAGTTAAATGATTCATATTAATTGCAACTGTCGCCACACACACATACTTGCACACAATATTGTACTCATACACACCTATTTCTATTGCCAACAGGTGAATACTCCGCATCGGCTATCATGTCCGGCGTGGCTAAGCGGACACAGCTCAGCACGTTCCTGCTGCTGGCCCTGAGGTTGTTCGGGCTGCTGAGCACCCTGCGAATGCGAGGGATGTGGGGACGGCTGGGACGGACGACGTGACTCGCCTGCTAAGCGCGCCACCCAGCTCGGACTTCAATTATTTGTAAGCTTTGCGCAATGTGCAGTTATATAATTTAGGTTAGAGATTAATTAAAGGCGTCATTGTAAATAGCTGCGAGGGCGGGCTCAGGCCGGGGGGTGAGGGCAGTGCCAGAAGGTAAAACTTTCTATAATTAAGTTAAATGTGAAGGCACACGGACATGCGTGTGACTGTGTTGTAAATTGAAACTTGAATTAAATTTAAATCGAGAAAAAAAAAATAGGTAAACTAATGTCTGTATACATATGCCAGCATATACGATTACATCTAATTAAACTTACTAAGCTGATTTCTATAAAACAAAAGGGGAAACCGTATCAAATCGAATCGAATCAAAGAAACGTTGCCATTTAAAGTTGTGAAAACAGATCAATAATTAGATTATTGTCAACCAACTGAACTTAACCAAAAATCAAATTTAATAAATTCACGTGAAACTCAAGCGTTGTTTTCTCTGATTTATTTTAAAGTATTGTGTTTCGTCGTAGCTTTGAAATCGATAGGTTTTTCGAGCGAAAAAATAACCGAAAAAATATTGTGTTACTTTTTCTTTTTCCATTTGGTGGTATGAAAAGTTATTTTGAATCTATATTGATTGATTTTTTGGTTGCTGCATATATTACTGATTGTCTGAAAAAGGCTTAAATAGGCTTTAGGCTGCTCTTGCGATGTAGTCGCCTAAAAAATCGATCTAATAATTCCCTAAATCTTTTAAAATCCCTTTTGCTTCTGCACTGCGCCTTAATTGGATTTTTACGCAGGTTTTTATATTGATACTTTTTTATGGACTGTTTGTAGAATAATAAATAAGTAGCTACTGATGACAATAGGGTTCTGAAAATTGGATACACTCACCAAAAGCATAAAAGACATTCCGGCGGGATATGCATACATAATTTAATATTTTATGGTAATATTTTCGAGTCCCAAAATGACAACTGGCGACCTAGCCCAACTGGCGAAACGAATACAATTGGTTGTCGAGGGCACAAACCAAATGGCCAACACTTACGAGTATGGTCAGCAGGGGCCCAGAGTGCATAAAATAAAAAACACAGAGCCTTAACCATAAAATGACGAATTTCTGACGGCGACAAAACCGAGGGTGCCAGGCTATAAAGCCTTTAAGGTAGACGCAGACCTCGACTCTATTTTATTGCAGCGGAAATCACATCCTGCTCTCTCCCGCACATCGAGGAATGAAAAGAAATGCGACGAAACAGCACGTAAAATTTGTCGTTTCCCCGCAAGGCGAAAGCAAAGCGTGGCTGAGTGAATGGGTAATTTGCTGAGAAAGAAAGAGACAAAATAAGAGACAAAAACAAGAAAAGCCAAACACGAAACGGGCAGTAAATATTTTCCACTAGCAACCCAAAGCCGATGACTGACGAGCGACTGGCTGAGTGACAGCCCGCCGGGAGGGCAGCATGACGGGATGGGTAAGTGAAAGTGGACTCCTGGCAGTGAATGCATTAGGGCGCAACCAGATGAACAAGTGACACGATGGAAGAATAACAGTCTTACGTACATATATATACATCTCGAGAGCAGCAAAGTGAACTTTAAAAGCGACACTTGGATATTTGGATTTCGCTTTTATTTACTTAAGCAATAACTATTTTTGTATAGAACTCCATGAAGTATCTTTGAAAGCAAGTTGCGCTCACAGATTTCTGATATTCGGTCAATGCAAACCTCAACTTTAATATACTTTAATCAATGCATTCCAGTCTTGCAGTCTTGTAAAATAAATCTTCAATCTTGCTTTGCTTGTCAATACTTTGTACATTCTATGACCGACAAAACGTTGTCCCAGTGTCGGATCGAATTACTTAAAATAAGTTTAAAAAAGCGAATTGTTCGGGAGAGCAGCAGATACTTTGCTATGACAACTCAAGCGACTGAAATGAAATATCGTAAAATATGATATACCTACTCGCCTTTTTCTCTTCTTTCGCATTTACTGTCTGCTTTTTCTTCTTTTTATGAAACAATTTTCATGCACTTTAAAGGGGTATATCAACTTGTGTTTCAAGCAGGTAAAAGGTGGCACCAAAAGTATAAAATAATGTTTCTAGTATGCTTCGTCACGCATACCATCCTTGTCAAAAGTTATTCAAAATTGTTGAAAGGGTATTTTGCAAGCGCTTTTAGACTTCTTTAACATTTGTGTTGCAAAAAGAAAAACATGAAAAGATGCCCCGAATGACTTGGGCTTTTCTCGTGTCTCCTTTGAGAAAACAACACAGAAAACAACAAAAATAATGAAATATATGGAAAAGACAAAAAGTAATGACGTAAAAATACATAGGAAGCAGAGGCAAGTGCACAAAATGACATCCTGCAGACCAGAGACTTGCCGGTCATCGTGCACCGCCTTTTTTTTTATTGACCATGCCCACCAGCTGCCCGAGTCGTTTAATTGCGTTAAGATTGAGGCTGACTCCCACTTGTCTGCACTTTTCTCCGACTTTTCTCTCCTACACGACTTTTTCCTCCTTCAACTCTTTCGTTACTTTTCTCTTCCATGCGATTTTTTGCTCACGAGATTTTTCGCTAACATGAAATACTTCTCCCATGCAATGTTTCTATCTCGCAACTCTTCTCGCACTGAGATTTTTCAGTTCTGGCAAAGAGGAGTCGGAAGCGGAGACAGGAGAAGTAGCGTTTACATATTTGCTCTGATATATTCTGTGATTCTGAGTTGGGCCTCCTCCTCTGTCCTGACTTACGCCTTCCGCTATCGTACGCCCTGCCGCCCCGACTGTCCGTCACTTCTTGCTCTTGCGGCACTTTTCTGAAAGGCATTTAAGTTGGGTAAAGTATTTTTGGTTTAACTTTTCCGCATGCAGGCTACTCGACCCGCTCCTCCACCCGTGAACTCGCTCTGCCTTCCTGCTTCCCTTGCTGGTCGACTGTTTGGCATGTTTTGTGGGCTGGTTTAAGGTGGCACAGCGCGGGGTGGCCCTTCGAGTGTTTTGTGTCCCAACCGGAAGGAGGAGGGGTGGAGCGGTTTAGTTGTGTTTGCGGTTTCGCATTTCGGCAAACAGTAAATAAGCGAGTACAAGCAAAAGTCCTAAATGTCCAAAGTAAATAAATAAGCGTGGTCTCTGCTCTTGGCCAAAATTGTTGAATGTTGGCTTAAATTCCGCAAAAACTTGATGTAATTGAATAAGAGAACAAAACAAGTAAGTTTCAATCAGTGCAAATAAATGTCGAAAGTAAATAAATTTATATTTGTTTCGTATTCGTAAACTAATTTTAGTTTGTTCTTTTTCTTTTCTTTTTTTCCTCCCCGATTGTCCATTAGTTGGATAGAAAATTGTTTTAACGCTTAAGGCAACAATGGTAAACTAAGGAAAATATTTCCATTTTTAATTGATGGAGTGATGTTTAAATTGTTTTACAAAATGCTGGGAAAGTGTGCAAACTGAGCTTGGCTTGCAATGCCCACAAAAGTGTGCAATACATTTTGATTTTTGTAGCTCGCAGTTTCGGAAACATTTTCCTGAATTGAGCGAACTCGGACTGTATGATGGGCTGAGCAGTCTAGCTGAGATGCCTTTATCGTAATGCATTTGAAACGTTTAAAATTGAAGAAGATTAATGACATTCCCAGGCTGCCAAAGAATCCAATTCGTTTGCTATTAGCATCATCCGCCGTGACAGCAGCAGCAACATCAGCAGCAGCATTAGCATTAAAGCCCAAGCCAGGTGAGTTTAAACAATCCAGCAATTCGGCCTGCTAATGTTCATGCACAGTACAAGGGTGTGTGTGTGTGCGTGTGTTCGAGTGGGTTTAGCTGTGCTGTAGCTGAGCGCAAATGCAAATCATTATCAGGAACATTTGCATGGGGAATGCGTTACGAGGGGGAACCACAATCGACGGCATTCCAAGGCCCAGTCACAGTTGCCGCAGAGTATCAGGGCAGCCCGAATGGCCTATTGGCTGCTATCTGCGGTGCTTTGCGGGATCAGCAGCAGCTGCGCAGAAGGGCTGCCGGGCAGATGACATAGAGTGGCTGCATTTGCTTCTCGTCGGACGCGGCAGCATTGTTATGCGCCGACTATTTGCACTGATGAATTCGCATCCTACCATGTTAGTAATAAATACATATTTGAAATTTGCATTTGCCTGCCAATGTGAATGCGACTGCGACTGCGAGTGGCGAAGGGGCTACCGGAAATCCAATTTGTGGCTGGAATGCTATGCAAACAATTGAAATGAGTGTGAATTGCGAAATGATGGCACTTACAATGAATAACTCATCGCGCGCGTTGTGAACAAGCCCATTTCATGTTGTGTGCGCACGTGGCGTATGCTCAATATTTGAACAGCCCTGCTATGTAAGCCGAAACAGCCCAAAAAGTAAGGCAAAACAACAAACAAACGAGACGGCACAGTAGCTCCTACCCCAACATAAGCCAGAGAAATTCTTTTACCAGAATTCCCCACACAAACTATGGGCCAAAAATGTTCAAGTATACATTATTCTTAACTTTTTGGCATTTGATAAGCCGGCACAACGCGAATTATGGTGGTTATGATTGCGATGATGATGATGATGTTGATGTAAGGTTGCCGATTACAAGTTTGCTGACCACAAATACTCTTAAAGACGAACGAATTGCCACAAGAAAAGCCAGTTTACTTTCAGCTGACTTACACATTAAAAATACTGCTTTTCACTGTTTAATTTCTCTTAGATTTTTTATTAAGCAAATAAAGAAGTTGAGTACTTTATTTGTATTCACGATCTCCAGATCCATGGCTTGACTTACTGTGTTTATGTTGTGTCTGTGTCTGTGTATAAAGCGCGTAACTCTCATCTGCGGCATTCTCGCCTTTTTATGCATCGTTTTTTACTCGGCCATAAAGTTGGCAGGACTTTCGACTCTAATTAAACCAATTGGCGGACAAATTTTAATTAGCAAGTTTCGAGTTTCGACAGCGAAACAACAATAAAAAGTCTGCAACATTTGCGGCATCGTGTTTATTCCCCAAATTTGTATTTATTGAGAGTCGACAACCGACAATTGTTTTAATTTGTGGAAGTGAGGGGCGGCAGGCAGCGTTATGCGTGTTGGTCCGTAGCTAACATTTAAAGGCCAATAAAAAAGCATTCACAAAGAGCAATTAAAAAGCCAATAAGGTGAGCAGCGCCCTAACGAACTTGAACTTGAACAACTTTTTTTTATGGCCTGCCCGTATTTATGTCGAAACATAAACCGTCGATTTTTCGGCCATTTCTAAGTGACAGCCGGCGGCTAAGCTGTTGTCGAAAGTTGTTCAATACCCTGTAGTATGGTAGGCAGCAAAGAGTTGATCTGTGCAGTAAGCAGACATGTTAATTGCTATGCCTAAAAGTATGCAACGAAAAGTGGAGCATGCCATTAATAAATTTATGCGGTTCGCTTTAAAGTATGCTACAATTTTCAAGCGTAAGCATACGCCCCGTTGCACTTAAGAAGTAAATTATGCAGTTCAGTGCTTGAGGAATGGGTATGCCCTTATCGAGCATCCCGTACAAGACACTTTAGCTTGTTATTATTGTCCTCGTTTCTAGAATTTTATGACCTTCTTCAACAAATCTCCGTTTCGGGTTTACGATAGGACAGACCTGTGTATACTTTGTAGCAACTGCTGATGCAAGTGCAAAATTTATATCGCATAAAACATCTCGAAGCTTATACGCTGTTTATCGATAAGATAAAGAAAAAATCGAAAGGGTTTCGCCTTGAGTTCATGGCTTGATGGCTTACAGTCTTTTTTTTTGCCGAATTTTCCAAGAAAAATAAGTGCGCATTCAATTTTCCGAGTTGTTCGAGTCGCGTCGTTCTATTGATACGCCCTGCATGCGGGATGAATGGCCTGGGGTGTCAGGTCGCCGTACCCAATCAGACCAAGTCAATTAATCAATTCAGTTACTAATTTGCTCGCACAATTGTATTTGCCATTGCCGCTGCTGCTGCTCGTGCTGCTGCTGTTTTTTGCTGCTTTTGTCTCTGCTGGATTGCTGCTGTAGGAAACGCCCATACTGGGAAAGTGGGCAACTTAAAGGCGCACAGCAGGCGGAGAGTCTGCTGAATTCAAGAGCACGCTCCTGCTGCGCGTTCTGACAAATAAATGGCCATAATAAAATGATAATAGTATTGGCATCAATCGAATATTGATTTGATGCCAACAACAACAAGTGCGGAAGAAAGCGATGAAGAAGAAGAAGAAGAGCAGCTAGTCCAATAAGAGATAAATGCAATATATTTTTTCCGTTAGGCAAAAACCGAGTCGAATCGTGCGCGAAGTTTCCCAGCTGGGGAGAGGGTTGCGGGAAGCAGAGCTCAAACGCAGCGCAAGCAATTTTCCAATTTAAGCAATTTGTGCCGGGAACAAGGGCCGCAACAAAAAAATGGCACTACATCTGAGGAACCCGAAAAATACTACGATGGACAGTCGGAGATGGCGTCGATAAGTTCGACATGAAACCGACTCGAACAGGGGCTATAAATACATCCTCGATAACTGGGCAGAGAGTCCATGCGCAAAGTGATTTTATTGCTGCGCTCGGCAATAAGATTGCGATTTGTACACTTGATACATATTGAAGGACATAAATATAAACATATTTATTTTAGATTCGAGTGGGCACGTATGTGTCATTGAATTGCTCTTAAGTTGTCAAGAAAGACAAATAACTATTTCTTTTGTCGATAAAATAAAAACGTAATGAGACAAATTCACAGAAATAATGGAAAATTAATCGATGTACTTCGACGCTGTCAATACGCCCGCACCTCGTGTAGAGTATCGCAATCGTCCTTAGCAAATCAAATGGATGTTAGTCGCTCTGACAGCTTGTTTACATCAACAGCTCGGGAAGTCAGGGACGACAACCGGAACGGGAATAGGAATGCGGGGATTTCGATAGGACAGCAAACCAAGCAAAACGAGCCTATGCGGGCGAATTGCGACCAGACCTGATAAACCCACAACTGCCCCCAAAATCGAACCGTTTTTTTCGGCATCGGCCAAACGGAAAGTAGTTAGTAGCCAAATGGCTTTTGCGATATTTGGCAACATGAAGTGGTACTCCCCATCCCCGGCCGCACTCCCTCCATTCTCCGTCCCCTTACTCATGTCAAATGCACAGAAAACAAGTAAAAAGCAAACCGCAGAAAAAAAGCAATGCGAATGCTGGACACGTGTTCCCGAGTCTGGGCAATGGAACTGTCCGAGTCCCGCTTACGGCACACTTTTCAATTAAATATTCCGAGGGTCTTAGCCGTAAGCTTTAATAATTCAAGCCAGAAATCCGCACATTTCATGCAACAAAGAATCCTACATAATTTACTCTACGTGCTGTAAATACGTTGCGAGTATTCATAGCGATATTCGACACGAGTTTCGAATAGTTCGGGAGCTATTCTGATGTTCGATATTTAAAATATTCAAATATTTACAAGCTCTTTTGCTACACTCAGAGTTTAACTCCCATTGTACTTATATTATTCCGCCCCAAAAAGCATGCTACGCTTTTTTATTTAGTTACTGATTTTCAGCTTGCAACTAACCGTCTAGTCTAAAGTTTAACCAGATTTAAGGCTTGTCTTCATCGTCCAATTTGATTTTCAATGTGAATCCATTTTCCCTGGAAGCGAGGCCTTTACGCTTGGGACTTGCCTGCCACACCAAAAACATTGTTTGCATTGGCAAACACAGAACAAAGATATTTACAGGGATAATTTGAATATTCGCGGGTAAAGGTAAATCACGCAGTGATCGGATTTGGACGCCAGCACTCTGCTGCGGGCATACAACATACATAATCCGTAATAATGTGCAAAACAAAGTAATAACCAGACACAACAAACACTCGAGTGCCGTGCGACGGCGTGTAGTGATACGTTTCGTTATGCTGGCAGCCTTGACGAGTTTTCCGACATTCTCGAAATTTGCGTTTTGTTTGCGGATATGGCGCCTTTGGAGCGCTTTTTTTCCACAGCGACGCCCAAAAGCCAATAACGTCGCGAATTTCGCTGCTGAGGCTGACGCTGACGCTGATGGTGACAACCACTGACATGCCCCACACACGCCACACACACACACACAAGCACACACGACCACCCACGCTCTATACGCGTTGCCCGCGGCCGCTTCGGAAGATGGGTTTGTGGTACAGAGGATCCGGCTTGGGAGGGATCCGTGTGCGGGCACGGGTCCAGCGCGCGGACGCGGACGCGGACGGCGCTGAGCAAGCCAGAAACAAATTTGGCACAGTGTCACACGTTATTGGTTTTGTGTCGTTTATAGTGTATCGATTTAACTGCCTGCACGGCGACCCGCTGAGCAGCCTGCAGCGGCCTCCGGCGTTTGGTTGCAGCTTGTTTTGGTTCCGCTTTTGTTTTGTATTCGCCCCGTTTTTTTCTGTTAAATTTGGCTTTTGGTTTTCCTCTTTTTTATGTCGCACACCCAGTAAAAAAGGAATTAAAGGGGGGTTATCAGAATCATTAGAGGAAAAGCCTCATTAACAAGTTTCAGTATGCTTAGAAACTCTACTATAATTTTATATTATTTATATCAACCACATTGCTTTCTATATCTTCTGGCGCCCCCCGACGTGATACATGTGCCAGCAACTGCAGGGTATCCCGGAGTCAAGTGTCATTCGCATTTCCAAAACTTGTTTGTATTTTTGTGTAGAGCCTGCAACTCGTTGTAGTTGTCAGCGGCAGCACTCGTTGTTCTTGTTGCTCTTGTTGTTGTTGCTTGTGGCAGGAAATTATTGTATGCAAACATTAAATTTTTAATAGGACTCTCGTTGTTTTTGCCAACCCATTGCCATTCTTATTCCCCTTTTTTATTGTCCTCTCTCTTTCTCTTTGCTCGCTTTGTTACGCGCTCCATGTAAAGCTAAAGCTGCGTTAAATGCCAACAACAGGAGAAGCAACAACAACAGCATGACAAACCCGTGAAAATTCGTCTTGGTTTAAGGCAAGTTTTGATTTTGTTTGCCCTGCAATTGTCGCTCACTTTGTGCGACATTCAACCGTTTTTTTTTTATTTGGTAATTGTTTTCGTCGCCATTGCTGTGATTATTTTTTGTCGCATGCCAGCAGTCAATTATTTAATTGTATAACACATATAAATCAAACAGCTGGGGGCATTGGCTGCTGTTGAAATAAAAGTGGAGACTATATAAAAGGAATTCCTTAGTTGGTATTAGCACAGTAGGGGAAAGAAATATATTTGTTGGACCTATCACAACCGCTGCCAAATAGTTTTCCGTAGCTAAAACTGAGTCTGCATATTTTTCAGGTCAATTTTAGCTAATGGTAATTTTAAATAATTATATGGCCAAATGAAAGTGTAAACAAGCACTTTCCTGGCACACGTAACTGTTGACCAACTTCTGCTGAAATTAAATCATTATTTTCATTCGATTGTTTCATTAGCGAGGCGGGGAAGGAGATGCTGTCCTTGGCGAAAAGTTTGCGATCCGGTTGTAGTTCCAGTTGCAGTTCCAGTTCTAATTAGCGCACTCGAGATATTCAACGCTCGGCGCAATTAAATGGACTTTTAAGCGATGGAAGAAGGACTTTAATTACTGTCGAGCTGCTGCTGCTGCTGCTGATGCTTCCACAGTTGTTGGTAACTTCATTGGGACAACTGAGCCAGCAGCAGCAACAACAACAACAACAGCATGCAAAACAACTTAAATGACGGCCAAGTTTTTGGTAAACGGCAAACTTGCCTGGCACAAATTAATCATAACTTTGCAGAGGCGGCTGTTGCATTCAGCTGCTGGCGATTTGGAAATGCAATACGAGTAGTTGTCCCCGTCCCCGTCCCCGTCCCCGTACCCCTGCACTTCCCGCCCTACCAGCACAACCATTAAAAATGTGTTAGATTTTTGTTTGCCTCGGAGTGCAGATACACAGCACGTCCCCGATTTGCATATACATCGTGTACCGACTCTCCCCCTCTGCAGTCCGTCCGCGCGCCGTCCGCCTGTCAGTTCAGTCCAATAAATTTCAGCCGTGCTTCAACATTTATCAAAGTGTGCAAAACTTTGAGCTGCTGCAGCTGCGCATTGGCACCGGAAAACAATCCTTTAGCCATCCTTTCTTCGCCAGGTGAAACTTTAGTTAGATGCATAAAAAAGATGTTAAAAAGCTTGCCTACATACACCCCTGGGTGTCATTGCCAGAGCGCAGCATGCCGAGTTCTCGGCAGGTTGCAGCAAGGAAAGTTTCACTAAACCCAATGACAACCTGGCAAATGGGGGCTTAATGTTGGGAACACATAGATGACAAGTCTATTATATTAAGACTTAGTTGTCAGAATGCTCTTGTGTATCACTAATGTAAGTAATTACTGAAGATTCCAGTTTAAGTGATCCGTGTCTACCACTACAGACTCTAAGGAAAACTCTCTTGTAAATCTACCTTTTCTTACAGGCAATTTGAAATATAATATTCAATAGAGTTAAGCTTTAGAGTTAATTTTATAAGCTTAAATTAAATTAAATTAATTAATTCAAATTCAACTGCTATTATACTGCTTGTTACTCAACTGCTTGCTGTTTGCTACAATACACTGCTTGCCACTTTCATAAGTACTCTCAAAAGCTTTGTGCTATAAAATGACATAGCAGCCAGCTTTAGTTGCTTTACCTTTTCTGTTATGTCAAGCGGACTGTTAAGCTTTGTTGTTGTTTCCAATGCAAAAAACCAAGCAGTGCTCTCACAACTGTTAATGTTCAACTGGCGACAAAGCAAGCAGTTTATCATTCACTGTTATGTTGCTATTTCCAAAGAAGGTTTTACTAAATCCTAAAACTGTTAATTATAAAATAGTCTGTTAATGATCTATTAAAAAGTGTTTTTAATATTTCGGAAAATACTACTAATTAATTAATTAATTGCGCTACGGCAATAAACAAAATGCCACAAAGTCATTTGATGTAAGATTTTTATTTCGTTTTGTTTCCTCGTAATGGCGCGTTTTGAGAAACGCAACGTATTGCGATCGCGTAGACAAAGGTAAAATAAATAAATACAGAATTGTTAAATAAATAATATAAATAGCTAAGACCTAGTTTGAAGTAAGCACATACATAAATTAATTTAATTTAATTTACTTTAAGGAGTCCAGTCGTAAGCACTAACGAAGCAGCCAACGCCCTAGACCTCGTTGCACTCCAGATACAGTTGGCGACAGTCGAAGCCGGAACGCCCCCGGCGTCCAGCATCGTAGAGGTTCTCGAAGCTGCCATTGCTGCTGCGTCCCAGCACGTAGCTGGTGGCATAGCTGCAACGGGAAGGAAGCGAGATTAGTTCAGCTACACTCACAATGAACTAGGAGGGGGAGGGAACTTACGATCCCAGCTGGCAGAAGATGCTGCTGCCACCGATCTCGCGCACACAGTCTGTGTTCGCATCGCACATGTAGCGTTGCATGCACTTGTCCTCCGAGTTGCGGTAGGTGCGCACGTAGCCCTTGAAGAGGGCGATTCCCGCGACGGCTGCATCGCTGACGGAGTCGCGTTTGCCCAGGGAACGGGCGGTCAAGGAGCGGTGCGAGAAGGAGGTCTTCAGTGCGTCCAGCAGATTCATCACAATCTGTATGAACTGTGGAGGGGAGCGTCGAAAGTTGGTTTGGTACATTTGCAGTTGGGCGTGGCAGGGGTTGGGGCGTTTGGGCAAGCATTAGTCAATTAGTTTTGCATTGTTTGTGCCAACTATGGTAAAGTTAACTTTGCAGTGTGAGTGTAAGTGTGTTCGATGTGAGTGTGAGTGTGCGTGTGTGTTGAGTGTATGAGTGTGTGATTGTGTGAGTGTGCTTGGAACTAATTTACATTGGCTACACTTTGCAACAGGAAATGGGAACCCGATACATGTCTCAAAGAAATCAAAATGCAATTTATCGATCGACCTGTCAGACTCGTTCGTCTCAAGCACTTGTTGTCCAGTTCGAATTTAGAAGACATACCCAAAAGATCTACAACATTGTGGCGATTGCATTTGCATCGAAAGTCAACAGATACATGCGCCAGTTACCAGTTGGTGGCACTGGGAGCGGTATCAGACACCTCTCGGGCACCTCAATTCTGTGTTGCACAGTGCATTCAGTGCGTTTGATCTGTGGTGGAAAAGCAATAATGGTTTTACCTCGCCAGCTTGCTTGGCCATCGAGTTGACTTGATCTGGATCTCTGGTGCCCAACACGGACGACAGCACAGCCGCCAAGATGCCCTGTGCGAATTGGTTTTAGGTAGAGGAATAGCAGGAAATTAAAATAACATAAAAACAAGAGAACACAGAGCGTGTGAGAGAAGGCCAATCACCATATGAGTATAATTACAATAAGTACGGTAACACAACTCAATAACAAATGGCACAAAAGCAAATGAGAGAGAGCGTGGAATGATGAAGCTGAGGTTGGGGCAAATTACCTGCATGGGGGAACCGCCGTTGTCGACCTTGTCGATGCCGTCGCTGGGCGCGCCGCCTCCCAGGAGTGTGTTAATTATGCGCAGACCTAAAGTGAAGCATAAATTATAATTAGAACGCCATTTTGGTTGAATTACCCTGCTTCACTTACCCATCGAGATGACATTGGCCCACGGGCTGCCGCCGAGTCCGATGGCACCGTCCACATCGTCGGATT
This sequence comes from Zaprionus inermis, assembly GCA_018151445.1. Classification (NCBI taxonomy): domain Eukaryota; kingdom Metazoa; phylum Arthropoda; class Insecta; order Diptera; family Drosophilidae; genus Zaprionus; species Zaprionus inermis. The sequence goes on along the minus strand of JAECXD010000673.1, from coordinate 2,314,531 downwards.
TGGTAGGTGCATTGGCGGCGCCGTTGAAGAACATGGTCATCACAGTGGACAGCATGTTGGACCAGGTAAAGCCGCCGGGACCGCCCACGCTCTCCTGTATCTGATTACCCTCAATGTCGTCCTCAATGTCATCGAGTGCCACCTTCTTGGAGGCATTTGGCTTGACGGCGAACTTGCGTCCGCTGCTCTCGGGGCGGTAGACGGGCGACTGTGGTTGGCTCAGCTGTTGTTGCTGTTGCTGTTGCTGCTGCAGCTGGTAGACTTCTTGCTGGGGATAGGCATAGGTGAGCAGCAGGCAATTGCTGGCCACGATGGAGAGTAGCAGGTATGCGTTAAGTTTGCGTTGATCCAACATGTTGCTGCTACAAAGGGAAAAGCAAATCAAGTTCGCACCATGAGTCTTTCGTTTGTGCGCATTTGTTGTGCCCTCCTTCTGCCTACTGCGCCATTGCTAAGTCTTAAGAGACCCGCATAACACTTTCACATTAATATTTCATAGACGAGTTGCTTGAACCCAATCACGATTCGGCCACGTTCGTACCCTGCGCCACGTGCAGTTACATGAGCTGCTTGGCCTAATTGGGTGGCCAGTGCTGAGGCGTAGAGGGGGATTGTAAGCAAACCCCATAAGTAAGAGAGTTAATATTGACTACTAAATTAAATGGGTTTCTATTTTTGCTCTAAGACTAGAAAGTCATGAGATAAATTCATTTATCAGGGTAAACTTTCAAACTTTTGTTGGAATGTAAATATTAAGTCTCATCGGGAATATGATAAAACTTTTCTGTAATTTTTAACTCTACAATAAAAATACTAAAAGTTCAAGAAGCTAAGCGAGCATTGAATGAAATAATTCACACGCCGCCAAAAAGAAAGGTTTGTTTCTTTGGAAGGGTCATTTTCCCCGAGAAAGTCACATTGGGCGCAATTAAGAAATGCAAACCATTTCCAAAATACTACTAGTACTAGAGTAGATGCTATATATATGCTTATATAGTATATATATATTTATACTTGTGTACTTGTCTGGAAACTAGTCTAACTGCCCGCAATTAAAGCGGCCGCCAGTTTGGGTCAAACTGAACCTGTTCGCCCGGGTGGGGGCATATTCACAAGAGTATGTGCGTGTGTGAGAGAGGAGGAGAGAGATAGAAAGAAAAGCATAGAAAGAGAGAGAGTGTGCATGGCAAGAAAGCGGACGAGACAACGAAATTGGTCAAGACGGGGAAGCCTAAAAAGACAACACCCAAGAGATGGCTTCATTAAAAATGAAGTGGAAGCCAGGAGACTACAACTAGTACTAGATGAATGTACGCCGTATATACATAGACACATCTTGATGAACATGTATATGGTACTTTAGAAAGCAGCCGCAAATTATGGATAGTTGGCTGCTTGGCAAGGTGGCAATTGCAATTAAATTCAAAGACTTCCTGAGCCTAACTAAGTGACTTAGCCGAATATGTGTGCCGATGTTCGAATGGAAATTCGTTGGCAGTAAGAGAGGGAAGAGAGGGAAGAGAGGGAGAGATAGTTAGAGGGAGAGGCAGAACAGTTCCATGGGATGGTCTGCCATTTGAGCAATGTGGAACCAGTTCTTGCGGTACATGCTCAGATGTCATGCAACATGTTACCGTTAAAATAATAATGAAAAGGCCGCAGCTAAGAAAAGCTGTTGCCTCTCGAAGAATGCCAATAAACTAAGATAGATAAAGAGCGAGAGAGAGCAAGAGGGATGGAATGAGTTGGTCACGGGACATGCGATTGCATTGATTTCCATTTAATTGTCCGTCCAGCTAGGCGCAGTGGAAGCCGTTGCCAGCGGCACTGGGAAATAGGCCAGGCGAATGGGTTAGCTTGATCCACTCACTCGATCGGGCTTATCGTGCCAGCGTAATTCGTTTTGCACATATCTTGGATCAATCGTTAATCATCGTTTAGGGGATTTCATCTCGAATGAGATATGTGTGTATTTGAGCCAGATATACTACTGGTTTGCTAGATGATGGAGCTGGAGATATAACATGCTCCTCGCTTTTCAAATTATTGCACCTATGTAAATTTAGAAAGCGGCGAGCTGGAGAACGTGCAACATCACTTTGAACTGGACTCAGCTTGTCATGGGAACATTTGATGTTATTCCTCTCCCCCCTATCCCGCCTTAACGGCAATCTCTCTTTTCTGGGCTACGTTCATTTCAAGTTGAACCTGTAGTAATGATCTATCGGAGTTTGGCTCACACGATGGTGTCAATGAGGCAATTAGCCAAGGTTGTGCAGTTATATGAAGAGCGGAGCAGTAAAATATGGGCGAAAGAACGTCTTCTTTAACATGATGGAGTATTCTTCAAATTTTATTCTAATATACTATGATGCAATGTACTATACGCATGGAAGGAGAATTCTAGATGGCCGGATAATATTTAAAATGATAAAGAAAAGCAATCACGTGAATAAGAGAAAAGAGACTTTGTTTATAGATAAATGTATTTTCTTGTACAGCTATTACATATTTAAGATCTTTACTATATTAGTCTAAAATACCAATTAATATAACATCCTCCTACTTAACTTAAGGATAAAATATACTGGTAATTCTTACAAACTTATTTTCTAGTTTCCTTTAGATATTTCATGTCTACAAGAAGATAAAAGATCTCAAAGTTAATGTCCTCTACTCTTTAATTCTGCTCCCTCGCACACATGCTCCTTCTCTCTCTTTCAATTTGTGATATAATATTCTTGCAGTATTTGCATTCATTGCCCTGCCCAGTTCGGCATGAGTTCATTCGCGTGACTATGATTGGAACAGTAGGCAAAACTGTTCCCATAGCTATTCGCAATCTTTTCGCTCAAGGCACGCGACTTTTACTTTCACGGCCAGCGAAATTGGCTTAAGTTGGGCAATTAAATTGCGCTCGTTAGGCGAACGAGTGGAAATATATAAAATAAACTTGGTCACTAACAATGTCCGATAATATAGAAATTAATTCGCTCATATTCGTCGACAAGCCGCAATTACACTTCGAGTTTAAAATACAATTGCAAAGAGGACTGGGGCAGGGAGGGAGATAAAAAAGAAAGTGTAGAAAAACCACAGTAAACACAACACGCGTCGAATGGCACTGGCACTGAATGGGAGCGGGAACGGGGCACGGGATTGGGTTAGTTCTTTTTGCAATGTGTAAACGAAATATCACCGCAATTTATACATATTTTTTTTCTCCTCCACTTTCGAAGGTGCATTTGCGTTTCATTTTGTTTTCAATGCGGTCGGGTACGATGGCCATGCAACGCCCCAGCGCATACACAGTCCAAAGAGTGAACGCAAAGATGAGAAAGCGCTCTGTTCGCGACTCTTTGGGCTCTTCGGAGATTACCTTTCGCTGAGCATGGACCCTGAATCATTCTGTGTGCTGCGCATTAAGAGCTAGATTATTTCCGTTGTGTTGACTGTTGTTTTGGTTGCCGACTCTGCAGACTTACAGCAACAACTGTGACCAGTCATCGCCATCGACTGGTTTGCGGCGAGAGAAACTCGGCTCGCTTGACGCTTTGTGGCGTTTCACTTTCTTTTCGCCAAGAATTCGAGTACCTTTTGGGTTTATTGACCACTGACTAAATATATATATGGTATGTGTGTGTGTGTGTATATGGGAAATCAAAAGTAAGTCACGGCAGGCTGCAGCTGAGAGTTGAACTTCGACTGTGAGTCCCGTCGGCTTGGACGCTGAACTTTCGAGCAAGTTCGTGCCTTGAGTCTTTCGTTTCGCCACTCGACTTGGCACCGCTTGACGCGTTTAGCCACACTGCGCTGCATTTCAATGCGATTTGGAAAATGCGACATTTTTATCGACACGATTTGGTAATGTCGCGTCTCTTCTTCTGTTCACAAATTACCAACGCATCGACGGGAAGTGACGCAATCGATGGCGATGAGCATAATCGAATATGATCGGATTTGCATACGAATCTCGAGTCGCGGTCTCGCGGGGGAAGTGCACTGTGCACAGGCTAGATGGAAAGTTGCATGTGTCATGCAACAGTTGCAACCGATGCTGCTGCCGACATTAGTTTTACTTTTACCTGACCTCAATGGGTGCAATAAGCCTATAATGTTTATAAGCCCCACGCACGAAAGCAGAACAAATTGCAACCAAAACTCCGCGACTGCAGGCACCGTTATTATTATAGCCAAGTTTGCCAGCCAGGTGCAGCAGCAGCTGATGGCCAAATTGCCGCTGTCACAGTTAGCTTGACAGACACAGCCCCGAGAGAGCTGCATAACTAACGGCAGCTGCATGTTATATGCTTACAGAGTGTGAAAATTATCGAAAGAGTTTTTGGAACCACTCTGGAATACACGAGTATGGCGGGTATCGCATTCAATTGCGACTAATTGGTTCGAGTGTAATTAGCGGAATTACTGGCTGAAGTGGAGTAACGGTTAGTAGAGATTAACATACTTAGGAAGTGTGCAGATAATTACGGCTGTGATATTTAGAACATTTCCAATTCAGATCCATTAGGGATAGACTTGGGTAACTGTGTTGAGACCCACAGATACTGCAAGACGTATTTAAGAAAACATTCTTAATCCTAAATAATCTGAAGTTCGTATATGTTGATTAATGTTTACTTAAGTCATTGCCCCAAGCTAATCGCTCGAAGTGTGTTGGCTCTACATTGAATTTCTTTTTATCTCATGATGTATTTTTTGTTATAATAAAATATTAGAAAAACCATCTTGCAATCTAGCTGGCATGTGTGCTTCTTGGCAGCGAGGCGTAGCTTGAGAAATGAAATAACAATTTAGCGCTCACGAAATTTATCGAACACGCTTCAACAGTTTCATGAAAAACTTTCACCTCCAACACGGCGAACAGCAACAGACAAGCCGAGTTGACAACGTAGAAGCCGCAAAATACCAACGAAACCAACAGCAACGGCAACAACAACAACTACAAAACGCCACATGAATGAAAGTTACAAAAAGACTTGCTTTAGGTAGGTAGAGGCAGAGCCAGGCCAGGCCAGGCAAGGCAAGGCAAGGTAAGAAATTGAAGTCAAAGTCATGGAATTTGTAAGACAAATTGGACAAAGCAATGCGGTTTGAAAATGGGTTAAGGAATAGTGACAGATAGACAGACAGACAGACAGACAGACAGACAGACAGACAGACAGATAGATAGATAGACAGACAGATAGACACACAGTCAGCCTGGCAATGTAAATAAACAAAGAGCAAAAACTTTGTCTTTGTGGCCAATTAATAATGAATAGAATAAACATTGAATTCAGCATAGAAATCGAGCGAGTGCTCCGCTCTGGCCACAGGCAAAGGCGTTAATTGGCAGGCACTCCCTCCTCCCGCCCCCTCCCCGCACTCGACGCATAAGCTCACTCTCATGAGCGAGCGGAGAATTGGTGTGGGCGAGGGCTGTGTAGAATCAAGGCCACAAAAACGACCGCATGGTGTGTGTTTGCCTACGGTTGCACAGGGGGCGGGAGGGAGTTGAATTCTTTTGGGCCACGCAACTGACTCACGAAATTGGGTCAGTGGGGTGGCCTAAGCCCGTGCTCGTGTTGGACAGTGCAGCCAGCAGTTCGAGGCATGCGGCTTGGGGCTTGGCTCAATGCACATTTCCATACGGCGTCAGCAGTCGCTTGAAATGGTCGTCATGGCAACCGTGTCTGTCTATCTCTGCTGCGCTCTATTGACGAGCTTGTCTGTCTGACTGCCAGTCTGTATGTCTGTTTATCTGCCTGCCTTTCTGGCCTGCTGCCCGTCTGTCTGCTCGTCCATTAATCGGTGCGTGAGGTTTTTGTGTGCTTTGCTTTTTCATGCAAAGTTGTTAACTCGTTTAACAGAAAATTCTTTTGTGCCACGACGGTTCTGTTATTTCTAGCGGCCTGACCCGAATTATACTCGCACAGTTCTGTAAATAACTTTCCAATTCCCCAAATACGTGAATACCTATGTCAATGAAATTTCAATTGAATTCGATTCAATTTTGAATGAATCTCACACGACGATAAGCCATCTTGCATATGAATTAATCTCAAGATTTACACATGCTGCAAGCATCCAGAATGCGCTACGGAAGTCGTTAACTGCATTATTTATGCCATTTAGGGAGAGAGAGAGAGGAGGAAGCACACATAAATAACACACGCCACAGGGCTGTATTGGTCGCCCTTGTAATCACATGCAGTTAATTTGGGACATAATTTGCGATGTCATGGGGCGATAAGCTGCCTCTCTGCCCTTTGCCATTTGACTTGGCTAACAAATTAAAGGGCATCGAATATGTTATCGATAAGTGAATATACATAAATATGTGCGACTAAACCAGTCCTGTTGATTATTTAATTATTGTTGTTACTACAATTCTTCATTGCTCTAGAGTTAATTACCTGCACTACTCTGTGATGTGCTTAAGATCTCTATTATATTATTAAAACCTGTGGAGGTACTGAGCCTGCAAGTTCATAAATTCAATACTTCACATTAATGGTAATATTTAATATTACATTATTGCATCAAGGAGAGCGAATTCGCTTTTCACAATTAACTTAATCAATAACTGACTATTTCTAAGTATTTCTTTAGTATTTTTCTGCAAGCTCTCAGGCTTACATATATCTCTTTTATTCCCACTTTGAAACTTACCTCTGGCTTGCTCTTGCAGTTTGCGTTTTCCAAATGAAACTTTAATTAGAGTTTTGCACAGAAATCACGCTGATGTCGTGACTCGTGATACGTTCACTTGCACAAAAATTGGCTCGGACACGCGATTGTCAAAACACAATTCACCTGTTGCACTGCAATTTGCGTTGCGTTGGAGGGGGCACAATTAATATTGCTGTCTCTCTCTCTCTCTCTGCTCTCGAATAACTTTCGTTCGGTTTGCTTTGTGGCTGTTGCGAGAATCGTCGAAATTTCACTTCGCGTTGTTGCTTTTACTGCTGCTGCTGCTGCTGCTGCTGCTGTTGTCGCTGTCTCCGCGCTGCTGTCGACGTCTGAAACGGCGATCGCCTTGAACTTGCCTTTTTATAGGCTGACCCATTTTTGGCGAAGAAATGCAGCGACTGCGACTGCGACTGCGCAACGCGTTGTCGAACATGTTCGAAGCGCGGTCGAACTTGCCGGAACGTCGCGTTGTTTGCGTCGTTCGCGCTTGCGCGCAGCTGTCGCGTCTGCCGTCGCGTAATTATAATTACCTGTTCTTCGCCTATGCCGCCGCTTCTGCTGCTTCTGCTTTGCGCTCTTAGCCGCTCGCTCGTTTATTACCCATTGTTGTTGATCTGTGCGTGTTAACGGCGCGCTTAATGCGTGATCTACCGTTAAAAGTACCTGCTAATCGCTGTCAAGGTTTCGTTTTCGTTTGTGTAATTTCCCCGATCATCAGTTACCTCGTCGTCGTCTTCTTCTTCTCGCTTTGTTCGGCCGGCGAGCCACAGCCATTACTCAGGCACCTTTGTTGACGCTGATGCTGCTCGCAGCTGACCTTGACTAGGATAACTTTGCAGCCGCTGACTGATCGAGGGTGCAGCTCACTTATGGCTCCGTTATTAATCATGGAATACCGAGGGGAACTATGTGAGTCTGCGAAAAAATGAACAAAGAATATATATTATTTAAACTTCTACTATTTTTACTGTTTAGATGTGATATATATTGATTTAACAATAAGTTTGATAAGTCAAGTGTGTGTCGTCCTCAACAAACTGATGGTTTTTGACTTAGTTATGGCTGCTGGCAAGCGCTGTGAGAAGAATAAAAGTTTTAAGAGCGGATATTTAAAATAATAAAATTAATGAATTTAAATATATTTAACACTTTCGTCTGGCAGAAATAAATAAATCTTTTTAAAGGTGTGAAAACTTTCTACGCTGCAAATGCTTTTTAATTGGTTGCATAAACAAATAGAAAGTGGAAAATGTATGCAAAAAAAAACCTTTGATGCGCTTAGCTCGAGGAAATGGGAAAACACTTTAAAGGATTTTCGCCAGCAATCAATGAAATTCGCAAGGAAACGCAACGAGCTAATGCAGAAGTAGGAGTGTGTGTGTGTGTGGGTTAGTGAGCTTATGCTTATGTGTGAGTGCGAGTGTGGGTATTGTGCCCCGTGTGGTGTGTTTGTTTGTCAAGGGCAGCGGGCAGTGCTGCATGCATACAAATGCCTCGGGCCAGCCCGCACAGCATGTGGCAGCGCCTTGTGCTGAGAAGGACAGAGACGTAGCGAGAGAGAAAGAGAGAAAGTCTCTCGCTTCGTCTCCGCTCGAGCGGGCAGTTGCTGCACACGTTCAAAAAAGTTAAGCTGCTCGAGCAAAAGTTTACCCAGCTGCCACTCGGATTGGGGCCCCGTTTCGAAAACCCTTTCGAAATCAAATCTGAAGCTGGAAAGAAAATGGGGAGAAAGACAAGTCAACCCCGTCCAGACAGGGCTGCATAGACCGGGCTGCATTTGTATGTGTTTACGTTTAGTTGTATTCGATTTGCATAGCAGATTCAGGCAGAGATCTGCCAGTGGACGGCGGGACAGCACACCCAAATCAATGCCAACTGCCGGGGCAATCAGCATGCCGCCAGCTACGCCTGCAAATCCACTGGCAGTATAGTGGGCGCCCTAAACGCCTTACATGTCGGTTATTAAGTGGTCTTAAAGCCGATTGCCCCACTGTACGTGTGTGCGTGTGGAGTGTGTGTTTGCACTGGCGTTGCTTATTGAATAAATGTGGTCGGACTTATGCAAATCCGACCGCCCACTGCCACCGGACCTGCTGCCATGTTTACGCTCGCAGCAACCTGACCATTTGCCATCTATAGCGTAATCCGGCCATAATTGTTCAACATTTGTTATCTAAACTGTGACTGCACTGCGACTGCGACTGTGACTCGGGAATCTGTGCATATCTCGCTAATAATTTGCAGAATGCATTCGCAAATACAAACTCTGCTGCGTATTTGCATACATTCTGCACATTAGCGTAATTATTTCTGTGTCAAAACCATGGGCCACTACAACAATGGCAACAACACACTGCCCTGTGTTGGCCCGGCTCATAAATTGGCAGCTTATCGCGCCGCGAGTGCTGCTTATTGCTGCTCAAATATGGTTTACCGAATTTCAATCGCTCGGCTCCTCCATGACGAATTTGTGGCCCACAGCTTGCACATAGTTTTCAGATAAAGTCGATAGTTCGAAATTGTTTTGTTTAGCTAGAGATTAGTTGGGCGAATTGTGCGGAATGTGCAGATACAGATGGGGAGAATGTAACTACATTATTAGAATATGTAATTGAACTTTGTGTGCACGCAACAGGCAGCTGGAGGCGTGCAGATGCTGTAAAATATGTTGATTAATTTGAATCGGCTTCACTCAAGGGGTAGTAGGTAAATAAGGCAGAAAGAGGCTTCGCCCACACGGAATTAACTAGATATTCTTGAACATCTTAAGCAGTCAAGCCCATCTGTTTACATTAATTAGGTTAAATCATTAATTTCCTCAATCTGCTCACATTTTGCTTGTGAATTGAATTTATAAGACTTACACAAAATATACACAAAATACACTTAGCTTAAGCCAACTAACTTAAATCAACTTTTTAAAAATTAAAACCTGAAATACTCAACTTGAGCTTTGTTTACTTTCTGTATCGTTTTCGCTTTGAATTCGCCCCAAAACAGCAAGAAGTTCTCATTTCTAATGCACTGTAAAGAAACTGAAATTTGATTAGCAGAATGTTCGATTGTGTATCAATTAGCGTGTGTGTGCTTCGAAATTCTCTTTAGCACGAGCATTTATCGTGCCCCTTCGACCGCGCAATCCCCCCGTACGCGACATGTCTGGGTGAAACCGTAAAAGTGACCCACATTTTGAATTTTTGTGTGCGCTGCTATTCTGGGCGGATGGGGGGAGGGAAGGAGACGGCTGCCAGCTGTGGGCGCTGCTGCTGACAAATTGAAATCATGACATTAACCTCGATGCGTCGCACACACGCACACATAAGGAAAGCTGCGAGATTGTTGCATACTTTCAGGCTTAAGATTTATGCGCAGGGCTCGTGTGTGTGTGTGTGCGTCGCTGTGTACTAATATGAAATCAATAAATCGTAAGCATTCTTTTGTTGCCAGCGTAGCAGACCAGACCAGACGCCAAGACACACGACAAGGCCAAACCTTCTTGCGGTCTCCTTTTGCTCTCCTTTGTGTGTGTGTGTGCGTTTTAGCTATGTTTTTATTTACTTTATTTGATTTTGCATAAAAGATGATGACGATGCTGGCGACAACGACGACGACGACGGAGCAGAGACGGAGACGGTCCAGAGAGATGAAGACGCCTGTGAGGAGCGCGACTGGATAAGAAACTGTTACGCTTTGTGAGTTTATCAACGCACAAGCACTCGAGAATAATGATGTCTGCTCGAAGGGCAAGTAACAAGTAAAAGGCTGAATGCGATGCCTGCTGGCGGTGCCGGCGGGCGGGGCGGAGTTGGTGCTGTCCGGGCGATGACAGTTGCCGGCTATGCGAAAAACTGCGAGGGGCTGGTGATGGTGAGGTGGGGTGGGTTGAATGAAAGTATATTGCCATGTTTCTATATTAAATTTGTTTGGCATTGACAAAATGCAAGTTTCTTACAGAAATATTTCCTCTTTTATTGCTGCACTCTTAAATAAGCAATAAGAAGCTTAAGAAATCCAAGCGGAAATAATGGATTGTAAATAAATGCACTCACTAAGAGAAATCAGATCAATAAACTGCAGTTGAAAGGCGAAATAAATAAGGCAGATTATGCTTTAGAATTTGAGTATTTCAGTTGCATTTGTGCAGCTTCAACTTCCTGTTTGCAGTTCATTCTTTCTACTTATTTAATTTAATATGCTACATCTGTAACTAAATATTTGGGCTTAAATTTAGAACAGTTCATCATTAACCCATTGGTGCAGCACGTGAACAACGGTTTTGCCACGTTGCAAACGGAAAGTCGTGACTTGGCGTATTTCGCTCTAATTGGTAACTGCGCAAATTACTTTTAATTGAAACCTGGACACTTTGTTATTCGAGCAATTTGGAGGTACAGTGTAAAATAAAAAGCTGAAAATTGAACTTTAATAAAGTGAAAAGCTTCAGTGAATTTCTGTGCCAAATAAAACTGAAATTTAAATGTTTTAAGCATGCATAAAACAGATTGATCTTCGAGTGTTAAACCAACCAAAATCGAAGCCCTACATCCCACAGCTTTTGCAGCAAACGATGCATAGAGAATTTTAATTTTCTCCCAATTAAAAACAATTTTTTTAACAATCCTGTTAAAGATTACACTCTCTATGAATAATATAAATGCAGGGATTATAGCAAATTTAAGTCGGCACGCACAAATAATTGCCGAAACTGTGCAGAAACACAAGCAGGCTTACGAATAATATATTTAGTGCTCTGGGCTTGGGCAGGGAGTTCAATGACATCGATACGATTATTACCTACACTATTAGCTGCTGCCTCGTCCCTCCACAGAGCACACAGTCATAGAGTGGACTCATGCAAATTATGTAGTTTCATCGCGCTGGCAAAATTGCATTTCAATCAATATCCTTAAATATGGTCTACACTTACACACATTTGTGCGCTCGTCAATTATGTATGGGTTGGTGTGGCATGAACGTCTGTGTGTGTGTGTGTGTGCGAGCTTAATTGCATTGGTATAGACCTGATTCGAGACATCTGATTCATTGTCATTCAGTTGCATGCCAACGCCTAGCAGACCATTAAGAGCATTCGCATTGCTGCAAATTAATTATCGTGTGCAAGCGGTTGACAGGAGGTGTAAGAGACACCCCTCCCCCCTTCTCAATTATGTCTTTATGAGAATACGGTCTTTAAATTAAACAACTGAATTGACCGCCTGCTGTTAAAAAGTTCTTACGAACTAAAGGCATTTCTATGGCGAGTGTGTGGTTAAAGGTAGAAAAATTAAAATTAATTAAAATCCAAATTTTAAATACCTAAATTAGTACACTCTTTAAAAAATAAAAAAAAAAGTTTTCAATCTATTCGTGCAGTGTGAAAACACTTATTTTCCCGTCTTCTTTTTTAATAGAATAAATTCGATTTGATGCCGACTAGCAAATAATGAAAAAGGGATTATTTTGGCTACACATGTCCAAAGCATTTCTATTGCGATTTATCAAAGGGAGAAATCATTAAAAATGCAAGCCCAAGCCATCGCGGGGCTCATAAACATCAAGTCAGGGAAAGGTCCAAGCATCTGTTTAGCTTTTATTACATTTGTATTATGAAATGTCGAGAGACGAAAGTTGATACACAAATATGCCGAAACTTGGCCCCTCCCAGGCCGTATAATGCAAGTTTAATTTCCAGCCTACACGTCTACAAAAAAAGGGCTCAATAAATTACGAAACAATATTTTTCCCTTTTTTCGGCACAAGTATACGTGAGTATATAGTTGTGTTGGCTTAAGTAGAGCCATGTGTTGGACTACGGGTGGAAAATGTAAAATTGTTTGCCTGGTGATTTGAGGCTGGCACCGCGCAGCTGTTGACTGATGCCAAGCGCTGCGACCAATGCTCGGCGGGCCTGTACCGGCAAGATAAAGTACGCTTCTGTGATAAATATAACAACAAGTACCCAAGGCACGCACAAGCCGTTGCCGTTGCCGCTGCCTCTGCCTCTGCCTCGGTTGCCCATCAGGCGGGCCAAAACGCATCCAAATTCATTCCGGCAACTACTGTCGGGCTGAGAGGGGAGGGATATGAAGATGCGGACTGACTGTAGGATACGCTGCCGGAACGGCAGCTGTTATAATGATGCCGACGATACATCATCGCAAATGCTAAAATTTTTGGTAGCACCAGAGCTGCCAGCCCCGTCAACAGCTGTTACCGCTGATGAATCCTTTGGGTCCGGTTCGCAGCCTCCGCATGCTCGCTTCTGCGCTTCCCTCCCGCTGCTGCCTAATATTTCAATATTTCGCACATAAAGGGCGTAAGTTATTTTTCATATTTCGCCCAGCTGGGTTGTTGTCGATGCACCCCAAGGCCGCTCCACAACCAAAACGGAACTGCCATTGCGTTTTTGGCTAATTTCGGCAAATAAATCTTCAAACATTTTGAAAAACATAGCCAACACCGAGAACGGGGTATTCGAAAGAAACATCATAATTAACTATCATAGAATATGCAGGGCACGTGCAGCGGATTGTGCCATATTAGTTCCTGCTTTGGTTCCGGTTTAGTTCCGCCTCGGCTGCCATTCAGGAATTATTCAAGTATTGCTCCTATTGGCTAAGCCCCTCTACCGTAATTCTTTTTGCCGGGCTATTTTTGGCCATTCACATTTATGACTTTGTTGTATACCCTGTAAGTATTGTAGTAGAGTGTCTTCATTTCAAGTATTTATACATGTCTGGTAGACAGGCAAAACCCAACTCAAAACTTATTTTTATTCAACTGGAAATACCTAAACTACTCGGTATTTAAAAACTCTAAAGGCAAACTAACATAGTTTTCCTACAGGGTATATATTTAGTCATGCACTCGACCTACACCTCGTTTCTAGCTAGAAAATACCTAAACTACTCGAAATTTAAAACATCTAAAAATTACCTAGGTTATTTTTCCTACAGGGTATATATTTAGTCATGCACTCCATCTTCAGCTCGTTTCCAGCTCGTTTTAATTTGCTGTGCGTGCTTTGTGTGTTTAAAATCTGCATTCCCCGACACAGTAAAACCAAGCTACGATGGGAGCTGCCCCACAAGAAACCTGAGACCACAGAAGGAGAAATTTGCAAGCCGCTTAAAACGAATTGCATATTTGGCATAGCACAAAGTGGAAACGTTTGAAAATGGCCAACTTCAAGAAAAATAAAAAAACACTCAGACCCAGGCAAGCTTAGCATGGTCAGGTCGGTAGGAAGTCCGTCAAGTGTTACATATATATTTTCGAGGATCATCATTTTTGTTAATTTAATTCCTTATAGAGCTTGGGATTCAACCGGACCGTAAACTCGTATATTTCTCGAGAACTAGTTTGCGCGTAGCCACAATTATTGCAATTAGATTTTTAAATTACATTTTAATTTTAATTTGAGTTATTTCGCTGTATTACGTAGCATATTTGCTAAGTTTGATACGCACAAAAGTTCTTGAGAAAGTAAGCCGAAATGCGGAAGATCTTGAATCTTGTTTTAGCCCACATTGCAACAGTGCCGACTTATCGAAAGCATTTGGAAACCCTTTTGGCCAGGCTTAAGCGGGAAATCACACGAATCGTATGACAGCGTTGCATTTTCACTCTCGACAAAGTCTTCCAGCATTCGCACCATCTTGTTGGATATGATTCGCTCGTCCTTGCGTAGAGCCCTGCGCAATGGATGCTCGAACAGCAGGAAATAATCATCGGTTATACCCGTGCCTATAGAGATAAAGCTGTATGAGAACCAGAACCAAATTACAATGACAAGAAGTTGCCAAATTACCAAACTGAAAGTCGTCGCGCTGCGATATCCACTGTCCAATCGAGTAGTCCGCGGGATTATCGTATACGAATCCATAAACCGTACTCGTGCCATGCGTATTGTGCAGATCTATGGCCTGCTCGGTGCCGTTCTTGAAAAGTATCTCCGTGAACATGCGCTGCACATCCTCGTAGTATTCCGAACTAAAGATCTTATTGCCCATGTAATGCTGCCTCAGATCTCGCGAGTAATTGTCCATGTCCTCGATACTCTTCATTGTGTCGCGATAGAAGAACAGATGCGGAGCCAGCTCGAACCAGCGACTGTTCAGATCGTCCATCATCTCGGAGCCATCACACTGCCGCCTCAGCAGCTGAGCAGCATTGTATATGCCATTCTCGCTGGTATACGACACTGTCCAGGGTACCTGGGCGAATCTGCCGCTCTTGATGATCGCAGCGGGATGTTTGGTTAGGAAAGGTTCGTCCGCATCGGCGGGCTCCAGCATCGGTCCGAATGGCGTGAAGGGCACATAGCCGAAGAGCATCATACGCTTCACGGCACCGACTATTTGTGTGGCCTCCCTGGTTTTGAGGCACCTTTTCAGCTCCTCCGAACTGGACGCAATGCCGCAGCCCACAATGTAGCCCAACTCGGCGGCGCGTCGTCGTCCGCCCTGTTGCACCACCCAGGGAAGCAGAGCATTTCCACTGATCGATATGGCACCCTTGGCCACTTCCTCGAACTCCTTGTGCATCATCTGCAGATGCACCGAAGCTCCTCCGGCCGCAAGACCCACAACAATCATGTTCTTCGGATCGCCGCCAAAACAATCGATATTACGCTTGATCCAGCGCAGTGCCAATCGCTGATCCTTTAGGCCATAGTTACCCGGCATTACCTTATCGCCGGTATTCAAAAAGCCCAACGGACCCAATCTATAGCTAAACTTGACCAAAATCACTTTACCATTGGTCATGAATCCCTCGTGACTGCGTGCACCCGATACGGTGAACATGAAGGCACCGCCATGTATCTCGATGACAACCGGAAATACCTCGTGAGCCGAGCTCGGCTTCGGCTTGTACACGCTGATGGTCAGACAATCCTCGACGCCCAGCAGCTTATTATCCTCTCCGACAAGCTGACTCCACTGCATGCAGAAGACCGGCGGAGTGGTTGCATTGAAGGGTTTCTTCCACTTACGCGTGTACGGCTGCGGTGGCTCGAAACGCAGCTCACCCAGCGGCGGCTTGGCGTAGGGTATCGACTCGAAGCTATAATATCCACCTCTATCGCGACCAATTATTTGCCCATTTGGCAGCTCGACATACAGTGGATCGGACTGGGCAGCAGCCAGTGTAATCCAAGGAACAAGTAGAAGAAACCCGGCACGATGCATGATCCACACTCGAATAACTTTCGACAGAGACTGAATCAGAAGGCGTTGGGTAATGCTTCTTTTATGTTACTGCGGCGCAAATTGCAGCTAGCCACTCAGAGATTATAGAGATAATTAATCAGATTACTTAAAATTTAATTTAGTTGAGCAATAAAGTCAGAGATGTGTAACCTGCCTGGACTTGCTGTGCTCTGTGACTGTGCTCGTTAGCTACGTTTACTTTATCTAAAAATAAGTGTGAAGAACTTAACAAGGTATTGTTACGGTTATAAAAAACTTGACATTAAACAGACAGAAAGATCTGCCTCTAAGGCAACCCATTCAGCTGCAAATTCTCACAGGTTTCTCGTTTTATGCTAAGCAGCTGCAATTGCTGCTCGCCAACATTATTGCGTAGTTCACACTTGGCGTAAGCCAATTTTCCAGTTTCTACGAATCTCTCCAGCATGCTGATCAAATTCTTTGAGATTTCCAATTCGTCCGCTCGCAGAGGTTGTCGGATGGCTCCGTCGAATATGAGCAGATAATCGTCGCCGTGCACCGTACCTGGTAGAAGGTATTAATTTTTAGGAATGATAGCTAAGTGCACTTAAAGATCTCTTTGTGCTCACCCACAAACACATCATTGCGCCGCGATAGCCATTGGCCGACTGCGTTGTCGGCGGGATTATCATAGACATAGGCATAGATTGGGCTGGTTCCATACTTGCGTTGCAGCTCTATCGATAATTCGGTTCCATTCTTATACAGTGCATCCGTAAACATGCGCTGCACATCCAGATAGTTGGCCACACTGAAGTTGCGATCGCCGAGGTACTGCTGCCTAAGTGCACGCGAATGATCGTCCATTTCCTCAACTGTATCGAAGGAATCTCGGTAGAAGAGTAAGTGTGGTGCCAGTTCGAACCATCGACTGTTCAATTCGTCGATTAGTTCGCGGCCGTCACACCCCTTTTTCAGAAGCAGCGCGCCATTGTAGCCTCCATCTTCCTGGGTATAGGTGGCTAGCCAAGGCACTTGCGAGAACTTGCCACTCTTTATAAGCTCCAAGGGATGCTGGCTGCCTCAACAACTGGACCGAACGTAGTAAAGGGCACATAGTCAACGACCAAAAACTGACGTACAGCGCGAACTATTTCCGAGGCTTCCTTTGTCTTCAGACAGTTCTTAAGCTCTCGGGAATTACTTGGCAGGCCGCAGCCAATAATACGACCCAACTCGAAGGCACGACGACGTGCACCTTGCTGCACTATCCACGGACTGAGCGCGTTTCCACTCATCGAAACCGCCACCTTTGCCAACTGACCGAAGTCCTCATGCAGCAGATGCATATGGACCGAGGCACCGCCCGCTGAGAAACCCAGAACAAGTACATTCTCCGGCTCTCCGCCGAAGCGAGCAATGTTCGCCTTGATCCACTGCAGGGCCAGACGTTGATCTTTCAATCCGAAGTTGCCAGTCACCTCGGAGTCGCCTGTGCTCAGGAACCCAATCGGCCCCAAGCGATAGCTTATCTTTACAACAATTACATTCCCACTGGACATAAGTGTTTCATGTCCGTGCTGAATTGGCCCACTGTACATGAAATCGCCGCCATGTATATTGACCACAACCGGAAAAGTACTTCGCTTAGAGCTCTTCGGCTTATACACATTAACGGTCAGGCAATCCTCGGTACCTATGAGTTTGTCGGGCTGTTCAATGAACTCGCTCCACTGTATGCACAGAGCCGGAGGACGGGTAGCGTCGAATATACCCTCCCATTGTCGGGCATATGGCCGAGGCGCCTCGAAGCGTAACTCACCCAGCGGCGGCTCGGCGTAGGGTATCGACTCGTAGCTGTAGTAGCCGCCATTATCACGACCACGTATATGTCCATTTGGTAGCTCGACCAACAGCGGATCGCCTGCCCACAGACAAGGTAATGCGATCAGAAGTACAAGGTGTCCGTGATTCATGTTTTGCACTCGACAAACTGTCGAATCCGACTAATTTTAGCTGAGCTTTTATCCGAAATTTCATTAGCATTGTGCGCTACGATATGAATACCCGATAAAAAATCAGGTTATTTCTCGCACATATTTTGTTTTAGCCTTAAAAACGACTTTAAAAACATGATTGAATCGCAAAAAGTAAGTCAAGTAATAATTTGCCTTTGTTTAGCTTATTTTTAAAGGCAGCACATGAGTATTGTATATGATGCATGACTCAAGTATGAACAGATGTCGTTGCGATTATTTCTCTTTTCTTGAGTCTCAACTGAAAAGCTGCCCTACTTGTTTAGCAGCCCCGATTAATTTCAAATGTCAATCATTTTATTTCAATCTGGCAATTTAAATTGAAAACGCTTTTAAAACAATTTTAGTCTAATCGAGCTTGCAATTGAAAAGTTGTTTCTGTCAGCTTTCGCCTAAGGGAAACGATCCAATTGCAAGTCGTTGCAACTGTCACGTTTGATGACAACAAATTGAAGTTGTTTCTGATCCACATTGTTGGCAAACACGCAGTCGGCATAGACCGCGGTTCCACGCTCAGCGAAACCTTCCAGCATTTTGATAAAGTTCCTCGAGATAACTTGCTCGTTAAGGCGAACAGGCTGTCGAATTGCATTCTCGAATATCAGAAAGTAATCATCACCATGAACCGAACCTATGGGAAATACACATTCGATACATATTCGATAGAGATAGGTGCATATGATTGCGTCACTCACCCAGGACAATATCGTTGCGTTTAGCCAGCCATTGTCCGATTGCCATCTCGGCCGGGTAATCATAAACAAATGCGTAAACTGGCGACTTCGCATGTTTTCGATGCAGATCGATTGCGGCTTCCGTGTCGTTCTTGAACAAAACATCCGTAAACATGCGCTGCAGATCCCAATAGTTGTCCACGCTGAAGCTTCGATTACCCAAGTATGCCTGTCTGAGGTCTCGCGATCTATCGTCCATTTCATCTGTTGTCTTGAGGGAATCGCGGTAGAAAAGAAAGTGTGGTGCCAGCTCGTACCATCGATTGTTGAGCAGCTCGATCTCCTCCTTCCCGTCAGACTGTTGGACCAACAACAGGGCGGCATTATATCCCCCGTCTTCTTTTGTGTAGGAAGTCAACCAGGGAACTTGTGCAAATCTTCCGCTCTCGATTATATGCCTAGGATGCTCTATAAGAAAAGCATCTGCCGCATTCGAAGACTCCACAACCGGGCCGAATGGGGTAAAAGGCACGTAGTCGTAGACCAGAAACTGCCGAACTGCGCTAACTATTTGCGAAGCCTCCTTTGTTTTGAGGCACTTCTTCAGCTCCGCAGAATCATCTAACTGGCCGCAGCCAACAATACGACCCAACTCGAAGGCACGACGTCGTGCACCTTGCTGCACTACCCAAGGATTGAGCGCGTTTCCACTCAGCGACACCGCAACCTTTGCCAACCGACCGAAATCTTCGTGTAGCAGCTGTAGATGAACCGAAGCTCCGCCTGCCGAGTGACCCATCACGAGTATATTCTCCGGCTCTCCGCCGAAGCGAGCAATGTTTGCCTTGATCCACTGCAGGGCCAGACGCTGATCTTTCAATCCGAAGTTGCCAGTCACCTCGGCGTCGCCTGTGCTCAGGAATCCGATCGGTCCCAAGCGATAGCTTATCTTTACAACGATGACATTGCCAGAGGCCATGAAAGTCTTATGCCCGTGTTCAGCTGCTCCGCCGAACATGAAGGCACCTCCGTGTAAATGCGCAACAACCGGAAAGGTGCTGCGACTGATGTTCTTCGGCTTGTAGACGTTCACAGTCAGGCAGTCCTCGCTTCCGGTCAGCTTGTCTGGCAACGTGATGAACTGACTCCACTGGACGCACAATACTGGCGGGTGTGTAGCATCGAAGGTCTCCTGCCAGTGGCGAGTGTACGGTCGAGGTGCCTCGAAGCGTAACGCACCCAGCGGAGGCTCGGCGTAGGGTATCGACTCGTAGCTGTAGTAGCCGTCGTTATCGCGTCCGCGTAGTTTGCCATTTGGCAGTTCCACTATCAGTGGATCAGAAAATACTTGTGACGCCGCGAGACCGAGCAGATAGATCAGAATTGTAGCATGCTTCATGTCTTTTCCGTCCCAGAGACTCAGTCAGACTGTTCTATGCGGAGACTCTGCCGATCATTTTATATGACTCGAAGTAGGTCGTGAGAGACTGATAAAGCACAGGCATGCGGTATTTATAAATACGTACGAGTATATAAGTGATATTTATATTCATCAGCGATCACTAGGGGATTATCAGCAGTCAATGAATACTTTGAGAAACCTGATTCAATTGCTTTGCATTTAATATTTTAATTTTGTAGATTATATAAGCAGTATATGCTCTCTAGGGTTTTCTATGTCTTATTAACATTGTGGGAGGTTATATTTTGTGTTTTAAGATGGGTTCATCAGAACGATCATTTAGACAGTGCATCCAACGCGTGTAATGGATGTGAATCCCGCTTGTACATTTCCCACATGATTTTCAAATTTGCAATACGCAAAGGTAACTTGCTCCGTCTGAAGAAAATCTTCCAACATTTGATGGAACTTCTTGGAAAGTCGCTTCTCGTCGCGTCTCAGATGCGGATTGATGGTATTGTTAAATATCAGGCCAAAGTCATCGCCATGCACAGTACCTGTAAACAGATCGATCGATTAAATGGCACATGGTAATCGATAAGAATCGCTTACCAAAATGCAAGTCATCGCGACCAGAAATTAGCTGGCCGTATCCCTTATTGGCAGGATTATCGTAAGTATAGCCAAAAACGGGAGTCTGCCCATAGTTGCCGTGCAGGAACAGGGATTCTTCAGCGCCATTTTTGAAAATGAGATCGGTAAACATTTTCTGCACTCTGGGGTAGCTTTCCACGCTGAACCGTTCATTTTCTAGATAGAGCTGCCTGATTTCAACGGACATACTGTCTATTTCATTGATTGTCCGATTCGTGTGACGGTAGAAGAAAAACAAAGGCGCCAGATCAAACCACAGACGATTGACATCTCCGATTTTCTCCTTTCCATTCGCCATCTTCTTCATTAGAACGGCGGCATTGAAGCCGCCGTCATCTTTCAGATATGAAGTAAGCCAAGGAATCGGCAACTGTCCACTTTCCATAACTTTGCGAGGATGTTCGGTGAGAAAAGCGTCTTCGGCGTCTTCAGGCTCGACAACGGGACTGAACGGAGCGCATGGTATAAAATCGAGAACCAGAAAATCACCCAATGCAGCCATTATATCGTTGGCATCCTTCTTTTTGAGGCAATTCTTAAGTTCTGCAGAGTCCTCAAATTCACAGCCGACAATACGACCCAGCTCGAAAGCACGACGACGTCCACCCTGCTGCACTACCCACGGATCGAGAGCATTTCCACTCACCGACACCGCCACCTTAGCCAACCCACCGAAATCTTTGTGCAACAGCTGAAGATGAACCGAAGCAGCTCCTGCCGAGTGGCCAATTAGGAGTACATTCTCCGGCTGCCCACCGAAACTGGCAATGTTCGCCTTGATCCACTGCAGCGCCAGTCGCTGATCCTTCAGTCCCAGGTTGCCTGGCAATATCTTGTCGCCCGTACTGAGGAAACCCATCGGTCCCAGTCGATAATTGATCTTGACCACGATAAACTTGCCGGTGGCCATTATGGGCTCGTGGCCGTCGATAACAGCCGAGCCGAACATGAAGGCGCCGCCATGTATATCGACGATCACGGGCAGACTTTGTCCATGTGCGCTCTTGGGCTTGTACACGTTCACGGTCAGACAGTCCTCGCTGCCGCTGATCGGGTCGGGGAATTCGACAAACTGAGCTCGCTGTATGCAAGCCACAGGAGGTTTGGTGGCGTCGAAGTCGTGCTGCCACTTCCGCACGTACGGCTGCGGTAGCTCGAAGCGCAATTCACCCAGCGGAGGCTCGGCGTAGGGTATCGACTCGTAGCTGTAGAACTCACCATTATCGCGACCACGTAGTCTGCCATACGGCAGATTCACCATTAGACTGGCAAGTATTGTCGGAGCAAGGAGAATCCCCAATGCGAAAATGCACGTGGTATGCCCCATGACAGAAACAACCGAACAAGCCTGAGAGTTAGCAGAGATACGATAAGTAGCTACAACTCTCCAGACTCGAGATCGCGTAGTCTACCAAGTCGGACAGCTGACTATTGCATGCAGATTTCCCGCCGCTCGTTTTATACTCTGAGGTCTCGCGTTTGTCCGATTGGTTTCGTTACGTGCGGCTCGTAAAATTATTTAAATAATTAAAATTTAAAGCTGAGAACCGTGAAAGATTTGCGAAGTAGAGCAAACGTGTGCTTGCCTAAGTAAATTGATTGATTGTACAAGTGGAGTGCGGGTACATAGAAGGTTCATTAATTCAATAAGCCTGTCCAACGACGCTGAGGACACGCAGGGCATAGGGGGAATCAGGGAGACAAATAAGCGGTCCCATTATCCTTCTTCTAATCAACGATGAGGAAGATTATCATGATGGGGCTGAGGCTAAGAGGCAAATGCCACTGATGAACTGGCCATGTGTGCGCACGCGTGTGTGTGTGTGTGTATATAAATGAATTAGTTCACATTAAGTATACGCCGCATCGTACGACGAAGCAAAGCAAGCATGATTTAAGAAATATGCTGGAGACTGGCAAAAGCTGCTCATTTGGTGGGTCAGTGTGCTGCTCATGTGTGTGTGTGTATGCGGGAGTGTGTGTGTGTGTATGTGTGCCTGCGAAACCTTAGCAGATTAAGCTCTGCCACTGGGAACGCCGCTCGGCATGTGAAGCATGGAATATTAATTCCTCAAGTAATTCACAACATTTGTAACTAATGTTTGTTAATGAGCCGCCTCTCTTCTACTCCCTCTCTCACTCTCTCCCTCTATCTGCAAGCCCGTTTGACTTACTGCCAAGCATTGCCTGAGGTCAAGGCGAAGCCTCAAGTCGAATTACTTCTGCGTCTGGCACGCTAAATGCAAGAATTAGTAAGTGCAAAAGTGAGAAAGCTTGGCTCGGACTCGGACTCGCACAGGGAGTCTCTTTGGCCATGTCGGGGGCAGGGGTTGCTGTCTGCGGGCAGCGAGCCCCGTCGCTTTGGGTTGTTGGGTTGTGCGTCGTGTCGGGCTTCGAGGCGGGTGTTGAGCACGCACTTAATGAAATAATTATGTAAAGCCAACTGGCACCTTTTCGGCCAAGCGTTCTGGCCGCGGTCTCGTCGCCTTCTCTGCACTCATTAATTTTGTGACGTTTAATTTGAATGGCGTGTTTTAATTATTTATGATACTTGAGATTGCTGGTAGTCTCATTCAGTCTTTACCTTCGTCGCATGTATGTGAGTTCGTGTGACTGTGGTAATTACTGTCTGTCGGCTTGATGAATACTAATACAAGTAAGTGTATTTTTCAGGCTTGATTTGGTTGCCCATAAAAGGCGCTTACAATATGTAATTTGCTTAGAACACGATCGGATTTATTCTAGCTTTCTTTTCATTGAATTATAATCGTCATTGATTTATTCTCTAGAGAGTAGACTAGCTGTTAAAATGACTAAGCAAATAAGTAGTTGTTTAAAAGGAAGGCCTACCTAATGGTTTTACAGTTTTTCTTATAGTTGAAAAGTTATCTGCTCTTAACAACGATAGTGTGCTTTAATACGATATTAATATTTACAGAGAATGGCACGAAAGAGAATTTCATTGCGCATTTGGAATTGATGACGGGAAATTCGTTGCAGCAACAACGCGAATTTCACGGCGACTAAACGAGTTTATGTGCCACCGGGGAAGGCTTATAAAATGCAACTATGACACAAATGTGACGCTAATCAGCTTCCCCTGCCCCCCTCCGACCCCTGCCACTTACCTACTGCTGTCTCTGCGTTCCCGCAATTCCCAACCTATTTTCGCACTAAACCGCCCAAGTAGAGTCGAGTTTGTCACAGCGTCATAAAATATGCAACAAACACAAAAATGTTACTAACAAGCACGTAGACTTCGATGCGGTGTTGTTGATAGTAGGAAGGGGGCTGGGCGGCGTGGGCGTGTGCGTGGGAAGGTGCATGTGAAATAATTTGAAAACATGGCATTTGCGTAATGAAGCATGGGGTAAACGCGGGACGAGACGAGGCAAGTGAAAAGCGCTCATAAGTGCCAGAAGTTATGCAAGTCCTTAACTTTTATGAGCCCTAGCAGTGCAGCACACTGCGGAAGAATGGCAAGAGGGTACGGGGGTTGGGCGCGGAACGAAGGGGGGGGGCAGCCATCTGTAGATAGACTACAGGTGCAAGTGGCGTATCACACATGTTTGTCATACGAATGGCGTGTGGAGTGTGTGTGCGCGCCTCAGAGCGACTCAGTGGGCGCGCTTGAGCTGACACAAATGTGCGAATTCTCTCACCAAGTTTGCAAGAAGAGCAAGCAGGAAAGCTGCAGAAAAAGCGAGTGAGAGAGAGAGTGGGAGTGGGAGTGGCAGGCAGGTTCAGCAAATGAGAGTTAGCAACGTCTGGGCCAAAAGTGGCATTCGCATTCAGTGCGTAATCTTCACCTTTTTCACAGCTTTTGCCATGCACTTTTATTGCCCGCTCAGCGCTGGGCAGGGGCGGGCAGAGCAGAGGGGGGCAGAGCAGGGCAGGCATCTCCCGAGCACTTGCAGCGCTTGTATCGACAAAAGTTGCGCCTTTGAATTCGCCACTTTATGCCACGTTGCAGCCACGGAATCCAAAAGCAGCAAAGTCTCTGCCAAGCAGAAGAACAACTCGTACGCTGGGCAAGACACGGCGTATTACAGCTCAAAAAAAAAATAGAGCAAAATGCAGATTTGCCACTATATATGGTATATATGGTATAGATCGGGCACTAAAACTAGTTAATAAAGCTTAATTGCAGCATAGTTACAGTTGCCCTAACTCAATTACAATTTATTGTCAAATCTGGCAGCCTGGCCGGCTGCTAAGGGCGCACTCGGTTGTGGCCATGGTACAGAGTACAGTCGCAGCCGCTAAGTAGTTGTAAGCTGCATAATGTATTTACGTAAGCACCGGAAATTGGGTGCTGCGAGCAGGTGGCAGCACTTGCCGCCAGCTGAGGCTGCTCGTCAGGTTGCGCTCGCTGTGCTAAACGCGAATAGACAAGTGTGATCCCTTGCGGATGTGGATGTGGATGTGGGTACCGAGCTGCGAGTCGTGTGTGTCGGGTGTGCGGTCGGATGGCCTGGTGTCGGGACTGCGGGTTGATGCATCTGTAGCTGCTTGCTGCAGGTGGTTCCTGGTTTATGCGCGCATATTTGATGGCATTGTGAATATCTGCATGGAATTACGGCTCTTAACCCGCACAGTTTTGAGTTCAGCTTGAGCATTCATTAATATGAAATGCTCTGCGAGTGGTGGCACTTGGCTTATTACCGGAGCCAGCGAACAAGTGGCAATAAAATCAGAATCCCTTCGAATGGAAAAATGTGGCAGCAGCTGCCACAGCCCAAAGACCAAGTCACAAGTAGGTACTTCGGCCAGATTTGCCAATTAGCGTGCGGGTCATCGGATTGCGATTGAGCTGCTTGAAGCGATCAATTTCATTTAGCGCAATGGACATCAGCAGCTCAAGCACGCATCACTCTTAATATGGGAAATACTCGTGATTTGAGTAGTTGCAGGAGAAAAACCTGTCATGTTCAAGTTAAACTATTAAAGCCGTCCCCCTGTGCTACCTGTATAATATGTGGGATTTATATTTCTGCGTAGATAAGCAATGCCGCTGCCTGTGCGTATGTTAATTTTCGGTAATTGCGAAGCATTTAGTTTTTAATATCAGCAGCAGCTAACTATGCAAACTTTCATGCTGCTGCCCGAGCAGTCCTCCATGCCATCCCTTCTGCCCTCTTCTTCACACCTAGCCCAGGCCTCGAACCACCTCTCTGCATCTGTACATTTTTGCGGTTCTATGCAAATTAACTTAAATGTCAACGTTGGAAAATTCCACGTCGACAAACGCTGGAAAAACGAGAGTCCGCAGCTAGCGCAATGTCAAAAGGGGAAATCCAAGGCTATGGTTGAAAAATTGTACACCAACTGAGCTGGCACACACACAGTCACAGGCATACACTCGAAAAAAAGGCAAACTGCAAACGCCGGGCAATTTTTTGTGCGTTCTCTCACTCTCCCTCACTCTACGTTGACTGAGACTCGGTGACAATGATGTTAACTAGAGTGTGAAAACTATGATTGGCTGTCGAGAGATGCATGTAGTGCGGGTATCTGGGGCGAGTATCTGATGCCACAGTGGAGACTGATGTGTGGCTGTCTGTCGGGCTGCCCGTTGTCGCTGCCACAGAAAGGGGAATAATAAGGGGGAAAAGTGAAAATGGGCGCAGAAGGGAGCGAAAGGGAACGTTGGTTAGGTGAAAAATAGGTGCGGTGCTCATGAGCAATCGCCTGAAAAGTGCTCTATGATTTATACAGTATTCGACTGGATTGCCAACGCTCGCTCAGTGCTCGGGCAGCTGCAGAATGATGGCGTCCTCTGAACTCTGGATGCACACACTCAGTGACGCAATCAGTTAAACCACTTGAACAAGCTCACATACGCAGTAGCAACCTATTGAAACTAACAGCAATTATCCTTAAATTACTCAGCTTGTTGGTATAAATTCATTCGATACGATAAATTTACATACCATTCGTTGTTTTTTATTTGAAGGTACAATATATAATGTTGTGGTATCAAAACAGTTTTGATTTATTTAAAGAGTACTTATAACTATACTAATCATTTCAAGCTATCAAATTAAAAATAGTTAAACATGTTTTTCATGCTGCTTTATTACAGTGATTTGCTGCTAAAGAATATATTGATTATGTTAATTCATGTGGGAATATTCATTTGGAAAACATTTAACTTAGTCTGTGTCAAAAGTTTCAGCGATTCGATGGCGCTGCGTACCTTCAATCGATATCATATCGTCCTTGCTACACTTAATTGCGCGCAATCAGACAGTTCGTCACCTCATTCCGGTTACGACAGATCTTCAGTTCGCGATCGAACCACTGGCCGCGGGGGCAGAACTGGCTACGGGCGCGGTTGTTGCGGCATACGTAGAAACGGCGGCAATGTACAGCATTTGTCATGAAGGTTCCATCCTCAAGACCCCGACAGTCACGAAGCGAGAGCAGCGGCTCTGCAGGGACAGATGCAGCCTCCTCCCGGATTGATTCTGGGATGTTAAAACCGTTGGGTGGATCGGTGGAAGGTGGCGTTGTGGGGACGATTGTTGTGGTGGAGGGTGTTGTTGTGGTGCAGGGTTGTGTTGTGGTGCAGGGTGTTGTTGTTTCGCAGGGTGGTGTTGTGGTGCAGGGTGTTGTTGTTTCGCAGGGTGGTGTTGTGGTGCAGGGTGGTGTTGTGATGCAGGGTGTTGTTGTTTCGCAAGGTGGTGTTGTGGTGCAGGGTGGTGTTGTGGTGCAGGGTGGAGTTGTGGTGCAGGGTGGTGTTGTGGTGCAGGGTGGTGTTGTGGTGCAGGGTGTTGTTGTTTCGCAGGGTGGTGTTGTGGTGCAAGGTGGTGTTGTGGTGCAGGGTTGTGTTGTGGTGCAGGGTGGTGTTGTGGTGCAGGGTGGTGTTGTGGTGCAGGGTGTTGTTGTTTCGCAGGGTGGTGTTGTGGTGCAGGGTGGTGTTGTGGTGCAGGGTGGTGTTGTGGTGCAGGGTTGTGTTGTGGTGCAGGGTGTTGTTGTTTCGCAAGGTGGTGTTGTGGTGCAAGGTGGTGTTGTGGTGCAGGGTGGTGTTGTGGTGCAGGGTGTTGTTGTTTCGCAGGGTGGTGTTGTGGTGCAAGGTGGTGTTGTGGTGCAGGGTGGTGTTGTGGTGCAGGGTGGTGTTGTGGTGCAGGGTGGTGTTGTGGTGCAGGGTGTTGTTGTTTCGCAGGGTGGTGTTGTGGTGCAGGGTGGTGTTGTGATGCAGGGTGTTGTTGTTTCGCAAGGTGGTGTTGTGGTGCAGGGTGGTGTTGTGGTGCAAGGTGGTGTTGTGGTGCAGGGTTGTGTTGTGGTGCAGGGTGGTGTTGTGGTGCAGGGTGGAGTTGTGGTGCAGGGTGGTGTTGTGGTGCAGGGTGGTGTAGTCGTGCAGGGTGTTGTTGTGGTGCAGGGTGTTGTTGTTTCGCAAGGTGGTGTTGTGGTGCAGGGTGGTGTTGTGGTGCAGGGTGGTGTTGTGGTGCAGGGTGGTGTTGTGGTGCAGGGTGTTGTTGTTTCGCAGGGTGGTGTTGTGGTGCAGGGTGTTGTTGTTTCGCAGGGTGGTGTTGTGGTGCAGGGTGGTGTTGTGATGCAGGTTTTTGTTGTTTCGCAAGGTGGTGTTGTGGTGCAGGGTGGTGTTGTGGTGCAGGGTGGTGTTGTGGTGCAGGGTGGTGTTGTGGTGCAGGGTGGTGTTGTGGTGCAGAGTGTTGTTGTTTCGCAGGGTGGTGTTGTGGTGCAGGGTGGTGTTGTCGTGCAGGGTGGTGTTGTGGTGCAAGGTGGTGTTGTGGTGCAGGGTGGTGTTGTTGTGCAGGGTGGTGTTGTCGTGCAGGGTGGTGTTGTGGTGCAGGGTGGTGTTGTAGTGCAAGGTCCGGGGTCCGGATTAACTAACAGTTCGCCGGATGCGGCCAGGAAAGACCCGGCAATCACAAGTGTGAGCAGCAGCAAGTTGTCTGAAAGGTTGAAGTAGTTGAAATTATTGTGGGTGCCTTTTCGCAGCTCGAAATTCGGAACTTACAAACTCTCATTGTGGAAATATGTCCTTTAGGAGTAGAAACCTTTCCACTGTATTACTGTCTGCGGCAGCTGCTGCGCTTATATAGTCTCCGGCACACGGATCTTATCAGTTTGCAAATTCTTCGGCCACTTGAGTATGACACGCTCTTACAGCATGTGTTGGAAGCAACATGCCACAGCTTGTTATCTCAAGCGGTCCATTATCAAATTAAATATTCGCGACTATCCATGCCATTATATAATATGACCAATGTACATACATACGTGAAGTAACTTTGCGTGTACCATTGTTTTTAATAATATGAGAAAAATAAGTAAAGAATGTTTTGGTCAAGCACATTAACCAGCAATGAATAACCCTTACGATGTTGAGATGCCATCCCACGAAAAAAGCGCGATCGACTCGCGGAAGCACTACTCGCAGCTCTACAAAATTGCCAAAAATTCTAGATAAAATTTGCTGGGTGTTGCACTTGATATTTATACTCTACATACTACTGTCTTCGTAGGATCTGCCACGCCTTCTTCTATCTGCTATGCGCATGACTATTTCAACAGTCAAATTCAAGACATCGACCAAATTTAAAACCAACAATCATTTTGAACTCTATATTTGTTAATTTCGCAATAATTTCGCACTTAGTTTGGTTAGTATTCCTTTGTTAGGAAGAAAGACCGACTGTCCCCAACATTTTCCAGGCTCAACACTTGTAGCTGGAGAAATTATTGAATATTTTAGAAACTTGTTTGAAATGCATGAGCACGGCTTGAATTTTTTCAGAGAAAAGTGAAAAGTGTTTCCCATAATAATGTTTATTATGTTATAGAATTACTATGATTCTTACAAAGAAACTGTTTAAATCTTTACATACAGTAAACAATTCTCACTCGATTTTATTGATATGTTCCTGTTTTTATAATTTAATATACAACTATAATGTGCCATCCAGTTGGTTTGAGCTTATTTTTGGGAAATAATGTGACAGATTCCATATCTTCACGATTAAATATCTAAATACCCAATAAAAAATTGAAGTTTACGTTTTTTATGCTGCTTTATTACAGATATCTGCTGCTATAGAATATAATGTTTATATAATTAAGGGAGAAGAGAAAGAAATTCAACGGGAAATCGATGTGGATTGGTTTGGGTACAGGTGCGGGGATTCGATATCGTTGTGGAACATTGGAATCGATTGCCAACAATTAATTGCGTGCAATCAGGCAGTTCGTCACCTCGGAACGGCTACGACAGATCTTCAGTTCGCGATCGAACCACTGACCGGCGGGACAGAACTGATTACGGGCGCGGTTGTCGCGGCATACGTAAAAACGTCGGCAATGTCGGGAGTTTGCCAGGAAGGTTCCTTCCTCAAGATCCTTACAGTCATCCAGCGAGACAAGCGTTTCAGCAGGCGTAACTACCTCCTCCTTCAGAGTTGTTACCGGGATGATTGCTTTCTCGGCGCAAGGTGGTGGGGTTGCAGTGCAAGGTGGAGGAGTTGCAGTGCAGGGTTCTTCTGTTGTTGTTGTTGTGGTAGTAGTGCAAGGTGTTGTTGTAGTAGTGGTTGTTGTCGTGGTGGTTGTTGTTGTGGTCGTGGTTGTTGTTGTGGTAGTTGTTGTTGTGGTCGTGGTTGTTGTTGTGGTAGTTGTTGTAGTAGTGGTTGTGGTAGTAGTACAAGGGGTGGTTGTTGTTGTGGTGGTTGTTGTTGTGGTGGTTGTTGTCGTGGTGGTTGTTGTTGTGGTCGTGGTTGTTGTTGTGGTAGTTGTTGTAGTAGTGGTTGTGGTCGTCGTTGTTGTTGTTGTCGTAGTAGTGGTTGTAGTTGTAGTACAAGGGGTGGTTGTTGTTGTGGTGGTTGTTGTTGTGGTCGTTGTTGTTGTTGTGGTAGTTGTTGTAGTAGTGGTTGTTGTCGTCGTTGTTGTTGTTGTCGTAGTAGTGGTTGTAGTAGTAGTACAAGGGGTGGTTGTTGTTGTGGTGGTTGTTGTTGTGGTCGTGGTTGTTGTTGTGGTTGTTGTTGTGGTTGTTGTTGTAGTAGTAGTACAAGGGGTGGTTGTTGTTGTGGTGGTTGTTGTTGTGGTCGTGGTTGTTGTTGTGGTTGTTGTTGTGGTAGTGGTTGTGGTTGTTGTTGTAGTAGTAGTACAAGGGGTGGTTGTTGTTGTGGTGGTTGTTGTTGTTGTCGTTGTGGTGGTTGTGGTCGTCGTTGTTGTTGTTGTCGTAGTAGTGGTTGTAGTAGTAGTACAAGGGGTGGTTGTTGTTGTGGTGGTTGTTGTTGTGGTCGTTGTTGTTGTTGTGGTAGTTGTTGTAGTAGTGGTTGTTGTCGTCGTTGTTGTCGTAGTAGTGGTTGTAGTAGTAGTACAAGGGGTGGTTGTTGTTGTGGTTGTTGTTGTGGTGGTTGTTGTTGTGGTCGTTGTTGTTGTTGTGGTAGTTGTTGTAGTAGTGGTTGTGGTCGTCGTTGTTGTTGTTGTTGTAGTAGTGGTTGTAGTAGTAGTACAAGGGGTGGTTGTTGTTGTGGTGGTTGTAGTTGTGGTTGTTGTTGTTGTGGTCGTTGTTGTTGTTGTGGTAGTTGTTGTAGTAGTGGTTGTGGTCGTCGTTGTTGTTGTTGTTGTAGTAGTGGTTGTAGTAGTAGTACAAGGGGTGGTTGTTGTTGTGGTGGTTGTTGTTGTGGTGGTTGTTGTGGTCGTTGTTGTTGTGGTGGTTGTTGTGGTCGTTGTTGTTGTTGTCGTTGTAGTGGTGGTAGTAGTAGTACAAGGGGTGGTTGTTGTTGTGGTGGTTGTAGTTGTGGTTGTTGTTGTTGTGGTCGTGGTTGTTGTTGTGGTAGTGGTTGTAGTAGTGGTTGTTGTCGTCGTTGTTGTCGTAGTAGTGGTTGTAGTAGTAGTACAAGGGGTGGTTGTTGTTGTGGTGGTTGTTGTTGTGGTGGTTGTTGTTGTGGTGGTTGTTGTTGTGGTCGTTGTAGTGGTTGTGGTCGTCGTTGTTGTTGTTGTCGTAGTAGTGGTTGTAGTAGTAGTACAAGGGGTGGTTGTTGTTGTGGTGGTTGTTGTTGTGGTCGTGGTTGTTGTTGTGGTAGTTGTTGTAGTAGTGGTTGTTGTCGTCGTTGTTGTTGTTGTCGTAGTAGTGGTTGTAGTAGTTGTACAAGGGGTGGTTGTTGTTGTGGTCGTGGTTGTTGTTGTGGTAGTGGTTGTGGTCGTGGTTGGGGTTGTCCTTGTAGTGGAAGGAGTTAATGTTGTTGTTGAAGTGGATATATCTGAGTCGCAGGGGGGCGTGGCAGTTGTTACTGCCGGAGTTCTAGTGCATGGCGCTGTGGTGGGTGGTGGTGTAGGAGTGGTTGTTTCCGGCTTGTCGCACGGCGGCTTTGGTGTGGTGTCGCAGGGAACCTTGCCACCATCTGAGAACTGGTAATCATGGTGGCCATGCACAGACACAATGGCAGCGCTACGATCGCCATTGATGCACTCGACAAGACTGGGCAAGTTGCAGATCTGAGTCCTGGGATCGAAGGCCAGACCGTGGCCGCATTCCCTTCTCAGTGCACGTCCGCGCAGGCAAACATAGAAGCTGGAGCAGCTGACGGGATCGGCAAATGCCAGACCATTGATGTGCTCCGTGCAATCGGGCGCATACGCATCGCTAGATGCCGTCAGAGAAGACACGGCAATCACAAGTGTGAGCAGCAGCAAGTTGTCTGAGTAATTGAGAGGCGTTTAGATCAGTTGAATGCAACCCAGCAGCCTTTGCACAGACTGCAACTCCGAACTTACAAACTCTCATTGTTGAAACAAGTCCTGTCTTTTACTTTCGCCGTAAGGAGTACAAACTTTTCCACTGCAGTGCACTGTACAATATTTGGC
This sequence comes from Zaprionus inermis, assembly GCA_018151445.1. Classification (NCBI taxonomy): domain Eukaryota; kingdom Metazoa; phylum Arthropoda; class Insecta; order Diptera; family Drosophilidae; genus Zaprionus; species Zaprionus inermis. The sequence goes on along the minus strand of JAECXD010000673.1, from coordinate 2,282,070 downwards.
GGCATCTGCTGTGCTTTTATAGTCCGCGCCTCACTGTTCTTATCTAAGAGAGAGATGACTCTTGGGGCACTTGAGTGTGACACGCTGCTTACAGCTTGTGTCGGAAGCAACAAGCAACAACTTGTTATGTCAAGCGGCCCATTATCAAATTGACCGTCAAATCGTTTTCGTTTTCCATCGTTCGAAGTATTTCTGAACACATAAGCCTCTCTGAGAAATCGTTCGCTTGGAGTACTCGGCTGGTCTGGTAAGGCTACAAAATTTATCCAACAGTCTTGATTCGATTTACAATCGGGCTCTGAAATAATAAATTTCTTTACACCGTCATAGACAGAATATGTCTAGCTAAAGTTTTGAATATTTTTTAGCTTCCATTCCCTGTTAATCCAAAGATTTACACCGTTTTCATTGAAGAAATTTTATGGAATTTATTCATTGTGCCTTACACTAATAACTTAGGACCGATTGCAAAACTTACATTTGCATTAATTATGTTAATTATTATGGTTAATATATTAAATGTAAGTCAGAACAAAACTCGTCTCGGATAACGCGAACTTTGCTTGTTGAAATATCTTGTCAGACTTTAAAAACTAACTAGGTTTTAGATTACGTTGCTGCTCATCTGGAGTACCTGCTATTTTTGAGGAACGCTTTAGCCTATTAATACGATACACGCACACATATTTACATAGTTTCCATTGAGCTTGAGTTTATTTTTCTTTGCTTTTCATGATTTTACATATGCAGAATTATATTTGTTTATCGCAACAAGAAAACACTCAAGTTTAAATATATTTACAATTTATTGAAACTTAAAAAGAATCAACCTTGCCAACCATTTAGCAAATGTTTAATTCTTATTTTACGTAAAGTCGTTGGAGCTGGCTGGGTAAAAGTTGATACACACACTTTCCAATGTAGCTTTTCGTTTATTGTTTGTTATTGTTTACCTTCCGCCCATAAAGTTATGCTAATGTTTTTCTGACAGATTTCGTTTTAGTTCGATTTTAGGGTCTCTTAATCATTTAGAATAATAGTCAATTTATTATGGATGTATAAAGCAGACAGAGTCGTGACTCACCCGATTAAGTTGAACTTAGTTTTGTTTATAAATGCTACAACCACAAAGTGGTTGAAGTGCTTAAAGAGAGGTCACCGAATCTTACAGATTTCGCAATGAATATACAAATTAGTTATCTAAATTCTTTTCGTTTCTTATTTACACAATTTTAAATTCAATTTTTAACGAACTAGGTAAATAAAAACTTGTCGATGACTTACACAAATATCTAATATCTTATCTAATGGTGTATTATATCAGTAAGTTTTTTATTTATGTATGTATGTGTGTGGCATTAGAGGAGATCATTGATGCATGCATACGATTAGATATAGTATTATGTTTAATCATGTTAACTGAACCATAAATGGACTTCAAAGTCTAAACACACACGCATTCAGCCGAATCGCTGGCATTCCGATTGTTCTCTTTGTTGTTGCTCAGGTTCTTGGTTCGCAAGTTGTCTCGAAGCGGCCGCTGCGGCAGCTGCTCCTCAAGTCTTGTCCTCCGCCACTTTGGTACCACTAATTGAGCTGCTGCTGTTATGGTCGAAGTCGAGTCCAGAACGCCGACATTGCCTGCGGGCTGTCGTCTGCAACTGTGTGCCGACCCTGCGGCTGACTGTTGCCATGCTTTGTGCTGTCCTTATTGGCCTCATGGATGACACTGTTGCTGTTATTGCTGCTGTTGGCAGTTTCGGAGTCGCTGTCGCTACTGGCTCCTGGGACGTTGCTGGTCGATTGTTGACTTTGTTTCGGCCACGATTGCAACGAATTGCGCCATTGCCGGCAAGCACAAATTTAATAATCCACAAAAGTGTCAAAATCGTTGTGATATTTGCCCACCGTAAATAGCCCGGGCATCCAATTAGCGTGTTCCAGCTGACACTGGCGGATTTAATGGCCGACGCCGAGTATTCACCTGAGCGGAAAAATGAGAAAAACACACACAGAGTGTGTATATACACTGATTCCCGTATTACGAATTTCGATATTATATCCCCCAAATGCCGACTGACACGTTGCGTTGACACCAACGCCAACAGCAGCTGAAACCCATGGCCATGGGTCTATGCAAAATGAAATTGTTTTCGATTTCAACTCAAAATTGGTATTAAGCAACTCTCACACTGTGTGAGAGTGTTTGTGCGTGCGTAAATAGTGGCCTGAATAAATAAAGCATGTTGTAATTAAATATTTCTATTGGCGAATTGAACGACAAACATATCGAACGAAAAGGGCAAATATAATCGAGCATAAATTATCAGACATTCGCTTCGGTCAGGGGATCAGGGAGTCAGGGAGTGAAATGAGCACCGAACAAATATTTTATAAGTTTCACGGCTTTCGAAAATCATCTATACCATATTGACCAAAAAATGCCAGCACCGGTTTCGAATTGATTAATTTTCTTTTATAAACTGTCCGATGAAAATCATTGGAAATATATACACAACCTGAAGTAGCTGACTTTCAAGTATTGCGCGACTTTTTGTCATTCATTAGAAAAAGTAAAAAATATAAATAGTAAAATAATTTATGCAAAACAATTATATCAGCATTGTAAAGTACTAAAAGGGTGCGTTGATTAGATAAGAGAGCTTTGTTAATTAACTAAAAGCGATGTCTGCAACGTGCACATAATGTTGTGTGTATGGGAAAACTAATTATACCGTAAAAGTTGACGGTTGAATGGGCTTTGAATTGCAGTTTCAGGAAATAAAAATGTTGGAAAATTAAAATGAAAAAGCTGCCGAATAAATAATTGATAATATCATTAAGTTATTAATAATCATTTGTCACAATTTCGCAGAGTTCGTCGTGCAAGTGGTGTCCTTTTACTGCCGCCATAAACATCATCGACAGTAAAGCAACAACAACAACAACAACAACAACAATAATAGCAACAACAATAGCAACAGCATTGTACTGACCTCAACAATGGGACCGCAGAATTACATTAAGTTTATTAACCCTTTAGCACTTATGTAAAAATCCATGAAAAAATATTAAATTTAAAACAAAAGTCGCTCGTAACATGTACCCTGTAAAATATAGGAATATGGGTATACCTGTTTCATACATACTGAGACTGTGATAAAGCAAAATGCTCTGCACTGTGCGTAGGGTATCTGCTTGTCGGTTTGCATGCCCTTTTTACATATTTTTTATGTGGATACATAAATTATGCCATTAAATTGCATATGAAAATGTCCGTGAACATTTTTAAGAGAGCGAGCACACACACACACATACAAGGGCGAGCACTCTGCTGGATCCGTCCGTGATTTCCGTGATTTTCATTATCCGGCTTTACATGTTTTACTCATTTGTTCGGCTTAAAAGCGCCACGAGCGCGTTTTATCTGCGCCAATTAGTCGAATATTAAAAACATATACATTTATGCAATGTTTATATTGGGTGATTTTTCAACATTTGCAGAGGGTATATCAATTCTGCGCAAAAGAAAAACGTTGAAATTTTCATTCAATCAAAGTCGGGCAACTGCATAAAGTACAGATATCATAGCAAAATCCAGGTAATATTTTGTTCTTTTCCGTTTCAATGCAAAGTGCGCGTGAATGCAGCGTATTCTTCAGTCGAGTTCTCCCGATTTTGGTCGTCGTAACTTGTTTATCTATTTTTTTGTTAGTAGCATAATAAAAAACAACCGTGATTTTTTATCAGTGAACTGCATGAATAATAAGTCTGACTTGATTTAATACTTTCACGTTGATATACGCTTTAAAGAAAGTTTGGCCAGTTTTTTCGCATTTTTTCATCAGTTTCGAAGAAATTTTAAAATGTTTTCAGTAAATTTAAAATAGCATTAAATTGAATATTTCTTTAGGAGCAATCAAAGTCTTGGCAGAGATGCTGCTTGAAGAAACGAATCAAATTCAAAGTTTTCTCTTTGGAACTTTCCAACTGATGTTGATAGAGAATATAATTGTATACCCTGCAGAGACTTCACAGTTAAGCCTTTCGCCCTCTCGACTCGACTCGAGCACACTCAACATTCCCGTTGGACATTTTCCACTCGTGTTTCCACGCCCATTGCCGCAATTGCCAATGTCATTTGTATGGCCATTATGCAGGCCCCATTGGCACCTGGCGAAACGTGACAGTTGGCCGCGACTCGTCTGCTGCCTGCTGCCTGCCCTCTGCCCTTCGACTCCGCAGCTGTCGGCTCGAGCTGATTGTGGGAACTGCCGTGTCAGGTGTCATTATCACTTAGATATCGGCTGGCTGGGCCTGTGTCTCCTTGCTGTGGCAGATGGGGCAGCTGAGGTACGCTGAAGTAGCATGCTTCAAGCTGCGTGTGTCACGACCGAACACATGTCACAGTTGACATAAACAACAGCTATTGTTAGGGTAAATACAAGTACCGAAAGTCAAACGATTTAAATGCAAACACATATTGCGTACTGGACCGCAAATATCTCGCAGATACAATTGTATCTTTGTGCTCTGCTAGGCAAACAGGGAGCAGAGATTGCATTGGCTGCCATGAGAATACGTGAACGCAACGTATCGTCATCATTATCGTCATCATTATCGTCGTCCTCATCGTCATCATTATGGACATCGTCAACGTCAGTCTCGTCGCCAGCGTCGCTCTCCTCGCAGTCGCTCTCGTCGTGGACGTCAACGTGAACGTGAACGTGGACATTGAGCAAATAACGCGATTGTGGACATTTCGAGATAACAATAAAAGTGCACCCGTTGTTCTTAATGTTATTGTTGCTGTTCCTGTTGCTGTTGCTGTTGCTGTTGACGTGCCGTAGCCATTGCTGTTACTGTAACTGTTTCTGCCCGAGTAGCCAGTATCGTCGTAAAAAGTGTGTACATAAAAGAAAAGTCAAATATCGCACTATGGAAGAACTAAAGCCAATTGACAGATTAAAATTACAAAAAAGGGGAAATCTAAAGAGAAATTCTAGCTATCGAATATCTCAATGTTGCTGTCATTACCTAGTATCTTCATTTGAATAAAGGAATGTATATCAGAGATCTGCATGCGGTGCTATTTTAAACTATAAACACCGCATTTATTTTGCGGTGTTTGCAATGCCTGGCATTATCAGATTATTTATAATATATATAATTTTCCTATCTTATATTAAATCTAAATCACAAAGTTTTTACTACAGCTGGAATATTGTCATATTTTACGCACAAAAAATGCCAGCTTGCACCACTGTGCGAATCAAAAGTCGAAAGTGCCAAGCACTGGCGAAATAAAATTCAATTAGGCTAAATGAAAACTTAATTCAATTGGCATGTGATACAAAAACAGTTGGCACTGCTGCTGGCTGTTGCCAACACTTAACCACGCCCACTTGCCAACCGCAATGACCCCCTCTTCCCAACCGTCTGTGCAATCTTACCGTTTAGCACGTGCAGCACAATGGTGCGGGGAGCGCTGTTCGAGGGGCTGCACGTATAGTTGCCGGAGTCCAGCTTTACCACGGCGGGAATGATGAGCGAAGCCGTCTGCAAGTACAGAGTGATATCAATGAGAGATAGAGAGAGAGATATGCAGATAGAGAAGGAGAGAGTATTTTTCAAAATAAATGTGCATGTGTGGGTAGAGAGATGCGATGCTCGAGAGCTGTCGAGACCGTTGCCAGACGACAGACGGCACAAGGAAAACGGGAAATGGGGCGTATGCGTAATATTGCGAGAACTGTTAACCGAGCAAAAAGAGACAGGCAGAGGTAGGCAAAAAATGAGATAATATATACAAAATATGCACACACTCGCACGATATTTAAAATTATAATTTGACGACGCTGACAATTTTCGTCGGCTCGGTGAAAATTGAATAACATTTTCCTTGGCGCGCCCGTGCAATTTGCGTAATGAAAACGCGTTTAATGAAAATGCCGAGAGACGGAGAGAACGAGAGAGAGAAAGAGAGAGGCAGATGCGGCTGGTCTGATGATAATGACGTGAGGCACGCCCACACGTGCGGTAAGCCACTTACCGTTATCTGTTTAATGAAACTGCTGCTTGGCAGCATTGTTGTTGTTGTTGTTGTTGCTGCCGTTGCTGTTGTTGCTTGGGTTGTTGCTGCTGTTGCTGTTGCTGTGCTCGTCTGCAATGTTGTTGTTGCTGCAGCTGCAGCACTCGTTGCTGCTGTCGTTAGAGCTGCATCAGCTGCAATTGTCAATATTGCCGGCGTGTCAGCTGCAACTGCTGCTCCTGCTCCCGCCGTTGACATTATGCCCGCTGTGGGCGTCGGCATGGGCGTGGGCGTGGCTAGCGTAGGCAACACATAGCCATATCCGGCCACGCCGGTACCGTCACTCACGGCTATCGCATCGAGAATATACGAACGTGTTATGCCCGCAATATCATTTAGCGTATCTCCCGATGCAGTCGCCGTCGCAGCCGTCGATGTTGACGACGTTGTTGTCGCTGCTGTTGTCGTCGTCGTAGTCGTTGACGTCGACGTCGTCGTTGTTGTTGTTGTTGGCACTTCCGCTGGCAGATCGATGCGCTCAATTTCCGTGCGCCAACCGCGCCGATTATGCAAATAGATTTGCTTCTGATTGTAAAACCAATTAATGAAAAGTGGCGGCTCGAGAGCCTGGCTAATTATGCAGCGCAGTTTCACTTGACTTCCGGCCTTCACATGGCGCGTCGACTCTCCGATTAATTCAGTTTTAGGTTCTGCCAGAGAGAGAGAGAGAGGGAAACAGATAGTGAGAGAGTGGGAGAGAGTGAACGGAAAGGGCGTCTCAGTTTAGTCGGTGAGTCGACTGTAATCTGTGCGAAGTCTGCGGCGGCACTTGCTGATTTATTGGCATGATCTGTGATTTATAGATGGGGTATCTCACTATCTCCCTCTTTCTCTATCTCTGTCTGTGTGTGTGTGTGTGCAGTTGCACTTGGGTTTGGCTTCAATTGATTATCTCGCCGGCAGCCGGAAGCGGACACTCGACCTCGCAAACTTTTGCAATGGAAAACGAAAGCACAATGCGGCAAAATTGCTAAGCGGACCAACTTTTCGATTATCTCAATTGCGAGAGAGAGAGAGAGAGAGAGGGCAAGATGGAAAGAGTGAGCGAGAGTATATGCTATACAAATTTCGCAACTTAAAATCACTTTAAATTATCTGCAACTAATGATTATTAAGTGTTTGTATCGATTTATATATCTTTTATTTTAATTGAAAAGCTGTCGCAGTTGTTTTTAGTGTTATATGTATTATCAGATATAATGCTTGTATTGAATATAAGCCATCAGCTAAGATATATAATATATTATCTCTCGTCTTCCATATCTTTACTCACCCACAATACGCAGATGCACAATGGCGCTTGCCTTGGGCTCCGTAGAGACCTGACACTCGTAGGTGCCCTCGTCCTTGAGCTGCACATACTTGATTTGCAGGGACCATCGTTCCGGGTTCGGCGAGAAAACCGACTGAAAGCGCTGATCCGCAATGAATGTCGTCTGATCCACGGTCAGAATGTGTCCATCACGCATACGAAGCCACGAAATAGGTTTTTTTACCAGCTGCTTTACCTGTCAATTAATCAATTTATAGGCGGCATATAATTTGTCTTAGTGCATGCAGATTGGTATTGAAAAGTCGACTCAATTATGCTGGGCTGCTTATCAATTGACTCACTGAATGATGTCAGCAAAAAAAGTTTTCGACTTTAAAAAAAACGTGGGGTAGGTGCGACACTGCAAACAGTAAACAATAAAGGCAACAAAATGACGATACGTTTCCCTCGATAATGGCAATAATAATTTTGAAGTAATTTTACAAGGAAACCTCCCCTCTTCCTATCGACCCACTTCCTATCAATTCGAGGCGCGTGTCGAGAATGTCTCTGTGTATGTGTGTGTGTCTCTGTGTGTGGGAGTGTGTTTGTGGGTGTGAGCACGTGTCTATTTATGGCACAGCTGCCGCTCGCTCTTTTTCATCGTCTGTCTCTTATTATCGAAATTACACTTGGCACAATTTCGGATTTACTTTTTCTGTTGGAAATTCATTTGATTTGATTCAGTTCGACAGCTCGCCCGCAAGTTGTCATTGCTGTTCTTTCTGTTTCTGGTACCCACTGCAAATCAATAATTTAATGTGTTCATTGACGCGAATTTGAGAACTTTTCCCGAGAGAGCTTTATTTTTGGCAACATCCTAGAAGTAGGCAATGAAAAATTTAATGCACTGCCGGCCAAACCAAACAAATTGTAAGTAATATAAAACTAATTTAATATATTACATTTAATTATATAATAAAAAAATAAAATCATAGTAATAATTAAAAGCTTAAATATTAAATTTCAAGCGGCCTTCCACAACTGTCTGACCTATTGCAGCGTTCAAAAATCCTTATCTATAGCACATGCCGATAACTGTATATTATCAACTAATCCACTCAGGTTTCGCTGATTCACTTTAAATTCCACGCACATTCTGCCCACAGTGCGGCCAATGCGCTCTGTCGCTCCCGCACAGCATTGTAATTGGCGAAGCAAAATGGGAGCGACTGGGGGCCGTGTCGCTGGCTGCGGGTCTGGCTCCGGTTGTGGCTGTGGCGAAAGCTGTGGTGAAGGCTGTGGCAAATGACAGTCTTTGAACTGCTGTCATCAACTACATTGTCGGTGTTGGCCACGGCCACGGCCACGGCGACAGCGAGAGAGGTGGGAGGTAGGTCGGGGGCAGCGTGGGGCCGAATACTGAACGACGCCATGATTAGATACTATAATCATTTGTGTTTTATGTGCTTGTTGTTTTTCATTGTGGTTGCCTGTTTGGCCTGCCTGCCTGCCTGTCGCCATGAAACTAAAAGTGTCTGAGGCACGCATACAAAAGGCGTCCTCCCTAAGCAACCCCCTCCCCCACAACTCCTCGCCGAGTAGGCCGCCGACGGTCTGTCTGTCTTGGCCATAATTGCTGGCATTTCCGTAGCGCTCTACTTGACTCCTCCTGCCATTGTTGTTGCTACTCTACGTGCTGTCAAAACTATATGAATACGCCGGCCTGAAGAGAATACACAAGGCACACCCACTGTCATCCCGCCCCCAACTTCTCGTAATAAGTATCTATGGTAATGTAAGCGCCTTGAGGCCTGCTTAGCGCAGCCCACAATAGAGGAAAATCTGCAGAAGTGAAAATTACCAATTCCCCTAGACAATTTATGGCTCGAGTCGTCGATATGCAGGGTATACAGCAGTCAAATAGGTCACTTGTTACTTGTTTTGTTTTGACTTATTTACTCAGTTTTTATTATGTATCTGATACGAGATTATTGATACAATATTGCAATAAAAAGTGATGTCTTTTGAATGCGAGTTATTTGAATACGCATTGAGGAGTTGCTAGAATGGATCGAATCCCCCGCCCCAACCCATAAACTAAGCTAAGCGACTAAAAATGGCGTATAAAATGTCGCTAATTCCCGTGTCGGCGCCCAGCCTGCGCTTATCTGTGCCGCCATTTTGTTTATGCTACTAAAAACTGAGGTAAGCCGCCTCTACTACGCATTATTCCTGTCATTTTACTGCTTAGTTATTATAATCCAAGCGAGCTGGGGGAACGGAGAGAGTTTATTAAATGTTGCGGCAAGTGTCGAACGGGCACAAAGGACGTTATTATCAGGCTGAGCATCGACATTATACTCAGTATTAAGTGAAGATGCTTATCCAGACAGGGGCAGACAGGGAGTCGCTCGGGCAGCGAGCGAGCCAGTCAGGCACGCACAGGCGGGGCTGGGCTGCGAAAGCCGCAGGAAAAGCTAGTAAAAACCGAGGGAAAGCGCAAAGGCCGCAGTCTTCTTCCTCGCTCTCTCTCTCGCTCTCTTTCTCTGGGTTAGCTGGCCATACATGTGGTTTGGGGCTCAGGTCGAGACGAGGATAATTTAAATTCGCCGCTTTCGCTTGGCTGCTTTGCCCTGCTGCGCGCGGGTAGATTGCGCTTAATTTGCCAAAAAATGAATGGATGGCCATATTTCTCGACATCGAACTTATCAAGATGCGCGTCTGTTTGCCGATTAAACATTGTTAATTAGCCGGGCCTGCATTCGGCAAGCGGGCACCCTGGGCAAATGTTATCATTGCATTAAAGTCGAGCAAGACAAGCCACGAATCTACTCGCTGTCTAGTGGCACTTACAGTAGTTTGAAAAGTGCGTTGTTGTTGTTGTTGTTGCTGCTGTTGTACCCATATCAAGGCAGTTGAAGGGAAGTTTGCTTGCTCGTTCCTTTACTTTTGGCTGTCGTCAGCAACGTTTTCCAAAAAAATCCAAGCCAAACCGAACCGAACGCACGCAGACAACAAAGTTTGCCCATAACATTTGCGAATTCTGTCTAAACTTGTTTGTAAATAATTTCTTTTATTTTGCCAATTTTTTCACACAACAGTACACCTCAAAGAGCCAGATAGTCCCCCCTTACTGCGCAATCCCCTGCCTTTTGGTTGTATTTTTATTTTCATATCTGCACGAAAAACTTTTCGCAGACTTTGCAAAATAACCCAAAATGAGGCAGGGGCCGCACACAAAAGGCAAAGTCGATTCGCAAGCAGAGAGAGAGAGCAGTCAAGGAATATGCACGATAGAGAAAGAGAGAGAGAGATACAAAAAATCTCAAGTGCTTGCAGGCAAAGCAATTTTTTTGTGCTTCCTTCTTTCTTTCTGTTTTCCTGCTGTCGCTGTCGATACTCGTTCTACGTAACGCCTACGGTCTGAAATTTATTATTAATTGATTAGGTTTAAGCAGATTCGAAGACAGCGCATGATAGCCCAGCCCTGGGCGAGGGCTGCCAAATTCGAATACAGTTTATCGGATAATCATGCTTTATTTATGTGCGGGCTCTGAGAGCAGATAATACCGAGGAAAACCATAATATATTAGCACCATATCAAAGTCGGGCGAGTGCTTGAGCTGTGCGTGCCGTTACCCATTTATTTTCTTACTCTTGTGTTTCAAGTAGTTTTTTTTAGTCTCAATTTTATGAATAACAAATATTACAAAAGTTGAAAACCATGTCGAAATTGCTGGAGTATCTTGTGATTCGAATTAAAGGCACTTGAATTCTGATTTGCAGGTGTGTTTTTAGCCGTTGGGTTTTTCTATGCGGGGGCGCTGTGAAAAGTTCGACCATTACTTTTGTGTACTCGACTCCATTTGAATAAACAGAAAAGTATTCGTTTGTGTTTCGAGCAGCTGCAACAGTCAAAATATTTATAGTTAGCTCCATTTTTGCCGAACCGCGCGGAAAGGGGGCGGCACGAACTTAGTTTGCCGTAATTTCCTGTCCAAACACAGCGACACAACGACTCTGTGCCAATTATAATGACAATAATGATAATGCCTTTGCTTGTAATTACAATGATCATTAGCAGGATGATAATAATGTTGCTGTTGCTGCTGTTGCTGGCGCGTTGCAGGCACTGCGCCAAGGCGCGTAACTAAGTTATTAGCGGATGGACCTCGGCTGCCATCGTCAGACACACATACACACTCATTTATGTACGGCTGCTGCCACACCCAAAATGCTGCCTGCACGCGCATGTGTGTGTGTGTGTGTGTGAGCCGGGAGTATATAGCATGCACTGGAAGTAGCTCGAGAGATATTTGGGTCAGCTACGGAGCCGGAGCTGCCTGGGGCCCATGAATTGGGGTCTTCGGGGCGTGGCAGCGGCAATTTCCGGTTTGTTTTCTTTCAGTTCCGACAGTGCACGGCGTAAATTAGTTCAAAGCGTTGCAAAGTTCAAACCATAAACTTCCGCCCCGGCCCCGTACGCCGCGCCCGCTTTTGCCTTTGCCTTTGCCGCCGCGACCCGATTGAGCAGAAGAGCTCAGCATTATCAGTTGCTTATTATAAATTTGCAATATGATTATTAAAAAGGAGAAAACGCTTTGTCAATATTGTTGTTATTTTTACGCTGGCAACACAAAAACGTGTATTGAAAAACGGGGAGCGAGTAGGAAATACCTCAGCGTTTTCCCTACAAAATAAACAACGAGTGGGGCACGCTCTGCTGATGGGATTCCAGCAAAATCAATCAACTTTTCATTTGATCACCCCGCCGCACCGACGCCCGCTTTCTATCTCGTTGGGGCTTGGTCAACAATTTAATATGTATTCAAGCATTATTTGGCATGGGGATCAGGTTTATGCAAGTCATCGATAAGGGCAACAAGCGAAGAACGAAGAAAGTACAGAATACAAACGACAATCAAAATAAAAATTGAAAAAATATATTCTGCATAATCGAGGGCTCTCGACCTAAGTACCCCGGCGAGAGTCGCTCAGGTGTTGGATTGTAATAAGTATCCATAGAAAGGAAGCGAGAACGTCAGAGAGTCTCTTGCCCAAGAGGCAAATTAATTTTTGAAAATGTGTTTTTTAGGATTTGAAATACTTCAAATAAATAATACGGCTTATTATATTAACATAATTTGAAGTAGTAATTTGGGAAAATCTGCGTTTTTCTTTAAAATGCTGCAGATAAAAATTCGAATTTTATTGATTTACGGGTTCCGTAAATTGTAAAACAAATTCGAAGTCGATGCTGTAATTCCTACACATGTTGCTTTCGAATTTGGTTGCTCTAGCTCTTATAGACAGACAAAGCGACTGAGAAACAAGCAGGCAGACAGGCGGACAGACAGACAGAGAGCACAATATCGACTCGGCTGATTAAAAATACGTGTTGCTTTTGCGATTACAGATTTTCGCATGCTGCCTTCTACGAGCGTGCCTACAAATACAATAGAATACTAAAATATAATATTATTATGCGCGATAAGGAAATAAGCTCAGGAAACTTAAGAGTTGCTCACCCTGTTCCGTCGAGAGTCACGATGATACGCATAAATTAATATTATCAGGCTCAATGACATGTATTTGCGATTCCTTATCGAATCAATTAAGGCATTAGTGTGTGAGTGTGTGCTATGAATGTGTGCATGTGTGTGTGTGTGTGTGTGAGTGGAGCCTATTCAACTCCCCTCCACCCCGTGGACACAGTAATGACTTCTTTTGTGCCCCAGCTGCCTTTTGTGCAATTCGCCAGAGTAATCTTTGGCACAAACAAGCCAAGCCTCTTTCTGCATCCCTCCCTTCCCCCTCCCATTCCAAGCAGCTCTTGCTCTACTGGCAGCTCATTTGGCACGCATTATGGACTGTTAATTAAAGGGATTTCGGATAGGCGATTCGGTGTACCGCGTGCGTCTACTCACATTGCAGGGCAGATAGGCGTGGGTGCCCGCTTGGCTAATTATTGTTTGGTAATCATCTATTGTTGGCGGCGGCTTCAGTGTTGTCCTTGGCGGTGGGCGACGTGTTGTCGTTGTTGTCGATGGTGTTGCTAACGTTGTTGTTGTTGTTGCTGCCGTTGGTGATGCCTCGATAGCTGCTGCTGCTGCTGCTGCTGCTGCCGTTCCTGTTGACACTGTGCCCGCCTGCGCAGCAACGTTTGTTGAATTGCTGCCGTGTATGTTGCTGCTGCTGCTGCCGTCGTGCAGCGCAAACAATGCCTTGTGCTGCGTAATTTTGTACTTGTGTTCGTCCAATTTGTGCTCCTCCACGTTTCTATTGCTCATAATGAGATTCGCTTCCATTGTGGAGCCAGCTGCAGTTGCAGTTGCAGTTGCAGTTGCAGCTGCTGCTGCTGCTGCTGCTCGTCTGCCCTGTGCGCTATTGTTGCTAATGTTATTAATGTTGGTGTTGGGTGCATTGACTGCTGCTGCTGCCGCAGCTGCTGTTGCGGTTGCATCAGCTGCAATCGATGTACTCCGATTTGTTTGCATTGTTGTTGCTGCCGCTGCTGCTGCTGCTGCTACTGCTGCTGTTGTCGCCATTGTCTGTTCGCCATTTGCTTTTGAAATTTGCGCTGTCGCCGTTATTAATGGCTGCGATTTGGCCAATGTCGCCGAAGCCGTCGCCGCTCTCTTTGATTGACTTCTATGAGATGTGATGTCATTTGTTGTCTCGCTCTTTAATATCGAAGGCGATTTGGATATCGCCGGCTTCGACTTTGTCAGCGTCTCCGTCTCCGTCGCCGTCCCGTTGCCCAATTGCTCTGCCGTTGCCGTTGCTGTTGCCGTTGCTGTAAGTAAAAGGAAGAACAGAGTGAGAGAGTGAAGACAAAGACAGAGACGCGGCATTGTGAGTGTTAATTAATGACTTTGTGTTTGGTTTTCAGCTGCCTTTCTTTGTCCCTTAAGCGGCTTACATATTTCAAATGCTCCGATCCCATTTATCTAATATGCCAGCAACAATTAAAACGATTTACGGCCTTCGATTTTAATCGCCAACTCTCTCTCTCTCTCTCTGAAATTGTATCTACGCGATAAGGTTCAATAAATTAATCGACGATTTGCCCGCGTTGAGATTTGCCCGAGTTTTGAGTGGTTCGAGTGGGGAAGGCAGCACAGAGCACTCGCTGCATGTGCCATGTATTACAACAATTACGAAATTAATTAGCTAATTACCCGCAAGGACTGTGCATTGTTTCGCATAATTTAGGCTGATGTAAAGCTTCAATTTTCATTCGAGTACTTGTGAGTATGCCAGGAAAAGTTTTGCTGTACTGGCAGTTTCGAGTATGAACTGGCTGAGGGAAATACAAGTTGAGGAAGCACACTTAAGCGTGATTATTATTTCCTAAAAAAGTAAATAAATTACTTCTTGCATATTTAAATGATTGAGAAACGAGAAATTCGAAAGAGATGCTGCTTTGCCTGCGATTAAGCATATAAATCATATTTAATGGACAAGTGTGCATAATATACTAGGATTATCGATCACTCACACACACACACACCTGTCGATTGCTGAGTAAAACGAATGGCAACAAAAGCGTAGGAAATTGCTTATAACTCATGCACCTTTGGCACCGGTCGTAGCGGTTCATATCGGGCACGAGGACGAGCGCAAGCACGCTGCAGCTGAGCGTAAATTTGCCAAATTGTTGCCATAAATTTTGTAACGAGAGCAGATAAAACCAAAAGAGCTGGGAAATGGCACGACCTCCCCCTTTCGCCCGCTAAGTATGCAAATTTACTACTTGATTACAGGGTATAAGTAAGACAAACTCTGCATAGATAAATGCCCAGGCACTTGAATGCCAGCTTGCCACATGCCTGTGCTGTGCTGTGATTTCAAGCACTTTTCATTTGCCACTTTTCATTTCCCGTTTTGCAGTTTTGCCACTTTCCTCAATTTAATTAATATCGAGTGCAATTTTTAATTTGCTGCAAAAGTTGCGCACTAAAGTTTTGCACGCGGCAGTAGGCGAGAGAGAGAGGGGGAGAGAAACTGGGAGAGAGAGAGCGCACCATTCAGTGCTCGCCCGGGCAAGTTGCATGTGAAACTTTCAGTGCGTTCCACGCTGCGTATGAGCAATGCAGCCTCGAGGCCTCGCACAAAGTTGCGCCTCCTTAATTAAGTAATGCGCCATGCAAAGCGCAACAGTCGCACTCATGTCTGTGCCTGCTCACAGTGGCTAAAGCAGATTGCCCGTAATTGAACGCTGATGGGCCCGCAGCCTCTTAACCCGACTGTCTAATCAGGCGGCCCAATCGCGGCTTCAGCCTCGAGTGCGCGCCACTTCAAACTCGACGAGGCGGCAGCAGCTCTTTATGTGCCTATGTGACCGTATGCGTGGGTATGGGTATGTGTGTGTATGGGTGTGTGCGCGTGTGTGCGGGGCCATGTTATCATGTTGTATGTTTATGCCTCGTGTACGTGCAATAAAGATAAAGCGATTTGGTATAAAAACTTTTTAATTGCCTGCACTAATGATGCACTGCAACAACTTGATCGTAATTATAATGAAGCTAACAAGACGGCCGAGAGAGCACAGTGCAGGCACATCCGGCTAAATGTGCAGGCAAAATTAACAAAGAAAACAAACTAATAAATATAATAAACATAAAATGAGCTTGTTAATGAGCAACTGATTTCTTGTTGTGTATTTTGTCCGAAATTGTCAACATTTTAATGTATTTTCTTTAACTGCAAGTTCTCTAGAATAAATTGATAACATTTCCCGCTAACAGCGTTCTTTTATGACCCTAGGCGAATTCCGAGTTTCTTGATTTTCATGGGACTTCCACTTTTTTGCCTGCCAGGCCCATTGTGCGCGAGGCGGATGCCGCAACTCATTAACCGCAAACAAGTTGAGCGACCAAACAGCTGCCGTCTTGGAGGCAAGTTCAGCGCACATAAAAACGAAACATGAATATTCTTTGGGCGGCAGTGTGGGCGTGGCAGGCGGAAAAAGAAACGAGGCAAGAACAAATCAAAGCGCCGTAAAAAAAAGTGCAATAAAACAAGTGAATTACTTGAAAGAGACGCGCCAAGGCAGACAACGAGAGAAAGAGAGTGTTAGAGAAAGAGGGAGAGAGCAAGAAAAGGAGAGAAAACAGAATAATAAAGCGCAATATTAAGAAAAATATCACTTAAGACGGGCGACAACGCAGCAGCAGCCGCAGCCTGAAAGTATGCTACGAAAATTTGCTTAATCTGTGCACACCAAAACAGAACAAAGTACAAAACTAAAAAGTTGTAAAAAGTCTCGCACACTGACATACTGACTGACACACACACACGCCGATATACTCGCAAATTGTGCACAAAGTAAAATATAAAAAGATAAAATGACGCGCGCAGTTGCCACGCCAAGCAGAAGACATTGGCTGCAGCGGGCGGAGATGGCAGCGAAGTGGGGGGGCAGTGCCACCCCGCCGCCACGACTCGACTCACTCGACGGCAAAACTTGCGTAATGAGGCTCGACCAAGCGAGCGGGGCGACTCGTTGAAGACTGGAGAAATTCTGGGATTCGGATTCGGGCATGAGAATGGGAATGGCGCATAAAGAGCACTTCGTTGCCTGCGAGTTTACTGCTGTAAGCGTTCTACAACTGTGCAACGCACCCCGCAGCCCAAAGTCACAAAGTGAACACTAAAATTAACCAGCTAAGCCCCGTGGGCATTTTAGGAGCAAGTGTACCAATAAAACCGTCTGACAGACGGGGCGGGGTGGGCGGACTCATAAGTAAGTAGTACCAGCACATGCATATTTCATTAGGCTACACTTGGCGAAAAGTTTGGTGAAGAAACTTTGCACTCACCGCACAAATTACACATTTGCTTTCTGGGAAAACTCCAAAATCCCAGAGAATGATAAGAAATTGCAAACAAAATGTGCGAGAAATATGAGAAAGGAAGCTTCATATGAAACAAATATTTCGGATTTTTTGCGGTGAATTGAAATTACGCATTTTCCTCCAACACAATAAGTTAACCTATCCAGTTCAAGCTAAAGTTGAAGCAAAATTTTAAAATGTTTCCTGGAAATGATGCATGTTTTATGCGTAGATATTTTTGAGGAGAAATTTTTGTGCGAAGAAATTCATTTTCGACTGAAATTTTCTTTGAAAGCTTGAGCAATAACTATTCAAATATATATGGTATTTTAACTGTAGGTTTTAGTAAAATTGCTATCGCTATTTTACTGCACAATTTATCAATACATTACATGGTAGCTTTAGTATAGACAGACAGTTCGTTCTACACGCCATTACTGAAAAATATATAGCATACTTATTGGGGCCAACTATGCCACGCGCAGTGCGTAAGAAAGCAAAGCATATAATTTAAAGTCCTTTGCGAAAATTTAAAATGCACTTAAAATCTTATTACTTTACCCACTTTTTTTCAATAATTTCATAAAGTTCCTTTTTATTTACTTTTTATGAACATATTCTAAGTGATTTTCTCCGTGACTTTCCCTTGACACCAGCAAATTTCCACTTGAATTCATTGAGCACACTGCCAAGCAGTTGCGCCTTTTCTTTGCGTGTAGCTCAATCCCCCAGTGGCTGTCTCGCCTCTCTATCTTTCCTGTCCGCTGTCCCGCTAACAACAATTCGACACTTTTCCTAATTATGATGGGCATGTTGTTGAGATGATGATGAAAGTGGCCTGCGCCAGTGATGGCTGCGATGCGCCCTCGCCCGTTGGTCTCGGTGCCTGTCGGTCGTGTAATCTCGTCTGAACAGCCGGACACTCTCATCAAACGCCTGTCGTGATGGTGCTAATAATGACGACGGCAATGGCTGCTGCTCCTGCTCCGGCTTCGACTCCTACAGGGACTGCTTCCCTCCGCTTCCCTCTGTAATTTGTGTAATAATTGCGCCTAAGCGTTTAAGTCAAGCATGACAGTTGGGTGGCCCTGCCAATGGCATCTCGTGGGAACTGATGTCTGGCAAGCCGGATGGGGTAGACAGAGTGCGCTGGCGGCGAGTGGCGAGTGGCGAATGGGAGTGTGGGGTGTCCAGGGACAGGAACAGGGACTGCCCGAAAAGCCAAGCAAGACAACAATGAAGAAGAACGCGATGCGAGGCGAGGCGACGAGGCTGTCGAATGCCTGCGGCCTGTGGCCTGCGAAGCACTGAATGAGTTGGTTAGCGAAAGTGCCCAAAAATGCTTGGGTCGTATTTTTTTGTTGTTTTTTTTAGCATTCCACGAAATGGGGAAGGGGAAGTGGCGCTACGAGCACTCAATGTTGCTCTCGACTTGCTGCAGAATTTGATTAAACAAAAGTAAAAGTTTTTCCACTTTCTGCCCATTGTTGTTTGCCTGCTTTGATTGTTCGACTTGCTCTCATTTTTGTTCAGTACACTCCACTCAACAACAACAATAAATTACTGCTATTGTTGTTGTTGTTGTTGTTGTTGTTGTTGTTGTTGTTGTTGCTATGCAATTGTAGAGGCAACTGTGGCATTTCGTCGTACACTTTCATGGCCAGTAATCGCAAAATAGCAGCAAAAACGTAGAGGGGCCTGGCCCGAAAGTCAGATTTGCCAGCTTTTAACACAATTTACGAGTAAGTCGACTAGGCATGCCGCATAGCAGCAAATCCCACTCCCCTCCCTACCGCTACACCACTTTCACTACGAGAAGTGGCCAATCGTTTGATTGAATTTCGTTTTATTGATGAAAAAGCTGAGAGTCACTTTTTGCCATGCACTTTGCTCTGCACTTTTCCGATTTGCTATTTCCATTTTCCTTTCGATATTTCATATTTTCGTTTTTCAGTCTAATTACCTCCTCGCTGCTCCCTCTCCCTTTGCCCACTTGAGTTGCTTTATAGTACTCATTTTGTGCAATTTGTGTGTAACTTTTTACTCTTTGGTCTCCAAAGGTTGAGAGTCAACTTTTGTTCATTAATTTGCAAAGGTTGAATATGTGAGCAGAAAAGCATAGTTAAGTGAGGATGACGACGAGTAAGTCGGCTTTAATTGAATAAGAGCTCTTCTGCCTGCCTTTAATTTCCAACGTTAAGCTCAGGTAACTTTCCGAAAAGCTCCAACCTGCATTCATTTTTAAACATAATTCTCTTTCTTTGGCATCGTTTGACTGATGGTCTGGCTGCCTGGCACGCACAGCATATAATGCTAGGCCGAAGGCCAGACGACTAGACGGGCATTCTATTTGGCCTAATGCGTTGTAGCAAGTTCATCTCAAGAACTTAGCCAAGAACAATGGCAACGTGAGGAAGAAATCATGTTTATAAATAGCAGCAAAATTGAGAATGTCTGCTAAAATATGCGGAGTATGCCTTAAATCTTATCCACCTGTCCGCAAAATGCTTTAAAAAAAAATGCTCTGCATTTCAAATTATTTTTCACTGTTATCTACAAAGCGCTAGAGCAGCGCAGAGCGGCGCAGTAGAGGGCAACAAAATTTGATGTGGCCATAATCAGATTTCGGACATTATGCAAACTTACCCGACGAGCTAGGGAGATGCGGCAGCAGCAGCAGCTCGACTAGGATGAGGGTAATCAATCCTGGGCGCGGGCGCATGTTGCCAGGCTCTATTAAAAGTGGCTGGGCAAAATTAATAATCCCTGTGTGTCCGCCTTGTTGTCTCCTCGGTTGCTGTAAATCCGCTTAACTGGGTCACATGTGCCGCGGCGCTGTGGCAAGAATACAGCGATTGCCACAGGCTGGCGCCACCACAGCGGTCGCGAGGCAATGTGCAATGTTTATATATCGCCCTTAGAGTAGCTGATACCGGGCTGCCGTTAATCTCTTTACTTCGAATGAAGATCGCGTTCGGTATTTAGGCTAATGTATGCGCTGGCAACTCCAACTCCAGCTCCGACTCTGTAATTGATTTCACACACAATTGCGGGCTTAGCATGTTCTCGAATTGCATCTGCACAATTTCAGATGCCACAGCTGCCACAGCAACAACAACAGCGACAACTACGAGAAATAATAGAAAAAGCTAAAGAATATAAAATTTGGAGGCGAGTGTGCTGCGTACTGAGAACTGGAGCAGGCAGAAACATGTGCCTGGTTTTAAATATTCCCACTATGCGCCAGAGCAGCAGCAGCAGCAGCAGCTCCGTTTCCTTTGGCCTTTGTGGCACGTTGCGACCGAGTTATTCGTTTTGCTATGGTAACGTTCTTGCGCAAAATCCCCATTCTGATATGTTTCTGTATGTGAGTTTGGGTTAAGTTATGTGGCCACTGTGGCATTAGATGTTGGCCAGACGTTCTGCAAATCCGATTCGCTATGAAAATCGGTTTCCCTGTAGCTGACTAATTGCATAAGTCGTATGAGCCCAGAGCACGTGGCGGATCGCATGTAGAGTGAAGCGAGCGAGAGCATTTTCATGTTGCGCTGCAAAGTATGCTATGCATTTTGGCGAAATTTAACAGAAAACGATTTCGAGCGCACATGCGACTATGTTATCTTCTCCTCTCCCCTCTCTCTCTCACTCTCTCACTGCCCGTGTGCGTGTGTGTGTGTGTTTGAGCATTCCGTTTGGCCAACTGGCGTTAGCTCATCTTTCTTTTACGGTCGAGACTGCTTGGCATTAACGAAATTTATTTATGCGGGTGTTTAGTCGGGCGTAAAAGGTGTACATATGGTCGGCAAACACGCCCTCTCACACACACACACGCGCTGGCACGCACACAAATGCGAAACGTGCACAGACAGTGGAAACTTAGAAATGCTCGACATGCTCGCTTACGAATTGGAAGGATTTGGATTCGGATTTGTATTTGTATTTCGATGCTCGACTCGAATATAGGTGTAGCCAGCCCCAAGAAGTCTGCTCGACGTCTCGGGCCGAGCCTGAGTCTGTTGTGCCAGCAGCGGCTTGTGTGGGGAATAATGATTTAAATGCTCGGTTCGGTTAGGCCTTTGTTTCTGTCAGAGAAGGTTGAGGTAGGGGAAAAGGGTTTGAGAAATGCCAGAACATGCATTAGTAATGTGTATAGAAGGAAAAGAAGAAGATGGCCAACGAGAGCTGCTGCCGGGTCAATGAAGCGTTAACGAAAATGTTAAACAAATGTAATGTTCTGGACGAATGAATTGTCGGCATTAAGACGAAGGAGCCGTTGCTCCAGTTCCTGCCTCACTTCTTGTTGCCGTTGCCTAGGATGATAACGTAAATAATACTAAATTGATTGCACAAACAAAACAGCAGCAGGAAGTGTAAATGATTTAACACAATTCCCGATTCTGTCTGTCTCCACTTCTACTACGCCTTCAGCTTGGCTTCTGCTCTCTGGTTTCTGTTCTCCCCGTTCTCTGTAATCTGTTGTTGCTGTTGCTGCTTTGTTGTTGCTGTTGTGTTGTTGCGTGTGCTGAGCGGCACAAGTGGCACAGGACGAATGGCGAATTTCCTTGGTCGCCCAACCGGAAACAGTATTTTTGTGTCTTGTAATTCAGTTTATTGCGGCTACAATTTATTTATTTACGTAGCGTCTTTATTTCTTCTTTATTATTGTTTTTATTGATATCAAATATTGAGTTTTTTCTTGCATGTGATTTTTACGACTTTTATTTGTATGATAAATAATAAAGGAGGCCAACTAATTTTTCTGCTTTTACTCAGAAATAATAACACTGGGATTTTTCTAATCTATTTACAAGAAAGATCTTGAAGAACTAAAATAAAATATAATAAGAATAATTAATGCGCATGATTTTATAATAATTACACTAAACAATCATAACCAGCTATTCTATTGCATTTAATGTTTTATAGATTTAACTCATATCCAAGCAATATTGAATTTGTTTTCCTTCTGACGTATACGTAATTTTTATTTATAAAATTGATAAGCTGTCTTTTAATGCATTTTAGTCTTTGAAAATATTTTATGCACTTATTTAAAAACTTTTTATTGCTTGAAGTTTTAATTAATAAACTGTAAGTGTTTCAAAGACACTTTAGCATTAAAATAAAATTTAGCTAATAGTTTCAGTTAGCAAGCAAGTTCAGCCAAGCAAAACAATGCGATTAAATAGTTAGCTTGACATTTTATGATAGTTTACAGTTGAGCGCTTTGAATTAAACACCGCACTAGCTTATTTATCACCTTCGATTTAGCTTGCGCCGAACGATGCACGCGCGACACCGGCCTAAAGGAAACTGAAGCCAGTGCCAAAGCGATGCGATGCTGGGGATGCTGCTCTGTTAACGCGCGCCAACAGCTGTAAACACAATCAACAGAGCTGAGAGAGAGGATAAGAGAGAGCGCGCTCGCGTGTGAGAGCCATGCTTACATTATCGTTTCGGCTGCGATTCGGTTTACTTTAACAGCTGTCGCCATTTACATCGGTGACACTGGGAGAGCGGGCAACTTTTACCTGTCGCGCTGTTAGCTTGAATAAACAAATGCAATTATTGTTTTTGAACGTTTTTGTTATAAAATATTTATTGCAGCACTTAACACCTACTGGCAAATGGCCAATTAAGCTTTTACAGCAACAGAATTAACAGAGATAACTTTAATCCGGCAACACGAATGATCCCGTCATAATCATAATGACAATTAATCCCCACTGCATGGGGGAAACGGAAGCGGCAGCTAAGCACTGCGATAACATAATTTCACATTTAAGCCAGGCCGGCAAATTGGGGCCGCAACCCAAAAACAAAAAACAAAAAAAAAACAACGGGGCGCAGAAGAGAATGGCAACAATAGCAACAACATTGGGTTAGCTGGCAAAGGCAGGAACGCGCGGATGGAAAGTAGGACACGCAGGCAAAGAAAACAATAACAAGAAAAACGGCAAAGCAAACGTGCGAAGCACAGGAATAAACATAATATTCGAATGCTGCGTTCAGCTTGGCAGAGCACACAAAAAGTCAACTAAAAGGAAAACAAAAGACCAAATTATTATTCAGACACACTACTACACAGGCCATAGATGTCGCCGCCAACGCAGGCATCCAGCAGCAGCTGAAGAGCTGAAGGAGCCCAAGGAGCCGAAAGAGAGCGCCAACAACTGAACAGACTGGTGATTTGAGAACAATGCATTAGAATGTGATGGTGTCTGTGTGGTGGGGGGGGTTGCAAAGTGCGAAGCCTTTGCATAAAATTCAATTTGTCGTGTGCAACAGCCATGAATATGCCGAACTGCCGAGCGAGCTTAAGCCGCTGCCGTCGCTGTCGCTGTGTTGCTGCTGCAGCTGACACTGAAGCCCACACATTTCGCTGTCTCTCAGTCTGTCCGCCAGTATATAACACGGCCATCTCTCACCACCTTCTCGCTCCCACTCGCAGCACAACTCGCTCGCTCGGTAATGTTGCAATTGATGTAGTTGCAGTTGTAGTTGTTGTCGCATGCAGCGACTCTGGCGTAACATATGCGCGAAATTACTTGCCGGGAGATGCTGTCCTGCTGTCAGTGACAGCATCGTCCTGGAACCGGTTCCGGTTCTGGTTCGGGAACATGAATACCGCTTCTACTTATATCATATTCCAGCAATTAAACCCATTTCCCACAGTGTTGGTTCCAGAAAACACTTGAACTAGACACAATTGAAGTGTGTGTCGCTATATGCGGCAGCAAATGAATGATAATCAGCCAGAAAATTGTGTCCAGCTCGTTGGGGAGGGGTCTGAAGAGGGCATGTGTTTGTCGTGTGTTTGGCCACAGCATGTCCAAAGTTTTAAGTGGATTCAACAGTTGAATGTTGAGCTTGTTGTTGTTGGTCAACTTGAATGAGTCTTTCTCGAAATGCCACAATGCACCACAGAAATTACGCATACGCAGTGTGTTCCAATTGAACTTGCACGGCAAATTGAATAATTGATTTACGATGACACAATGAAAGATTTCTATACGATCAAGAATACATCAAATTTATAATAAATAAATATTGTCAGTCAACCTTTTAATATGTTTTTCCAATATACGTATTTTTTGTGCAGTTTTAGGTTTGGGATAAGCCTTCTCCTTCTTACCATACACTCGAACTTCTGCACGCCTTTCACTTTTACAAGTCATTAATCACAGGGATTTGAAGCGAGTACTGCGAAGAAAGAAGTTGAAATTTAAAATGCGTAAAGGTACTCGACAGATAAAAGAATGTCCGCTCAAATGGGTCAACTGGCTTAATGCGATTAAATTAGACAAGCGCCTTTGTGTTGTCATCGAGATAATCAAATGAAAATCGAAAACAGACGTTGCAAAAACCGAGTGAAAAAAATACACAACGAAGGAAGGAAGCAACGAGGTAATTAAGCAAAAAATGAGCGAATAAAGAGAATGAACTTGCCGGCGAGTGCGACATTTGCTGCACTTTAATTAAGTTTTGGGCTTAGCGCACAACGTTCGTGGCGCAGTACATTGATATTACGTATACGTATACGTATACGTATACGTACACGTACATGTACGTGTATGGGAGCTGATGGCGGAACAGCTGGCGGGTGCACGGGTCAACGCAAACAATTCATGTCAATTAATTGTAGCTGCAGCTCAGACGGTTGAAACGATGCTCGAACTCAACCACAGTGGGGAGAAACATGGCGACAACTAGCACAATACATATACATAGATTACGATTACCGGACCAAACAAATGGCCGCAGACGGCCGAGGGGCCGCGGGGTCGAGGGGCCGAAGGGACGCAGGATATTCGCTAAAACCTTAAATTGAAAACAGAAAACGAAAAGCTGCACAACGGAAAACTGTAAACGGTAAACTGTGAGCGGAAAACTGAAAACTGAATGCAGAAAACAGAGACTGAAACAATTTGGCCCACAACATGAGCTAATAACTGCCACTGACCAGGCTTGCAACAAAGTTTGTCCATTTGTTTTGAGGCAAATAAATTCTGTGTGTGTTTCGTGTGTCGTCTTGTCTGCTGCAGCGACATGTGGCAAAACTGTCGAAATTTTACCAAGAGCGAGAGATAAACGCAATTAATTCTCAAATTTATTCGATATCAACTGCGCAACAGCATGCCATAGCTTCAACCACCGACAAGTTGTCTATCCTGTTGTTGTTGTTGCTGTTCAACAATAGCAACTATGCCGTGATAACAAGTGCATCTCAGACCGGCAGACAAACAGACAGACAGACCGGCAGACAGACCGACAGACAGCAGCATTAGCCGCAAGTGTTGAGTGCAGTCTGCTTGGTGTTTGCTCGTATTACTCGCAAGAGTAAAAGAAATAGAAAGAGATAGACAGGCTCTAGAGAAGAAGATACCAAATTATTTGAATTGAGTTATGCATATAAAAACCGCCTAACAACACTGTTTATCTCGGAAATTCTTCTAGCAGCAGCAACTAAGTATTTAGTCTTTCCGGTTAAATCTCTTCACTTACTACGAAAGCTGAAATCAGTAATTGCATAACTCGCTTTTAACTGGGCGTATTAATACCCAGAACTGAAATCTGTTTCTTTCTTATATGTATTCTTTTGTTTCTGTACTAACTTATTCACAGCAAATTCTTATAGAAACCGTTTGACCTGTTTCTACAGCTTTTCGAGGCATTTAACGCGTATAATAATTTACTTATACTATTTAATGCATTTAGAGCAGGTATACAATTTAAATTTAATTTTACAGGGTATCTGCTTAGAATGAATCTACTAAAAGTATATGGCATAGCTTAGATAACAATGCCAGAAAACTATACAAAATTATTTCCTTTTTTCCTCTTTTACTTTTGTTTTGTTTTCTACCCAGAAAAAAACTTACCACACTAAAAAGCACAACATGAAAACCTTCTGTCTATTGCTCCATTTGCAGCATTTATAGTGTATGTTATGTGAGATCTGTGTGTGTGTGTGTGTGTGTGTTAGTGTGGGTGTGAGCAGAGGTCATTTTATTGTTTCCAGTCAAAATGGTCAAATGGGAATTTGTTTTTACCATTTTTTGTTACCGTGCCTTGAGATTTGTCTATAGATTTAGATTGAGCTGTCGAACATGTTATTGGGGATTGTTTCGAATTCGAAGTCCGGAAAGTGGGCCAGAACACAGTGCGTCAGTGTACTAACGGTATATCATGTTAAGCAAGAAAAGTCGATAGGCCGACACAGTTCAAACGATTAGAATAATCGCCCAGGGTGTTTCACTTGCCAAGCCCCCTACTTCAACAGAAACCCGCCTGTTGTGCAGCTTAGTGTATGATTGTGATGCTGCGATGCCTTAAATGTTCAGTATCGAAAGAGTTTGAAATGATTTTATTGCTCTCACTCGGTACGGCCCTAACACTCTTTTGTTTCGAAGTGTATTTTATGCCTCAGTTTTAGGTTAAAAGGGCAATTTGGGCATTGCAAATGAGTGGCAAACATTTTTATTCTGGCCTTAAAATAGAAAGTCTTATTCCCAGCAGGCTGCGATTTCCAATGAGATTGCATATTATCATTGGATCGAGGCTTGCAAATATTTGCCATTGAAATGAAACTTGAAAATAGAAATTGTACAGTTCTGCCAAAAAAAATACAAGAATTTTTCTGTAATTTTCATTCTTGTTTCCTTAGAGTAAGTAAATCTTTTTAATGAATTCGTTAAGATACTTGAACGAGGCTATTTCTCTTGTAAATGTTTGTTGTTATTTATTACTTTGTAGCAGTTTCATGTTAACTTCCCACTAAAAATCACCAACAAATTAGATCATACGCAGCAGTTTATTTATAACGCCAACGCAGCTACTTAAGAATTTCACCAGGGGATGCTGCAGGGGGGAGTGCTAATTAATTTTCCAGCTCAACCGTATACTCCGCTAAAAGTCGTGGTAATATTTTTGGAAGCTTGTTCTTAATTTTATTTGGTTATCAATGTCGCATGCAAAGCGGAAAATTTTGCGTATCTTGCAAAATGCGGTTGAATCTGGGTAGAAGAAGAAAGGGGTGTTGGTTCTTTGTATACGTAAATACGTCTGTTGTTCCAAGCTCTGCAATTTGTAAGTGTCTAAAAGTGCAAGTCATATATTTACTTTTGGCTACCTTCTGGAAGATAACAATAGCATAAAGTGTAATTGAATTATTTGTATTTTTCCTTTATTTTATAACTGCTGCAGAATAGTGGAAGCCACATTTACTTTTGCACACCCAGAATCTTCTCAATTTCACAAATTCTATCGAGAACTTCTTGGTTTCGTGTTCTCTGATCCTTCAGCTTGTCCGCAATGGAATCCAAAGTTGCCGCTATGGCTAAGAGTGAGACATCCGTTGTCAGTAAATCCCGACGAGTTGGAAATATTTTTGCTACCGGAACGGCATCTGTACTTGAAATGCCTGAAATTGGCAAGCAGAGAACTCAAAGAAATCATATATTTGTAGCTGAAGAATTTTGGAAATCCTCCACAGCTCACCTGAATTCGGAACTGCATCAACAGGAACACTTTCAACTGCTTGAACTGTTTCCTCGGCAGCTTCGGGGGCAGCTGCAGTTATGTATTGTGGTTCGGAAGGTGCCTCAGCAGATGTCTCTGCAGGTGCCTCTGCAGGTGCCTCTGCAGGTGCCTCAGCAGGTGCCTCAGCAGGTGCCTCAGCAGGTGCCTCAGCAGGTGCCTCAGCAGGTGCCTCAGCAGGTGCCTCAGCAGGTGTCGTTGAAGTCTCCACTGTTGTAACATAAGATTCAACTCATGATTCTGGTATTAACCTATTTACTAACCTTTTGCTGCCGGCTCTAACGCCTCCTCAGTTGGTGCTGGAGCTACTGGTTCCTCGACTGATATAGCTTCCTGGGCTACTGCAGCTGCAACTTCTTCAACAGAAGGTGCTGAAGTCTCCACTGTGGTACCCTCCGCTACTACGCAGGCTGCAGGCTGCACAACTTCTTCAACCGCAGCAGTAACTCCTGATTGGGGAGCCTCCACGATATCTACATTCGATGCTGAAGTTGCAGGAAGCTGGGAAGCTGTGTCTAGAGTGGCTACAGGCACCGCTGGAATCTCCTCAGAAGTTGCTGGTGCCACAGCAGGGGGGACGGCTGCCTCCGCCGAAGCCACTGCTGCAGTCTCCACTGCAGGTGTTGATGCAGCAGCAGCTGGCTCTGGAGTTTCTACAGAAGGTGCTGGTGATGCTACTGGCGCAGCTGTTTCCACAGAAGCTACTGGTGCGGCCGTAGGTGATGCAGCTACAAGTGGTGCGGGTGTCTCGACAGAAGCTTCTGGTGCTGCGGCTGGTGGTGCTGTGGTCTCCAGGGCAGCTACTGGTACTGCTTCCGGAACTACAGCTGCAGTAGCTTCCACAGCAGCTACGGGTGGAGTCACAGGTGGCTCTGGCGTCGTCTCGGCGGCAGCTACTGTCGGAGCGGCAGGTGGTGCTGAAATATCCACAGCTGGTTCAGCGGCAGGAGGTACTGGAACAGCAGCTATTGATGCAGTCTCGGGTAGTACAGAAGTCTCCACAGAAGGTTCTGGTGGTGCTGTTTCTACAGTAGCTGCTGGTGTAGGTGGAGGTAGCTCTACAGCCTCGACGGAAGCTTCTGGTGCAGCGGCTGCGGGTTCTGCACTATCTACGGTAGAAGCAATTGTTGAGGAAGATGCAGTAGCCACAGCAGCTACTGTTTCAGCGACAGGTACTGAAGTTTCAAGTAGTGCTGCAGTCTCCACTGTAGGAACTGCTGCAACTGTTTCCACAGCAGCTACGGCTGGTGGTGCAGAAGTCTCCACAGAAGCAACTGGAGAGGTAGCTGCAGTCTCCACAGCAACTGCGTTTTCAGCTGCAGGTGGTACAACAGCAGGTGGTGCTGCATTCTCAACTACAAGCGCTGCCGGAGTCTCGACTGAAGCTTCTGTTGATGCGCCAGGTGGTGCGACAGCGTCCACGGAAGCTACTGGTGCAGCAGCTGTTGGTATCGTAGTTTCCACAGCAGCTGTGGGTGCAGGTGCAGGTACAGCTGAAGTATCGATAGATGGAACTGGTGCAGCAACAGGTTCCACAGTAGCTAGTATTTCGGCAGCAGGGGGGGCCGCAATATCCACAGCAACTGCTGGTTCAGCGGCAGAAAGAGCAGCTTCAGGTGGTGCAGCTGTCTCCACAGTAGCAGACGCTGCAGGAGGTACTGGTGCCGCAGTTTCCACAGTAGGTACGGGTGCAGCGAGAAGTGGGGCTGCAGTATCCACAGCAGCTACTGCTTCTGCGGCAGGTGGTGCCGCTGCAACTGGTGCTGGAGCCTCAATGGGTGCTTCTGGTATTGCAGCATCCACTGCAGTTACGGGTGTAGAGTCAAGAACTGTTGGAGACTCGATGGATGCTACTGGTGCACTAATTGGTGAGGGTGCAGTCTCTACGGCAGCTGGTGGTGCAGCGGCAGCTGGTGCTGAAACATCCACAGAAGATACTGGTTCAGGGGCAGGTGGTGCAGGAGTAGCAGCTATCGATGCAGTTGCAGGTAGTGCTGATGTTTCCACGGTAGCTTCTGGTATCGCAGCTTCCCCAGCAGCTGCTGGTGTAGCTGGAGGCGGCTCTGGAGTTACGACTGAAACTTCTGGTGCAGCCGCTGGTGGTGCCGCAACTTCTATTGTGGCAGTAGGAGGTGCTGCAGAAATTGTAGCAGCAACTAGTTCAGTGACAGGCGGTAAAGCTGCTGCTGGTGGTGCTGCAGTCTCCACCGAAGGAACTGGTGCAACAGTTTCCACAGCAGCTATGGGTGCGACTGCAGGTGGGGCAGAAGTCTCTACAGGTATGGCCTCAGCGGGGGGTGCAGGCTCCACGACAGCTACAGACTCAGCGGCAAGTGCTGGTGCCGTTTCCACAGCAGCTGCAGGTGTAGCTGCAATTGGCGCAGCTGCAGGGGGCTCAGGAATCTCCACAGGAGCTGCGGGTACAGCGGCAAGTGGTGCTGCAGTCGTCGCGGGTACTACGGGGGCTGCTATAGGGGAGGCTATTTCCACCACAGGTACTGATGTGTCTGGAGCTGATACTAAGGTCTCCGTAGAAGTTACTGAAGTCGTGGCAAGTGGTACAGCAGCAGGTGGTATAGCGGCCGGTGGTACTGGAGTAGCAGCTACTTGTGGCGTAGGTGGTGCTGTAACTTCCACCGGAGCTTTAGGTGCCGCAGTTTCCACAGCAGCAGATGGTGCAGCTGCAGGTGGTGTTGCAGCAGGTGGTGTTGCAGCAGGTGGTGTTGCAGCAGGTGGTGCTACAGCAGGTGGTGCTACAGCAGGTGGTGCTGCTGTAAGTGGAGCTGCAGCAGGTGGTGCTGCTGCTGGTGGTGCTGCAGCAGGTGGTGCTACTGTAGGTGGTGCTGCAGCAGGTGGTGCTGCAGCAGGTGGTGCTACTGTAGGTGGTGCTGCAGCAGGTGGTGCTGCTGCTGGTGGTGCTGCAGCAGGTGGTGCTGCAGCAGGTGCTGTTGCAGCAGGTGGTGCTACAGCAGGTGGTGCTACAGCAGGTGGTGCAACAGCAGGTGGTGCTGCTGTAAGTGGAGCTGCAGCAGGTGGTGCTGCTGCTGGTGGTGCTGCAGCAGGTGGTGCTACTGTAGGTGGTGCTGCAGCAGGTGGTGCTGCAGCAGGTGCTGTTGCAGCAGGTGGTGCTGCAGCAGGTGGTGCTACAGCAGGTGGTGCTACAGCAGGTGGTGCTACAGCAGGTGGTGCTGCTGCTGGTGGTGCTGCAGCAGGTGGTGCTACTGTAGGTGGGGCTGCAGCAGGTGGTGCTGCTGCTGGTGGTGCTGCAGCAGGTGGTGCTACTGTAGGTGGTGCTGCAGCAGGTGGTGCTGCTGCTGGTGGTGCTGCAGCAGGTGGTGCTACTGTAGGTGGTGCTGCAGCAGGTGGTGCTGCTGCTGGTGGTGCTGCAGCAGATGGTGCTGCTGTAGGTGGTGCTGCAGCAGGTGGTGCTGCTGTAGGTGGAGCTGCAGCAGGTGGTGCTGCTTTAGGTGGTGCTGCAGCAGGTGGTGCTGCTGCTGGTGGTGCTGCAGCAGATGGTGCTGCTGCTGGTGGTGCTGCAGCAGGTGGGGCTACATCAGGTGGTGCTACAGCAGCTTGTGTTACATTCTCAGAAAATGCCGCTGGAGCAGCGGTAGGTGGTGCTGCATTCTCCACAGAAGCTACTGGTGGTGCAGGTTCAACGCAGGCTACAGGTGCAACGACAGGAGATGGTGAAGCTACGATGGCAGCTGGAGTCTCCAATGAAGTTGGTGGTGCATCAGTAAGTGGTGCAGCAGTTTCCACGAAGGCTGTGGGTGCAGCAGGAGCTAATACTGCATTTTCCACAATAGTTGCAGATGCAGCCTGTGGTGGTTCCGGAGTAGCTACAGCCGTAGCCACTGGTGGTGCTGCTATCGAAGATGCCATTGCTGTGGGTTCGCTTTGAGTCTCCATAACTCTTGATTCTAGGTGAGCTTAATCGATTCAAACAGGAATCTGTTGAAATTATTCCTCTAGAGCTTTAGACTTCCAACGGAAAGGCTTATTTCTTCTTCTGAAGAAGACCGGAACACACTAAATGCGATAAGGCGCTTGGCTCTGGCCTTCGTCGAGGTTACTGGACCGAAGAAAAGTAGTCTACAAATGATGTAATTAGTGTGAATAGCAAAAGAATTAAATTGCAAAGCGCACGTGAAATTTTCACGAGGTTGTCGTCATTAAACTGTTTTTGCTTTTCTTTTCTTTCTTCTCTTTTGCTTCAATCGATATTTTTAATTGATTTATTTTTTCACAGGCGCCACTTTGTCGCCAATTGTCGTGAATATTTGCCAGATATGGCAAGTGGATATTGCGAAATGAGTAACCCAATTATATAAGACTGGTAGGTCAGTTAAAATTCAGTTAGTTTGCGTTTTACAATTGTTATGTACAAGTTGAGAATCCTTTTCGATCTGCACTCTCTGAATAGACAAGTTAAACTGGGCAGTTTGTAGAATTTTCTGAATTTTCAACACCTTCGCTGGATAGTTTCTGTTTTGCGAAGCCCAACAAGCGTCCATTGAGAACCACAGCCAAAGCAAGGTTTTCCGAAACAAGCACAAAACAAACAAGTGTGGGATTATTAGTAGTATTGCATTGTATTGAATATACCACCTATATACACTCTCAATTGCATCAGGCTCTATGGTCCATGCTGTGCGCAGCACTCGTTTACTTGTTGGACATCCAACAGTTCCCTGGGTCGGCTTGACGCCCCCGAGCAGAGAGAGAGCGGCAAATGCCAAGCCTCGGCTGACACATTGACAAACTGGCAAACTGAACCTGCTCAATCGGAACACATTAGCTGGAGGGCAACAAGAATCGAAAAATAAAAGAAATCGTAATCGCACAGAACTAAGAAATAAATCTTTCAATTTTTCGAATGAATAAAAGAATAAATGCAACCAAATGTGAAGCAATTCTCGGCGATTGCATGCCACGCCAAGAGAGGCGCAACCCCCCCTCCGCCCGCACCCACTTGCAATGCCACACTCAGCCCCGCTGTGGAGCGGGGAGGATGGTGAGGAGAACGTAATGTGATCTGCGTTCAATTTGCAGCCGTCGTTTAAATCCCAGCACACTCGAGACTCGAGAGTTGTGAATGGAGACGCCTTGCGCAAAATAGTTTTTCAATACGAACGGCAAAGGGAATCGCGATAAAGCGTGCAAAATAAAATAACGTATATATATAGAGTAGAGTAGCATGAATCCCTGAGCACAAAATGCAAAATTCTTATATGGAAATCATTCCTACACCCTGCCGAGCAGAACGAGAAACAAATAGACTGTGTGTGTGTGTGTGTGTATGGGCGAGCGAGAGAGAAGTCAAATCAGTTGATGGAGATTCAGTTGGCAGTTCAATTTCACGTATTATTGACACTTAAGACCAAGCATTGAATCTATCGAGTGCAGCCCACTTGGGCTGCCTATTATCGCATGCTATAAATCAATCTAGCAAGCAGGGAATTTAAGTTCTCATATCTATCTAAAGCAGAGCACACCTTGTTCTTCAAAAAAAAGCTCGAAAAAAATATGAAAACACCAAAACTTAATTGGTGTCATTTTGCACGCACCACTGGCATTGATTGTAAATACACTCATATACCACGGCAACAAATAGAAGTCTGAATCTGTGTGCGTACACGAATCTGCAGAATCGGGTCTGCTGCGGAGCTGCCATTGAACGCTTCCGGGCGCATTTTGCTAAATTGCAAATATTTTCCAATTCTCATGCATCAGCAGCGCGAAACGCAAACAATTTTGCCCGTTGGGCTACAGTGGTGAAAAAACTGTAAGTGTGCACAGTAGTTCGACATCGACTTGCATATTCGCCGTACTCAGATCTTAGATATGCGAGTGGAAAACATGAAGAAAATGAGAAAACTGCTTATTCCTTTCCGGCATCTAAAAGAGTCAACTCCGGCTTAAAGTGTTCGATCAACTAGTTATCGATAACGATTACAGCTCACAGTTTGTTATGCTCATTAACTGATATATAAGCAAATACGACAGTTAATATAACCGTATTGATCCGACATTTACAGAGTAAAGAAAAATGAGCGAGTCCGCCGATTTCCCACTGTTGCAGCTACAATTTGGTTGAGTATGGCAACGCTGCGCACTGTGCCGGCTGCAACTGTAAATGCAACAGTGGTGCAATTTGTATTCGGTTTTCAATCGGTTTTTTTTCTGTTGCGAATAACGCCTCACCCCACCTCCACCCCTGTCGGCACCTGCTTAATTGCACGTGGAATGGGGGCAAATGTTGAGGAGAGAGGCGCCGCGCCGCGGTTGGAAGGTCGCGCTCATCAAGGGCTTTAATAAATTATTCAAATTAACACGCGTCCGACTGTCTGTACGCCTGACCGACCGCCCGCCCGCCTGTCAGCTTTGCGGGTCCGTCGTGGTTCTGGTCTGCATGTTAATGGACACTGCCTGCCAACAGTTTGCGGTCAGCAAAAACCAGAAAAAAAGAGGAGGGAAAAAATTCTCGCACACAAAAATATATACACACATGTGAATACATATATAGACTCGAGTGCGTACACCTACTATCACAAACCACATGTTGTATACATGAAAAGGTAAATTTACTGCATATTTCACGCAGAGGGTAAAGGGCACCGGCTGGGCGACTGGGCGCACGACCCCATCTGAGGTCCCCGCTCGCAGTATTCACAGCTTCTGACACTTGACATGATGATTGTTTTTTAAAGCCAGTGATAAATTATGCATTGCACAAATACAAACACAAACACACTAATACAAACACACTTTGCACGCAAAGTAACAATAAAATCAGCAGCTGCAAAGCGAAAAAAACAAGCTGAAAATAAATAAGTATAAAAGGTTTTAGTGACAGGCCCAAGTGGGGAAAAAAATAGCCCGGAAATGTTGAATTTAAAACTAAAAACTAGTGTGAAAAATAAAACAATTTTGAAAATGATGTAGCATTTCGAAAAGTGAAATAAGTTTCTTAGTATTCCAATATTTTTACATAAAGCTGCCTTAATCGAACACTTATTTAGCGGAAAACTTAAGAAAAACTGTGTGTAAGTCCAGCAGCGATCGTGGCATATGTAAAACAAGCCTAAGGCTTCATATATGAACAATTTAATTAGGGTTATTAGTGTTAATTAACTAATTAAAATCTCATTCTACTTGAGTTGAATGTTCTTTACAATCACCAGCCCACACTCTTCCTTCTTTTCCTCGTTTTTTTTATTTCCGCGTCTTTCTACTCGCTTGTGGTAAATTAACTCGAATGCCGCAATGTATTTAACGCAACTTAAGTCGAAGAAAATCCGGAAAACAAAAAGGAAAATACAAGAGAAATGAACTTAACTTAGGCAAAAGGGTTAAAAGAACGAAGACGACGGCGGGCAAACAAATCTTAGCGGGAAACGAGCTACTTTGGCTACCTAACGTGCTGCTGTACGCACGGAGGTCGCAGCGTCTCGGTGCGGCGCCAAACCGTTTTGCCCCGCTGCCAGCCAGCCCCCCCTTCCCACAAGGAGAAACGCGGCTATTCGCGTAACTTTTATCATTAGTCCGCTGGGAAATTTAACGGGCACTTAAGTTCTTCACTCGTTTTCAACTTATTTTCCAGCGCAGCGCCGCCATTGCACTATTGTTTCGCCATTTTTGCGCAATCTCACGTTAGTTTAGCCCATGTTTTATTTGGATTTCTATTTTGTTTCTCTTGTCTTTTTTTCGAGCGAGTGCCGTCTGCAAGCCATATTTCTGGGACTGCTGCTGCGGCTGTCACCTTTTACATCCTGTGCCCGGCGTCAAGTGCACTGGAAGGCCCGTCTTCCGCACCTCGGCTCAGATCATAGAGTCCTATCGTCCAATTGGGTGGGGGAGGGGAGGGCGGCAAGAGAATATTTATTTTATGCGCTCTTTTCGGCCAGAGGCAATCCAAAGCGACCAAACAATCCAAAAAAGGTTAGCTACATCATTTATTTGAACTTTTTTCTCATCGTTTCTTTGCTCCCGTTGTTAAGTTGTTCGTTCGGAATGCTCAAAACAGTTTATTTTCAGTTTTTTGTTGTTTACTTAATGTTTTTTGTTTTTTGTGATTTTTTTTCTTTCTGTTTTTTAGTTCTCCAGTTACTGCTTTGTTGCGCCGCGCTACGGATATTGTTGCAATTTATTTTATTGCATTTGTGTTGAGTTTCGCATTTAATTTAGTTTGGGATCGTCTCTTTTATTTGGCGTGCGCTGAAAATTATCCTTCACTCGGAAATTTAACAAGCTGCCAAGTTTTTAATATGAAGCCTAAAACTTTTTCGATTTGTTTTTCATGTCGTTATTTGCCTTATATTTTTATGAATTGGTGTTATAAAGTGTGTTATCATACTAGGCAAGCACAGCTTGTTAGACAAGAGTGAATTATCCCATTAGGCATGCAGGTGTAATGTTTATTAACTCTCTTTTAATTAAAATATACATTTTAAATGTATGGTAGAACTCAGATATAGATTAGACCCTTGTGTGTGCGCGGGGAACATGCTGGTTAGCCCTTATTTATTGAGGCTGCCTCTAAACAGTTTCTGTGTCGGGTTGCAGAATCAATATTTGCTGCGCCTATAGCACGAGCACGCTCGAAACCAAGCACACACAGTTGGAGCAGCTATCACTGCTGTTTGCTCCATGATACTGCCCATTAAACACCATCACTTCCGACTCGAACCCGGTCGAGGATTCACAAAACATTCGTAAGCACAGCATGTTACTTGATTGTACGAGCCGGAGTGTGTCCACATGGACGAGCCAAAGTTTGGCTGGCCAGATGGAGAGCGGGA
Organism: Zaprionus inermis; assembly: GCA_018151445.1. Taxonomy (NCBI): domain Eukaryota; kingdom Metazoa; phylum Arthropoda; class Insecta; order Diptera; family Drosophilidae; genus Zaprionus; species Zaprionus inermis. The sequence continues at coordinate 2,245,542 of JAECXD010000673.1, read as the reverse complement.
CAGGAAGCTTTAAGAAATGTCAATTACATTTGTCGATGTGCCGTTATTGTCGTTGTTGAAATTTGAAATTTCATTCGACGACAGCTCCGCAGCGCAGTCACCGAAAAAAATACAGAAAGGATAGACATGTCCGCCTCGACTTGCGGCCCGTTCCCAGGATCTGAGCTGCACACTTTTGTTTCATATTGCTCACATGGCGAGCCATCATTCTTACTCCCTGGCAAAAGTTTGAAATTCGAACTCAACTTGCTTGTTTGCAGCATATAAACCTTTTACGCGACACAGCATACTATATGCGTTTATTCGAGATTGGCTAGGAAAAATGGATATATTTTCTTAAACAGATTTAGGGAGCAGAGTCACATTTGTTAATGGTAGTATTTAAATGTAATAAATTGAAATATATGTTCATAAAATATATATATTTATAGATAATTTTTTATACAGAAATCTGCATACCATTTTCAATATAATCGTTTAATTCGAACATTTTTTCAGTAGTTTGAGTGCCTACTAACATTTTCCTTGGGTTGTACACATATGCGTCACTGATTCGATTTTGATTTTCTGTGCACATTTTGTCTGGCTCCTGAAATCGTGCAACAAATGTTAACTGTGATTTGTGGCACTTTCCCAAGTGTCAAACTGATTTTCTACGGAGCAAATTTTCGCTCAACTCTGCCAGCTGTGACTTGCCACCTCGATTCGCAGACCAAAAACCAAACGGAGTGCAACGTATCTTTCGATCTGTGTTAATACATAAACATATGTGTACAAATGTTTGTAAATATGATGCTGAAACACATAATTTATTTGAAATTTAATACAGCATCATTATATATGTAATTATGTATTTAGGTAAAATAAATGTATGCTAGTTTTTATATACAAACTTTAAACACGATATGCCTTGGGATTCTCTTGCGTAAAGATTTACAATGAGTTTGAAACAGACTCACAGACAGACAGATATAGTAATTTCGTAGTCATATATATATCCACTTCTGTGCGTTGCAATAATATACTATAGTATGTAAATACACTCTCTGGCAGGGTATAAAAATACGCGCACTACTCGAGGCTGCTTCATCGCAATATCAGCAGCTCAAGTGAATGCATTTCCTCCGTTTCGATTTTACCTATGACTACTTGAGTTTTTCAGTATTTGAGCTTCAATCGGAGCTGGCTTTGTGCCTTCTCCCTATTTATCCAACCTACTTTGGCAGCTGCTTCCATTCCGTTTCGTTTAGAAGTCGCAATTTATTTTATTGAATGCATTGGTGCGTTCACGATTTATTTACCGATTTCTTTTTTACTCGATGGGCCCCTGACATTCACAATAGCGCAAAACAGAGTATATCAACTAGAGCCCCATGCAGTGTATGATCACTCTCATTGACTGATTCATTTCGGAATGTAAAATTAAGGCAGGCCGTGTTATTGTTCAATGGCAATAAATCAATTTGTTTTTTTTTGGAAGTACAGGGTATCACAGACACGACTACTGGGTTTATGTTTAGTTAAACTTCACAATTTCAATGATTTGCACGGCAATTGCCTCTATGATTTTTGCATTCTGTATAAATCAAGCGTTCAGAGCGATTCTTATAAATGTTCATGTTCTGCAGACTGTACACGGGCTGCAGAGTTAAAGTTGTAGGAAAAATTTAAGGTCAAGTCGAAAGAGGTATACCAAAACCTGGCAAGCAAAGGGATTTCTTTAACGCGTTCTCGATGATTTTTAATAATACTGTTCTATCTCGATCTCAGGTATCTCAGGTAAAAAACACGCCTGCATTATCGTACATTACTCAGCCTTTAAGCCAATTATTCAAAACTCTGTAAACCGTTTAAGCTGAATACGGAAAATTGAAAATGAAAAGAAATGTACTGCGACAGTAATTTTCACTTCATCGCATTAAATGAGCCCCTATTAGCTTAACAAGTACCTGACAAATAAGTTAATTCTCGTGCGTAAACATGAACGCACATTACCGCTTTTATCCGACGAACCAGCACCCCACACCCCACTGCAAGATACCCACACATCCCGGCTCGCACTCGAACCCGCACTCGCACCCGCACTCAAATAAGATGGGGGACTACCCGCCGCGCTGTTTGGAACTTGCCAACTAAACTCGTAACTCTGACACCACCCTGCTGGTTTGCTTCGACTAAGCGTATTTCATCAACTTGCCGGAGTAAAAAAAATCGCAGGCAAAACGACAGAGCACCAACAACAATAACAACAAGGGAAAAAAAAACCAAAGACATGAAGAAATGTTCCTGCGCCGCAATTTGCTCATTTTCCGAATGCGAATACGAATGCGAATACGGGCAACCTGAGGTTTGTTTTAATTTGCCGCTTTTCTATGCCAGTCTCTGCCATCCATTGTCTTTCTGCTTTCCAGCGTGTGCGAGGCAAAACTTTTGCATTTTCTCATTTTCGGAAAATGTGCAAAGGGATTTGTTTTCATGCTTGTGTTGCGCGCATTTTGTATGTTTATGTATTGTCTGATATGATTTCGGCTTTTGTCCCTCGGTGGTGCAAAAGTAACTGAACATCTATAGGTTTGTAGACCCAGCCCCAGTTTCACACACACGCTCACACACTCGCAGCTCCGTTGAGATTTTGTGTGTGGCTGCACAAGCAAAACAAAGCACAGGCAGCTATTTTCGGGGGTCGTCGGGCCGTGCCTCATCCCCTCGCAAATAAATAAAGCCAAGTACATCTGTTTTACCATAAATTCCATATGCGAATCTGTGTGGGCGTATTGCTTAAGTTACCGACCGTGTAAGTACTTGTTTCTGCCTGCAACTACGCAACAAATACATGTGTGTTGAATATACGATATGGAGATTATTTGCGGGAATATTCGACTCGATGTCGCACTTCGGGGCTATAGTTTTGATTAATGAATCTGCGTCTGAGCTGCTCTGATATCAATAACAAGATTCTTTCCAAAGTATCTTTAAATTATTGTATATATTTGCATCTTGCAGACGAATTCGTTGGAATTTTCCTACTGCACGTACTATACGTATTTTATATCAGCGAGAGACGAATGCACAAAGTAGACATCTCTAGTCAATCATATGAATATAATAATATATTACATTCAACGTTTGATCGATTCCAAAGCGAACCTTTTTTTATATGCACAACTAAAAATAAATTGTTAAATTCGTTTTAAAAAAGTTTGAAAAGTTTGTAATTCAATTGTAATTTGATATATAAAAGATTGCAATTGTAAATTAAGAATACAAGATGCTTCGTTAATCCTATGTACATAAATCTAACTAAGCAAGATGGAATATGGCTGTTAAATATTTATTGCACTTGATTTGATTCCTTTGTCAAAAAAAGAAAGAAATATCCATGGAAACAAATTTGCTCTTATTTATTCAGATTTCAATGGAAACAACAATTGTTTTTAAGGCTCGAGTATGCAAATCGATGGGAGTGAGTGTGTCTATGTGTGTGCGGGCCTATTGTTTATGCCTGTTAGCGTTGCCTGTACTCTCGTATCACTTCCGCAGTTTTGCCCGCTTCTTATCGAGAATTCTCCATAAATGTCTTGAGCTCGTGCACAGAGAGTCTATGCTAAAATGGCTCGTCTCGTGCTGTGGCACAAATAACGTTGTTTTATTTGAATTACGATTCGTTCGGTGTCCTGTTGTCCTGCGCCATGGGCCTCCAATCTGCCTGCCTGTCTGCCTGCCGGTCTGTCCGTCTGCCTGTCTGTCTGTCTGCCTGGTTGGTTGGCCGAAAGATGAAAGCAGCTTTGGTGTAATTTAATTTGTGCCACTCAGCTGCAAATGCGTGTTTATGTGATTGTCTCAGCATGCGTTCAGGTTCGGCTCGGGGTCGCCGGCAGCGTGTCAGCCTCGTGTGTGCGTATACGTAATATGAGCTGATCTACGTCAGCTTTAATAGCAGCCCATGGCGCTAAGGGCAGACATGCGACTTAAATAGCGATTGGTTCCAGCTATTCCCTGCGCAGCTTGATCTCTGCTGCAACTTTCTTCTTCTCTTGCTTCGCCAAGTTCTTCGACATCTCCAGCAAATCAAGTGGAATGTGACGCTCTCAGGTTTCCGCCGCACGTGTTCGGCTTTTAAAACAATTAACTTTAAAACTTTTACTCCCGCCAAACACTTTGTGTGGCATGGGGCAACACTGTTAACACGGGGGCAACTCTTTTTTTTACTCCTTTTTTCGGCCTGCCCGTCATGCTGTTTATGCTGTCTGCGCGGTACGCTGAAGGAATCTGGACAGGAATCTGCGCTTCACAGCGCCATTTTCAATCTTTTTCTCCACCTATACACTCACCCCCGCACCTTCCGCCCAACTTGCCTGCATCGCACGGCACGTGCGCCACGGCGTACAGCACGTGATAAAAAATGCCACGACGGTGCAGAAAACAACTGTAAATACAAGGATGATGGCTTACTTAGTCGTCGAGGTAATAAATGGCCACGGCCACAATGCTGCTCGAGGTCGTTATCTGTGTAGTCCATAGATCGTTTGCCAAGAAAGAAAATAGCCCGACTGCCACAGATGAACCTCGACTCGGGGGCACACTTGATAAAATATCGTCATAATAAATTGCATAACCCAATAATAAACTCTCTTTTTTGCGCTTAATGTAATTATTTACCAGTTCTAGATGAAGTGAACTTCTTGGACGGTTTTTGGGATATTTTTAAGTTGTATGCTATATAAATCTCTTCTTAATTTAAAGTATAATTGAAATAAGCTATATGAGCGCTCCTGCAGTCTCTGACATAGAAATCGCCCTATGTAAATATATTTTTACCGAAACAATCGAAGGAACTCAACTCAATAGATGCTGCGGTGAAACGCAGTATGCTGAGCATTATCTATTTGAAGATGGTAAGTCTGAAACATCATTGTGTTACGAGCAGTGCGGATGGGTTCGTTCAAATAGCTGCTTGTGTCTCTGTGCCGTTTTTTGTCAATTTCAGCTTCTCCTCTTTTTGTGCGCTGGGAGAGAAGACATATGCTAGGCACTTAGGTGCTTAGCCAGCAGCCGTGAGGTTTTTGCACCTTTTGCCTGGGCTGTTGCTTTCCGTGGGCTAGTTTTTTCTCGGCTTGGTTTCCCACTTTCTTTTTCTCTTTTGCTGGATGCCCTTAACAACCATTTGAGCAAGCCTGCCTGCCCGCCCCACTCCCTGCTCGACGGGTTTCGTAGCTGGCAAAATTTTCGAATCTCACGTATGTTTGTGGTAAATGTTTTTCAATTTCTTGCGAGGAAATTCGCCAAGCCGAACGCGTTCTACAAAATGCACACAAATTCAGCGTTTTATTCGCACCTGCGGCTGTGTCAGCCGTGCTCGCGCGTCTTTATGTCTCTCTGTGTGTGAGTGTGTGTGGGTGAGTGTGGGCAATTTAGTGTCGGTGTGCGGAAATAGAGCTTATTACGGTGACTGTGCTGCCACACCCAATCCACCACCCACAACCCATCAGCTACGGCAGCCTTGCAAGGCTCTCTCTCTCGCTCGGCTCCCTGCCTGCACGCGGTCGCTTGCCTCCTTTGGCATTCAGCTGGCCCTCAAAGGGCCATTCACTCTCTCATTTCACAGTTCGCAGATGGCTTTGAATCGAATTGAATGAAATGGAAAAAGAGCCATAGAATTCGCCTTGAATGAGCCTTCGTTTAGATTTCGCACACTATTCTCAAGTGGCGTCCACACACTTTACGCAAACATGTCGGCACTTCTGTGGGCCATATTTATGCGCAACGGTTTGTTGTGGTCGCTTTAAGAGCACACTTAGATTGTAATCGTTAACTAAGCTAATAATTTAGCACGAGAGGAGGAGGAGACATAAATTCAAAGCAAACAAAACTGAGCTTGAGAGTGAGAGAGATCTGCAGATTGGCTTTACTTGCCATGGAAATATCGAAGTTCTTCAGGAATCACTCGGCCAGGGTCGTCGAGCGCACTTACCTCGCGAACTTGGACTTAATAGTTTGCTCAGGCAGAACAGAGAATGAGAAAAAGAGCGAGAGAAAGAGAAAGAGAGAAGGAGTGCATAATTATGGGCCAGGTTCTCATTTATTTTTGCGCTGAATTAATTAAAAGTTCACTTATGCACGGAATTTGCATAAAAATGACATTTTAATTGCGCTTCATTTGTGAAGAGCAACCCGGCGCCTTCGTTGTGCCGTTATGAAAACTCCTCTCGCGCCCGACAAACACAGCAGCAGATAAGCCAAAGGCGTGGCGAGGGTGGGCAGGGGGAGAGAAGTGCACTCGAGACAGACAAGAACACTTGAACGAAACAGTGAAAACGCACTTGTGCGTCTTAATGAAAAAACATATTTTCCCTTTGACGTTGTGTCGCAGCGAGAGAGAGCGAGAGAGAGAAGAAATAACTGCGCGTAGTAGAGCGCGATTTCTGATGAAAATCCTCTTGACAGTCTCTTAACTATGCGATTAACAAACAAATAAAAATATTTATTGGAAATCTTAGGATTTTCCTCGGTCTTTGCAGTCGCAATCAAAGCCAATCCAAGCTCAATAGACGAATGAGATTCACATAAAGTGATTCTAAACTCAGGACTCTCAAATCTTTGTTGTCACAGTCAAGGGGTTAGTCACGATTACTAAGGAACGTGTCGAGTGACAACTATCGGTTTTATCGATAGTTTCATACCTTTCAAACTTGTAGAAAAGATAAATTGATTACTTGACTCAATAATTGCTTTAAGCAAAGCAACATATATAGACGATATATCCAAAAAACATCGAAAAACATTTACTGTACCCTATCGGTACTATCGACAGTTTCACTGATGCTGTGAATGCACCACTTTCCCAGTTTTTTTCGAATGATCTGTGCTAATTAACTTAATAATGAGCTTCCGTTTCAATTTGCTGCAATTAGTTTATTATATTTAGCATATATTAAGCATCCATGCATGTATATCGATAATATATACGCAGCTCATTTCAAGTTTGGCATATTCGCTAAACAAATTGAATACACGCCGCACTTAATCGCTGCAAATCGATGGCATTCATTGAAAACAATCACAAAACACAATGCCAATCTGTCTGTACTAAGACCACCAAAAAAACGAGCTAAACAATAGCAAAAAAGCCATGGCTAAACATTAAAATGCAAATGCAGTGTGTTCCGTGCCCGATAAATGCATGAATGGTTGAACGAGTGAATGAATGAAAGCGTTTTCGAATAACTCGTCGGCTAATTAAAACAAAATGTGCTAAGCAGCATACATGGCGTATACTGCATATTTAATGCCTGCCTCAACCCCATTCGCTGCAATCTATTTCCACTTCAGACTCGTTGGACTAAGTCAAAGAGCTGAAAAATGATTTCCCTGCCGCGAAAACCGCAGCACGTTAACAAAAAAGTGTTAATTTAAATTTTGATACGTGTTGCGAATGCAAACAGCTTCACGCACGGCCAACATTGAAGCAAAAGTCGAAAATATCCACCCACGTACACCCCTTTGCGCCGCACCCTTGCGTCTGCCACGCTGGGCACAGCCTGGAATTCCCTCCTCGGCGGAGAGGGGGGTCGACGGGTTTGTCGCTCCACCACGTACGCAGCGCTGTGCACAAATTTTGTGCACGTCCAGTGTGTAAAACACCTAAAACGCCATCGTGCCGCACAGCTTGCTTGCCTGGCTGCCCCTGCCACCTGCCACCTGCCGCCTGTCGCCTGCCACCTGTCGTGTCCATTACCTTTTGGCACCGCCATCATTTGCGTTATGCTCGCAGCGGTTTCCGCCTCGTTCGCAACCGACGCAACGCCGCCGGCCCCACTCGGCTGCACTCGCCCGGCACGTTGCCATCGATTAGTTTTCATTTTGCGAGCAATTTTGCATTGGATGCGCGCTGATTATGCCACTGCCACCTCCAACGACTCCCCCACCCTGCCAGACACCACTAGAGATTTGGCCTGCTCTCTGCCTGGACCCGGCCCCGCCAGCTATTGCCAGTAGCTGTCAGCGGACCGTCACTTCCCATCCGCAGCCCATTGCAATTCAAGTGGATTTACATATTTTGCAAGCGCAACGCAACTACATGTTCCACTCCCTCCCGTTCTGCTCCTCCGATGCTGACTATTCCCTCCCCTGTCCCGGATCCTGCTCTCGCCCCATTTAGCGATCGCGGCCATAAATGCGTTTCGCCATAGGCCAATTGCCCCGCACAGGTCTCCGTGGCAACGGGAAGGATGCTTTGTATTCACATTAGCACCGCGAATCAACTGATTTGCACCGGCAGCCTGCGACAATGTGGTCGTTATAAAGGCATGTGCCCTACATGATTAATAGATCCGAAAGAGCAGAGCTAAATTTAGAAGATATGCCAACAAAATAAACTCAATATAGGGAAAAACTTAAAATTTAGCACAATTATAAATTGACATTAATTATTCATTAATTATTAACTATCCAAAATTATGCCTTGTACTGCTTATTTATAAGCTTAAAATTACAAAGAAGTTACGGCGCTTTGGGAACTCAAAAATTCATCCAAGTGGGTGGACATAGAATTCTTAATTTTTGAGAATTTGGCTATCAAAACTCGCAACTCGCATAACAATTTGGCAGCTTGATTCGCCAGCGTAGCACAAAAAAATAAGTAAAGAGAAAAAAAGTATTTAATGTCAAAATATGTGTTATTTATGATTTTCATGGCGAATGTCTAAAATCGCTGCAGTTGTGCATATTTCATTTCCAAGTGTTACGTGAAAGTTTTGGCCAATGCCGCCTCTCACACACACAAACTTGCCTGCCTGCATATATCTACAAATATCAGGTTGGTTGCAAAAAATGAAAAACGAAAGAAAATTCGCATAGCTGCAACACGTCTGAGCGCATCTTTCTGTCGCTGTGTGTGTGTGTATGCACTTTATGCATAGCGTGATTTTGCGATTTTATCAATCAAAATAAAAAATATTGATCTGATTGATTTACGCGCCGCAGTGGGGTTTCCCGCTCCCCACACCCACAGTTCGGCTCGGCGCAGCTCTTAAAAGTTATTGAATTGGCATGGTGGGAAAGGGCATACAATGTTTGGCTGTTGGGATTGGTTGGGAATTAGAATGCATATGGAAACAGAGCATCGTTGTCTGAGAGTTTGTGCGACTAAAACAAAGTTTCTTCAATTTTTGTTTGCATTTAATTGGAATTTTGTTAAATTTTATTTTTCACTTTGATACCTCCAGCTCTGCGAGTTACTGAGATTAGCGCGTTCGTACAGACGGAATGATAAAAGAAGTATGTATATTTGCTGTTGACTCTGACTGCCTTGTTTCTACTCGAGTACAAAGGGTTTTCGAAAGAACGACTGTAATGGCAGCTACCTTTGTTGAATGCATTGCCCCAGCGCTTTGACCATTCGCATCGACGTAATTACATTTGCCCGAGCCTGAGTGAATACCCGAGCAGCGAATTGCGAATTGCGAATACTTGGCATGTGTCTGCAGTTGAAGTAGAACTGCAAAATGGCAGCCATAAAACCAATTTGGAACTAAGTACAAAGGCTATAATATGAAAATGGCCAACAATTTGCCACAAACATTTACCAATTATATTCAGTAGGCTATCTACTGCGCCCTGCGTTGCCCCTTGCCCCATGGCCCGTAGTGGAACCCGGTGGCAAGTGTTGGAAATTGCAGAGCACAGCACATTTTGTTTGGCTTGGCATTGGTTGCTGCGAACTTTTGGCCATGTTTGCATTTGGCTTTAACTGCGCTGCCGAGGCCCGAGCCAAAGTCAACGCAACGAGTTGCCTTTTCACACATCAAACTTGCTGCGCACTTGAGGGGGATACCCTACAAAAACGGAGTATTTCCCATTTAGCTGCTAACTTATGCATTTCATTTGTATAAGCAAAATGTATTTCTTAGAATTTTCTATTTGGTTTTTTATGATGATATTCAACTACTTTACAAAATCAAACATTTTTGCATGCAGCCAGCGTATTCGATATTCGTTCTTGCACTGTCAGCTCTGCTCTTCGCTTTTGTTCCATCGCTATGCACGCCTTTCTGGGTCATCACGGTGTGCATTCAGCTGGAGCCTTCGAGATGCAAATGGCGCCAATGTCAGCAGAACAATTTGAAATTCATTTAAATGGCAAATTATAAAATATTAAAATTACATTTTTTTCACTGCTGTCCCTTTGTTTGCATTGGCAAACTGAAATGACCGGAGAATATCAGCAATATCACGACATGACAGCACCCTCAGCCTCTGCGTGGGTGCTTGGGAAAATGCATAATTAAATGTGGTGCCGGGTCTGTAATGAGGCAAACAATTTTGCATTGAAATTGCCGACATGAATTTAATTAAAAATTGCATATTTACGCCCAAACATTACGGTAAACATGTCAAGTGCTGAAAGTGTTGACACAGTCTAGCTCTGAAATAAGACGGCCATAACAATGTTATTGGTTACGCTAACGCGCATTGGTTATATGATTTGTTGGAGATGATCCTGACTGCGAAACGAAACAATTTCGAAAGGAAATTCCATCATAAACATATTAGAAGTCAACTCAAAGCTACACTATAATAGTCTTCTTCAGTCTTTTATTTGTTAGCAATTTGAAGAGTATTTTTATTATTTTGAAAAAAAACATAACCACAGCACAGCGCAAAATGACGCACCATGCTAGAGACAGATACATATGTACATCATCTACACACAAATTGATAGCGTGAAATTGCAACAAAATCGATGTGGTAACGCATGGTAAATCTCAAAAATATATTCCATATTTTATGCATCATTTATAGATAACTGAATTAAACGAGCTCACGTGGCGTATGAGTAATGTAGTTGCACTGGCAGCTGCTGCCCACACACACAACAGAGATGAGGCACACACGCACCCGCACGCTTTTAAACATCATTAGTTCGCTGTGGGTAATTCTGCATGGCCTAACCCATCATCCCTTTCCCACTTCCCCTCCCCTGGCCAGTCAGCAGCAATTAGACGCGTACGGGCAGGCCAAGAGTTGATGGGAAAAGCAGCTGCGGTGCAACGCGATGCGAACAAATAGGCAGCTGGTCCGACACCCCAGCAGGACCTACGCAATGCGTATCCAATCTTCGATGCAACTGGTAATCCATGTGTCTGGTATCTTCTTCTAATGGGCTGTGGCCAATGACTGGTTAGAGTTTTGGCTCATATTCATAAGCACACGTGCACTCGCACACACACGCACAGCTGCCTATATTTGTATTGGGCATGTTGCCACTATGGCATTTTTGGCTTTAATTTGATTCTGCTGTTGCTGTCGCCCTATTATTAATGTTGTCAGACAGCAGGCCGGATGAGGGTTGGCTCGAGCAGCAGCAGCAGCAGCAGCAGGAGCAGACAAAGAGCAAGCCCGACTGACGTTAAATGGCTGTCATCATTCATTAGCCGAGCCGCATGGCCAGTTGTCCAAGCCAGAGTGGGTTTTCGGGGGCTTTACGTTTATACATAACTGGCTTATTTTCTGCAATGCAAACACACACGCACATTGCACCTATGCATACCTACCTATCTGCATAGAGACCAAAACTATGTGGCCATTGGACACATGTGCTTCCCGAGTACTTGTGCGCGTTCTGTCCAGTCTCCACGACCCTGTCCGGGCTGCTCATCGCTCGGCAATTATTGTTGCCTTAGTGTTTTAATTAAAATGTGTGTTTACCTAGCCGGGCTCGAGAGCTTGCACTGCCAAGCCAATTATATATGTCTGCAGCAACTGTCGACCACATCGATTGCAGCTCCTTTGCCTGAATCTTTTACACAACACAAACTGTGGTCGCTTTATGCATTCAAACAAACATGTGAGTGCACTCACACACATATTTCGTTTCATTAGATATCATTGACAAAAAGTAACCCAACTATATTTATATTGGTATGCATTTCCTTCGTTTTGCACGTCAAAGAGTTGAATTCCTGTCATAAATTGAAGCTGATGATGTATAAAATTAAATATAGAAAAAATATATTTAATTTTTTACTTTACTTTTCTCTCATCTCTGTGCAATGTTTAAGTCAAGCCAAAGCTGACACAGGTGAACATTATTTCATATGAAGAGACGTTCTATTCCCAGATACTAAATCACAATTCATGCTCTTCACACGTAAAGCTCATTAGAGGCACATCAAAAAATTATCACCATGACATTTTATTTACGATTATTTGATCAAACCGAGACGGGTGGGGACGGGGGGGAACGACAATGGGCATAAAACAGCAAGACCAAAAAGGATCTATGTTTGTGTACATATACACACGCACACACGCTCAACAGCGTGTATAATGCGACGTGTTAGGGTCCCGTAAAGTTAATGCAAAGCAAACAACATGGCCAACAACAAGAACAGCACAAAAAAGCCAGGAAAAAACTACACGCCACGAGATGAGAAAGGTGAGAGAATGAAATAAAGATGTGGCTCAAATGTGACCACAGCACGTTTCTTTGGCAAGAAAAACGAGCAATACAAAACGACGGAAGCAGAATGAATCCAGCATAAAACAAATTACGAGTACAGGCTTTACGGGTCCTGTGAATTTCCTCGAATGTTTTAAATTATATTTTTTCAAAGATTAAATTAAAAGGCCTTAAGGCTCAGCAGTTGCTGTAAGCAAACTTTGGAAAGTCAGATGACTAATTCAGAGCATTCAATTTGTATATAAATAGTATTAAGTTAAGAAAGATATGATGTTTCTGTTCTTCAAAAGATTTTGCATATTAATTGCCCATCAAATTTAACAAATCGTGAATAAAGCGAACATGGATTAAAGAGCAATCGCAAATTGGCAAATGGGAAGCGGACTTGAAGAAGTCAACAATCTCGGCCAAAAACACACACACACATGCATGACCATCAATCAAGTCAAGTGGAAATTTATAGCACTTTTGTTTGTTATTATTCGTTTATGCATGAGTTAATTAGAATATTGGCGCTAACCTTTCCAGCGGGTTCGACCCTTTTGTTGTAATGCATGAAGATTTATGAGAGCGTAGTATGCTAGTGTGCGTGCGTGTGCGTGTGCGTTTGTTTGTGTATGAGTGCATTAGGCGTATACACGCATATACAAATAAACATACACACATACAAATATGCTGGCTTCTGTTTGTGTGCATTGAATCGTAGCTAAAATACTTTGCATACTTTTGTGCGCGCTTCAAGCCTGCGCGTTTGTATGTGCATGTGTGTGTGCCCAGCTTAACTATGTTTGCCTGCAGGCTTGTCCCGGCTAATTTCTGCTCATTTCCTTAACGCATTTTTGCGGCTCACTTCTTTAGATCTCTCAATTTGACCAGCCCGAAAAAGGTCGGATATGGGTACGAGCTTTGAACCGAGCATTAAGCTAGCATTCAATTAAATCAGTCGGAAATATGCCATTTTTGTGGTTTTTCACAACAATGAATTCCCATTGAACATATTGCCAGCTTTTAAATTCCATTAAACGTAGAAAAGAACTGAGCTTGGCTACGGCAATTCGATGAAAGCGTCGCAGTAGATGCGTGTCAGTTTTTGCGTAAGCAATGCAGCGGAAATTCCAATTAGAGAATGTGTGTCAACGGGCCAATCGGAGTTGCCATTTGCAATTTGGCAGTCGTGTCGTGCCGAGTCTGGCAGCCGCTTAACATGCGCCTAACAGCGCGCACAACGCGTGCGCAACAGGCGCGTGCTCTCCCAGCGCCGCTGTTAAGCCGCTGTTAAGTCACTGTTAGCCTGCTGCCTGCCGCCTGCTGTGAACTCTAGGGGGGAGGGGTCGCCCTGCCGTTTGAATAAGTGCTGTAAAAAGGTGGCAAATTGTCAAATTTCTTGGCAATGGCAAATGACGCGCCTAATTTATGTCAATTAATACATTGAAATTTCATTGCTCTTGGTTTTGTTCCGGCACCTGTGGACGCGGTGGAGCGCAGCGGGGTGGAAGGGGGAAGGTGTGCTGTGGGAATGTCTTCGCCCCGATGGGGACTCGGCTATTTTATTAATTTCAGCCTAAGCGCAGCACACAAAAATGTTGTCTATGCAAATTAATAGCAAATATTTGTACAACAATTTGTTTGCTTGAGGCCAATGCTGGCTCGACTGTTGTTTTTGTATATTGTACGGGGTGGGCTGGGGCGTGGTTCAATAATCAATTTAAAAATTTTTTTTTTTAGGCGGCGGTGCGGATCACAAAAATTTAAAACAAAAACCGAAGGCGCCAAATCAAAACCAGCTGCACCTACGATGGGGACGAGAGAGCAACAGCAGAATGCGGGCTGTTTCAACCGACAGATACCCTGTGAAAGCATAAGCCTAATTGATCTTTGCACTTCAGTTAGAGTTCTATATACCCTAAACTGTATCGCTATCAATGGGTATCGAAATTTGCAGCAAGTGAGAGCGCGAGTGGCAAGCAGAGGCATGCCCCAAATGCTATCAAAAATCCCCGCTAATAATTTGTCAATATTACGTGAGCTGAAAATTGAATAAAAAGCGTTTTTTCATTGAACGCGAAAAGGCGAAGTCGAAAGGGGAAACGCGGACGCGGACGCGGAAAGCAGACGCAGACGAATCGAGCCAAAGGCGACCCGACCCGGCCGAGCGAATTCGTACAAATCAAATAAATTGCTACAAATGAGTGCAACTTTTTCCGCCCCGCCCCACTCCCCCGACCACCTCGCATAGACATTGAACCTTATTTATGTGCTTCTCATTCGATTTTTCATTTGCTAAGCTGATTTGCAATTTTTGGTCGTCCTCGCATTTTTTTTTTGGCTTTGGCTGCTTTTTGGCAGGAAATATGAATAATTCAGCATACGATTGTGTTCTCGGCCGCATTTCTCTCTGCCGGTTTGGCCAATGCCAGCGCAACGGTAATAAATGCAAATGAATTGATGAAACGTCGCGTGTTTTGTTTGTTTCTCTTGATTCCATCTGCGCATCAATGTCAAGTTCGTGCGCGCTGAACTGCAGCTGTCGGTGAGGGCGGGGTAGGGGTTGCTGTGAGAGGAGGTAGCGTGAAAAGTTGCAACTGTATATGTATTATCAAACACATGGAATTATTCAATCAGAAGGAATTGCAATGTGCAACAACTTTTGATATTATTTTTTCAAAATCAGATTTCGATATAAGCGGTAGAACAGTGTGCAAAAATGAATAAATAATTAACAAAATATTCACTGAATTGAAATTCTAGAGAAATGCGCAAAATAAAGCCAACATTTTGACAGAACAAAATGAACATGTGTTTTTCTTTTATTTATTTTTTTTTTTGGTTTGTTTCTTTCTTTTTGTTCAAATGTTGCTTTAGACTACTTTGAGCTTAATGAAGTTTTTGTTTCAAGCTTTAAGATACTGCAATTTTTGGTTAATACTGCTCAACGGTATTTATTTATTAATTATTTAATATTATACAACTATATATTTCTAGCTTGCATTTGTAATAATAAAGAACGAACTGACGTATCTTTATTTTACTCAATAAATGCAGCTTCACCTACTACTCTGCCATATTGAATACCGCACTGCCTGATACAGTCATAGTTGGCTACTAATGTTGCCAACTTTTACCGGAATACGTTTTCAGGCACTTTCACTGGCCCTAATACTCTGTTATTACTTCCGCCCGATTCTACAGGCAAATTAGTATCTATTCCGTAAAACTTTGCTAGCTAAATTACCCACACACACAGAAGTTGGAAAGGTGCAAGTGAACCGCAATACACACAGACACACAGTGGCATACACACACTGGCACACACACACACACACTCTGACACACACACAGCTTAATGATATTCAAAGGTTGTCGAAAAATAAAAAGCAAAACCACAAAAACGCCACAAAGAGGCCGCAAAAATGCTGCCGCAAGTGTGGCATAGTTGCCAGTTGCGGCTGGCAACAAAGACAAAATAAAAAAATCACATGAAAATTATACAAATTAAGCAAACTATAATTACGCAAAGTAATTAAAGTGCCTCGATGACAGGGACCTAAGCCGGGGGGAACGCATCAAACGGAATATGCGAACGATTTGAGCTTGTTTTTCTGCACTGACTTTCGCTTTATAAACTCATTAATGCGCGGGCGGGGCGTAGATCTCATTTGAAAGTATTATAGCTCAAAGGAGTCGCAGCCGCAACTGCGTGCAACAAATTGCTGCACGTCACTCGATGTCTGTGGCAGGCAAGACAAATTCCATTTTGCTCATTGGCAGTATTGACAGTTGCTGCTCAGCAGCAGGTACATGGGATGGTGGCGGGGCAGTGGGCGAGTGGGCGGGGCGGAAGCCACACTGGGCAGCTACGGCAAAGTACATAGAGGCGCAGCAGGGGCGTGCCAGTTGGGCAGCCTAAGAGCGTGCTGGCCGCCGGGCCAGGCTGCAGTGCATCATAATGCAAACAGTTCGAGTGCCGAGCAAGCTATTTCCGCTTGTTTGCAGGAACGAGGGAAAGGGAGTTGTTAGTGAGGGGGGTGGGGCACTTGCCCGGCAAGCATATATATGTGTGTGTGTGCGCGTTTGACTGCCTTTGTAAAGCTTGGCATAGAATGCTGCTGCCGACAAGGCTCTGCCTCAGCCCGGCCTGTCCGCCCATGCGCCTGATGACTGACTACTTAAAGCGAAAGTAAACTTAGCCTTAGTGCTTTGCTCCTCATGCGGCATGGAGAATGCTGCCCCGGTCAGGGGTCGGCAAGAGAGGGAGAGAGAGTGAGAGAGAGAGCGACAGTGGGAGTGAGAGAGGCAGCTGTGCATGCGGCTCTCGGTTAGGTGTGCTTCTTGCGGTCATTTAGCTTCTCCTCAATGCAGCGAGTAATGTGGTCGCTTATGGGATAAAATACCAGCACAAAATTGCACCCCTTCCCCGCACACACACACGCAGCAAGAGAAAGAGATAGAGAGAGATAGAGAGAGAGAGAGAGAGATAGAGAGAGAGAGAGAGAGAAAGAGAAAGAGAGAGAGGGGAGAGCGAGCGAGGCCCATTAAGTGACATTCGAAATTAAACACCCACGCTGCGTGCTCTGATTTGCGCATTTGCTGCCAGCCTGACGGCGAATTTTCCGGCATTTTCCAGCATTTGTTGCAATATGGTATAAAGTTCTACCTAACCAGTTGCGACTGCCATTTGGTCATTTAAAAACCTGCATAATCCCAATTGATTCTCTAAGATGCAAGCATCACTCGGCTGCAAAGTGTTCACGAGATTATTGCAACGTGGAGAATGAAAACCTCAAACTGTTTTGGCATCATTTACATAAGCAAATGAAAGCACACAATTTTGAGAACCCTCCCTGCGCCCCAGAACAGCCTCATTTCTGACAGCATGTTTGATTTCGTCATACAGTAACACACACTCGCACACACACACACACAAACTTGCTGTACATCCTACTGCGATACTGACCGCATTTGCCAATTCCGGCAGCACAAGGTGAGCTGACAGTTGCAGACAGGCGCTCGCTTGGAGGAGGTTGGAGGAGGCTGGAGGAGGTGCAGGGCGCGCCGAGGTGTTCCTACAACAATGCTAGTATATTGCCTTGCTGAGATTGGATATCTCGACTTGCACTTTTTGTCCTTCTTTCTGTTGTTTATGGCTTCCTAAATGCGAGACAAGTGCGAGCTAACAAGAGAAATCATACGCCCCGTGTGCCAGTCTCATTGTCATTTGTTTATGTTAAACTGTGTGTCGCATGCACTCGCTATCTTCCTCTCCCTGTCTCTCCCTCTCTCTCTCTCTCTCTCTCTCTCTCTCTTCCTTTGTTTGGCCGTGCAAAAAGTTTTGTATTGCAAAACACAATCAGACCCAGCTGCACTTTTGGGGGCCGGCAGAGCACAGCAGACGCAAACAGAGTGCAAAGTTTAAGACACTCTGTGTCACTTTGGCTGGCAATGCGACATGCAGAGGAACAAATAAAATAAACAACTTGATATCGGCAAGCTGGAAAGCATCAATTGCAGGACTAATGGATACTCTGCTCTTCTCTCTTTCTCTGTTTTAAGCCTAGCTTATGCTTTAACTAAAATACAGTAGAAGGTACGCTGCACATTAATACTAATTGTGCACGAACTAATGAGGCGGTTGTCATGGCAATATTGCAGTATAAAATCTACCTAAGCGAATGAAGCTCACGTAATTATAAAAATGCAATACCAACTGCAGGGTATTAAATGAACAATGCATGGAGGGGAGGGATTGCGATGTACCTGCTGCATCGGATCGAAAGGAGGAGGTTCGTTGCCGGAAACACATACGACGGCCGTGGGGCAAAAGTCGCCGTTGCAGCGTAATAATGTCAGAAAGGCGACGTCTTTTTCATGCTGTAAATAGCAAAAATGCAGCCTGCAGCCACATACACACACACACACTCGCACTGGCATCTGCATAAACACATGTGCGGCTTTTTTGCAGGTTTCAAGACCAAACGGAAGCGAGCACAGCGCAGCGACAGGCGGCGCAAAAAGCAAAGAAGAGAGAGACAGAGAGAGAAACGACAGGGAAGGTAGTTTGTGTACATTTAATGCGCGACAGCAGCTACAGCGACAACAAGGAAACAGCACAATAAATCCAGGATACATTAAATAACACGCGCAGACAAGCGCAGGCACAGCAGCGCACTAACACACGGGCACACAAGGGCAGCAAGGTGGCAGAAGAGGGGCAGAAGGGAGCAGCAGGGAAGAAGCGAGCGGTCAACTTCCCATTTCGTGTCTAGGCTTACTTGAAATACCCTGCCAAGCAGCGGGTAGCTTACTATTACCACGAACGCAACTGCAAATTCACATCGAGTAAATAAATGATACATCAAAAAGTGATGCGGTGTTTTCTAACACGCTCAATAAGCGCAGCTTATATTGTTAATTCGATAGCAACAATCGTTTCATTACTTCTTATTACTTCTTATTCTTCACCTAAATCAAGGCACTATTTGTAATATCAGATATAGAGTCAATATGCTAGCTGAATCGAGACAACTTATAGCCAATATTCATAAAGTCAAGCTGAGTAAGTATATAAAACTAAGAAGCAACTATTTCCAGCTTCATATTCTGCATGTGTGTGCACATCTTGTTGTCGTCTGTCTTGTCAGTCACAAAAGTTGGCCAACGCAAGCAACGTTTCCTGACTGCGCGTGGCGTACGGGGCGGATGGGGCGTATGGAGCATACGGGGCGTATGAGCACAATGGTTTTTTTGCTGTTTGTGGCGCGGCGACATCGCTCTGCATGCTTATAATAATTTCTTATTTAGCGAATCACCAGGTGAAGTGACCAGCACAGCCTCTCTCCCCTCTCACCATGCTCCCCAACACACACACACACACACACATGCAAGCAATTTAACGTTCTCTAACCTTTTTGCGACATTTGCCCAACATGTTTTTTGTTTATTTTCGCTTGATTTTCCTTGCGTTTTTCGCTTTTTGTTTTCGTTTATTTTGTCAACTGCACATTCCTACATGCTCTGCTCTGTCTCCCCCAATTCCCATTTCGCGCAGCGTTTCCTGCAACTATTTGCCACATTTTCGTGTGTCAGATTTATCTACTTTACGCTGTTGTTTCTTTTATTTTTGTCGCCTGGATTTCGCTGCACAAGAAGGTATTTAAATTCAAATTAAGCAAATGTCATGTTAAATTCAGCTGACAGGCATCAGCACTGCCCGCACTCCCCGCCCACGGCCATGGCAGCAGGGGGGGCGTAGGGTGGGCAGACAGGTGTAGATGACTTTTTTGCTGATTATCGTAAATTATTTAATGCGGCGCAGAAGCTTATAAGTGTTGCCTGTGCGAGCGCGGGAGCGCAATGCCGCAATTGGTGAGTGAAGAGAACGAAGTGGGAAAGACTGTTGCCTTCGACAAACCGAAGCTTTAATACCCTTGCAGCTTATGGCAGTCTTCAATGATATAGTATATAATTATTATATTTAATACTTTCTCTATATTTGCTAGATTTTTTTAAGTTTCATAGAGAGTATTTAACTGAAACTAGTTTGCGACTCTACATTGTGAGTCTAAACATGTTTACAATGCAAGAGTATGTAAGTGAAGCTGATAAACCTATACATATTTAAAAAAAAATTTAAAATTACATATTCGATTGTGGCAATTGCATATTCGGCTAATTATGCCCAATGCTAATTATGAACAAGGGTATTGTTTGGGGGCAAATGGAAAATATATGTAGCGAGCAAAACAGGGATATGGCGACATAAATAATACATATAAATAAAACACATACGTACGTGCCAGAAGTACATTATTCTTAGTAAATTCTCGAAAGAGAAATTTAATATCTCCCTTTGAAGTACAAGTTAGAAATTAAAACTTGATTCAAACTTGATTAGAACTTGATTATAACTTGATTAGAACTGAATGTAATCATTTGAATTCCGCGCTTCGATTACAGCCTCTTTAATTAGTAAAGCACTTTGTGGATACATATAAATGACAAACTCTTCAAGCTGTTTTTGGAGAACCTACTTCTGCCCTGAGAGCATCGATTAAAGATGCCAGCGAACTGTTTAATTGGTCCTAATACTTTCGTGCGTGGGTGTGTGTGGGTGTGCGTGTGTTGCCATAAGTGTGTCACCTACACACACAGACGCACGCACGACACGTACGTGAATACACTGGGTACTTGGGTACTTGGCACGAGTCTCGCTTTTAATGCGCTTGTGAGCATAAAATTTAATTCAAATCAGCTCATTAAACGCCTGGCACTTGACACACTCATTCAAGCGTCGACAGAGACATAAACGGGCGGTAACTAGGTGGCGAAAGGGAGTGGTGTAGAGAGCGTGGGGCGTTAGCGGAAGCGGAAAGAAACTGCTACACGACCATAGCAACCGAATCGGTGCCGAGTCGCTGCCGCATTTTGTTTTGCCAAAGCGGACCGTAAAGCAGAGTTTATGGCGAACATTAAAGCGCGGAAGTAAATGTCGCAAAAAAGAAAAAAAGGACAAGAGGGCGAAAAAAAGATAGAAAACATGGACGCAGGGCAAGAAAAAAAACGTGTATGCCAAACTAAAAATTCTGTAGGAGCAAAGGGACGACGACGAACAACAAGAATTTCAGACACATTAAATATGATATATTAGCGAGACGGCAGCCAGGACGTAAGATAAGTTATATAGAAGCATGGCCGGCTGGCTGGCCGACTGGCGGGCTGGCTGGCCCGAAATATGTTATATGAGGACACTCTCATTCCGTATATACATGTTTCACACTGTTCTCTCGAAATTTATGTATACGAATTCGTGCTTGGTAAAACTTACCTTGACCAATTAGAGTTAGGAATAAATAATACATGAGGCATTTCCTAATTATGAATGAGCTGTCACGGAGGCTTTTTGTTCATTCGATCATAGGCACAATATTTTGTAAAATGAATGTCTTTGTTTATGTGCGACACTTAATTCAGATTTATTTCATGCAATATATATCTCTGATTCAAAAAACTAGAGTTTTTTAAATAAATCAACGACATATCTTCGAATATAAATCTGATTGCTTGCTAAGCCAATTCCATGTAATGCCAAATAATTTAAGAAAATTTAAAAAAAAAAAAAATACTTCTGTCTGTATGAACAACTAGATCTCGAAGACTTTAGGAGCTAGCTCTACCAATTTTTTTTGACAATGTGTGTTAGAATTGCGCAATTTACATCGTAAATTTTAATAAATAAATCTTACACATAACCATAGCTTATCCACAGAATTTTCTGTTTTATTGTATTTCCTGTAAGTAGAAACTTAATAAACCCCGATGGATGACTGAAATATAAAAGGTCCTACAGTGTCCTGCGTGCACTTGAGAGAAACTGTTCCCATTGTCCGCGCTACTCTAACGAAATTGCACTTGAATTGCATTTTTGTGACGCCAAGAAGTGTTGCTCTCGATGTTCTGCTTCTTGCTTCGTCCTTTACCCTATCAATGGCAAATAGAGATTGAGTGTGTGTCGATAAGGCGAAGGAATGAGAATGACACTAACCTACTTCAGTTTTTGTTGAATGGAAATACTTAAAAAAAGGCTGCATAACTGTACTTAAGCAGACAGTCTTCCTCGAGATGTATCTATTGTGAATGATAAATTGTCAGGCATACCCAGATCCGGATTGGGTTTATTTAGTGTGGCAATTTTAATTCAATTGCTGAGCTCAGTTGCTTAAAATGCGAAATTAAAAGAAATCAAAAACCATTTAAGCTGCCTCAATTCATTTTTGTTGCGAATTTGAATTACATTCAGACACCTTGGAGCGAAGCAATCGCAATCGCATTCACATACGTATACGTAATTTGAATGTTTTTCTGCTCAAATATATTCACATTCGTTTATGCAAAGTCTTACTTACTGAAAACAATCAGCTTTCTACCTCCCAATAAGCCAAAGTATTTGATGCGGTTCTGCTACGCACACACTCGGAAAAGCACACTCACGCACATTCACTCATGCCACATGAGAGTATATTCCATTTCGCACAGGTAATCGATTTTCATGCTTTTGGCAAAATGCACAAAAGAAAGCACCCAGAAAGAAATACGACGAAGAAAAAAGTGAAAATGAAACAAAAAGTAAACCAACTTTGTTGTTCGTCTGTTTTGTTTTTACCTCTGTTGAATTTGGTCCCTTCTTCTTCTTCGTTCTTTTCTGCCTCATTTTTATGCTCTGTGAATTTTTGCCTGCGTTTGTGTTTGTGAGCACGCCAGTATCGCCTGCGTATACTTAATATTTATGTTGAAAACTTTAAGCAGTTAAGAGCTCGTCGAGCTTAAAATATTCTGGCCGTGTGCTTCGAAGTTCGGCAACTTGTTGATATACTTTTTTTCCACTTTATGCTGGAATCTCAACTCCCTTAGCCCATTGCTACTTACGCGTTTTTCTCAGAAAAGCAAACCTGTTTAGAATAATCACAATATCAGATCGTATGGTGTGAGTTTTCCGTTTTTGATCTCCGAAATTGTATCACCTTTCAAATTGCCCAAAATAAAACACTTTGACATCACAAAGTAACGCTGAACTGATTGCAAAATAAACACAATTCGAAGACGACACGGAAAATGCACATATTGACAGATAGAAAACTTTCTCTCAAGAAATTTGGAGGGAACTTTCCCAGACTCGCATATAAAATTATTCAAAAGTGCAAAGTGCACATGTGGCAGAAGCCAAAAACCAATTACGATCGTGCCGAACACTGCGAATTGAATATTTTGACAAGTATTCAATGAATTTAATTTGAGATTTGCCGTCAGCTCGCAGGCGCGGGCCAGGTCAGTCTCGCTCTTGGCCCAGACAGCGTCGACCGGATGGATGCCAATGGCACCAACTGGCATCGAACTTGGCTGCAGTCGTTGCTCTGGACCTTTGTCTGGGATGGGGAAACGAATTAGAAATGTGTAGAACAGAAGTTACTCAATTGCCAGTTGGAGGTCCCAGCACGAGCTTTGAAAAATGTTCTGTGGCCAAAAGAAGCTGCCAGCTGGGGATGGGCGATTGGGATAGCTGAGCGGGAGATGCAGACAGATAGAGAGTGAGAAAGAGAGAGAGGGGGAGAGAGACTGAAGAGCTAGAGGTCTAAAGAGCTGCAGCGAAAATCTGTGCGAGATTCTACCGGAAAGCAGGAATGATTTCCGGCCTGGCGGGCGATAATTCTTTGCCCATCACACAATGGGCGTGTGCTTGGTTGAAAACTTTTTGCAGCCATTGTGCGGAGTGTCAGTGCAATGATTCACCATCCCCCCTCTCTCTCATTCTTTCTCTCTGTCTCTTTCGATTCCCTCTCGAGCTGTGGGTGCGGCTGAATATGAATGATTTAAGCATACCGAAGAACCAGACTGCAGCTGCGTTTGAATTCACCAGTCGAATTATATTCACATTTTTTATAATTTCCCTCTCTTTTTTTGCACTCTTTTCTCGTCCCCCGCTTCTCATTTTTCGTCTAATATTTTTCAACATTTTCGCAAAGTTTTGCCAACGCAGGGAACATCAAATTGGATGTCCCGAAAACTTTGTCAAAATGTTTGAGAAAGTTTTATGGTTCTGTGCAGCGGTTAAGAAAAATTATCACTATTGTTACAGATTCGTAAATTGACGGTAAAACTACTATGTTCTCTGCGGTTCTCATAGCAAAGTTTGCTAATAGCTTTAACACGAGTTTACTATTACCTACAGTAGGAAATATTTCGAAATATTATCATTGGTTTTCGTTTTCATTTCCATTAAGATCCAGACATGTCTCGTGGTGCACTTCTCTTTATCTCTGGCAATTACTTGTTTGCGATCTGTTATCGATAATATTTCTCAACTGTTGCCATATATCTTGGCTGCTCGAGAAGCATCGACAAGACGCCTCCTTAGCTCAGTGGCAGAGCACTGGTCTTGTAAACCAGGGGTCGTGAGTTCAATTCTCACAGAAGGCAGATAGAAGGTTCCAGGTATACCGATTTTTTGCAAAATCTATTACTAAATATGTGTGAAACTTAACAATGTTTATATTTTTATACCCGCTACTCGTAGAGTAGAAGTATTATAGCTTTGTGCCAACCGAAAATGTTTGTAACAGGCAGAAGCAGACATTTCCGACGCCATAAAGTATATATATTCTGAATCAGAATGAACAGCCGAGTCGATATAGCCATGTCCGTCTGTCCGTCCATGTGAAAACCTAGATCTCAGCTATTATAAGAGCTAGAGCTACCAAATTTCGAGACAATATGTGTTAATCTATCAGTCATTACGTAAGAATTGCAGTGGCCGAGTGGGGATGGTAGCTGACTGTTAAGCGAGAGGTTCGAAGTTCAACTCCTGGGTGCGAAGACCGACTTATATTTATTTTTTTCGTATCTTATATTTTTTTTCTTAGAAAGCAAAAAACAAACGACAAATCTAATTAGATATGTTGAGATGTATTCTGAGGCACCATATATGTATGTATGTACATCTTAAGCAAATGCATAATTTAAAGCCCTCTGCTGAGTTATAACTGCAAAGTAATGAAAGCGAAGGGCAACATCTAATAAGAATCGAGTGGAACTTGCATAGGCAAAACAAATTAGAGACGGTTGTAGCGGGTATATCAGTAGAGTACGCTCGACTGTAGCCTTTTTTGTTTTATTTACCTTTATTAAATTTAAGAAACCAGCCCCAATAAATAAAATTCGTGTCGGAATCAAATCGCCGAAGATTAATAAGACCTCTCGCACCCAGAATAGACGACCTTCATTTCATTTTTACATTTTCACTGTCTCGTGTAGGTGGGGCCTAAACTTTTCCGACAAATTATATTTAAATGAGCTGCGTTTGAAAAGTTAACAGTACTTTCGCACAAATCTCAGGGAATTGACATGGCCCAATGTCTTAGGCCGACTAAACTGACAGCAGTCGCCAAATTAAATATGCCAAAAGGCACGATGAGTCCCGAGAAATGCGTAAAAAGTTTACTTACCCAGCCAATTCGAAACTCTTTTTCAAATCGCTACTGGCCCTTTTCGCCCACCCCTCTCCCCCCGTGCAGAGCAGTGGGATCGGCGGCAGTGTAAGGGTTGACATTTGAATGAAGATTTGTAGCTTAAACGACCAAAATGGCCGACGGCGACAGCGTTTCAATTTATTTAAGGCAACAACTAAACAGCTTGTTCGTTGGGGGGAGGGGTCAACCCTACTAAATTGAAACTAAATTCAGTTTACAGTTGTGCAAAAAGTTGATGTGCCGCGCTGCCCGCTGTGTGTCGCATTTTTATTTAACAACTATTTTCATGTGTGTAAAATGCAAAAGAGTTTAATTTGCAATTTGTCGCTCTCATTCAACGCTCAACTTTGCATTTGCCGGGAGCGGAGTGGGCGTGGTGGGGCGTCGCTTGCGGCTGCACATGCAAATGCCTTGGGCTGAGTTCCTGCCTTAACCACCCCACTCCCCTCAGCAGCGGCAGCAGGCAGGCAGCGCAACACTACTACGTTTACGATAAAATTTTGCAAAACTTTTGAATTGAGGCGCCACTTGAGGTTCGCACTGCCCGCAGTTGGTGCAACCTCACGCTTCCAGCTGCACAGTTTGTTAAACGCCTTTCAACGACGTGGTTAGCCAAGCACAGACCTTGAAATGCCCAGCCTCCGCACCACCTCCCCCCACTCACTCCCCACTCATATGCAGGTCGTCGTGCCAAGCCAACCGACACGCAACTTTTCTGCGGCAACCGCTTTAAGCCAGCAACAAAAGTCATTTTGCAATTTCTCCGGATATGTTGATTTTGCAAACAAATTGTTTTAATTCAAGAGCACTTTGCATATCACGACAAATTTGAATACCCAACATTGTCGCTGTTAGCTGCGATCATAATGTTTGCAATGTGAGCTTTATAGTTGTTTAAATAAAATTTTCTTTCAACTTTTAAACAACTACAGCAAGTTTGATTGCCTTTATTTCGATTGTGCAAAGTCAAGAAAAAACCCTCAAGATTTTGCTATATCCGACCTTAAAAAAATTACAAATTACAAAGATTCGATCTTAGTGTAATAAATAAAAGTAAATTTTCGACTGATCCCCACAATGATCTTTAATCTTGCACAATATTGTGGTATATATTCATATCTCATATTTTCCTGCTGCCAAAAAGTTAGAATACCTGGATCCTTTCGTTTGCCTTCTGTGAGAATTGAACTCACGACCCCTGGTTTACAAGACCAGTGCTCTGCCACTGAGCTAAGGAGGCGTCTTGTCGATGCTTCTCGAGTAGCCAAAATATATGGCAACAGTTGAGAAACATTATCGATAACAGATCGCTTACAAGTGCTTCGTAGAGATAAAGAGAAGCATATCACTTGACATGCGTATATCATTAAGAAAATTGACTAGAAGAAAACCGAGACTTGTATCAGTATCAGTTCAGTTAAAAGATTCTTCG
This sequence comes from Zaprionus inermis, assembly GCA_018151445.1. Taxonomy (NCBI): domain Eukaryota; kingdom Metazoa; phylum Arthropoda; class Insecta; order Diptera; family Drosophilidae; genus Zaprionus; species Zaprionus inermis. The sequence continues at coordinate 2,218,634 of JAECXD010000673.1, read as the reverse complement.
ATAAAAAATCGACTTTCTTTTAAAGCCTATGATAAGGCACGCAAAAGTGAACTCAATGCGGTGGTATTCGCTGCGAAATTATTAATTTTATTTGTGCTGCAAAATAAATGCTACCTAATTAGATTTTCCATGCGTTTACATAGACAATTCAGTTGGACTGTCCGCCCCGGGGGCTTTGTGTGGCTGTAAAGCAAGCAATTAAACTCGCAATTAGTTCGTAATTAAATTTGCACTAACTTAAATCGTGCGGCAGCTACAACAATTTAATTAAAATCTTGGAAAACAATTCTTTTTTCTGGTTCTACATGTTTTTTTTATTTTTGCTCTGTTGTTCTCTGTCAATGCGTATCGAAATTTGCATTGATTGATGTCGTTTTGTGATTTATTGAAGCTGAGGCTGCTCCCCTCAACGAGAGGGCGATAGCCCCAGCTAAATTATTCTCGATTGTCTGTGCGAGTGTGCGTGTGTGTGGTGTGGGAGCATGTCAAATGTCATCTATGCTCACACATGCAACCTCTCGCACACACACCCTGACAATGAACATTTATTTGGTTTGGTTTCATTTCGAATTTCTTTGTATGCTGAACCGCAATGATTGATGCGGACATGTTATCATCAAATAACTGTGACTGTTCCCAGGGATCACGACAGCAGCAAGACAGCAGACTGTCCGTTCGAATGTGTGTGTGTGTGTGTCTGCCTGGTCAAAAACTCAATTTAAATTGTATTTATTTCCATTGTTTTGCGCCAGTCAAGCGCAGCTGCCCCTTGTGTTTGGCCTGTCACGAGCTCATTTATCTGGATTCACAGCTCGAGGGGGCAACTATTAGTCGAACGAGCAGATTCACATGGTGTTCAAATATAGAAAACATACAAATCGATTGGGCAACATGGGGTTGATCTCGATAGGGGACAGCAGAGAAAGCCAACTACCTCAGGGTAGAGCATGTTTATAGAGATCCATTTGCAAATCATTTCTTGAAACAGATTTTATTGGATCGCATAAGTGCGAGCATAGTTTCCCTTACGAGCCAAGAGACTTGGAAAACGATCTGTCGTCGCTGGTCTCCTCGTAGTCGTTCTCCTCCGAGTCGAAGGTGTTCTCGGGTATCTCGTAGAGACGTATCATCGGCTTGTTGGGATCCTTCATAATCAGATATTTGCCATCCGGCTGCTTCATCACGATATCGATCAGGCAACGCAGCACACCCCAAGCATTGTCCATGTTCAGATTGATCTGTGTGGCAAACTCCTGCGGCTTGAACTGTTGCATGCCCAGAATGACGTGACGCAGATGATCCTTGCCTGACAGAGGAGAATATTAACTGGGAAGAAGAGAAGTCTGAGCGCAACGCTTACGATTCACACGCGACACATAGCCGAGCTTCAGCTGATCGGAACCGGCGAGCACCGCCTCCACAGTCCACTTGGCCAGCTTGCAGGAGTTGTTACGCAACTCGGAAGACAGCACAGCACCACGCTGACTGTCCAGCTTCTGGCGCCACTCCACACTGTTCGCCACCTTCGAATCCCACTCGTTGAGCGCCTTGATCGACAGGAACTGCAGTTCGCCGCTCGGCAGCTTCAGCACGCCATTGTGCTTGCAGCGCACGATCAGCACCAGGTTCTCGTCCAGCTGCCACTGCTTGTAACGATAGGCCACCGAGGCGAGCTCCACGTCGGGCGCCTCGAAGGGATTCGGTTCGTCGAACTTGTGTTTCGGCTCATTGTCGCCGATCTTGAGCACCTGCTGGCTGAAATTGTGATTGATCAGTGTGGCTTCCAGTGAGAGACTCTGTGGCGAGTTGATGAACCCGTCCTCGTCCTGCGGCGGCTCCAGAGACGTCTCGTTGACGGTCAGCAGATCGAATTGCGCATTGTCGCGCTTGTCCAGAAATATCTTGGTATCAAGCTTCTCGATCACAATGTCCCACGAGTAGACGGAGCGAGTGCTGCACATGAGCGTGGCAATGATGTCGTCGGTGGCGAAGACATGGCCCATGCTCTTCGACAGGCGTCGTATGATGGGATCGTCTATGGTGCCCGGCACATTGATGATGCGATCGATTTTCTGCAGCGGTCGCTCCTTTTTCACACTGATGCGATCGCATTGCTTGTCATAGAACTCGAGCGTGCCGCAGGTGACCACATCGATGCCGTCCTTGACGTTGGGTAGCGTCAGCTTGAGCAGACGCGGAAACTCGATCTCATCCACGGACACCCAATCGGAGCCGACGATTACCGAGCTCTCGCGCAGACGCACCGGAGGACTGCGCATAAAACGATGCCGCGTATGACCGCGACGCGTATCGCTGCGTCCCTTGCTATATTTATTGCTGGCATTGGGTCCGCCGGTACCACCGCTGCCACCGACACCCCCGCCGCCACCACCAATACCGCCACCACCAATAACGCCACCACCGCCACCGCCGACACCGCCACCCACAGCAGCATTGCCACGTGGATTGCGACTGTGTATTCCACGCACATTGTTGCGCAAATTAGCGCGATAGCGATTGCGCTGATACGGCTTCAAATCACGCAAATTGGTACCGTCGACCAGATGAAAGGTGGCGTCGTCGTCCTCGTGGAAATACGCGTACTGACTGTTATTGTTGCCGAAAGTCGAGGCATATTTGTTCGAGTACTTTTTCTCCTGCACCGGCAGCATCCAATCGCTGACCTTGCCCAGGCGATCGCTCTTGCAGAACGGCTGATAGGGTACCTCCAGTTCGGTAACCTCGCTAGGTCCCCAGCCATGGGGATTGTATTCGATATAGGGCTTTATAAAAGCTGCGTACATATTCAAGCAATAATGCGTATACTAAAATGATTCGATTTCGATTTAGATTTTTGGCTTCTACTCTAAACACATTGATAATTGTTTTGACTGACTGAATTCCATACTTATATAACGGAACGGCCTAACGAGACTTTAAAAATGCTTGTGAGTTGAAAATGCCTGCTAAGTTATTCTACAAACAGCCCAAAGACAAATGTCTGAATTTCAGAACTTGCGCTTAAGTGAAGTAAGTTTTACAAGCTATATTCGAGTGGATTGGAAAGATATATTATCGATTTGTAAAAGCGTAGCCATGATTTAATACAAACTCTAGCTGCATATGGTATACAGAAACCTTTCACAATAAATTTTCCGTCTCTAGCTTTCCAAATAACTGAGATCTCCAGTTACTCAAGCTACTCGAGTACCTCATCGAGTAGCATTTGCTTAGGTGTAACTGGAGATCGGTCCAAAATGCTGCTGAAAATGTTTCGTAAAATAGTAATTACTATAATTTTTATTTTGTGTGCTGTAACCATTATATTACGTATGATTTTTTGAAGCAAGGCAGAAGTAGAAGTCGTCTTGGTATATTTTGGAAGAATGAAGACTGAGTGAACAATGCCATAATTTCGAGAATAACTGGAAGCGTGACAGAAGAACCTAATACTATTACATTGGTGCTACATCAAAGTGTTATTTATAATTTTCAGTTCGGACATTGTAAAACTGTATAGATGCACAGGAAGTCGTCAAGTCTCTTCTTATTATTATAGCTTAACTTTGGCGAACATTGTGCGTTGCCTGGGCAGGAATGAGCAGGAAATGAGCAGAACACAATAGCGAGCACAATAGAAACCAGGGGAGGGGGGAGGGGGGGGGGTGGGCATGACAAGTAAGGAGTACTCGTAGTCACACTTGTGCGCATACGAGTACTCATGAATGTGGAGCATCCTGCATTTTATGCTCGACTGCGCCACGTTTCAGTTTCATGCATGTTGCCGCTCTCAAGCTGAAAAATCTGACAACAATCTCGTTAAAAGTAAAGGCCAAATTATAGTAAAACTAACAGAAGGTAAAGGTAATCACATAAAAAGCTTGTTACCTAACAATGTGTGCGGGCGGAAGGCGGAAGCGGATGTCAAAAAAGCGTGTGTCGAGCGTGTGAATGGCTGCTGCCAGCATGCGAGAGGGGGTACTGGGCAGGGGTACTGGTAATGGGGAGGACAATGCGAATGGACTTGAGGTTTTTCGGTGCTTGCGGCTGCCACTCGGGCGCGTTGCTAAGCTTTTGTCAGGCCGACAGTGTCATGTTGATGTGTTCATTGTGTGTCAGTGGCAGCTGCTGCTGCGTACAAGCCCCCGACTCCCTCTCCCGGTGCACACCCAGCCGTATCTGAGCTCCGGTTAACACACTTAAGCCGCATACGCTCGGTCGGGTGTGCGTGCGAGAGTTTTGGGCGGCCGAGAGAGAGAGAGGCTTGCTCGATGTACGCGTCTGGTCGTGTGGATTATAATTGCCATGAGCCTGTCACTGACTGCCTGCACCTCGAAATGCGACGCCCCCGCCCGCTCCGCGCCCGCGCTCGCCCTGCGCCTTTTGCACTTGCTTCTCATGTTGCATATCATTTTTAATGCTAACCACATGGCACATTATGCAGCTGCATTGCCACGTTGCCGCTGCGGTCGAGCTCAGCTTCAGATGCTTCTTCAGCTTCTACAAAAACTTAATGTTGCTATTGTTGTAGTTGTTGTTGTTGTCGTCGTTGCCATAGCTGTTGCTGTAGCTGCAGTTGCTGCGGTTTACGAAAGGAACACGACGAAGAATAATGTTCACACATAAGTAAGTGCTTACCCGGAGCTTGGAGAGCGACTGAGAAAGAGAGGGGCGAGGAGTGTGCCAGCTTATGAGGGTGATCACAATGCCGGAAATACTCTAGAAAACACCCACTCAAGTGTTAAATTGATGATTAAATGATGTTGCCGAAAACAACTGCCCAAGTATCTAGTTGAAGCAAAGGCTCAAAAATTAAACACCTTCTTGCTTCACGTTTCTTTCTGCTTAGCCACATCTCTATAAAGAAGCGAGTTCTCAAGCGAGCTAAAACTCATAAATTGCACTGTAGTCTAATACACCCCATTGCCATTAACATGCTTAGGGTATATGCATGTGCGTCACACAGAAGCAGTCGCAATGTGAAAAACCGCTGCATACTTTGCGGCGCTTGCAGGCGATAAGCGCCGCTTGTTGCCATTGTTATTTCTGCTGCCGCTTGTTGTTGCTGCATCTGCTGCCAGTCGACATCGTCGGCTGCGTCGACTGCGGCTGTGCCGCTTTTGTTGCATAAAAATTAATATTTATGCGAGGCAACTTGTGCAAAGCACAGCAAACGCCATTGTTTCCAACCGACAACCCTGTCGCCGGCAAGGAAGTTCCGGCTGCCCGCGACTGCATCCGCTGCTCGTCAAGCGCACAAAATAAAAGCACATTTCATTATTTGCGGAAAATGTTCAATTTGGCAATCATACGCACACGCACACACACCCAACCAACACCTGCCACCTCCGCCCTATGCAGAAAAGTGAAAGTCTCGATTCAAAGTGAAAGCCCTCGCACCTCGACGAACTGCGTCGTAATGCGCCTCATTTATGTAGGCATAAAAATGCACGACAAGATGCAAACGTAATTAATGGCATATTAAATGGACCGACCATTAATATATCACGGCTGATTTATGTGGGTAATTAAAAGTGAAAAAGTAAATGACGAATCGACCGCGCCATGCTCCGTTGGCGGCAATAAAATATTGTCCGCACTTATTTTGTTCGTTTCGATAAACATTTAAAAATGACATATAAATATGCTTAAATTCTACTCAGGAGCAGTAAGAATCTGCAGCTGAACCTACTTTGATTCGAATCTAATTGCAAATAAACAAGAAACTCAAGGTGCAATCCGGCTAACTGCATACTCGTTGGTATTCAGAAATAAAATATGTTTTACTCAATACTTTTCTGCATCGAGGGCAGAGTGTATCCTAACTTCGCATTGCCTAACTTCACCCCTTTTAACATTCATATTCAAGTACTACATTACTACAGCTTGATAAGCAAACTGTTCATTTTGTTTCGAACAAACGGTTTATATGTTTCTGTGCCAGTTCAAAAAACATGTATATACGTAGTACCTGAAAAATTTCTTAAGTTTTGACCTTCTTTCTGAATAAAATAGCTGAAATGGAAACCAAATTCACCATGAACTAATATACCGAAACATTACCAAAAGATTCCATACTCGAAATTGTATTTGTTCATTTGGAAAAGAATTGCCTGCTGTTCGCCTCAAAGATATTGTCAAATCAGACTCAAAGTGAAATTCAGTCCATGTTGTGGCTGCAATGGATGTTCCGAAGGGTGTGCTAATTGGCTTTGGCAATCCTTTGCTGGATATTACAACCTCTGTCGAGGATAACGTAATGGAGAAGTACGACCTGAGGCCGAATGAAGCAATCATTGCCGAGGAAAAACATTCGCCGCTCTTCGAGGAGCTAACGACACAGGAACATGTTGTCTTCACGGCGGGAGGAGCCTGTCAGAACTCGATGCGTGTATTTCAATGGCTTGTAGGCAATCCGTTTCGCGCGATATTTGTCGGTGCCGTGGGAAGGGATAAATTCGGTGAGAAAATTGCGAAGCGAGCCCAAGCCGAAGGTGTTCTGACCATGTACCAGTTGATCGACGACGAGCCCACGGGAACCTGCGCGGTCATTGTATCCGGGCAGCAACGAACGCTTGTGGCCAACTTGGGAGCTGCAGCCTGTTTTTCCGAAGATTGGCTGGACGATGTGGGCAACATGTGCCTGGTGGAGCAGGCTCACTTCTATTATGCAACCGGTTTCTTTGTGGCAGTCAATGCGGCAACCGTTGTACGTGTGGCCAAACTATCGAGCCAAAATCATCGCACATTTCTATTGAATTTCAGTGCGGTATTTGTGCTGCAAACGTACAAGGAAAAGCTGGACGAGATCATTTTCTACGCCGACATGGTTATTTCAAACAAACAAGAAGCCTTGGCCTATGCCAATTTTCATGATTGGAATACTCGTGATATATTCGTTATCGGGAAAAAACTGCAGTCCCTGCCCAAAGACAATGTACGGCCGCGCATTGTTTTGTTCACCGATGCCGTCTGTCCGGTACTATGTTTTATGGATAACGAACGGGTAATCGAGTATCCGGTACCGAAGATCGATAAGACCGCAATTGTGGATACCAACGGCTGTAGCGATGCCTTTGTCGGCGGTTTTCTCTCCCAGTTTGTACAGAACATGCCGATCGACTACTGCATCCGCATGGGAATCTTTGCATCGCAGCAGATAACGCGTGTGGTGGGTGCTCAAGTTGATAAGTTGCCCAAATTGAAAGATTGCTGCATTTGAACGAGCAAGGCGAGCAGAGAGCCGGCAATTCGCCTTCGTAAGTTCGAATTCGCATAGAACTGTTGAGCTGATCCCGCCTTCCTTATAGTTGGATTATTGCGGGATCAAACAAACAGACCCGAATTTGAGATGCTAAACGAATTGAACAGTATGGATGAATTTATTATACCTGCAATAGTTTCAGTCTGACAAAATAAAAGAACCAGACACCTGGCAGAATATGGAAAATAGATCAGAATATATATAAGATTATGATTATGTTAAGTGGATTTTCTTTAATATTAAATGCGACTTGCACATACATATTGATATCGGAAATGCTTCGGCTACTCCAGAACAATATGTGCAGTTGCATATATCCGGCTGTGAGCTGAGTAACAAAAACACAGCGAAACGGGAAACGCACGCAGTGCGTGGAACGTGGTCTATGTTGGCTGTGGATTGTGGGCTGTGGGCTCTGTGGGCTGTGGGCCCTGGGCCGTGGGCACTTCTGGTCCACTGAGCCGAAAGAAGCAAACAGAAGTGAAGTAAAAATATGCGTTGCATACTTTGGGGCGGCCATGTAAATTTACGCCCACTCGAAGTCTCGCTTTATCCTTTGCCTTCCTGCTGCTGCTCCGCGAATTGCAGGCTGTTGACTTTGGCTGGGACAAAATATTGCAGCCATTCCAGAGCCAGCGCCAGAACCGGAGCCGGAGACCGCGTCGAGATCCGAGGCGAAGCACGTGCCATGCCTTGTGGCTGCCGCCCACTGATTAAACCGATGCATTCTGCCTTCTCGTGACAGCGATTTTTTCTCGTTAAATCCTTAAATGTCGTTTCGTTTATTGCGTGCTTTGTTTATTTTTTCCGCATCGTACCCCATCAACCTATTGTCCAGTCACTCGCTCACTTCTCTCTCTCTCTCGCCCCGCTGCCTGGCTGCAGTTATTCTGCTCACTTTGATTTCTTGCCACGACTTGCAGCTATAATTTATGCATATATCTATCGTGATTTACGGCAGCGTCATCATCAGCCCGCCTTCCGCTGTGTGCTCAATGGCTTAGCCTCGCTGGCTGTATCCATCGACTTGGCAGGACACACAATTAGACGGAAAAATGAGGAGCGGCGGCACAAAGGAAATTGCTAAGCCATAGTCAAACAATGCAGCGCCAAGTCACAGATCGTCATAGTTCATAGTTCGGTTAAGAAGGGTAAGTGGGGTTCCCTACCCAACACACACACACACATGTGTGCAGACAAAGTTTGGTGGCAAGCAAATTTAAATAAAACTTCACTTAAGTCGAAAGTCAAGTGGCTGCAAACTTTTCAGATTTGTCATATGCATCGCTCCACGCTAATATTCCGAACTTCTCTGACATCGGGCAAGTCGCACTCAGCTGAAATGAGCTATAGCTCGGGGCAAAGGCCACATTATTTATGGCACTTGCAATGTCCTGCCAAGTGACAGTCAATTTATGGAGCATTTCTCCCAGCGGATTCATTTAATTAACATTCATTTAATTACGCATTCGAATTCTCCTCGAAAGCGTCTTAAAATTTTGCATTATCATCAAATAATTTTTAATTTCAGAGTTTCAAAAAATACCCTGCAGCTATGTTTTCCATATATAAAAGTATTTGGTTTTATTCCCAAACTTCTTGGCGTCTTATGCTAATGTGTATACCCTACGAAAGCGTATTTCTCACCACTCCCCGTCACGTGCCGGGAGTCAGCAGTAGCCCGATGCGCCCTGTGTGCCCGGCGCGCCCTGTGCTCTTTAATTCCTAAATAACTGCAGGCATATTTTAGAAATTTTTCACGAGTAAAAATCTGGAATTTCCGCTTGAATGCAATTGATGAAAACAATTCTGCAAGTCGTAACTCCCCTCAGACCACAGGGCAAAGTGTCCTTAGGCTCGATTTCAACCATTAAGTGGTTGGCTAATTCAATTAGATTCAAGGCAGCAAGTCAGTACAAAAAATGCTAATTCAAAGGCAACAGACAGCAGAAAAATTGCTCGGCCTTTGACGTATGGCCAATAAAAAAGTGCAGGAAAATCAAAGGAAAAAGTGAAAGCTGAAATTAAAGTTGCGACTTTCTTTTGTCTGCCGGTCAATGCACACACAAGCTAATACGGCTGAGGTAGAAAGAGAGGGAGAAAGAGAGAGGGGAAAAAGCTAAACAGACAGACACAACATGAAGTTGCAGCTCATAAAAATTACTCATACGCACCGTATACCATTCGCGACTTTGACTTTGAGTGCGACAAGTTTCAAATGCTGCTTGTAACTTTGTTACAACAGCAACCACAACAACAACAACAACAATAATCAGTATTCTCTGCTAAGAACTGTGATTATGTCTGTGTGTGTGTGTGCAGGCAATCGCTAAACTTTTCTACTTACTTTGTAAGCAGCTCGAGCAGCTAAGGCAGCTCTCGTTTGCCTTGCGTTGTCCGTCAGCCAAGTTACTTGCAGCTCGCCTATATGGACGCTTATTCCATCCAAGTTCTGGCAATTGCTGCTTGCCCGGCAGACGCCTTATGTCCTTGCGCTTCCGCCTGTGTCTGCTCTGCTTGTTGCCAGTCTCTGGCTGACTGTCTGCCTGTCTGTCTCGAGTGTCGATTGCCTGAGCCATTGCCAGCGGGCTGGCGCATTGAGTCAGCACATCCTGTGTGTGCGTGTGTGTGAGTGTGTGTGTGAATTACTTGAAATTATCGAAGATTTCCGGCATAATGGCAAATCGTGTTTCCATTGTTTTTTCATTGCTTGAAATTTGTTAGTGTCTCGAGATGCGACGACACTGAGGATTGTAAATACATACTTGAATGTCGCGACATTCAAGGGATCCGCTGTCGTCGCAAGACACTATTAAATTGGCTCAAGATAATGCGATTGGTTTGTTGAAAAGTGATCTATTTAAGCACTTTGGCTTTTATAGCCAAACTTGTTACATTCTTTCAATTGCGCGACACACAAAAGCGCAATAGAAAAGCGACAGGTCGCTTTAGTTCTAAGATGTTTCGATTGAAATGAAAAATTAAAGGAAGTGGAAAATTCAATTTCCTGTTGCTGGTTCAACAGTTCGAGGTACTTTTGCAATTAAAAGTATCTATATACCATTCTCATTATATACTCAACATTTGAAATGCAAATATGAAATGAATACAGTGTTGTCAGTAAGAAAGTAAATCCCAGAGATTCGCATAGTTATCTGAATCTAAATCTTCTTTAGAAAAGTTCTGTTGCTTAACTTAAATTTACCGAAATATTATATGGTAGATTCTGGCATATCGTTTGCATTTTCTTCGTGTCAACTCAAATAAAAAGTAGCAAGAAAACTTACAGCAATTGAAAGCAGAAATTGTTCCACAACGGTGAGTGCGATTTCTGACAAGTTGTTGCCCAACTTCAGTTTGTTCATTTGTGTGTGTGTGCGTATACTCTATAAGCATGTTACGTATACGTTTCGACTGTCGAATCAGAAAGAATGAAATGGCCGGCGCAACGCAGACATGTCAGACAAAACTGAAAATATTTACGAAATAAAATCGTTGCTTGAGCAAAACAAACGCTTGAGTAAGCGCCAGGAAATGTGGACAGAAATGTCAATGACTTGCAAGTTTACTCGAACAGTGCGAAATACTTACACACATGCATGGAAATGTAGCAAGGAGTCAACTGAGATTGTATTCCGCCATGAAGACATGTCTCCAGCTCCAATTGCGCTGTCAATTGCGGATGGCAAAATGCACATTGCGTATACGCCCCTTCATCCACTGTCATATATGACCGCAATATTCGATTCGATTATTATCGAGAGACGCTAATGGACTTTAAAGTGTGTACTCAAGCGGTTACTGAGAGGCGGACGCGGCCGAAAGTAACTTTAAAGCACAACGGCAGTAGATGCTGCCAATTCCCATTGAAGCCAAATGAAACGTAACTCTTGGCCGTACAGAAGGACAATAAAAGAACTACGATATCATTATCTCAATGCTGGCGTATTGCAAAACCCACCAACAGCTTGTTGCCTTGTTTCCCCATTTTGTTAATTCGCACACTCACACACACACAGTGGCACGCACGTACGCACACACAAACATGCAGAAATTACAAGCAGATATGGTCAACTGGCGCATTGTTTTTCTAATTTCGCAAATTGCTTTCATGGCTGCATGCAAAGACCCAAAATGGCGTCCAACATGTGCCTGTGTGGCTGACTATGTGTGCGCGTGTGTGATAATTAGGAATATCATCAGCACTTGAATTTGATGCCGACTATAACACCGAAGTTTCTGTAAGCTCGCATTCCGCTGGGCTCAACTCTCAAGATTGTCGTTCGGTTTTGTTGTTTTGGCTTTTGCGTTTTTGGCGTATTTGGCTTCTCGATTAGCAAGTTGGCTTGCTTGGCTTTCGCCCACTGGGTAAACTTGCTATGTTGCCGGAGAATGCGATACGTGCGTGGAAATAGTTGAAAATATATTTGAGTTGACTGAAGTGAAGAATGCAAAAGTATGCCAAAAGTGATTGTCAAAGGGCAAAAGTTTGGCTTATCCCAAGAACTCAAACATTAAAGACTTGCGAGGTGTCTAACATATAACTATCTATCACACAATCTATTTTATGATTGTCTTTATAATTATTAATATATCTATATAATTATAATTAATCAAGCGACGCAACCCACACTTAATTAGGAGTTTAAGCAACACTCGTATCCAAGAGAGTCTAAGCCGCACGCGTATCCAAGAGAAGAGAGGTGAACTGGTCTAGCCCACTCCCATAAGCAGAAGTACTACAGTCCTAGACGGGACGAACTTGTCAAGTGCAATTGGCGCTCGAGTTGCAGCCCATTTAAACTGCATTCTGGATGCCAGAAGTGGCCAAGAGTCGCAAGTATCAAAAATACATTTGCGCACATTACGTAAATTGTGCTGGATGATGGCAAAGAAAGCGACGGCGAATAAGCACATAAGTAAGTAAGTAAAGGGGGAGTTGGAGGACAGGGAATAGAGCAGAACGTGGAGCAACGGAAAGCGCATTTAGCAGAAACGAGCTGCGTTTTGGAAATTAACTTTCAACAACATGTGTTGAAATGCATTTATCTTCCGGACTCATAACGACTGCACCGCAGCCCTTCGCCTGTCCCCTTCCTGCCCGCCAGTGAAACGCTGAAACTTCGCTTAGTAACTGCAAAAAGGTGGAAATTAATTTCAAAGTGCAGAGCAGCAAGGGCTGTAGGAACTTAGGACGAGTAGGAAAACCTGCCAAATTGTGCTAAATGAGCGCAACGAGAGCCGCTTAAAAATTAAAAACGAAATGGGCAGCAGACAGAGGCAACAGGGATGGCCAGGGGGGGGGAGGAATGCAGCAGCTGCAGCAGCGGCAACTTGACTAGAGAAGTCCTGCTGCAGTCCAACATTATCCTAGGTACTTGCTACGTGCCCGCTGGCAGCAACTGCCTGTGGAGTAGCTCGCATTATGATTGCATCATTTGGGGGCTAATTTGCATTTAAATGCTTCGCCTCTGCCATTGTTCGAGTGCAGTGTGTGCGAGCAACTTGGAGTAGCCTGTGCCACGCCCACGGGCTCAACTAGCTGCGAAGTTATGCCTTGTCCCGGCAATGTCCGGACAACTGTACTCGCAGCTAATGCGTCCAGGCTGCAGCCATCGTCTCGTCGCGGTAGCTGAGGCACCTTGGCGCTGCAATCCTCGACTAGATAACAATGTACAAACTACCGGCGCCGTCGTGCGCTCATTATTCACGCAGCCCCCGTCCCGAACAGATCTCCGTGCTGCTGCAACTGGCGGCCAGCTGGCAGCAAAAAGCGTTAAGATTTATCGAACGCCAGATGAGTCATTTTCTTTGCAGTTCACTTACTGCAGCAAGCCCGCAAATCCGTTCGCCCCCCGCCCACCTGCAGCCAACATAGCAGTTTTAATAACTTGCATAAAAGTTTTATGTCTCTAGCTGCATGCGCGGCAAAAAGTTTGCGTGTGTTTGGCACTTGAAAACTTTTCGCTGGGGAATCGCCCGCGAGCGCGCAAAAACTCTCTGAATATGCAAAACAAAATCGCTGGAAAATAATCGCATCAAGTATTTAAACTGACATTAAAACAAGTCGGAAAGGCTACAGTCGAGCTGACTCGACTGTGATATACCCGCTACAATTCTTCGGAAAAACACGTGCCAAATGTGAACAATGCGTTCTTGCTTTTTATTTCTTTCTGTCTCTAATTTGTTTTGCCTATGCAAGTTCCACTCGATTCTTATTGGATGTTGCCCATTGCTTTTATTACTTTGCAGTTATAAATTATATATGTTGCTGCTCAATGTCTCTTTCGATTCTAAGTGGCTTTAAATATACTAAAAATGTATTTTGAATTTTGTAACACACCATAAAATAAAAAAAAATATAAGATACAAAAAAAATAAATATAATTCGCCGCGGCACCCAGGAGTTGAACTCCGGACCTCTCGCTTAACAGTCAACTACCATCACCACTCGACCACTGCATTTCTAACGCAATGGCCAATAAAATTGCACTATGAATATTTTCGGTGCACATCATTAAAAAAAAAGTTGCCACATAATTTAAAAAAAAAGTTGCCACATAATTAAAAAAAAGTTGTCTGCTGCTGGTGTTGAACTCGGGTACTAACATTAGGAAAAACCGACACAGGCACATGGCCACAAGGCAATACTATTTCTTGAATATCTTCCTTATTTATCGGCCGATCTTATTGAAACTTTCGCAACACGCCCGGATGGTGGTTTTTATCACATGGATAAAAAATGAATGCTGTAGAGCTATATTTGCAGCTATTATCGATTTATTATCGATTTTTGGGGGCGGATGGAGGCGTGGCAAAAATCCAAAATAAACTTGATCTGCGGGCATAATTAACACATATTGTCTCCAAATTTGGTAGCTCTAGCTCTTATAATAGCTGAGATCTAGGTTTTCATACGGACAGACAGACGGACAGACGGACAGACGGACAGACGGACAGACGGACAGACGGACAGACGGACAGACGGACATGGCTATATCGACTCGGCTGTTCATGCTGATTCAGAATATATATACTTTATGGGGTCGGAGATGTCTCCTTCTGCCTGTTACAAACATTTTCGGTTGGCACAAAGTTATAATACCCTTATACTCTTCGAGTAGCGGGTATAAATATTGAAAAACTCGATAAATACTTGTTAAGTCTGTCTGCCGGCTGTCGGCATTTGCGATTATCCGCTACGCTTAGGGGGAAAACGCTCAGCGATTTGTACGCTGCGTATACGTGATATTGCTGTTGCACTGCAGGTTGCTGAATGAAGACAGAAAATTCTTCTTTATTTCGCTCCACCCCATTTAAGCAGCAAGCGATTTCCATCTGCACTTGCTTCACGCGATAGGCTACTCAGGATCTCAGGAGCTGCACGTAGCATTGGCAATCCGTCGAAGAAGTTGCATCAGAACGCAATTTCGTGCCATTAATTGAATTCACCATTCAATTACCCGCACAGCAAAAGTCATCAACACATTTGTCAATTCTAGCCGTGTGGCAATCCCTCTCCATGCTATGATGCACATGCAGCAACAGGCGAAATTGATATACTAAATTGTGGCAGTGACAAGTGCAGAGCTAATGACAACTTCTCCCATGTAGAATACTTGCTTCTTACAGCCCACCCTCAGCCGGAGCGGCATTGCCTGCATCAGGTGCGGCGACATTGGCAGGGATACCTGGATTCTTGGCAAATTGATTTGGCAATTTGGAAAACAACAACAACAAACTGCAATACACAAAAACATTCGGTTCGGTGGTTCACGCAATTACATCGCTCTTGAGAAGAACAAGGGGTAAGGCGAGGCACCCACAGGGGCTACGCAAAGCAATTCATTTTGCAGTTTTCCCATTGATCAAGTAGACCAAATAATTGGCCTGATGAGTGTGACTGGCAGTTGAAACATCGACTGCTAGATACCCTGCGGTTATTACCAAAGAGTACACTGGCACATACTCAGCTTCTGGCTTAAGTAAACTTTATTGATTACATTTGATTCGATATCCGTATTGGAATTGCAATTTATGAGCTGCTACTTTTAGGGTTGCAGGGTATAATAAGCATGTTTTAACCATGAAAGTATGTTGCATTTTATTTTCTTAATATATTCTTCAGAGCAATCAACTGGAATAGCCTTATCTCTCTGTTTGTTCGTATGAACAACTAGATCTAAGAAAGTACTAAGGCTAGAACTATAAAATTTGGTAAGAATATGTCTTATTATTGCAGCAAGATTATCTTTGCTTCAAAATACGTCTACGGCCCTTTTAGAATGTGTTTAACGATACCGATCACCTAACACATCACTTAAAAATATTGTATTGCATTGCCCGTTATCGTTCTTTATTTTTCTCCACTGTTATCTCCAACGAAGTAGAGTGAAACAATGTCAACGCGTTGTCCAGCTAAGTAATTAGCCTGAGTATTTTTAGGTACTGCAGTAGAACAGAGATACGATAGTTGGGTATATGTTTGCACCGCGAACTCGACTTCAATGTGCGCCTTCTTAGCTCAGTGGCAGAGCGTTGGTCTTGTAAACCAAAGGCCGTGAGTTCAATCCTCACAGGAGGCATGGCAGGGTTTCTTCTTTTTTTTGCGACCCCTTCACTTTTTTTTCGTTGCAGATTTATTTAAATTCCTTTTAACTAGTGTATTCAATTTGGTATAACTAGTGCACTGCATGCGCAATTGGACTCGAGTGCCGGAGTTGTGCCGGGGCAGATGCCTTTCAGTGGTTCATGACAAGTCAAATGGAGGAGGAGAGTGCGCTTAGAGCAGGACAGGCAACACAGTCGGGCTTCATCGAGTGAAGGATGCAATAATTTCAGATGCCGCATAGCACACACACACACACGCACACAGGGCTGACAAGGACTAACACGCACACGCACACGCACACACTCGCACATACACACTGTCAAAAGGTCCTCAGTCATGACGTCCGCATTTCACAGTTCATAAAATTGAACCACCAAGTGGGCGGGACGAGGGCAGATCGTGTGGGTGGCGGCGGTGGAGACAGAGGCGAACGACTGTGGCTCTCGGCAGAAATCGAAATAAACATTGATGTGCACATGTTTGAATTTATTGCCCCGTCTTTGCAGCAGTCCGGGAGAGGTGAGTGCGGGCGAGGGAGGAGAGGGGCTGGGATACACGACGGATTCGGGGCTCGACGCGGATAACGTTTCAGGCAGTGTGCCGCGATTGCGTGTGTAAATGTTATTCAATCAAATGCGAAATCATATGAACGATTGCGTTCCACTCATAAACATTTTATTTACCTTTAATTTCGTGAGAAGCTCCTTTTGTGACGCCCCGTGATTTAATGTGATTTTCAAATGTGTGCGTGTCTCCCCCTCGCTCGACGTCATCCTCTTCCCCAACGGCCTGACATGTGTCAGAATTATAGGTCCGTTCAGAACTCCCCAATTGTTAAATTAAACGAGTGCGATTTTTATGACTAAATAAAATACTTTTATGTCTGCCTCGTCTCTCGTCTCGTTCTTCTCTTCCTCTCGAGGGAACGATTCACACTTGTGTGATATGACATCGAATCTCCCCCGGTTTATTGACGCAAAATGCCAATTTCAGTTTGCCCAAAAACGAATTGAATCGTCGCCGATGAACTTGAAAGTGTTTAGACATAAATAAACACATTTTTTATGTGCATGATTTCTGCTGCTTTAGAGGGGAAAATATTTGTACAATCGCGTAAATGAGAAAAATGGGTATGAAATATGTGCGAAGAGATTCAAGTGACTTTGCCTATTTGCAATCGGATCATTTGTTCTGTTTGTTTTAATCAAAAGCCACTTTTCAATTGCGAAAGAAGAGTTATGAAAAAATAATAAAAAAAAATTAGTTATAATACTCTATACATTCTTGTCAAATGGAAACTTGCAATGCAAACCGAATTAACAAAAAGCTATGTTTTAATACGAATAGTCTCGAAATACCTGCTGAATTCCCTTGGAATAATCTGCCAATTCAATGATGCAATTGAATAGCTTTGGTTGCGGTTTTCTTTTTCCGTCTTTTTCCGTCTTTTATTATTTTTTTTTTTTTAGTTTTTCTGCTTTGATTTTGTCGCAGACTTAAAAGTTGTTGAAGCGAGCCGTTATTTAAATACCTCTGCCAAAAGTTTTCTCAAGATATTTGCAAACATCTGTTTCCAGGTAGCCCCCGCGCCATGGTCCGTAACCGTAACCGAATCTATCGCATGGCGGAAAATTCCAACTGCAGCTTGAGCTCTCCAATGGTTTAGCGAGCCGACTGTCCGAAGAAGCACATACTCTTCCATTGCAGGGTAATATAAACTTGAAGAAAATGATATACTTTTTTCATATTTTAGAATACAAAAAGTATTATCAAAACTAGTTCACAGTGTACTACCCTCTACCTATGCAAAATAAGACTATTTCCTGGCATTTTCTATATATTTAGTGGCAACCCAATGCGGACTTTATTCAACTCACGATTTTCCGTTTCAGCTGCTATTCAGGAATTGTTAACGTGGACTCGCAGTGATTTTGTTAAGTAGTGTAGAGCAGTGTAGTTCTTTATATTCATTTCTTGGCTACCTGCTACCTTTCCTTTGAGTCCTCGAATCCTTCCTGCTCGGGTTGCCAGTATCTGTGAGATGCTTTTATGGCAGTCAAGCTAACTAGCCTGGCTACTGTGTATTTTGGGCTGCTTAGGTTGGAGCTCAGCTCGGCGCTCTTCTTCTGTTTATCCGTCAGCCCGAGTGTCCCTCTGTCTGTCCGTCGGTCTGACTGTTCCTCTATCTGTCGGTCTGTCTGTCCGTCTGTTCGTCTGTCTGTCCGCCTGTCGCTGTGTCTGTCCAAATGCAAGTTATTCGCATTCTTGTACGCTGCTTTCAACTGTGCCACCTTTGCAGCTCGGTGTGTTATTATGGTGCCAGCTTTTCGTTTGCCTTCTGCATTTCTATTTTCCTCTCTTTGCTGTCGGTTTCTTTCCTTTGCTTCCTTTTAACTTTTACTGTAGCTACACACAAGTTTTTCATTTGTAATTCAAGATGTCAGTCAGCTGGGAGAACCAAAACTTAATTAAAGTTCCGCACTCGCTCGGCTTTTATGTATGTATTTAAGCGGCCCCCCAACGCATCCATCTCCATCTCCCCCCACCCCACCCACTACATACAGCTAGATATATGTATGTATGTGTGCGTATGTATGTTTGGTTGCTCCTTGAGAGTGGGTTTATCTTTGGCCTGCAAGTATTGCTGCACCTGCTGGAAATGCTCGACTAATACGACTTGCTTAGCCCCATCTGCGTGTGTGTGTCTTTGTCCATGTGTGTGTGTGTGTGCGTGTGTCTGTTCGTGTGTTTGTGGGGTAATTTGATAAGCTTATTTTATACTTTTCACATGCAATTTGGCCTAATGTTCATTGCAAATGTGCTATGAACTGATTTCAACTTGTGGAATTAACAAAGTACGAGCCGGGCAGGGATTCCCGCTCGCTTTTCTGATTTTCCAAATTCTCCTTCAGTTTCTCTTGGATAAAACATTGCATTTAATTTACCTACCAAAAAGCAGACAACAAGGAATCCTGCTAGCCAGCGGCACTGGGTTTGTGGTCAACTGTTTCTCCCATTCATTTGTTATGCATAACTTTGATATTTCCATTCAGCACAGCGTCAAAACCAGAGAGGAAACTTGATAAGCCCCTTGTCTAATTAGCATATGAAGAAATCAGACGCGAACACAGTCGACTCAGTCGTACCTGCCCACCTGAGGCAGTTTCAGGGCATTCACAGAAACTCGCAGTTTTATAATATTCCGAGATCTCAACAGAAGCGAAGGTCTTCTGGCTTTAATAACTCACAGATGGCTTAGGTGGGGCGTGGTTGGAAGGTAGAACTTACTTCGTCAGGCAAAATAAGCACAAAATTGTATGCAAATTACTGTGCACCTTTGAAATAGAACAATTGGATACATATGGTATAGCTGAAACTGAGTTTGCAGATTAAAATGGTCTGCAAATAAAAAATTCGGATAGAACATTTTGACGCAGTGAAGTTCTTCTTAGAAACTGGAAAAAAGCTTAAAAAATATATAAAAATTAAAAATAGTATAAAATTTAAATATTATCTTAAAATGAAAATGAAGCAACTAATTGAAAAATGATCGCAATTTGTGACAAATTTGATAGAAAATACAATAGAAAATACTGGCAAATCCAAAGAAAGCTAAAAAAGCGAACTTACTATAAATATTAATTCAAAATTCCCGCTTACCGCAGTTCTTCATTTTTCTCACAGTTCACCTGCAAAAACCGCCAGATTTGACGTGAAAAAAGCGCAAGTGGCAGCACTGGTCAGCAGAGTTGCACTATGGGAAATAGTTGTTGAGGGCGTGGTCAAATTTATAAGTAAATTTAATTTAAGCTATTTTAATAATTAAACAAAATTCTATAATGTTCCAACGATTACGTGTGGAAATTCGAACACTCTAGCTTTAAAATTGTAACTACGCCACGTTTGCTAGCTTTTTCCCCACTGTGCCATGTATGAGCAGCACCCACCGATCTATGTAGATACTATGAAGGTTTGTCGAGTTGATGCGTGCTGTGAGCTGAAATCAGCAGGTGAGCTTATCGATACGCAGCCAGTCCGACCTTGTTGCATTCGATTTGGGGTCAGGCCACCCACAGTGGGGACTAGATACAATTCTAATGAGTCGCTGCTGCGAGGTATATAAAGCGAAGCGATGCCAAGTTGGGGCTAAGCAGAGCTGGCACAGCAACTTATTCGACATGGCAGCTCGATTGTCTCTGGTTTTGTTGCTCGCTGCATTGGCCACGCTGCAATTGGTGCACGGCAAGCGCAGTGTGATCGATCGTAAGTTGCACAGGGTGCTTGCTGTAATCCTAACTGTCTAACGTATTGTTTCCTTTTCGCCTGCAGTCGATGCCTACTTCGAGGGCATGGACAGCCAGGAGTCGCAGGAACGCGTCGTTGGCGGCTACGATGTACCCGACGACGAGTATGTGCCGTACCAGGTGTCCATGCAGTTCCTCACACGCAATGGCAAGCAGCGTCACTTTTGTGGCGGATCGCTTATAGCAGCCAACCGGGTACTGACGGCGGCGCACTGCGTCAACGGACAGAACGCGAGTCGCATCAGTGTGGTTGCCGGGGTGCGCGATCTGAACGACAAGAGTGGCCATCGCTCGCAGGTGCAGTCGTACGAGATGAACGAGCACTACGAGGAGCTGGTGACCAGCGACATTGCCATACTGAAGATCGATCCACCCTTCGAACTGGACGACTCGCAGCGCATTGCCACAATCGATGTGAGCAGCAGTGAGCTGGTCGGTGCCGAGCAACCCGTACTGCTTACCGGTTGGGGATCCGTCTTTCACTTCGGCACGGGTCCCTTCGCCAAGTACCCGACCGTGTTGCAGAAGCTCGCGTACAAGACGCTGGCCAACGACAAGTGCAAGGAGATCATGACGCAGCTGACGGACACTGAGATTTGTGCACTCGAACGCTTCGGCAAGGGCGCATGCAATGTGCGTGGCGTGTGGATACCTCGTTCTACACTGTACTAAATTGTATTCCTCTGTTACAGGGCGATTCGGGCGGCCCTTTGGTCCTGCAAAGCGGGGAAAGTCTGAAGCAGGTTGGCGTTGTCTCGTACGGTACAGCGTTCTGCGCCTCTAACAGTCCCGATGTCTACACACGCGTGTCCATGTTCGACAAATGGATCCAGGAACGTATGGCATAGATTGCATACCCTGTAAACTGATCAGCTAATAAATGTTTCTGAGATTGACTATGTATATCTATTATTTATATGTATAGCATTTAGTTAAACGAGCAGATCTTTCGCTTCTTATGCCATTTAATCCTTAATGATTGTGCAAATATGTTTTTATTGGCATAAAGGAGGCGTGGCATGCACCACAAGAGCGTTTTAAACAATTTAATAAGCAAATTAGGTAAGTCAACGCATTGGCATAGTGCGCGAACAAGTTCGTTTTGCCCATTTTATTAAGACCCTAAGCAAGGCTAAGCGACAACGTGAGACAAAGCCACAGCCAATGCCAGTGTCATGGGCAAGAGCACGAGACAGACGCCTCCCGCGGAGGAGGGAGGAGGGGTGCGAGCGTGGTGCGTGGCCGAAACCCAAAATTGCAATAACAAAATACTGAGCAGGCACAAAACAAACAAGCGAAGAACTGTACCAGGGACGTGGACTGGCAAGGGGTCGATAACTAAATCAGCTAAAAGACTTGGCCATTGCCATTGTGGCTGCATTGGCGTCCGGTTGAGGTCGAGCAACGTCTCACTCGGCGCGTACCCCACGCTTCCGCACGGTGGCATGCTCTGCCCTCAATCTCAATGATCCGCAATTTTGTTTTGTTTTTCGCCTTTTGCTTTGTTCACTTGAATTTTGTTTTGGTCTCGGGGTTTAGTTCTCCCTCTCTCTCTCTCTCTGTTTCCCTCTCGCTTGTTGGCATTTTATTTATGCATTTTGGTTTGCAGTGAGCGGACACTGATTAGTTGCAATTTGCTTGTGGCAAAAGTTGCTCGCCAGCAAGTCGAACGCTTCAGGCGATTCATCACACAGAAGTTCACTTCGAATGGGCAAAAACAAGGGCGGCGGCGGGTGGTGGCGCCGGTGGTGGGGCCGGCGGCGGCGGGCGGAGGTGGTGGTGGTGCTGGTGGTGGCGGCAATGTAAGCAATATTTGTGTTATGCAACTAACGTTTTAATTGTGAGTCTATTTCATCATCAATCTAGATATATGTAGAATATACTATATACTTACCCAACTATATCGAATCATTTCACTATATTCATTTACTTTGTAGTTCTGTTTCCTGAAGATTCCCCTTCAAAGTAATAAAATAATAATGCACATATTATGAAATAATATAAATAATAATACCATAGATTCTTTACTTTCGGGGAATTCCGACATCCTCTTGCAATTTAACAGGAAAGTGACCCATGAGTTATTCAAGATTCAGAGTTCTTTTGCTTGCCTCCTGCAACTGTTTGCCTTTTCGAAAAGGTGCTGAAATCCGACACGAATTGCATGCCATAAATACTTGTCCGTATTTTTAATAAGCGCTTCCCATTATTTACCCTCCAACTGAATTGTAATCCTTTTCAACGTTCTCTCTGTCAACAGAAAAAAGGTGGAGCTGGCGGAGGCGGTGGCGCAGGTGGCGGCGGTGGCGGCGGCGGTGGCAAAAACAAAGCAAACGCCGCTGACAAAGGTGGTGCAAAGAAGGGACAAGAACAGAAGGGAACCACCGCTGGCGGTGGAAAGAAGGGAGGCAAAAAATAGCGACATCAAAGTGCCATAGAAGTTACAATATAAGATTTATAATATAATTGCGAAACTAGCTTTAAGCTAAAACAAATCGTTACATAGCACGACTATTTACAATATAAATACATACATATACTATAATAATATATCTGCTTATGAGTAGACTTTCGACAGCTAAAAGTATACTATATTGAAATACATGGCGACTTGTCCATCCGCATCTTGCGCTACGATTATACGACTGACTACACAAGCTGCTGCTGCACGGGCGCGCCGCTCCATTCGGATAGAGAAGGATGAGGTGTGTGGAGGGGCGCTTTCACATGGATGAGCGCGAGATGTTCGTGCACTTCACTGGCCTCTTCATTAAGCTCATCTACTGCGGGGCCCGCTGGGCTCTTCGGTCTTCGGTCTTTGGTCTGCCGCGATTGTGGTGTTGCTGCTCTAACGGAACCACTCCTGGGACATGCCAAAGAACGAGGAGGCACTCGATTTCGATTTGCTGTTATCACTTTTGCGTGTTGCCGCCTTACGCGTTGGTGTGGGCTGCGAAGCAGAGAGAGAGAGAGAGAGAGAGAGAGAGAGAGACAGAGAGAGAGAGAGACAGAGAGAGAGAGAGAGAGAGAGAAATGAGAAACAAATGCGAAACAACGTTATAGATACATATGTGTTATTTGTGTTATTAATTAACTGGTAATTTTAGTGATTAATCTATTAATTTGCCGAACACACTGAGTGTAAGATTTATTGGCAACAGAATAGCAGCAACAACATTGGCGTATTTAGCCAGAGTACTTCCCAATTTGCAGCTAATTACCAATAACATGCGATTAACTGCCCCCGAATAACCAACAAATTCAGCGTCTATAAATTAACATTTGCCCTGCGATTTGATTTCAATAATGGGCCAATTCATTAATTAGCATGTAGGGTACTCAGCGCGAGTATTCACACACTCAATCACACACACACACAGCGACTGTTGCCAGTTGGATTGCGCAAACTTTTACCACTCTGCCACTTGAAAGTACTGCAACGATTGTCGGCAACTTTTGCGGCACACTCTACTGGAAAATACTCCATATTTATATGGTTTATTTGTTGCTGGTGCACAAATTTGCGTAATTAATACATTGCATTTTGCCAATTGAGTAGCGTACAATAAATTTGCTTGCAAATTTGCAAAACAAATTCAGTTCGAATGGAAATTATTCGTTGAATTTAAACGGTTTGGTTTGTGTCTAGGCTAAGCAAAGTTATTGTTGGTTTGCAGCAAAGCTATACGCACAGTGGAACAGAAAGAAACGCTTTCAAATTAAAATGCATGTGAGAACAAATAACGGGCATGCAGAAAAGTTAGGTAAATAAATTCCAGAAACTCATTTGCAAATCTAAATTAATTTTCAACATGAATGCATGCAAAATCAAAACAGAAAATATAAACAATATTCCTACCCAAATCGAAGACAATTGATAATTTTTCAAACAATACTCTACAGCTTAAACAGTTCCTATAAAATAAATATATTAAAATACAATGCAAGTTTTTAGAACTGAAAAAAGAGTCAATAAACCATAGATGCATTGATCTCTTTCTTAAAACAGATTTATGATCTTTTTCCAGCTCTAGCACATATTTTAGAAACAGAAATAAAGAGAGATTGAGTTGCAAACTTACCTTCTCTGAGTCTGCCAGACTCTGCCGTTCTGCGGGAACATTTGCGGCAGCTGCTCCCGCCTGTGGCATAACAATGGGCAAGAGAGGGAACCACAGGGAAGTGGAACCCGAAGAACTCAAACACAGAACATTGGGATCGACTTCATGTGATAGAGCACTTGCTGCTGTTGCTGCCGCCGCTGAGTTGCCAAGAGGAGCCACCGGGGGCAACGTAAGAACACCCAATTCTCCATGCAGACGCGCCGTAGAACGGGTTACATGTGTGGTAATGTGCTCGGCAAACAGCTCAAAGTCGAAGGGATCGATACAGTCGCGCAATTTCCGCTGCAGTGTATGGAAGTTCTCGTAGAGAACGCGGTCCTCGCGATTTACACTAAAAACTCGTTCGAGAAACTTCAGATCAAAATACAACTGCAACGCAATGTTCTGGCTCTGCTTGGTGCTCTCCGTGGCACCTAGCTGCTCGTAGTGCGACAGTAATTGGGTTAGCAGTTTCTGGTTGAAGGCCTGCAGCACCTTGGAGGGCAGCGTCTGGGGTACAGCAATGTTCAGTCCCTGGATTAGCTGATGCAGATAGGTTTGCAGCGAAAGACGCGGCTGGTTGGGAATGCGTATTGTCGACTGGACACTCTGGTCGTGCTCCTCGTCGCGCTGCTCCAAAGTCTGGGTTTGCCATTGCTGCAATGAATCGAGCTGTAGTTGTAGTCTTTGCCACTTGCAAATCGTACTTACTGCAAAGTCGCGCAATACCACGTCGTGAGTTATGACCTGAGGCAGTTTGTCCGCGCAGCTGTGCATGGCCAGCACATCGTCAACAACCAGCAACCACAATTGCAGCATTTCCTCCTCGATCAGTCCACACAAGCGTTGCCAATGCTCTACGCCGGCTGCGGTCAGATTGCCGGCCCATTGACGCCAACTGGTTGGCTGACAGAAGCACAACTTGAGGTTTGGGCAAAGCTCGACCAGCGCCAGGGTGTTGCGCAGCGCTTGCAATAACGCTTGACGATCCTGAAGACGCAGCGACTTCAGTTTTCCCAAGTACTCGGTCAGTTGCTGCTGCGCCGTTTCACGCAGAAAGTTGATCAGCGCCAGCTTATCCTCGGCACGAGTAGTCTGCTCCTGCAGAAGAACATTAAGCTCCTGCACGATTGCTCCCAGTTGAGCATCAAATTGAGCGCATAGCTCGATGGTTGCTTTTTCGTAGCCCTTGGTGCGATTGGCCAAACGCTTTGGTTGCTCGCTGAGCGCGGCGGCCAAGCTGATAGGCAAATCGTCACTTTGCTCACGCCAGATTTGTTGCGCAGCAGATGCGCTGCTGGAGTTGATCATCTTAACTATCTGCTCGTAGGTCTCATGCATGGCAGCTTCCCAACTGCTTCGCACAATTTCACGCACACGCGCATTGATCAACGGCATGTACTTGATTCTATAGAAGTCTAGATGAGCCTGCGGCATCTTCAACTGCTGTTCCAGTTCCGAGTAGCTGCGTCGAACTGTGGCTGCCGCTGCCAACTTGATGTCCTGTATGGTTTGCATGCTGTTGACCAGAGCAAAGATGTCTTGCAACTTATTGGCTGCCAGTCCATCAATTTTAGTCAGCCATTGGCTGAGCGCATCGCGCAGCTTTTCCGGCAACAATTGCGGCGATTCAAATTGAGGTTTGTACTCCGATATAATGTCGGGCAGCAGGTGCGCTAATTGTCGTTCGCTGCTGTCCATGCGACTGATGCTGGGAGACGATGTTGCAGCCGCACTCTCTGCCAATCGTACAAAGAGCAGGCCATTATCTGTGAAACGGAAGAATAAGTAAGCTGCCCACTCTGTGTACGACTCAAGAGACTCACCCAGAAGACACTTGTCGAGCAGCTCAATGGTGCCGTTTAGTATATAGAGGCTAGCTAATATACGATCCTTGACGCGACGCGTCTTGTCCTTGTCCACGGTCTTCTGTTGACTCTGCAGACATTGCACAAAAGCTGTGGCACGCAGCTGCAGGAACGTTTCCACGACGTTGCTCAAACTACTCCGGTCGAGCAGCAGCAGGCTCTGCATACAATCGACTACGGTCTCCGGGCTAAGCTGTTCACGTTCCAGGACAGCAAGTACTGATTGCTTGATAGTTATGTGAAATGGACGCAGTATTTCCCATTGCTTGCGTGCCACGGGCAGCTGTTGCATTAGATTATTTTTTGCATCCAGCTGCAAGCCGGTGCTAATATGACGGCTGAACAAGAACAGTTCGGTGGCCGCATAGAACTGCTCCTGATCAATATGTGTCCAGATCAGTTCCGGCAAGCTGCTCAGCAACTTAATCTGCACCATAGTGCTGTAGTAATTGCTTATCTGCTTGTTAGCCGTTCGCTGTTGCACCATTGTGGCCGTCGGTATGGGAGCAGACTGGAATCCCAGCAACTGTTGCTCGTTCAGGCTCCGGCAATTGGCTTGGACGCAGTGCACCTGCTCGATGAGGGTACCCGCAGACGTTTGCATGGCGGCTATGGTGTCAGCGGCCTTCAGCAGATCTCTATAGCGTTCGCTGTAAGCAGAATACAAATGTTGATGCGTTGGCTGGTTGTTGCAACATGCCACATCATTGTGACGGCAAAGCGGACTTACCCGACCATGGTGCGCAGCTCCTCTCGTTTGTTCTCCACAACCGTTTGAATCTTCTTCTGCACTGCATCCACCTCGGACACGCCGTGCTGCTCAAAGAGCGTATCCACATTTAGTTGCAACAAATCGGTGCTCATATTTGTTGGATTTTTCAACAACTGAGTTGTCGTCATCTGTTTTACGTGTTTAACATATGATTTTAATTTAGCAACTAACATAACATTGTTCTGCACTGTTATTGATGCCGCACATAACAGAAATTGCGGTTGAGCTATTCGTAACAGCATAATATCGATTTTATTAACACTTATTAATATGTTACTCATTTTTATTTTTAAAATGTCATTTCTTATACATTTTAATTTATTTAGTAGATAATTTCTTAATTGCGCGCTAAAATAAATTCAAACAATCGAATAACATTGAACAGCTGCTCGATAGTTTGTGGCGGTCGGCTGATTGACAATGTAATTCAGTGTTGGTAAATGATAGTATCGATATTTTTGTTTATCAAGAGGTGACTTGTGGATTTTAACAGTTTATTAATGAGAAACGAGTTTTTAATTTGTTGATTGTTTATTGTGACCGCAACTAGTTGGAAAGATTCTTTATTATGCAATTTGCAATCACAATCCGTTGGATTTCTGAAGTTCCCTCGTAAATTTCGGTAACGCGAGCATTCCGATAATACATCTCGGCGGGCATATCTGTCGTATAGCCCATGCCACCCAATATTTGAATACACTGATGCGCGCAAAAAGTGGCCGTCTCGGAGGCATACAATTTGGCCATAGCTGCTTCCTTGGTGATACTGAGTCCGTTGTCTTTGAGCCAAGCGGAACGCCAAGTCAACAGCCGGGATGCTTCTACACGTAACGCCATATCCGCCAACTTCTGTTGAATCATTTGCAGCCGTGACAAGCGTTTGCCAAAGGCCTCACGTTTCTCTGCATAGTCGACGGCCAGGTCGAGAGCGGCCTGAGCAATGCCCGTGGCCTGCGCTGCAATGCCAATACGACCGCTGTCTAGAGATTCCATTGCGATCTTAAAGCCCCCGCCTGGTGTACCCAGCACCTGAGATTGCGCCACCGCGACATCGTCGAGCGTTACTTGGCATGTGGATGTTGCCCGCATGCCCATCTTACTCTCCTTCTTAGCTATCGCGAGACCAGGCACATCTTTGGGCGTAAGGAATGCCGTAATGCCCTTGTGTTTGAGAGATTTGTCGATGGTTGCGAAAATCAGTCCACCGCTTGCCTCCCTGGAGTTGGATATCCATGCCTTGGTGCCATTAAGCACATAGCCACCATCCACACCATCGATTTTCTTGGCAGTTGTGCTGGCAGCGCTGGCATCCGATCCGTTGCCCGGTTCCGAGAGCGCGTAGAATGCAATATGCTGGCCTTGAGTATATGGTATCAAAAACTGTTGTTTTTGCTGCTCCGTGCCATGCAGCTGGACTACACCAACGTAGAGGTTATTTACGCCCATCACAATGGATACACCAGCATCGCCACGAGCAACTTCCTCCATGCCGATGGCATAGGCCAGATAGTCCAGACCAGCACCACCTGCGAGAATGCATTATGAGTACCAGATTATTCATCGAGTTGCACAAAGTCGGTGCTCACCGTATTCCTCCTGCACAGTCACAGACATAAGCCCCAACTCGCCAAGACGTCGGACCTGTTCGATCGGAAAGAGCTGCTCGCGATCATGGCGCCTTGCATGAGGCATCAGCTCTGCATTGGCAAAGTCTCGGCACGTCTTCTGCAGTATCTGATGTGTTTCGGAGAGCGCTGCCAGGCATGCAATGCCTCGGCTTCCGCTGGTTCGTTGACCTGCAAGACGCCACAGTCAGCCGCAAAACGTAAGTTTCATTATCGTTCCTCTATTTACCCAGCAACCAGGCGGTTCGCAACAGCTTTTGCATCGTGCCAAGCTACGGTGTTCAATGCGATGATAGCTTTTGCTGTCTTTGCGATAGGAAGGTGCGTTTCGTACTGTCCGTCGTTAGCAATCGCAAACGATCAGCTGGGAAAATTCTCTTTTATATGCAATGCGAAAGCTCCGATCGCGAAAGCTCGGATCAGTGGCGTCGTCATTCTTTTCGGAAAGGGGTCAAGTGGTAGAACACTTTATTATATTTCCTATGATTAGGAATTTAGTTTTCTAGATATCTGATCTAAATACAGCCTTCCTAAGCGACACGTTGACAGGCTTTAAGCGGCGCCTCTGTCTTGTTTTTCGCGAGTTTCTTGTGGTCAATTTATTGTGTATATATTAAGCTGTTTAAGTTCTTTACGGCAAGCTTTGTATACCCTATATTGAAGGAACTTAAGGCAGTATGTTTTAATTAAGGTGAATAGTTTAAATACCTACAAAAAATTAGAAGTGCTAATAAAATAATTAAAATGGCAAATACTGCATAAAAATAATAGATTTACCTGCTTAGTCTATTTCTGAAGTTTCATTTAAATTTTAAAAACCTAAGAAAAAATACCATTGGTATGCCGAAAGTTGTATACCCTTGCAAACTTTGCACTGGTGCAGTCTGCTGGCAAAATAGCACTATAATAATTAAACTATCACATTATATAGTGATATATTATAATAATGCCACAAACTAACAGCACATATGTAGTTTAATTTTAAAAACAAGTTGTTAGGGTATTGCCATATCGAGTCTTGATATAAAAACAATAAAAGGAAGGTACGAAAGGTCATGAACAGAAATGAAAAGCGGTTCAACGCTTTTCGGAAATGGCCGATACTTACACATGTTAAATACTTTGCAATTCCAATTCAAGTTCAATTTAATGATATTTATTTACGATATGGTATACAGTGTATACTATACACTCACACCCACTTTTATAGCAGAACTGTTTATGCATTGTAAGTATATTAAATTTACACTCTTGACTTTGTATTCCTTGATATGCATATTTACAAACATGCGTGTATATATATATATATGTAGAGTATATGTATAAATACATTGATTAATATAATTGAAATCTTAAACTATCGTATACATTAAGAGACACTCAACGTACTTTATACAAGTATATGCAATTGAGCTAGAATTACTTAACATCGAATTTTAAACTTGACATGATTTAATTTGACATTTTCTTTGACTTTCTTTTTCTAACGAACCGAGTAGACGGTGCAGATAATTCAAAATTAAGTCTCCTAGAGAAATTTGATCTGGCTTTAACACTACTATTGCGACAAAGTTTCAAATTATTTTAACTGGTTTAAATTACATTATTATAAAGAATACATTTTATTCGATCGAAAAAACGAAAATGAATTATCTCATACAGCGCGGCAAGATGCGCCAACAGGCAATCAATGTACCCGATGGTCTACCTGAACTACTGTCGGACATAGCACGCGAGGTACTGCGCTGCCAACCAACCAAGGAGTGTCTTTGCCAGTTCATCATCGATTATCTACACTCGGTGATAGTGGCGCGTGAGAAGGCGATGGGTGAGAAGCAAACAAAAATGATGTACGCCTATGTATTTGAACTTATTTGTTTTTATAGTGGCCAAAAGCATCTTGGATCGTGCATTGCGACAGGTGGATAGCATCATATCCGATTTGTGCGTTTGTGATCTGGGAAAGGAAAAGTCCGATATGATGGCCCAAGTGATGGAGGAATGCTTCCGCAATTTCCTGGAGAAACGTCGCTGCGAGATGCGCCGCGGCAAAGAAATTGTGAAATTTGCTGATATTGACATGCTCGAGGAGCTTATACACAAATGCAGTTTCACTGCGGATGAACTGGACATGTCACGACCGGCCATCGAAAATGCCTACAGGCGGTTTGTGGACGCCTACATGGCTGCTTCGAAGGACTCGAAAGGCACAGAGATACTCTACCAGTACTTCCGTGACCGTGAATTGAAGCGTATCGAGACAATTATTAAAGATCAAGCCGCAACAACCATACAAGCAGCATGGCGTGGATATATCGTTCGCAGGACTATGAATCAGCATATCTGCGTCTGCACATGCATCATGGTATCTACAGTAACATTGTCACATGTTCCTTAACATCAGTTTTGATTGTTTTAGGATGATGATGACGAGGCACACCGTAAGCTGCAGGACAAAGCTGCACGCATCATACAACGATTTTTCCGTTATGTGCTAGAAGTAAGTTTTAAATTATTAATTAATCAATCAGTTAGATCAATTTATCTCTTTATTGACATGTTTTAACTCTTCTCCAGCGCCAACCTATGAAGCCGGTAAGTTTTTGTCACTATTTAATTTGAAAATTTTATAAAAACAAAATCTTTTTGATAGTTGGGTGAGCCATGTTTGGAAAAAGACACGCCCTCGTCGAATGAAATCACTCCGCCAATGGATACTGTAGCTGCTGCTTCTGGTGGTCCATCAGCGGCAGGTACTGTACCAGTTTCTGCTGTTCATTCTGAAAGTGAAATGGCCCCAGCCGAGGGTGAACAAGCGGAAGGAGCACCGTCTGAGGCACCACCGTCTGAGGCACCACCGTCTGAGGCACCACCGTCCGAAGCAGCACCGTCTGAGGCACCACCGTCCGAAGCAGCACCGGCAGCTGAAGCAGCACCGGCAGCTGAAGAAGCACCGGCTGAAGCTGCTCCAGCTGAAGCACCTGCCGCTGAGCCCGCTGAAGCGGCTCCACCAGCTGAAGAGCCGCCACCAGCAGCCGAAGAGGCACCGCCAGCTGCTGAATAAATAGTCCCTAATAGGTAGCCT
Source organism: Zaprionus inermis (assembly GCA_018151445.1). NCBI lineage: Eukaryota > Metazoa > Arthropoda > Insecta > Diptera > Drosophilidae > Zaprionus > Zaprionus inermis. Next base: position 2,187,002 of record JAECXD010000673.1, on the reverse strand, counting down.
TCAAACTAAACTGGGCTCTTTTCAAGTTAAATTTTATTTTCTAAAATGCTTGTAAATTAGTTATACGTGTGATTTAATTATTCAAAAGTTCTGAAACGACCCGTTAAGAGACGGAACTATTAAAAACAGTGTCCAACATAAATGTACACATGGACATGGACTTAAGCTCAATATTTGTTAAAATTATTTTGTCATACACAAATGCAATTCAACAAATGATTATTGCAAAAGTTAATGAAAAGATTGTTAATTTTATAAAAATCGCAAAGCTTGTCTAAACACACTACTCATCTAATCCTTTAGGAAATGTTTAATTTTGTTGAAACTTAATTAAATGAATCATTGCATAACACGTCTATGTATACATGTACTTTATTTTGATATGCAGATTCTAAAATTGCTGAAGATTTTCCAAACATTACTTGTAAAAATCATAGATACCCATTGGGCTATAGACTCTGCTGTATCCATTCACTGAAGGTAGAAACCCTTGTATAAACATCGGGGGATATATAAAGACCACATACAACCAGGCCGTAGGACACCACGCCGACTTGCATCAATCCATTACTGTCTTGGACCAGTGGACCACCGGAATCTCCCTGAAGACGTAAATAAAAATATATGTTGAACATATGCAATCTCTTTAACTTATGTATATCTATTCTCACCGAACAGGCACCTCTAAAGGGACCTCTGGCACATATTTCCGTATCGCCCACCTCACTCATGCCGCTGGCCTGGCATTGTTGATTCGTAATTGTATAATAACTCATGCGTTGCAAAGTATTGGGATAGTTGATTTTGTCGATAAAAGGAAACGGAACAGGCAACCTTAGACCCCAGCCAGTGAGTGTGACTGGAACACCTCCGCCTACAAATTCCGTTGAATCAACTGAAATAGGCGCCACACTAACATTGTTGAACTTCAACGATGGCGCAATGGTGAGCACAGCAATGTCACTGGTCACCAGTTCCTTGTAATCTGGATGGATTGCATAGAACAGCACCTGGGAACGCATGCCGTTGGGATCGTTCAGGTTACGTATGCCTGCCACAACGGACATGCGTGATACATTAAGGCCTTGGCAACAATGGGCAGCTGTCAGAACTCGATCGGGTGCTATAATGGAACCGCCACAGAAGTGCATTTGTCCTTTACTTGTCTGATATTGCAGCGAGACCTGGTAGGCTACATACTCCCCGGCAAAAACATTCGAACCGCCTACGATGCGTGTGGGTGAATAGCCACCGGGCTGGCGAGCTTTGTCGTTAGTGAGAAAGTATTTATTAAGAGTTAGTATGTTTCTTTATGTATCTCTGTACCCGGTTATTGCTTACAATTCAAACGCGCTCTGGCGCTACCCATCCACAGAGCTGTCATGAAAAGTAATGAAATTAGACTCATGCTATTTGTTCAGTGCGTCTACTTGGCTTTACGCATTCCACTATATAGTGCTCTACTTGCTCCACAATTGTTTTTCAAATTTGCATTTGTCATGAAGATATCGCAAATAGCTCATTTGGAACATTCAAGTTATGCCATTAGTTTTGATCTTGAAATTCAAAAAATTAATGAGCCTACATGATGGTAATTGTCATACACGTAACCGTAACCCACTTAGTTTAGCTATTGATAATTTTGTGCGGGTACGCCTCGCTTACAACTACATAGATCCATTCCAACGAATGGCAAAACTGATATTTCAATGTTTTTATGAATTAAATGAGCAATTTTCAAATTGCACTGTGAAGTGAACCAGTTACATTCGATTTACAAATTACTTTCACTAAGAGATTAAATTAATTAGACTTTTCTTTGTTTTATATTACGACTGTCTTAAATTGGTTAACAGGTAAACTGTGGTTTGACCAGTTAGTGGGCACTAAAATTTGATTAGTTTATTCAAAAGCTTCCAAAAAGGCGTATGCTAATTAGATTCTAATGTTTGTCAGTGTGTTAACTGATTCTTCATCGTGTCTTATTATTATATTGTGAATTATCTTAAACTATCTTTTTATAACATACCGCCTAGATACACCAATCAGTTCAGATGATTCAACTCTGGCCATTTGGAAATAGAACATATGTAAATTAACTTCATAAGACAGTTATAAACGGTCTAACGGCTCCTTACAGCCTGAAATTCTTGCGACTATTTGAATATTCATGTAACTAAACTGTTTTCTTTGGTGACTTGCCAAAATCAAATCTTCTTATTAGTGTCTAACGATCAAGGATTGACTAAGTCTTTTGGCTATATTATTTTGTTTATATGTTGGTAATACCACCTGCATTATCTAATAAATAATATATGTGATATTCCTAGAAAACATTGTCTTCTATAGGTTTGACTCATGTATTATGCCAATTTCACTGCCAATCGACCTTGAAAATAAGAAAAGTCATTAAAGATTTTATCCTTAGAGGGTTATTAATCCCACATCGTATAAGCAACAATACGCCGTATTGTAAATCTTGACAATAAGAATATACAGTCTAGACAGAAAACTGAAATGGATGCCCACACACATTCTTCATTCGTGCATATATTGCGTGAGCTTCTACTTATGCAAATTTTTGGCAGTATCAAATTCTTAGATTTTTTCGAAAAATATTTAATAGCATGTTCATTCATTCGTGGTTGACATTAGCATATTGTGCTGGTTACGTCGGCTATGATCGCGAATCTGTTATACTTTGAAATGTGACCCACATTTCTGTAATTTCATGCTCAATCTGCAAGTCCCGCCATGTATATGTATATATAAAACATAAATTGAGTTTCTGTCGTGGTGTTTCAATAAACCTGTAGGAGACAACAGTAAGCTCATAAAACAGGCATTAAAATTGAGAATCTATTGTATAGTAGCATTATACTAACGGTACGTTTGAATTTGGACTGTAGCCAGTCATTTCATTAGAATAAATTCAAATCCGATTTTTCGCGTTGTATAAAAGAAATCACATAATTGCAGACTGTAGCATTTGTTTTTTGGCCATGGAGCTGCTCGTGACGATATTTTGCCTTGGTAAGTTTCCTTTTGCTATGGTATCGTGTGTGCCTAATCTCGCGAGTTTATCTTCTAATAGGTCTGGTGATCTGTGGCAATATTACCTCAGCTGGAAAGACTCAAAGCAGTCAGGACTCTCCGAGACTTCTTTCCATTCAAGTGCCAGCATTGGCGCCTGCCCCGGCTCCGCCAACTATTATCTACAAACGACCTCACCCACATCATTATTACCAGCCCCCACCGCCACCGCCAGCGCCACCACCTCCACCTTATTATCCGCCACCGCCGCATCGACCGTCGCATCATCATCCGAAATGCAAATGCCCGCCTGGTCCACCAGGTCCGCCGGGTCCTGCCGGTCAAGACGGTAAGTTCGGCTTATCTGTTTCAAAGACTCAGAAAATACGAGCTAACAATGTACGATTATCCTACAGGTATCCCAGGAAAACCAGGGAATCCAGGCGAAAAGGGCGACAAGGGTGATACTGGCGTAAAAGGTGAGACAGGCGAAAAAGGAGATAAAGGTGACAGAGGAGCTGTTGGTCCTACAGGAGCTCAAGGAATTCAAGGAATTCAAGGACCTCAGGGACTTCCGGGTCAGCAAGGAGCTACGGGAGCTCAGGGGCCTCCAGGAGCGCAAGGACAACAGGGCTCTCAAGGCTCACCAGGTTCTCCTGGATCGCCGGGAGCACAAGGCGCTCAAGGGCCATCAGGTTCCCCTGGTTCCCCTGGATCCCCTGGATCCTCGGGTTCACCCGGTGCCCAAGGACCGCCCGGCTTCCCTGGAGCTCCTGGCGCTCCGGGTAGTAGTTGGCCGTCTCCATCGCCGTCACCGTCACCACCGCCTCCAAAGCCTCCATCGCATCATCATCATCATCCAATACCAATCCCGCCACCACTGCCACCACCACCACCACCACCACCACCGCCACCCCCAATAATTGTGATACCCCCAAATAAGGGCCACCACCATCACCGTCCTAAGCCACATAAACCACATAAGCCACATAGGCCACATAAACCACATAAACCACATAAACCACATAAACCACATAAACCACATAAGCCACATAAACCACGACCAACAAAATTACAACCAACATTACCACCAACAACATTACCACCAGTAGAAACTACAACATTAAAACTAAGGTCTAACTTTTATGAGCCAGATGGTACCACATTGTCGCCTGATATTCAACCGATATACCAAGAAGAGTTAGATCAAAAGAAGTCAGAAGAAATGCAACCGATACACAAAGAAGAGCTAGATCAAAAGAAGTTAGAAGAAATGCAACCGATACACAAAGAAGAGCTAGATCAAAAGAAGCCAGAAGAAATGCAACCGATACACAAAGAAGAGTTGGATCCAAAAAATCCAGAAGAAATACAACCGATATATAAAGAAGAGATAGAACAAAATAAGTTAGAAGAAGTTACCACAGCATTGCCAGAAATTCAACCGATACCCTCACCAATTCCTGACATTCAACCGTTAACCACATCATCGCCTGTTAGTCAAAACATAAACAAAGAAGAGGTAGATCAAAATGGAATTGAAGATGAAGATGAAAAAACGGACCAGGAGAATATGGAGGTTGAAGGAAACGCAGAAGAAGATGAATCAAAATATGTGACCGTCGACCCCACAGACTTTTCATCATCAAGTGAAGACGAATCTAACAAGAATGAAGCGGAAAATGAGAGTGGAGAGGAATATTCAGATGAATATGAAGAAGGAGAAAGTGCAGAAAGAGAAAGTGCAGAAGCAGAAAGTGCAGAAGCAGAAGAACAAGGTGCAGAGAATTTGGTACTGGGCCAAAATAGCACTGCAGATGCGAATCAGCCGCTGGAGGGCTTTGTGGTTCAAGAAAGAAGTAAGCACCGACCACTTATCTTAGCAGTTAGTCAGCCCCAAAACCCGTTCCAGATATACAAAAGCTATCACAAATATTTTTAAATATAATAATAATACTAATTAAATAATAATAATAATATAATAATATATATAATGTTTAACTGAATCGAAATAAAAACAAGTCAAAAATATATACGGGTATTAATGGGAGTGTAATTGCTGACCCCGCCCAGAAGTATGCAACAGAAAGACAAACGAAATGCAGCACAGCCACAAAGTAGGCAGTGTGGCAGTTTGCCAGAGAACTATTAGAGTATTGTTGCAGGGTATTCAACAATCAGCGGATTTGTCCCTTAGCTTAGACCAATTTTATAGTACACGGTGGCCTAAATCAACTTGCGTGGTGATATGACAAAAGACGGAAACGAGATAAATGCAGAAGTGGGCTAAATGCGCAGAGAGTAACTGGGGAAGAGGAGAACACAACAGCTTCCTCAATTCCTGGTAATGACACCCACGCAGACATGCCAATTGGGGCGACAAGAGCAAAGTCGCAAAGAATCGCGTGGGCAGGAGAGAGGAGGAGGACATCAGGTTGATCAGACTGCAGTTTTAATCAATGAATAATTTAAATATTCCGATTAAACAAGCTGCTGCAGTTGCCAGCGGACATTTCTTTTAATTCATTGTTGTGGCTTCGGGAAGAAGAGGAGGGTGCTGCGGGTAGAGGAGGAGGAGCAGCGCCGGCAGCCAACAACGCCAGCAGCTTAGCCACTGGCAATCAACGCCTTTCGCTTCACTCTGGCTATCTGGTCAACTCGCATGTTCGATGCAAATCAACCCAGCCTGTCGTCGACGTCTGGGCGGGCTCTCCGGTCGACCTCAGGACGGCAAAAGCGACTACAGCTTCTTGGCCAGCAACTGCTCGCCCCACATGTCAGTTCCGGCCTGATTGCACCCAGCTAATGAATCATTTTACTGCATCTCTGCTCTCGCGCTCGCTTGGCGACCGTGTGTGGCGCAAATTAATTATGCACACCTCGGGCATTCTCATTCGGGATTTGTGGATGGATGTCCGAGTGCCAGCAGTCGATGGTGCAGCATGTCGGGGTCCTGATCTTTGGACTACTGTGTTAATTGTTCGCTCAGCCAGTGAGCGCAGCCAGTTTGCTGTCTGCGAACCGATTTGAACCCGAAATGGCTTTATTATTTTCGACCAGGATGCGCCACACGGTTGCCTTCTGTTAATTGGACCACCCGGTAGAGGTGTCCCCACCCAGAACGCGATCGCGATCGCCAAGCTGCAGTCGAATAACGTGACAGCCCTTATCGCGCATATCGCGATTTATTTTTAGACCTTGCATAATATTAGCTGCCTGTGAGTGCGCCATTTCCCCCCGACAGGTTAATCCCCATGCAAACTCATTAGGCACGCAACATCCGACGAAGACTTAATATGCATTGATGTGCGGGTTTGGAAAGGGGCGTGGCTAAGTTCTAAAACACACTTTAAGACACTGAAATATAATAGATTATTGTTAACAAATTTGTTGGCCTTAGCTCTGAGAGTCGCTGAGATTTGGACGTTCATACAGACAGATTGGATCATTTTACGGATTTGCTGCTGCCTGTTAGGCACATTCACAACAGATCATGGATATGCCTTTAATTAGGTCACCTGGACAGGTTCCGACTATCAAAAATTAATATACAAAGATCATTATCGATTATAATCGATGTTTTAGCAGTTCAATTTGACGGCTCTAGACGTGATCGCGATCAGTTTCTGCGGACAGCTCTTGTCGCGTTAGCGTTGTAAAAATATTGATAATAAATTAGTGGCAGCAACACACGGACGCAACAACAAGATGCCGAATAAATTTTCCACTTACTGTGGCAATTAATTTCGTCTCCCTCGTCCCTGGCCACGTTCTCGACGAGAACAACAAGTTGACTTAATACGCGCGTGGAAGAGTTTGGAACAACAAATGCAGAGTGGAAAATTAATTGCATGTTTTGCATAATCAGTAAATTGCTCGTTTATTTTAGTACTTAATTTGCAACAGCATCGCAAGGTGCACACACACACACTCCCCCTTCCCACCCTCCTATCGTACTACCATATCCACTCTCGCGCTCTCCCGGCACACCTATAAATTATGACTGCAGTCTTCGGCAAGTCGCGGTACATTTTTATTTGCGAATCAGATAAGCGGCGCAATCCGCGCCGAGAGCGGGCCTGAGCCTGAGCATTTGTAGATACGCTAACCGACTGTGATTCCCCCTCTCCGATTCGTTCGTCCAGTAATATTTATCGGTCGCGTTAGCTTGTTACCTAATTGATGACAACAGGTAGGCGCTTCTGTCAAGCCAGCGCAGTGCGAAGATTATTGTCCCCATCCGGACTTATGATGCCCAGACACGCACAGTGTCGCACAGCAGGCGTCCATGGCAGGGACGAATCGTGCGATTTGCGATTTGTCCTCAAATCCGAAGTGCAATTAAACAAGAAGCACGGCAGATAACGCGCTAAGCTCAACTACTGCAAGCAGAATTCAGGAAATTATATCTATAGTAACCATATGATGTATTTCCCTTACTTAGACATATGTATTTGGCATGAACCTTTAGTCCTGCTTCCCTCGAGTTCACAATTTCGAGACAATTAAATACTTAATTTTTGACTGGCTACTGGATGGGGAAACTGACCTTAGTCGGGCCATAAAACACGCGGCTTTGCTTTCAGAAGCGACAAATAAATCACATGGAAGACTGCGGCGGCAGGCGGACTAAGAACACAGTCGGCTCGCAGAGGCAATAAAAGTGGCAGCCAGAAAGTGTCTTCGGGTTTGGAGGGATTCTACAGCGGGTTGACCACACGCACAATTCCGCAGAACTTGACAGCGAATGAGGCGAACAATCTACCAGAATGTCATAATAATGATGGCGTTCTCTCTCGGTCTACAGTCTCTCTCTCTCTCTCTCCCTCTCTCTCTCTCTTTGGTTTCTTCTGTCTGTCTCTCTCTCTTGCTCAGGCAGACCGACAGGATGCTTATCTTGCTAACATGCTACACTTTGCCGCCTGGCGTCTACCTTGGCTAAAAAAAAAAACAAAATCCAAAAACTGATGTTGTGATAAGAAAAATTCATTTTATTAGCGAGAATTTCATGCTTAGTGTAAATTTTAAATGAAATTTTAAAACATATGTATGAATATATAAGTGTATAAAAATATGTTATGTACTGTTTCGCAGATATGTGTTCTTGAGCTGATCTTGGCCGTCTTCAAGAGTAAATATCATTAAAATACAAAACGAACTTTGCATTATTTGCGCTGATAACGCCGAAGGCATCAGAGATAACTCGCATGAGTATAAAAGACACGCTTGTTGCGAATATGGGAATTAATGCAGATCGAGAAGATGCAACTGAATCATACAGACATTTTGTTGATTTGTGCGTGGAGCCTGCTCAGCCTCGTCCTGCCCATTGCGACGCAGGCGCAAGTGGATCCGCCGCGCATAAATGGAGGTCAACAGATGAACCACTCGGTGCCGTTTCAGGTGTCCATGCAGCTGCAGCGTCGCGGTCGCTGGCGGCACTTCTGCAGCGGCTCCATAATCAGCGAGCGGCATGTGTTGACGGCGGCGCACTGTGTGGATAAGATGAAGCTGCAGGATATCAGCGTGCTGGGCGGCACACTCAATTGGAAGGTGGGCGGACAGCGCCATCAGATTGTGACGCGTCACGTGCATCCGCAATATGCGACCACGCCGCGTATTATCAACGATATAGCCGTGCTAAAGGTTAGTCCCCTGTTCGCACTACACTCCAGCGAGATCGGAACTATAGGCATGGGCAGTGCCGATCGTATAGGCGGCAAGGTGCCGGTGCGTCTGACCGGCTGGGGATCAACTACGCCGAACAGCACGGGGGCCAAGGTGCCGGACCGGTTGCAGGTGCTCAACTATCAGACCATTTCGAATGAGGAATGCGCGCAGAAAGGCTTTCGCGTCACGGCCAACGAGATCTGTGCCCAGGCGGGTAGCCACGGTCAGGGCGCCTGCATGGTGAGTGTGTGCAGCGGTCTGCCATCTGCAGTCACAGTCTAACTAATCCGCTGCATCTACCACAGGGTGACTCCGGTGGTCCACTAATAGTGACGGTGGCCCGACAACAGCAGCTCGCCGGCATTGTGTCCTATGGCAGCGCCACCTGCGCCCACGGCTATCCGGATGTGTATACGCGTGTCTCCAGCTTTCTGCCCTACATAACTCGCATCCTGAACCAGGACTTGGCCTGAAATCGAGTGCGAGCCATAAATTCTAGCTGCCTTACACTCGACTAGCATCCCTCGCTCTCGCTCTTTGCCCCTCTCTCGCTCTCTCTCTCTCTCTCATTCATTCTCGCTTGTCTTGGCTTTTGTTTTTGTTTTCGGAGCGACTAATTAAAAATCTTGTTCAATATTCGCCACAGTCGGCCCAGCGCCTGCTCTGCTCCGCTCTGCTCTGCTCTGGCACGGCTCCAGCTCTAGCTGCGACTTCGACGTTGACTTTGGCTCTGGCTCTGGCTCTGGCTGAGGCTGTGGCCTGCACTCTGCGGACCATGATAAATGCAAAAAGCAATTTATCGCACATTTAACTCAATTCAGTTTCTTTATGAGCAGCCACAGCGGCAGGCAGAGAGGCGCTGCCACGGCGGGGAGGTAGGTGGAGTCGCCAATGCTTGGGGGCACGCCTGCCACCAGGCAAACAGAGTTTCGCTGACACGCACGCTGCATGCCGCCTGCTGCTTGCCCCCGCCACCCGACCATGCACCATGAACCACAGACCGTGCCCCGTGGAACGTGGAACGTGGACCATGGACCTGGGACCGCGAACCGAGGATGGCGCAGCGTAATTCGATATTAGATTTTATGTGCGACAAATACGAAGTGCAAACATTTTTATGTTTCTTCAATTTCTATGCCGCATTCGTATTTGTAGTGGAAAGAATCGAGGATGCGCCCCGACCATAATTAAGTTCGCATAATGTGGAACTCACGCTTTCAGCGAGCCGGCTAAGCTGGTTAAGCGCCCAGCCTGGCCGAGACAGTCTGGCCCATAGAGCTTACTCAGTTGAAGATATAGCTCAGTACATAAAAACTGATTGCGGGCAATTTATTCACATTGAACAAGATGCAAGATTGAAACAGTTCCGATTAAGTCATCTAGTCGAATTTCCTAAGTTATTGAACTTAGCTTAGGATATATCGTAACTTGTTTATTGCACGGAATTCGAGATTAAAACATTCTCGCATCAACTTGTGTAAGTTTTATGAATAATCACATTTTCTGTACGTTTCTTTATCGTATTCAATCACTTATTATTTAGTTATTTGATTTGCGTCTACTATCTTTAGTTATAATCTCTACTTATATTAAAATAGACCAAAGTTTTGTCCTTAATAATTTCGACTTTTTGCTTAAATATATCAAGCTGATCTTAAGTTTTTATTTGATTATAAATTAGAATTCAGAGATCGAACTATTACTAAAATTCATTAAAAGATTATACTCAATTTCCCCATGAAAACATTTACAAATCTGTTGCCAAATTGAGTGAAAATTCTAGATATATAGTATATCATTTCCACACTCTGTCAGAGAGAAGCATACTCAGTCCACAGCGAGCTGTATACTCGAATCATATTCGAAGTATCCAAAACATTTACATTATGTCAAGATAACATTTGGATAAGTGAGCTGAAGTTGCTTCAGGGCAGTGGAACTAGTAACTGGAAGGTTGTTGAAGGGGGGAGGTAGTAGGGGGGAGGCATTTGTTAGACGCTCGTCGCTGACCGCATAAATTCATTTAGATCAATCAATTCAATTTGTTTGTCAATAAGACCTAAATGAGTATTTCATTTAAACAAATTAAAATTCGACCCATTCGAATGTCGCGCACAAAATTCCAACGTTCAAACTGAACCCGAACGGCAATTAAAATTGACGGGGTACCAGACTGGCGAACGGAACCGATGATGCTGATGCCGATGCCCATGGCGCGGAGAGAGAGCCTGATTTCTGCCGAGATGAATATACAAATAAATATGAGTGGCAGTGCGAGTGCGAGTGCTCGAAGGCCCTGGCTTTGGGCTGCCTTTGTTGACTTTTCATTGTCAATTAAAATCAAATAAATTTATTTGCCGATCGCAATTCGCAGGCGAGTTCTGATTCAGAATCAGAATCTGATTCAGTTGCTCTTTTGGACTTGCAACAATCGAAATCGAAGTCGAAGTCGTAATCGCAAATCGACTGCCACAAGATCATCGATGCTTGTCGTATAACTAATAATTTATTTGTCTACTATTACGTATAGGAGCTCTCGAGGATTTACTTGGCCTTTCCCTGACTGGCCACCGCCTCCATCGCTTTCTTAACCGTTTCGGGATCGCCCAGAAAGCGTAACGGCTTCGTGGGTGTCATGCACTCGTTTAGCTCATAGACAAAGGGTATGCCCGTGGGCAGATTGAGTTCCATAATTCCCTCATCAGATATCTTGTCCAGATGCTTGACAATGCCGCGCAGACTGTTGCCATGGGCGGCCACAATGACACGAGCACCCTCCTGGATCTGCGGTACTATAGTATCGTTCCAGTACGGCAAGGTTCGCAAGATGGTCAGCTTAAGGGATTCGGTGTTGGGAAATTCACAGGGATCGATATGTTTGTAGCGCGGGTCCTCTGCAATACTCTTGTAATACTTATGATCCTTTTCCATCGGCGGCGGCGGTGTATCGAAACTACGTCGCCAGATCTTAACCTGATCCTCGCCATATTTCTTGGCCGTTTCCGCTTTATTAAGGCCCGTCAGTCCGCCGTAATGTCGCTCGTTGAGGCGCCATGTCATGCAAATGGGTATCTTGGTTTGACAGCTCACCTCGAGCACCGTGCTCAGTGTGTCCTGGGCGCGCTTCAGCAGCGACGTGTGCGCAATATCAAACTTCAGTTTCGCATCCTTGATCGCTTTGCCAGCTGCACAGGCCTCCTTCTCGCCCTTCTTATTTAACGGCGCATCATACCAGCCGCAGAATAGATTCTTATCATTCCATTCGGACTCGCCATGGCGCACCATGACCACTGTGAATTGTTTATCGTTCTTGCTCGCCTTGGAGTACCTCTTCGCCAGCAATCGCGGCTTGCCGGAGCCGATAAAATTAAGGTGCATTTTGGCGCCATAGCTCGCATAGCCCAACCTCCAAATAACAGACATTTCAAAAGTTTAAAAACATACAAAAGATTTAGAGAACTACTAAAAACGAATTCTATGTCACATTCTGACCTACCTGTCACAATTGAACAGGGTATTCGGTTATAGATCAATATCATGCGCGTCATACGACAAATAAATGTAAAGAAAGGCTTTAAGGTGGTATATCAAATCATAACTACAACTTTAAAACAACGATCGCTTATTGATCGTCTTTAAACTTAATATTTTTGTTTTTTAGATCGAAACGAAACATTTTAGATCCTCAGACTTTTCAATTTAGATCAAGAGTCAAGGCACTCCAGTATTTCCTTATGCCTGTGGGTATGAACGCGTCGATCTCTGCAACTTTACGCGCTAGATATATCAAATTTGAGCTGAACATTAAAGACAATTGTCTGCAGGGTATCCAACTGTCGAAAGCGCTCTATTGCAGTTTGCTTAACAGTTTTACATAGTTCTGGCTCAACGACAAACCCTTTGACTAAATCATATTTGACAGTTTCCGTTGCAAAAGCAATTCCAGAGCCGAGCCGGACATGTATTGCAAGCAGGCTCAGTGCAGATTGGGGGAATGTAGAGATACGCGTACGGGTTGGGCTTCAGCAGAAGCAGAAGCGACCATAAAGAGCTTTTACGGCCGCCACCGGCGGCAGCAGCAGCAGCAGCTCGAATGATAAATTGTCTACTGTGGTCAGTTCTGGGGGCCTCGCGTCCGACCCCGAACAGGTCGACAACTTCTCAAGCTACCAGAGAAGGAGAGGCGAACGAGTGAGAGAGAGAGAGCGGGGCAATGAGTGAGCGAGAGATTAGACAATTTGTAGAGAAGCTTGGACAGTTTTGCCTGCAAGCGCCACTCTGGTGGCAATCGGGCACGGGCCATGTGGCATTCCAGCCGCAGTTGCCGCGCAGTCGCTTTACAGTTGCCTCGTGTTAATTGAAAATTGTACGGTAATGTCGCTTATCGCTTGCCTATCAGACGACGTCGTCGTTGTCCCAGCTTGGGTGCCCATGCCCGGCTCCATGCCTGGAGCCCGTTCGATTCTGTCTTCGGTTTGCGTGCACCGCGCTCCACACTACACGCCACACGAAGCCACACCTCGAGGCCTCACGCATTGGCAGCAGCAGCGAGGTGTTTGATAAACATCCCAGAGTCATGTCTTTTTGAAATTTCTTACTATTTTTTTTTCGTCTTGTCTTTCTGTCTTTCTGTGTGTGCGTGCGTGTGTGTGTGAAGAAATTTCCCAAACACTTTTTGACAACTTTCATGTGGAACGCACTTAACAATATTTATCGCCTCGCACATTTCTTGTGACTTTAATTGCCTCTAGACGAGTCTCTCTATCTCCTTCTCTCTCCCTCTACTCCCGAAGGCGGCACCTGCGCTTGCCCGGGGCAACCCGAGGCAGAGTTGACACGATTTGCAGCCTAATTGCCTGCACAGGATGATTGATGCCATTGGGCAGGTCGATCGTTCGCTCCGCAATGCAAAGCGTAGTGCGCATGGTTAGATAGATCATACACAAAGTAACATAAGTAAAGCTACAATCGTTATCGAAGACCATCACTTTCGATAGACAGCTTGAATCGCAGAAGGGTTACGATCTATGCGATTCTTGAGCTTTCGAAATGAAAATGGCGCCTGCAATTACGGAAACTGGCGGAGTGCGCGTGAGAAGGTCAAGAGCTGGCGAGATGCGGCCAATGTGGATTAAAATTGGCCAAAAGGCCGCAGCAGGAGTTTGGGCGCATGCGGCGCACTCAATCTGAGTGCGCGGCCAAGTTGAAGATGCCAAGTTGGCAGCCAGAGGAGGAGAGAGAGAGGCGACAGCGGGTAAGGGGTTAAAGGCTACTGCACAGCTGCGTATGAAATTGAGATGCAATTGATGCACACGCTGTACAGACTTGCCACTCCACGCTGCACACACGTTCCACGGCCACGAACTTTGCTCGCTTAACCTCTTCGCGTGTTGTTGCCGTTGCCGTTGCCGTTGTCGTTTCCGCTGAATTTCGGCTGCAACTGCAGCAATTGCTGCACCTGGCGGCAGCAGCCCCACATGTGGCTGCTTTTCCATTTCGCGTAAATTGAAAATGAGCCTGGCCAGGATTCATGTATATATTCCACATCAGCAGCTGCAATCAATTACGCATTAGCTTCGTATTCAGATCGGAATCGATTGGAAATCGAAATCGATCCCATGCACTCACAGGCAATTTCCCAGCTCAGGACTCTCTAAGATTATGATGTGCAAAGTGCCGCAGCAACAAGATCAAAGTTTTCATTTATCTGGGTCGCATACACAAGTGCGATTAGCCGATTACCGCGCAACTAATCGTAATCGATATCGCATCTAGCCGAAACTGTAATCAGATTGAGGCTAGGTTCCCCGAAAAATCGTACAAGCAATTCCCAACCAGGCCAAGCTTGAAGTATGGCTTGAACGAAAGCAATTTAGCCGGCACTCGCATCTGGCGGCGCGGTCAAGTGCAAGTGGCGTCCCGGCGTGGGTGTGTGAAATAGGGCCCGCATTGCTGGCGAGGAGTTGCCTGCCTGGCTGCGTGCGTGCCGCAACTGCAGAGTGCTGCCCGGGCGGGTTGGGCGCAGGCGCAGTTTGGCCGGGGAGACTGCGAGACTCGGCATGCGATTTCATTTTGATAATAATGGCAAGCCGCATAATTATAATGATCATGATTACAATCATCGACGCTGGCAGCAGCCTGGCCAAAATGACTAAGCAATTTACCGTTTTGTATGGATTTCAATGCCGCCTTCGCTCCCCGTCTCCGGCCGCCGTCTCCCACTTCCTCGCTTCTGGCCCTGACCCTGGTCGACGAAGCCTGAGCTGCAACACAGTCGGGGCTCATCTTCAATGAAAATTTCAGGTCAATTGTCTTCTGCGGCCGCATCGATGTCTCTCAGTGTGTGTGTGTGTGTGTGTGTGCGAGGTGTGTGTGTGTGCGGGGTGTGTGTCTAAGATCTTGCCTGCAACTATGGAGCTGAGGCGTGTAGACCGCAGACACAGCTCTTGGCAATTTCTATTTTCGTGCAGAATGCCTTAGACACTTTTGTGTGCCTCTGATACCCTGTACTTCCGCAGTGGGGTAGCTCAGTGCAGCTGAGAGTGTATTTTGCTTTTAATAATGCAACGATAACTATCGATAACTAGTGAAAAATAGTTTAAAATGATGACCAAAGCAGATAGGTAGATAGATATGTAAATACTTATCGATTTAGGATTTGCTCTTACTTATTTATAAGATTATTCAGGCAGATTTTTTTATTTTATCCGGATACAACTTGCTTCAATGATCCATTTTAGTAGCATTTATGTGTTGGGACACTCTCTTTTATTATTATATAATATTAAAATATTACATAGCAATTTTAAGCTGCACAAACCGCCAAGCAATAAACTGATTCCCAGTTTTGCAGGGTATGTGTGCATCGGTTATGCTGCCAGTTTGTTTTTTTATATTTTTCGCTATTATTTATTTATGTTTTTCCCGCATTTTTCGTTCTAGCTGCGTAGGCGCTTTCCACAGATTAATTGAAGTCATAAGCAATTGTAAACTTATCGCTTTGGTCGATGTTCCGACTGTATAGACCGAAGACAGAGAGCCTGACGACGACCGAAAGGAGGGGGAGGGAGGTGCGGTTGCGACTGCTGTGGACGCTAGATGCGGCTTACGGATAACGTATTTCTCGTCTTCTAAGTTTTCCCTTGCTCCCCCCCCCACTCACTCTCTCTCTCTGCTCTTTCCCCGTGCGTTTTTCACTCTTTGCTCACTTCACTTCATTTTGCGGCTCTTTCGATTTATCGATTTGCAGCAGTCGCAACCGCAATGACAGTTATTTTTGCTGTTATCGTTGCTGTTGTTGTTGTTGCAGTTTTTGTTGCTGCTAGTGTTGCTGCTGCTGCTTGATGTTGCTGTTGTGCGTTGGCGTTGCTTAATTTGTTGCTATATTTGATTGTGGCACACTTTGCGCAATTATTTGATTGCGTTTCCATTAAGTTCCGATGCAGTTCAAGAGGTCAACAATCAGTAGCCATCGCCAGCTCATTTATACGCTCAATTCCGTTCGAGGTTAAGCTGCCTGTGGGAGAGATGAAAGACGTGTATGGCCCGCAGGGATCCGCTAACTTAATATGCAGGGCCAAAGTCAAGTTGGACTTTGCTAAATCTACAAATCAGTAACAACTGGAAGCAGATTTAACGTTCTGTAACTATTTAGAGATTAAATATTTTAAATCTATGATATATCTTGAATATATGATATATCATTACAATGGCTAATTCGCCCTAAAGTATGCTATAGCCTGCTTGAAAATATTTGTATGCAGTACTTTTTAGTTTATATGAATAGAAACGATTTAAGGCCGCATAGCTAAGCATGATTATCGTATCTATGCAGCTATTTATCATACAATAATGCCGCGATGATTTTTATCTATGTATATATATATATAGCTAATCATCCCGTGATGGATGCATCGAGTTGAATCCCAGCTGAATATTCAAGCTGCCGCAATTAGTTCTGCGCGGGCGACAACTTTTTAAGCGTCTGAATAATTAAAATATCGCATACATATGTCTCTGCTATAATAATAAACCTTCGTTGTGGGCGGTTTTGAGTATGGAAGGGGGTGTGGCAAACAATTATGGCGCGTCAGATTGAAGGCGCTGCGCGTGGAGCGTGGAAAGGATAAAAGCCGGATGTCAAAATACGGGTAATAAATGTGCTAAGCAGCCGTTGCAAGATGATACACTTGGGCACACACACACACACACACACACACTCACACCCACATAGATGATGAGTTAAATGGCAACTGCTAATGGAAATGCGACAGCAGAGGCTGAAACTGCCTGCCTGCCTGTCTCCAGTAGCTCTTTATTGCTTTCTACCCCCTTCGGAGCATCCCTAAGGGGGTGGGGGGGGGTAAGGTAGTGGCTCCCACATATGCAAATACAAGTGGCGCAGCACGTGAATTTAGTGGTTCCGGAAGTTTCGCGGCATTAGAGCAATTTTATTGCCGCCTCAAAGTTTGCTTACGCTCGCTGGCATAAATGAAAGACGCGAATTGAAATTCATGGCGGCCCCCAAGTGTGTGTAGGGTGTGTATGCTTGTGTATGCGTGTGTGTGTCTTTTATTGTGTGTATGCCTTGCGGCACACTTGCCACACTAAACGTGCCACAAAGCCAAGTCGAAAGACATCAACTTCTGCCTGGCAATCTTAATCTTGCTTCTGGGGGTAATTCGTTTGGGTGTTGTGGGAAGTCCCTCCTCAGCATCCTCTCTCCCCCCTAGTTAACAGGCGTGTAAATATGCATACATATCCCGTTAACATATGTTTGCTTATTCATTCGCGTCGTTGTTGGCCAAAATTGCAGACAAACAATTAAAATGTTGTTGCGGCTTTAATTGAAAATTAATTGTTGCCTCTCCCGGGAATGGTTGTCTTTCTCTTGCGACTGTTTTAACTTATATTTTCCTTTTAAGAGGGCTGGAAAGGGGAATAGGTAGTCAGGGGGGAGGAGGAGGACAGAGAAGTTGCTGTACTACAGACGTGATTTTATTATATTTTTTTGTGTTTTAAAAATATTATAATTTCAAAAATAATATATTACTTTAGGTTTTCATGAATAATAGCAATACATGCTATAAAAAATATATATATGCTATAAAATAGAACAATTTAAATATGCAAATGCTATACAAGAGTTTAACATAATAGTTACATTAGATTATGCTATACAGTTTTATAGCATGCTATTTTAAGTTTTAATATTGACATGTTGCTTAACATTGTTTTATAGCTTTTCTTACACATATTCTCAAAGATTCCTTTCGATTCCTAAGATTACATCGCAAGTCGCATTGCTGCTAACCTTTTCCATCGACCGATTGACGTTTTCCCGCCAGCCATCATTAGCCTGGTTTGACAAATGGTTCTCGCTGGCAAATTTGACAAATTCGCTAATCAAACAAAACGGCAAGAAGCAGAAGAGGAGGAGGCAAAAGACTTGGCACATCTTCGCCCCGGAGCCAAAGGGAAAGGTGTTTTTAATTACTGCGAGTAGAGTTGACAAGCAGGAACAATTAGGGCTGCAACTGGAACGGAGGGTGACATTTAACCAAACGGAAAAGTGCAAATATTGTCAGAGTCTTGCTTGGGGTTCGAGAAACCCACACACAGAACATCATTAGTGCCCCCTGCTCCTGTCCTGCTCTTTGTCTCGAAAGAAAATCGACAGCTCTGGCGCTCGGTAAACAGCGGAGTGAATCTCTTGGCCAGCTCCTCGGGGTCCTCTCGCTTCTGCCCGCTGCTGCGCTCTGCAGATTTTCTAAAACTAAAATAATTTGCTAATATTTGCACAGCGACAAAGCAACTAAGTTGCGCTGCCGCGACGCAGCCCGACGCAGCGCCACATCATTAATTATTTCAGGCACAATCCGAGCTCAGCCGGACGAGGCTCGGTATCAGCCGAGCGGGAGGAGAGCGTGTGCGGGTTCAGGTTCGGGTTCGGGTTCGGGTTCGTTTTGCAAGAGGAGGAGAGGAGGCGGCCTGCCTCGCTGCTCGAGCTGGTTAATTAATAGAAATTTGCATTGGAATTTCACAAGCAGCAGCGGGATCCATTTGGAGTTATCATCAGTTAGCTGTTAGCTCAGGGAGCAATAACAGTTTGAAAAACTCTGCATTTAAATTAAATGAAAATTAAATTATTAATTACAGAGTATAAAAAGTCAGACTTGGCTTGAAAAAAGCTGAATTTCAGCACACAACTCATAGCACACCACTTGCTATAATGGGAACTTCACTATGCCATAAAAGCAACGAGCGCTAACAGTCTCTGTTAGTTAACATATGCTGTTGCTGTTAAGCAGGCCAATTGGCTGCCGACTCAATGTTAGCGTGCAATTGGAACGAAACTTGACGAAACTCAGGGCAGCGCAGCAGCTCAACACACACACACACTCCAATTCGCTTTCACTCACGCTCACACAGAGCGCGAGAGAGTGCGAGAGAGACAGATTGAGAGAGAGAGAGCGCGCGCAGAGCACCGCCCCTTTTCGAGTGTTTACGCTACTGCGCTTGTGTGAGTGAGCGAGTGGCAGAGGCTACGCTCGATTTTATTTGTTAATCGAATTTCGTGCTCCTCCAACCTTCTGACTTGCACCTTGAGCCCCAAGTGTCGCCCCCCCCACCCGACGCACAGTGTGTGTGGGGCATGCGTGCGACAGAGACGGCAACGCGTGCCAAGAGCAGAGCAGCGCGAACTGTGGAGGAAACACGCAAAATGAGAAATTTTCCAGTTACAGGCGACATACGGCGACAGTGAAGTGGAGCACGCTGACGTTGCGACTAACGGTCTCTCGACTAGGCGTATCATTGTTGTTGCGTCTTATCAATGGCAACGGCAACGGCAACGGCGGCGACGAACGCTTATCATATTGAGTAATGAATTTCTCGTGCGGCAGTCGCGGCTTTTGTCTTGTCTACTTCTCCGCCTTCCCTTATTCGACAATTTATTTTCGGAGGAGCCATAAAATATTGAGATTTCTACAGTCAGAGCAATTTAAGACGAAAAATAAAACTGAAGCTGATAAGCAAAATCTATAAAGATTACAAATCTCAGCGAACGAAAACATTCATATTTTGTATATTTTATATTGAAGTAGAAGATGGGGAAAAGACAGAGATGCGCGAGACCCATGTGCGACCGTAACGAGCAGCAGCAGGAACAGATAAGGCCGCATCCGATGCGAATGAACATGAAATCATATGTCTATTTTAAGCCTCCTCCCATTGCCCAAATCGTAATTAATAACTTGTTGTGCCAATAGTATGTAGTGCGCCGTACGCCGCTTGTCACCCCTTGAACCCCGTAACCCAAAAAGACCCGAAGATGCTGCTGCAACTCATTCATGCCTCGATCTTCATTTTTTTTGGGTGCGAAAACCCAAGAAAAAATGAGAAAATTAATTTCGGTAAAGAGTTCATAAAGAAAAAAGGGATGATGATGCTGAGCTCTTCTGTTGATCTTGCCAGGGTTACGAACCAGAAGTGTGTGTGTTAGGGCAAAACTGTTTAACTCCGAACTTTCTTTATTAATTGCCGCTGACATGAGATGAGATCTCTGACCGTGGCGATCGAGTTCACTTGAGGTGACAAGGTGATGCTTTTGGTCCAGTTAGGCAGCTGTTGATGCTGCTTGATGGACAGTTGACCGTTAGAACTGGGAAAAATGCTGGGAAAATGGGTCAGAAATGTGCTCGAAATGCAACTTTAATTTTATTCTGAAAGTAAAGGGTTCCATTTGCATTTTTAAGTAAAAAAAATCCTGTTCAGTTCTTTACATTTTCTTATTAAAAATTATACAAAAAAGTATGAACGTGCAGATCTCAGCTATTAAACAAGCTGGAGAAATCAAACTCGGTACGACGATTACTCCATACAATACGCAGCTCAAGTTTATTTTAAATTTTAGTTGCCACGCCCATTGACTTCATAAATCAATAAATTCGATTATTATGCAAAGCATTACAGTCTTAGCTTTACGCTTTGACCTACACAAAGATAAATACTATATGCATTTCTGTTCTGAATCACAAATCGTTCCAATCATAAACACACATGCTATTCAAGTTAACGTTTTCCACAGTTCCGAGCAGCGTTCGTTTTTTTTTGCCCATTTCACGCACTAGTTTCGCAATCAGGCTGCAAGTTGCAGTTGTGTCGCGAAAAGCAGCTCGAAACGGCGCACATAAAAATCGAATTAGTCACAGCAACAGATAAAAATGATAATTAATGATCTATACGTAGCTGGACAGCCAAAAACCGAATACAAATTTGGTAACTGCGTGGAAATCTGCTCGCAGTTGCCACTCCCCGTTTTTGGGTGGCAAAAATGAAAATATCGTTACAAAAATGTCACGAGAAGAAACAAAAAATAAAAGCAAGAAAACAAGGGAAACTATAAAATCGGAAATCATTGAAATATACCGAATTATTTGCAGTGGAAAATGCATTGAAAATTGCTAGAAATAATGTCGTGCGTAACGAGAAGGGAAGGGGAGAGCGAGCGAGAGAGAGGAAGAGAGAGAGAGGGAGAGAGGGAAAGGGAGATTTTGCATATGCAATGCGCGCTGGCATTGAAAATTGCCACCGCACCCTAAGTTCGCACTTCGATCGCCGGCGTTAATGATTTTCCTTCTCCATGTGTGTGTGTGCGTGTGTTGGTTTTGACCTCTGACCTAATTTCTCCCGCTTTGCAAATATTTTTGCATCTTGCAGCCGTCGCCCTTTGAATATTTGATGAGAACGCGCTGAAGGAACACAAATTCATTTGCTTTCTTCGACGTTGAATTGAAAATGGAAAAGTGAAACCAAAAGAGAAAAGCCGCGTGGCGTTTGGCAGCGCCCAATTTTTTTTTTGTATTGCGATTCTCTTAAGAAGTTTTCCTTTGTTTCTCTGTTTTTTGGGCGCCTTTGTTGATTTGACTTTATTATTTTTGTTTACGCATATTGCGAAAATATTTATGAAAATGTTTATTGACAGCTTAAGCCCCGGGGCGAAGACAGGGGACTTCTCAAGCGGCTCAGCATATTTTTTCGCGCATTTTCCTTAAGAATATTTCGCATTTTCGCGCCCAAAACTCGGATAAGCCAAATAAATCGCGTAGCTTGGAAATACACATAGATTATAACTCTCTACACGCCAGTTCCAAATCGCCAAACGTTTTCCACAGTTTCGAGCAGCGCTGCCTGCGTTCTGCATTTGGTTTTACAGCTTCATTAACGAACTGCGCTTCTGAATCAACACAGTCGAATCAAATAGAGCCCCAATTGAGACATGCCTCATAAAAACAGGGGAAGATCTGGAAGATATCGATAATGGTGCTAATTGAATTGGGCAAGTAGCGAGGGGGATGACAGGCGCAGAAGCGAAGGAGAGAAGTGCAAACTGGCACTTACAGGACATCTGCCAGCCGCCTCGAATCAAACCTCAAGTCGTAATACACACACACACAAACAATACGTAGATTCGTAGATAGAAGATGTAGTTGCGCTCGGGCAGATACGATTGTCATGCTCATAACTGCTCCGCTCGTAGGCTGTCACGCATAATAAGACTTCGGGGCCTTGCGATTTCGTTTTTATGATTTTCTAATGAAAAATCACACTCGAAGATCTTGTAGCGGCACCTGGACAAATAAACGGCGCGTACGAGCAACCCTTCGTGCAACAGTAGAACAACGAAACGGTCAACGCGCTGACCTCAGCGTTGACCTCCAACGGTTTGCATTTGCATACGGGGGAACATCCCAAATGAATTTCATGATAATTGAATTTTTACACAAAAAATCTTGTTTTTTTTCTTAGCCGTAGAGAAAGAGGAAAAACTTGATTCGTTTTTGGGTAAAAATCTTGAGAAATTTAATGAAATTTTCATCATTCTCAAGCGAGGGTAGGGAAAAGCGGGAAACTGGCAAAATGCTCAGTGAACCATTTGATTTGCCGCACAGTTCTCACATCGCAACAGCCAATATAAAATATCTAACAATTATAGCGCAGTTTTTCGCAGATTTCCCAATGCGATCATAATTTCCTGATTGACATTTAGCTGTCGTTTCAATTAAATTGCATTTGTGTTTCTCTTCTTCTGCCTATGACACAGTTTCACAACAAGATGCTCGATTTCGAGGGTTGACCCGGAGGTCACAGCAGCAGCAGCAGTAGAGGCATCTTGAGCATCTTGAGCACAGCTGGCTCTACAGAGATTATAACTGACATTTGGCCAATGGTCAGTTGGGTTAGGCAGCAGCCCGAAAGGGTTGGCAATGCCACTAAATGAGGTTTGAACCGTAGCAAGTAACGGAAATCGTAGCGAGGCGGCGCTTTTTGCAATGTCAAACATCGATTAAAAGTTTCGCAGAACTACTGCGAGTGAGAGCGAAGGAGAGAGAGAGTTACAATTATTTTTTAAACTACTCAAATTGGGTTATAAAATTACAATTGCGGTTCGGGAACAATCGAAAACGAAAAAAAAAACATACACACAGCAATAAAAAATGGGACTGCTAATGTCTGCGGCTTGGATTTCAAAGGATGCTCTCAAAGGGCTGTCCCGAAGTCAACGTAATTGATACGGCTCGGCAGCGAGATCAGCGCAAAAGGGGTGGCAATCGCTACGTTTTCCTCCCGGAGAGGGATAACTGTAGCAGCCTGAGTCAGCCTCAAGTATCGTATTACGCTGCAGATTGCAATCTTTAACCCGTGTATGCTGGCCTGGTAGCCAGGCAGCAACTGCCGCGTGCCCCGCCGCGCTGCCGCAAGGCACTTTCTAATTACCGCATTAGACTGCCTTCCCTGCGGCAGCTGCCTACTGCCAACTTCTGCACGAAATACTTTCGAACACACCCACAGTGCGGCGGCGCATCTCGCTCTCTGATGTCTCTGTCGGCCGCAGCAGGCGACCGCTCGTGGACAATGGTCAAGAACGAACAACGAACAACGGCAACACCTACACACATCGGGTTTCGGTAGTGCCATGATTTACCGTACATGCCGACGACAGGAGCAGCCGAGCTGCCGAGCAAACGCCCCCGCCCCCGACTCGCAGCACTCTGTGTTTTGTCTGCCAGCCAAATAATTGACCATATTTATGGGACATTTTAGCCTTTTATGCAAGCATATTTCCTTTGCCATTACACACATTTCTTGCGCTCTGACCGGGCCAAGTGACAACTATTTTAGTTTCTGCTTCGTCTCTGGGCCGGCTCGTGGCGGGGGCGACGACTCGATTGTTTTAGGCCTTGTTTTTGTGGCACATGAACTTCCTTCCGTAAGCAATTTCATGCTCATTTTGTGGGCGTTGAAATTGGTTTATTGTCCATTATGCCGGGCAGACAGTCTGGCCAGATGCCCAGCAAGCCAGACAAACAACAGAAGCCATGCCATTTGGCATGTGCTCGGACAGAGCAAAGGTGTGGATATCTTTATGTGCAGGTGATTAGCTACGCCGGCCCACAGACAGTCTCATTGTGCTCGATCTTCTCCTTCTCTCTCTCTCTCACATTTGCCACTTTCTTTCTTTCACTAAACACAGTTTAATAGCATTATCGTATAGATAGTGCGGTCATCAAAAAACTAATGAATGGGCTCTTGTGTATTGTATTAAAATAACATATATAGATGTTTTCAAATCTTGAAAGCATTACAACAATTTAAGCTGCACATTATTAATTTAATTTATTTTATATAGAAATATATAATATAAAAATGTGCTTATATTTTTAAATTCAGACTATGAGCTTTGGCTTAATTTATTTAAGTGTATGAAGTACATTAACTGTGCAATTATCTTACGAATTTAATTTTTACACTTTGGAAACATAAAATAGTTACATTTTGTATTAACCCTTGTATGCCTGAATTTATTCGAACATACTTATATTTATATATTATATATGGGAAATCCGTGGGAAATCCGTGCTATAATTTGTAAATTGCTCATATTGTGCTTGTAAATAGTTATTTATAATTTATTATAATTCATGTGATGTTAAGCAACTTAAATTTGGTATAAAGATTCTTCACTCAGCAAAGGAACTTAAACAAATAATTGATAAAAAATTGTATATCTTTATGTAAAAACTTAAAATGAATTTGAAAATAAAAAAATTGAAATAGTTATTTCATAGTTTATTATCTCACCATAAGAGAGAGCTATGCAAATGAAATTTCCCCTGTCTAACCCCTTTGACACACGCACCCTACACTCACCCGAGATGCTGCAACTCTCTGCGCTGCGGCCAAGAGATCAACAAAAAGTTTAACCCCTTCAATTTGGCCGGTCACTTTTTATTGTGGTCAACAAATGATTTTATTTTTTTTGAGTGTGTGTTGCTTTTTTGCTCTCAGTGTTTTTTATGAAAATGTTTTTGCCGCTAAATGTGATTAAAAACTGTTGTCGCAACGAAGCGAAGAGGAGGCAACGAAGAGAGAGCGAGAGAGAAAACAAAACGACGTAGAGCCAAACACAAATTTCGCAAACAAATGTATTAAAATGTCAAGTAGGCAAATGTCAATACTCGGGTTCCCCCCAATTATTTTATTACGACTATATGATTTCAGACTCTGAAACCCCCCTTAGAGGGGCTGCCTTTCATTTAATTGTCGCCAACTTTTTTTTTGTGCTACAATTTGTGGGAGCTTTGTGGAAGAGCGAAATGCATTTTGATTGTGCAACGCGGCGCGGTTCGTGATCTCGGGCGACTCGCGACAGTTCGCCTGACATTTACAAGGCGGCTCACTTTTGGTTTTAATTAGACGAACTCGACTCCACTCGGCTAACCACTAAGTCCCACTGCCAGCTGGGTGGTCTCTCTCCCAGTCTGTCCGTGGACAATGTCTCTCCGTCCCTGTCTCTGTCTCTGTCTCTGATTATCGACGCCAGCGCTTAGATCTTGCCGTCGATTAAGCTGCTTAATGCCATTAACATGATTAAGTGACTGGAAGTTGCAAGTGAACGTAGAGGGGGCAGGGGCAGAGGCAGGGGCAATCGACCCCTGTAGTGCCTTGCGGGTGCCCTTTGGGTGGAGCTTTGTACTCTTGGAATCGAATGTAATTCATTCATAATTTGTACAGGAGTTCGCGGCAACTAATTGAACAGTTGAACTCTGATCGCGGTCCAATAATGTAATGATTGTATGTGAATGAATTCATTCATTCACAGCGTTGCGATTATGAAATGAATAAACCTATCGATTCGTGCGAACTCTGTCGGTTAATCGAGCAATCGAGCTATCGAGACCGGGTTGTGGCGGGGCATCCTGTTTGACAGGCTCTTGCAATTGGACGGGAAGGTCGCGCTTCATTACGGGGTGGTCGGGACAGTGTCAAAGGTCAAAATGGACGAAAACTTCTCATGGGTCAGCTTTTTGAGTGTAGAAAACTTGTTTTTGTGCCAATTTCAAATACATTTTTCGGGGGGCATTAAATTTTAATATGACCTTTGAACTTGGCCAGGGCCCGTTCGAGTATAAGCCAAAAGAAAAATACAGTCTAGCATTTTGGTGGGAAACACTTTTTCGTACCCTACCAAGCAGCTGCCTATCAAGCCAACTGCGACTGTGAAAAAAGATTCTAAACATTTCTATACCCAGAGATAACCAGAGCAACTGCAGCATGTAAATTTACCCAAATCTATTTGCTTTTAGCGGCAAGTTCCGTTGAAATCTTAACTATTTCAGAGATAAACGTACCTGACGCAATCCATAGACTTTCTCACTGAATTTATTTTTATGAATGAACTCAGTTCAGTCGCATTGAAGGAAGTGCGAGTATGCGTAATGCAGTAAAAAGCAAATACCCGAGAGCCCCGAAAACATTCAACCAGAGAGCGGGAGATACAGCTCGCAGTTTATCAGTCTGCAAATATTTAACATCATAATAGAACCGCCCGTTGCAACTGGGTCATTACAGACCCAGATCCGGTCTATGTAGTAAGTAAGTAAGTATGTATCTGGGCATGCAGGGAGTATTTCGTAAACACAAGAGGTGAAAACTACTGTGGGAACTATGAGAAGTCCAGAAGCCCAACAGACTGCTGCGGAAGGTTAGCACGGAGGTTATAATAGAATAGATATGCTATATAATTGTTTCCGATTAGTATGCAATGGAAACAGCAGAGGCTGCAGGGGAACATAAGGTAGGCTTCCATTGAGTTTTGTTGGGTTATGAAAATCATTTCAAGGTATTGCAAGTTGCAGAAAGTTGCCGTCAGTTTTTCGACGAGTCGAGTCTACACTCCCGACATTATATCCGTATCAAGTTCCTAAGTACACTATGCATATGCATGTTCTGCTGCGACACCATCTGGAAGTGTACTTTGACTTCTTGTATGCAAATCGAGGCCAACTGGCTGC
Organism: Zaprionus inermis; assembly: GCA_018151445.1. Classification (NCBI taxonomy): domain Eukaryota; kingdom Metazoa; phylum Arthropoda; class Insecta; order Diptera; family Drosophilidae; genus Zaprionus; species Zaprionus inermis. The sequence goes on along the minus strand of JAECXD010000673.1, from coordinate 2,159,943 downwards.
AGCTGAACATCCGGTCAGTCAGGCACTATTTATACGATTTCTTAAGCATTATATTTCGCGACTCAATTGCGACTACTAATTGCGCTTCCTTCGTTCGATACAATCGAATGCAAATCGCGGCGATTGGATGGGGAATGGGTCGGGCAAGGGGAAGGGGATGGAGATGGGGGAGACAAGCAATGCGATTGACCAGTTGACGGCGATACCGACCGGAACCTTACGTTACTTAACACGCTTAGTCGTAATTTGTGCTATCGTTTATTGAGCGAAACCCAATAATTTCGAGACACCCCTTTGGCTCTGATTGCCTTGTGGTTTCCAATTTCATTAGGCAGTACCAGGCATATCGCATGCCCTTTTAGGGGTTGTTTGACCATCGATATTATATTTACCAACAATTGATATAAGTATTGAAAGTATTATTGGCCCAAGGGGTGCTCATAATTTCTGTGAAACTTCGGGCCGGTTTCGTGGAAAAAACACGCGATAAATCTGCGCTCTTATCTCGCGTGAGTTTCTTGTAAACTCGCGCACTTGTCGCATAAATAAAATTCGAACTGCTCGATTGCAGAGTATTTCTCTCCCTCTCTCTCTGAGATAAGCCTTATCGATGATGTGTAAAAATTAGAGCTCAACCAGGCCAAGCAGTATGCTCTGCAGATAAGACAAAAGTTTCGAGTTACAGTTCATAAAACTCGTAAATAACTCAGCATAAACTCGCCATCTAGTCAAGGGTCTGGCGAAAGGATGTTCATGAAATATTAAAAAAAAAAATAATAATGATAAAATTCCAGAAAGTTTCAATCGTGTTCTACGCGTTTCTCTGGCTGTCTAAAAAATCATAAATATAATTACTAAGATCTCACGGAAATACCTTAAACTGATTTCAGTTTCCTTAGTGAAACGAATACCAGACTGTGTGCTGCACGCCTCCCGACTGAATTCCCCGGTTTATAGTCAAATGCAGTCATTGGCCCCGTTCCCCTACGTAAATTGTAATCCTCCACGGCCGACCGACCGATCGTCTCCAACTTCGTCGCACCGTGGATCCTCTGCAGCCGTACTGCAGTGTGTGTGTTTTTAATGGTTCTCCAGATGTTTTCCTAGCATATTACCATATGTCGCGGAGTGGTTCCTTTTTTTTGTTTCATTTCTTGCTCGCATTTGAATACTCTCGCTGGGCTTAGGTTCTCACACTCGTGTAGCTAATTTGTGATTTTTGGTGTTTTCGGTATTGAGTTTGGTTGCGTGTTTGTTTTACGGTTGCTTTGTCAACTATTTTCCGGCTATTGATTCCGTTGTTGTCGTATTGACATGAGAAGTAGTGTGGAAGAGGGTGGAGGGGGGATGACACGCAAGTGCCGCTTGATGCGATGATTTATCGACATGTTCACCATCCTGAGGTTGACAAGGTGGCATGCGAGTGGCAAAGGGTCCTCGGGTGAAGGAAGACAGAAACCTGCACATGCCCAGGCTTTATTTTGTAGTCTAAAAACTATTAATTGCAGTTATATATGTAGTTTATAAGATGAACTTAAAGTTTTGTAAGTTATAGTTAATTTAATGACTAATCATTCTTAGTATAACTTTTTTTAAAAGGTTAGCTGGTTTTATGAAATTTGATTAGTATTCTAAATTTTGCATGTGCTAAATTGGATTGCAATATCTTTAATATAAAACTGATTATATTTAAAAGACTCAATGTCAGCTATATAATATTTCTAGTGCCGTAAAAAGCTCTCTCTCTCTCTATCTTCAAGTCTATATTATTTGACACCTTGAAATTCTACTATGGATGTCTGGAAAACCTGTGGTCAAAATCAATTTAGCCGCTTCTAGGATATCCTAGCAAACTCTGCTGTGGTACCTTATCGCTACTTCCACTTCCTACACCTGTTCGGCTTGCACCGCAGCCTGCCTGAGCAAACACATCCTGTGTCCGGGTCAGGATATGTGCCAGGAAATCGAACTGCTCAAAAATCACGTAAAATAAAAAATATTTACTTACCACAAACTGGCAGCGAGAGAATTCACAACATGCTGCATGCAGCGTACTCGCATTCCCAAGGATATTCGGCTACAGCAGACTCGAGCAGAGCAGGGAAAATGCATTTTCCAGGGGAACGAAATGAGTGCGCGGGTGCGCACAGGCGGCGCAATGAGCGTAATTTGAACACCGCGAGAAAACGCGACGCGGTAATCCATGGGGAGCGAGCGAGATGCGTTTTCCCCAATTTGAATATGATTTTCCCACACACGCAAACAGCAAGTACATTACGAAGGAGTGTGAGGCGTACAGGGAAAATTAGTCTGTTTATGCTTAATTAGTGTTTTCCTAGTGAGTTTTCCATACTGTCGACGAATGAATGAACATTCATGAATGGCGCAGGAAGTGCAAATAGTTGCAGAGATTGAACTCTGAACTCGTTGCACCTTTTGCTACCTTGTGGTACCTGCTCTCCGGTCTACTGACGGCACATGCTGTGGTTTTTTGCTTTGTGCTTCATAATTGCGATCCCTACAAATCACGCAGCACACGTTGCACAAACCAAGTCAAGTGCCCCGGGTCAGCGCGTGATCCTTTCCAGGCAGGTAGCTGCCTGCAGGATACGCTCGGAATACGTCCGGGGTAGGCGTCGTGTCCGTGTTCGGTTTCAGCTGCAACCACAGCCACATCTTGACCGAGCACCAGCAGCACTTTTAGCACTCGCTCTGTGGTTTTACGCAGAACTGACCACGCTGTGTACCCAAACTAGTGTCGCATTATGTATGCGATTGTGCCAAGCATAACCCAAGACAAACGCACGCAAGTTACACTAGGGAAATGCTCTTGCTCTATCAGTTCTAATCCATATTAACTTTATTAACGCGCTACACATCAGATAGAAGTGTATTACAGCTCTTTGCCAGTTGAAAGTGGGCAGCAAAAGGCATGTGTCTGTACGAACTACTATATCACAGAATCTAAAAGAGCTAAGGCTGCCAAATTCGTAGACAATGTGTCTAGCCAAAGCACGCAGAGTAAGCTGATCAGAGAATTTGGCCAGGTCACCCTACCGCCTACTAAATCGCAGAAAAAGAAGTTAAACTAAACTGCAGCTTTCCTATCGATAATACTTTGTATATCTTCGAACAGCTGAAAAAGGCTACACATTATTGTAGGTTGGTCTCCTCACATTTCCCCTAATTTCGGAGCTTTATTACGAAGTTTGGCGTCGGATCTGACGCATCTGTTCCGGAGGCTGTTGGACATGTGTCTTGCCGCTTCATTTGCCAACTAATCGTTGTTGACGCGCATAAATTCGACTCCACTTTTCGAAGCAATTAATTACGAGGAGCAACCAAGCGGCTGCAGCTGATTGTCGGATCACCCCTTTCGCCTGCCAACGATGTTTATTTTGTCAACAAGCGGATTAGCCAGCCCGTAATATGATCGCCCACTGCCAGAGAGAGAGTGAGGGAGAGAGAGAGAGGGAGCCTGGAAGCCGCACGGAAGCCTTAGCGGTGGTGTCGCAGTGATTTCACTTGGTGAGGTGAGAAATTGATATTTCGAATGTGTGTCCCATTGACAACCGTCAGATACAGCGACAGAACATACTAAGTATATCGGGAACAAGTCTATTTTCGTTGCGGAGAGTTTCCCACCAACCAAACCATCCCCAACCACACAACTTTGTGGCTTCAATTAGAAATGAATTTTAAAGCAAACACTAATTGCAGTTCATTTTTTATTTTTTATGTTTTCCCCGCCTAATTTCGCCCCTCTACGCAGCCGATCCTCGCCAGCAAATGTCGTGCTTGTCGCGCTGTCGCAGGTGGTTTGTTTCACTGTACCGCACCGCTTGCGTGTCTGCCAGAAAATCTCTATGTCGCACGGCAATTTTATTGTTTCCGGATCAAAAGATCATTTCCTGACAGGATGCCCAGTGAGCTTGTGGGAAAACTCAAGTCCTGCCAGGGAATAAGGACTACTTATTTGCTTTAACGGGGCACCTTATGCCGCATGAGTTGAATGATCTCGGCGTGCGTTTAATTGGCAAAAGGGTTCAATATGGTTGCTTTTTTTGCAGTATCTGTGCTGCAATAAAATAAACAAATGCAGTTTGCGATAGCTGGCAGGGAGCGGGGCGAGCGCAAATCTCGCCTTATTCACAAATCTCGCCAGGTTGTTTACGTGACATTTATCGCTGGCCAAAGCGTACGTCGGCTAACAGGACATTCGCAAAACGCATTACACAACTAAGCTGTGAATATCCTTTAAGTAGAGGCGCACCCATGCGGGACCGCAGGCCACACGCCGCGGACCGAGGCCACCCGCAACTCTTTCGCAGCCATTTGGCAAACATTCTGCACTCCACGTCGATAAGCTTGTGTGAACTATTGCCGGGCAGATAAACAGAAGCCAAGGAGCAAACAGAGCGTCTTCCTGTTGTCATCCTTCCGAGCGGGTTGCGGTGGGCTGGCGACGGGAGCGGAGACGGAGCTGCTGCCGGTTCTTTGCGTAAATGTGAATGATATGATAGCCCGTGGCGAAAGGATTCCCTTTATGGGCCGCTGCACACTTAAGCAGCACTCAGTCGACGCCTCGATTGTCTTGCAACCCTTTCACTCTCCCTCTACCTCTACCTCTACCTCTCCCCCTCTCTCTCTCTCTTCCCGTCTCTCTGTGTTGTCCTTTTGCACATGGCTCGCTCTCGACGGGATGCGCGCATGGGACGGCAGGAGATGATGTCGGCATGTTGCTGTGCAACTTTTGGCTGCGCCCATTATGCTATTTATCATAATTTTTCAATTTAACACCGTCTCTGCGTATGTGTGTGTGCGTGTGTGCGGATAGTTCCTCTCGATGTTTACTTGCGCAAACATCCTTTGACAAAGTTATCCCCATTGTCCAGTTTCGCTTTGATGGCTTAGCTTTTTGCATTCTCATCGATTCATCTTTCGCAGGCTGCCTGCCAATGTGTTTGCCTAGCGCCTTATGTACTCCAGCTCAACTTCATCTTCATCTTCATCTCCTTCCTCCTTCCTCATTCGCATCTGCATTGCAGCCCGAACTACCCATTCGCTCTGAGTAGCATGTTATTAATGAGCATTTTGACACTTACGTCTTGACATTTGCACAGCTGCCCAGCGGACTGCAACTGCGACGCCCAGGCCAGAGCGGCCAGGGGTCAACTGCGCCCGTGCGACTCCTAGTAAATAAAAATTTGAATAAACTCGTAATTATGTTTGATTTTCCCTGGGGTCACTGCATCGATCAGCGCCTTCTCTTACCTTAAATTTTAAGATATTCCATAGAATTTCCCCAAGTTTAGTTCAAATCGGATAATTATCCTATCAGTTCTCAACAGATCTTGCAAGTTCTTCTGCTCTCTGCGTATGTCCTGCTTGCTACCTCTTCTTTTCGGCTTTAATCGCGCATAACTTGGCCAAAAATCATTTGATTTCCTTCGGGTAAGGCTTTTTGTTTATGGCAATGTATCCAAATTGTTAATGCATTTCAATTTTATCGATTTAAGAAGTTCGATATTTTTCGACTTTTTCCATGCTACCCCCTTGCAAAAATTTCAAAAATAAAAAAAAAAAATTTTGTGTTTTTTTGGCTTTAAATAAATTGAAATACTGCAAATTAGCATACAAATCGTATCTAAAATGAATTCGAGCTTGAATTGTGTAAAATATTGACATTATACCGATTTTCCAGGGTATGACCTGTTCTCTCACATTTACTGTTATCGATCTATGCATCTCGATATTTATCGAGAACTTCGTCGCGTGCTGGCCCCATAGTTCAAGGCGATTATTTGCCAACTTTGACTACTTCATTCCGGGCAAGTGCAATCAAATTAATACAAACATAACTCCAAATAGGAAGATAGGAAAAAACAAACAGACCGCTCGGGCACAATCGCCATACAATCCCCTCACTTGCCGCCACGAGAAGTGCATCCATTGTCCGAGCCGGACGAGGACAGCACGGGCAGCTGTCGCTGGACCTTGCCAAGACCACCCCATGCCAGCAGCGTATCGGTCAGTCTCGGCACGAAGGTGCTGTGCGCGTCTTTGTGCGGATTGTTTGCCTTCAATTTGACTACAAACCATAATTTATCTTTTCAGACATGCTGGTTCGTTGGTCAGCGCGACAATGCCGGGCAGCGTCAAGGATTATTGATTATGCAAAGTGCCCGAGCCGAGGACAATGGCGAGAAAAACAAAGGGCTTAAGCAAAGAAAGGAGTGCGAGTGTGGAGTGTGTAAAAAAAACGGAGATGGTCCGAAAGGGTTGCTCAAACTGGACAGCAGAAATGATGAGTTATACACCAGACACACACATTCCGGTACCGTATCTGAAGCAATGCGTCCTGCACCCTGGCGCCCAAGAAAGTATCCCCTTACAGAGGAACGCGTGTGTTTTCACCTATTAGACAGATAATGGTCTTGGACGTTGATGCCTTCTGCGTGTTAATGGTCAGTTTCGCTATTTTGGCATGGTTAATTATGCTCCTGCTGTCAGTCCGATCTGTCCGAGTGTGAGAAAGTTACGCCTAATGATGCACAGATCCCTGTTGCCGAGTCGCTTGCGAATGTGGACAGTTTCCTAGAGCAGAGGTGAGCGAAAGGCTTCACCTTCTACGGCATTCGCTGATGGATGCTGATGGATTAAGAACATAATTAATGATGTTCCAAGTGTGTATCGGGTGTGAAAATCACAGATTGACCGTATCAACGAAGGTCGCACAAAGCTGTTGGGCTACAATGGTCGCTGGTCAATGGGGCTGACCCTAATTTCTTAATTCATTTTCTTAGTTCAAAATCTCTGAAGTTCGCACGGTCAGTTCGGACTTTTCATTTATCGCTTAACAAATGAAATGGACCAAAGTGCCGCAGCAACTAACGGCATATTCTTGTTGTTTTTCAATTAATTGCAACGAAAATCGGCAAAAGTAAAATATACTATATAGCTTATATGCTGTCCAAATTTTATAAAGATCGAGCATATATAATAGGCATTAATTATTGTGTTTCTGTCTAAAGAAGCTGCAACTTAACTGGCACAAATTTAGTTGTATAAGTAGTAGATTTATAAATATTAAACAAATTGATCCCAAATATATATCTTATTTAAGTTTCAAAATGCGCTAATTTAAGGATTTTATAGAAAGTCAATCAAAAATGTGCACACTGGCAGTTTTGCCTATTTTTTCGACAATCCCAACTTAATCTAATACTTACTTACTGGTTCATTGATTGGAAACCCTTTTTCGAGACCCAAAACTATTTAAATTTTATGTTCCGTTAGCCGTGCGGAAGGAAACGGCTTAGAAGTAGGGAAAGAGGGAGAGGAAGTGTCCCGACAAACGATTGCGGTTGCACAAAGCGACCGCAGCCGAGCCCCATAAAGAAGCAAGAATTATGGCCGAGTGGCCGAAGAGATGAGATTTCCAGATAAATGGGCAGCCGGCCGGCCTGCCTGCCTGCCTGCCTGGCCAGGCCAATATCAATATCCATATCCTTTGACAAGATCTACAAAATAGTCAAGCTGCGCTCATTAAACGGTATTTTTGTGGCCGTCAGACCGTTGCCCATTGTATTCCACAGCTTGCATCTTGTTATCTTCGAGTATGCGTGTGTGTGCATGTGTGTGCGAGGGTGCACATTAGACAAGGTTTACAGCTTCCTTGGCGACAATTTTGTTTCATTTGCGGTTGGCAAAAGAGACGCAACACAAGCAGCCAGCCGAGCGTCTCCAGTACGCATCCATCTATGCCTCAACGGCTGCAAACAAAAAGATGCCTTTGTTTGGCCTCCAAACTGAGACTGAGACAGAGACCCGACTGTGAGACCGAGATCTGAGACTCCTGCAGCAGCCTCAGCTTGCGAGTCGTTGCTCCTGCGAGTGGGCCCTAATGTGCATCTAATATGAATATGAATATCTGTCTATTGTTGCTGCCACTCAAAATGAGCAGCATTGTTGTGTGGCGTGGGATACAGCATACGGCGAGGGAGATCTATTCAGATATATAATATGTAGGTAGCTGCAGTTGCTGTGCCTCGAGTCCCGCGATTGCAATTGCATTATCAGTGGCGATTTGCGCACTACTCGGATCGGATTGTCCGGATTGTCTTTGCTGCGTGTCGTTGGCCATGGAGCTTAATCTCAGTCCCGGTTCAGAGTAGACCTAATTGAAATTGTTCACCCTAAAAATTGATGTCACCAAAGATCGCAAATGCTGCACTGCACGCAGAGATCAGGACCAAAAGTTCAGTTCGCCTCATGTTCTGCCATAGATGATGTTAATCTGGGCATGACACAGCGCAAACAATTCCACTTGCCGTGCCGTCACTATCTGCAGCATTTACATCTGCTATACCTATAAGGCATACTAACTACATAAGTATATATACTCATATAAAAACAATACTATATGTAGACGCAAAGCAGATACAAGCTGCTATAACAAAGTATGCTTACTCTTTAATATAGTATGACACAAGTTTAGAACAATAGTACCTATAGTAATCATTACCTATAGTATTATGTAGTTTTCAAATTTTCAGTAGCTCGAATAGTTATTCGTTGATTTGCTGGAAAATATTATGTGAAGAATCCAAACTTCCTGCAGTATTCATCAATTATATTTTATATATAAATTTTTTAACTTTTAGTAGTTTGAAAAAGTATTTAGTGAAAAATCCTAACTCTGTAGAAAACTTATATAAAATATCAAATGATATTTATTTATATATATAATTTTATACATAATTTTTCTAATATTTAGTAATTTGACAAAGAAAAATATACATTGTTTTGCTAGAAAATAACATGTGAAAAATCCTAGTTTTCTACAGTATTTAAATTTTATATTTTATATATAAATTTTGAAATTTTTAGAAGTTCGGTAGAGTCAAAAATTCTTAAATTTTCTTATAAATATGTGATAAATCCTACAGTATTAAAATCCTTTCCACAATATTTATGTATTATATATTTATTTTTGAAATGCTCAACGTTTGGCCAAAACGAATATACCCGACCTAGCATCATCCGCGTGTACTTATAATGCTCACCCTGAGTGTATGCCCATGAGTGTCTCCAAAGTACTTACATATTCGAACAGATAGAATGAAATGAGCAGTATTGTGTAAGTGTCAGTTAGCTGCTAATTATAAAGCTTGATATTTCCATATTTTGTATTGTAATAATCATCACATTTTCCCTCCATTTGTTTACGTATTCGGCTTGACAATTGACAGCCCGTCAGACGCAAACAGCGGCAGCAAATACACTCAAAGTCGGCGCTACTTAAGTAGCTACAGAACGCATACGATGACTGAAGGTGGGTCGGAGGGGGGTGGTAGTGGGCTGGTGGTAAGGGGGTCGCATGTGGCACTGGAAGCACTTTTGACGAACGGACGCACACACAAACGGACGCTTAAAAGCAGGTCAATCGACCTCGTCCAGCGTTTTTTAATGGCGCTTATCAGAAACGAAATGCCGCTTATCAGCCCACTGTCTGCGGCAGAAGCAACGGCAAAAAAACACTTGAATCGGATTGGTATACATGCATATATATATATATATATTTTAAATATGCATATGCATGTACATATATGTGCCTGTGTATAAGCTATTTGCCTTATACTATGCCCAGTACGTAGCGATCTGTTTGAACAAAAGTCTGGAAAGTTTTCTACTTTGTTTTTCGATTGTCGTTTTGTTTATTCAATTCAAATTTTAAAAATTGCCTTGCTCGTAGAGTAAGCTTAAAGCCAGCTACTTTTAGTAGCAGTAGGAGGGATTTTCGAACTTTCTCTTGGTAAAACAATTCGGCTAATCGATCATTGCTGCATTGTAAATAATTGGCAAATATAATAATTTTTAAAGATATTGCACTAAATTTTAACACATTTAATGAATATTGAAATAACAAGCTAAAAAAATTTCATAGAACTTGGGCTATTCAAACTTAATGTTTCTATAGTTATGATAACGCGAAATGATTTTTTAAATATATGTATAAATAAATATTCTTTAGCATCAATTACTCATAGCCACTAGAAAAACAGTTGGTGCTTAGGTTTTCAAAAACTAAATAGTTTAAGTAGGTGTTAGTTCCTACATAGGATTTCTGAGGGATAAAGAAAGCTGCAGCGGCCTGTAATTGAATTCGCTTATATTAAACATTTCCCACCGCTCTTCTATGCCGTATATAAGCAGATTTTGCAATTGCCTCAATAAGCCGTTGTCATGAGAACATGTTGAAGCAATTGTATGAATCAAAAGCAAAAGCCGCAACGACAAAGGAAAATATTATAAACGAGCCGTTCGTCCCCTCTGCCCCTCGGCCCCTTCTCCCTTTTCCATATTGCGATTACCAGGGCATTGAAAAGTTTAAGTGATTAGCGCAATTTAGCGAAAATAACACGTGAAATTGCGCGCTTCAACGCCTTTTCAATGGCACTCGAACACAGACACACACACACTCACTCACACACATACTCGGCTCTCTATAGACACCCACAGCGTGACAAGTGGTCGCCCAATAGGCCAGAGATACTGCGGGAAATCGCCCGCTGAGCGCGGTTAGAATGATTTTTGATGTGGGAAAACGACGCGTCCATGCTGCCGTCACTTGTCACTTGTCGCACGCCCACAACACGGAACTACCCTCAGCTTGCCTCAGCAGGGTGCGTAGAACTACCTATAAACAATGGCAACAATTGCAGATCCTGAAAATCGGATTGCTATGCTAATCGCCCTGTCGTTCTGATGCGTAAAACTCAATGAGCATTCAAGGGCCTCACGAAGGCGATGAATGAATCCGCAGCATCATCATCGCTTTTCAACGGGTCGGGGTACGGCAAGAAAAAACAAACAAAGGGTTCAGCCTAGACACAGCAGCCGGAACAACGATCTGCAGCCCAGACGAGAGAGAGAGCGAGAGAGATCTCATAATCCTTTCAATGCGCCACTTAAGCCGATCAGGCGTGGCAAATGCCAAGACGAGGCCAAACCCTTCGAGGACCTTTACGCTAGACCCTACACGTGCAGCCTCAGTCCCGGCCTCAATCCCATTCTGTAGCATTTAGTGAATGCGGTTCGTCAGCTCCTTAACTCATTCGGGTTGGCAACTCGACAAATTAGGGCGCTCAGCATCCTCGGCCGTAACCTTATCCCGGCACAGATATCTTTGTGACATCATTGAGGTCGTTTGCTTGTTTTTGTTTTCTTTTTAATGCCCGAGATCAAAATGTTTGTACTGAAGGGTTGATCTTGTTGATCTTGTTCATCTCCTTTTTTACACAGATTTTGATCTACTGTTGTTTGATTTATATACGCATTGCCGATCTTCATTTGGGATATCCCGATGACTTTTGCACTCTCATCTTTCTGACTATCGCACTCGCACTGCACGTGCCCAAGAGATCAGTGATCTTTACAGTGATCTTCTCTGTTGAGATACTTTTAAACTAAGCCAGAAGATCTTGAGATACAAGAAAAAGAAAACGAAGTAGAATATAGTAGTATATATTTAATTTTCCTAGAAGAAATCAACGATCGTTACTTGATCAGCCGATCCTAGATGGAAACCGAAAGAAAGCTCATGCCATAGGGTGCGTAGTATCTGCTTCCTGCTTAAAATGAGAGTTCCATTTGTCTAATTATGCACAACACAAATAGATCTTAAGCCAAACTGCAAAGCTTGTGGGGAAACCCTTTGATTGATGTTGGCATTGTTCGGGTTTGTCAGTCCGGCGAACTGCGGCAACTCTGGCAGCCAGCTCGGGACTCGAATTACACCTGGAAGCGGCTTTGGCAGCCAATTCAATTGTGCTGCAGAAAGAGCTTCAAGCAAACAGATTATTTTCATAAATTAGACTTTATTAATCATTAAGACGACAGCAGGAGGCAGCATGGGCATAGGATGTGGATGAGCAAGAGTTAGCGTCGACATATTCCCCGAACGGGACGCTCGAAGGACAACGAGTCTCGAAGACCAGAACGAAGACGAAGACGGCAATGTCGTCGCCGCGGTCGGCTTACAAACTGGACATTGGTCAGCGCATTGGTCAGTCACGCACGTAATTTTCGCATTTACCCAACTCGTCCTGGTCCGCCGGGACAGAACAGGACGGGTCCTGGACAGGGATGGGCCACGCAGCGAACACCCAACGGGATCAGAGGTCACCACCGTACTTTCGAGCATATCTTCTCACAGTACAGGTACGACTACTACTCACTCCCCACTCCTAGTCCGGCAAACAGCAGGAAACTTAAGACTTTTTCATGTTGAATTTTAATGATTTTTATATTCAAATTAGCTTTGCGCGCCCTTTTTTTTCTTGAATAGTGCGCAGAACTTTTTCTATCCCGTACTCGTTTCCAGTTCAGTCTGCTGTCCAGGGAGGAGTGTCCAGCAGCGTCTGCTTCTTCGACTGTCCAGCTCATAGGTCAAGCTGCGCGAATGCTTTCAAAATGGCCCGCATCCCGTGTGCGGTTCACATTGTTACAATTTGGCAAAAGGGGTCAATTTTTCGACGGGGGACAAGAGCTGAGCTATTGCGGGGCGCATGTGTCGAGTTGCTGCTCGAAAGGAAGTGTGGCCATTTTGTAGAATTGTAACCAATTGAGTACTGCGATGCCTCGAAGTTCATTGCTGACGCAGCTTTTCATTGAATGGGAATAGGTTTCAAAGGGAATGCGGAAAGAAAGGTATTCTAAATGCCAATCAAGGTTTTAGCTCTACAAGAAAATTGCTCTGGATTGTATAGCTAGGGATAGTTTGGAAAACGATGGGACAGTAGAAAATGTGACAAAAGCTTGGCAAGCTGAACTAGCTAGTCGTAGTCAATTAATAGATACAGTATCGAAAGTTTCCTGAAGCCTTCAGTAAAATAAAGCAGCTACATTTTATATCTAACTGTATCTATAAAGCCATAGCGCATGTAATAGGTATAACTTACACCTAAGGCAGTTACGCTAGAACCACACGCATTCGTGTTTCATTGCAGTTCTCTCGCTCGCACAAAAGATGTCCACATTGATGAGCGTAACCCTGGTGTGGTCAGTGAGTTCCGAAAACTAATTATCTGCTCGCACATCCGGCGGCTTTGGCTTTCTAAAATCCCCATCCATAATAAAAACAAAAAATAAACCTATTCAGTTGAACTTTGTCATACCTCGAGCGTTGACTCGTGTGGCTCGTAAAATTTTGAAATTTATATTTTCATGAGCATTTTCTAGAGCAGCGACAGTCCAAGCGAATTTTGGGGTCTGGGTTTTTTTTTTTTTATGGCGCCTTAACTGCCCGGGCGACGTCTTCTTTATGGCCATCCACTTGACCAGCCCGTTTGACACCTGTAGCGCTCGGTTTGGCGACAACTGAGAAACTGCCGACAACGACGACGATTAAGTTTGATTGGCGCGGGGGACGTGTGGGGCTGCGGGACGCTTGAAACGTGCTTGCTAATTTTCTCACAATTACGCAAAGCACTGCTCTGAGGTGGCTGTATCTGTCAGATACAGATGCAACTGTTTCGACCTGGACAGAGATTCCGTTTGTTCTTGTGTTGCGCTTTGCCGGATGCTTGTACACCTTGTCTACAGGTAGACTGCACTTCCGGAACTGCCTGCCCCGGCCCGGCTTGGTCTGCCCTGCCCCGCCCTGCTCTGCAAGACTTTAATGATGATAAATATTGTTATGTGTTTCGCGGGAACATAAAGTATGTGTCGGATACATTGTCTTGTGTTTTGGTTTGAAATTTCACCTTTTGACACTCGACTAACAGCGCCGTGGCCTGACATGTAAATTAATAAACTCTCCCCACTCTCTCTCCGCGACGCGTTACTACAGTCAATTATTTGCATTTGAGCGGCATATCCAGTTTCCAGCATCCAGTTTCTCGGCATCATCATCATTATTATTAACACTTTTCACGGTTGCGCGCAGGACACTTGAACTTCCCGGATTGCCTCGGGCTGCGGCTCCGGCTACTGCTCCTGTGCCCGCTTCCACTGCTGCTCCTGCAGTAATGTTCTATAATTACACCATCAAGTTGACTGATGACACGAATGAATCTTTGTCGCTCCCGTTCAACCCGATCTGCATAAATGCCTAATATTTCTTTTCTTACGCCTAACCCTTATTTTTTTGTGAAGCGGTGTACCGGTTTAGGCATAGCATTTGACTCTATCGCAATGGCCAGGGGTGTAGTATTGATCGGATACAGAGAATACTAAGTCTTTCTCTTTATGTTCAATAGTATTATATTTATGCGATTAAAGATATCACTAGGGGAACAAGGTTTTCCATAGATTTTCTTTCTTGCCTTCAATTCTAAAACGTGCGATTATTGAAATTGTACCAAGGTGCCAGGCGGCCTTTGTGGATTGGTAGCATATGGTGCCTGGAACTTTGCTAATGCGTTTTCATACTACAGATCTGTCATATGGCACAATTCGATTGTCAAAAATTGTGACACTTCAATTTCTGAAAAGTCGAGTGAAAAACAGAGCGTGTGCGGAAGAGAGAGAGAGATGGCTCGGAAAAACGCACGAGACAAATGAGCAATGCGCGCGCTTCCTATTGCAGGAGAGTCGCTGAGAGGGCGGGGGTCTTTGGGTCGGGTGTAGGTGCAGCCGTCGTCGGGCCGAAGGACATGCGCCTGTCACTCGCGCCTTGTCATGCGTCAAAAAGACGGCACACACACCGCACACACACACCGCACACACACACGCACCTCATACACGCAGACGGACAAAGAGATGAAGATGAAGTCAAAGCGAACGACATGAAATGCCAACCCAGAAAATTAAATTGAAAATTTCAACTCGGAGCAACCTGGTTGCCTCAGTTGACTCTTTTGATAAACAAACACACACGCACACACACGCACACACAGACTGCCTTTGCGTATTGCGAAAATGTTGATTACAACTTCCAGCGGCAGCAACAACAACAACAACAACTGCAACAACAAACCCAGCATCAGCACACGGCACGACACATGAGCCCGACATTTCCGCCTTTGAGGCCGCAGCGCAGAAAGGACATGCGCCAAAAAAAAAGAGCAAAGGAAATGAAAAATATTACAAAACGCAATTTCAAGCAACAACAAAAAAAAAGAAGCAGAAAAGCTACACGACTGTTAAATGCCCTGCGAATAAATGAAAATTTAATATAAAATCCTTACAAAACTCCTTAAATATTTTAATTAAAAATTGCAACGGCTTCACCGATTCTAACGCAATTTTGAGTGCAGATAGCAAAACCCTTAGGCAATATGAAGTTTTATTTTCCGCATAGCTTCACGAACATATCGCCGTAATTGTATCTTAGTATCCGAAAAGAGTTGTGAACTGCACTCGCGTCCAAAATGCCCTTCGGTCACAGTTCTTGACTTTAAGAACCGATGATATTGATGTGGAAAATGCCAACTCAAACGGCAACTCACCTGGCGACGGCAGAACAAACAAATTTGAATAAAAGTTGTGAAAAATAAAATGAGGCAGAAGGAAAAACTACAAATCACATTTCCTGTGCAGCGTCGTCGTCAACTTCCTGTGGGTAAAAATCTCCGAGTCACAATTTTTTTCACACGGCTGCGTTGACGCTGCGCTGTGACAACTGAAAAATCAAACGAACCTGCCACAGCTGCTGCCTGCAGCTTTGATGTTGTTGTTGTTGTTGTTGTTGCATGCAACGTCGCGTCTATTTTCCGCTTTGTGTCGCTTTGCTGTCCCTGCCGCAGTCAGTCCGTCAGTCGGACAGGTCTGCTTAAGGTAACCGCAGTCAGTCTGGTCAGTCATGCACTCAATCAGGTCCTGGTCCTAAATGACTCGGTGCTTGCAGGACAGGACACGCACCCTTCGGCTTTGGGCGGTACGGCCACGGTGCCTCACACCCCCGCACACGGTTGCAGGAAGTTTGACTTCCTAAGCGGAACTTACAGGCGTTATCCTTCTATGGGAATTCGGGCAGGGTTGATGGTTTATGGTTTGTGATCACAATAATAATGCGAACTGCACTCGAAGTGGTTAAGGACGCTGTCGAGCGCGAGTTGCGAGAGTTTTATATTTTATTTTATTTTATTAAATTATCATTTTCGAAAGTGTTATTTAATAGGAATTGTAGATAAAGTTCTAAAACTCTGCGCATCTACTTGAGAACTTGGGAAACCATTGCATAGTCCCCCCATTTGCACCGCACCTGCACCACAATTGCTAAGCCCAAATAAATCCAGCATAAAAATGCCAAACATTATTCAAAACACAAGACGAACAAATTCCACAGATGCCTGAGTTGGAGCTGACTCCTCGCAGACGGCTGGCTGGCAGATTCGATAATGCTCCCCCTTTGTCGTTGTCGCTGAGCAAAAAAGGCAATAAAATTTAATGTGAGACGGACAGACGGAAAGACATAAACGACTTCATTTTATCTTAATGTGCTAATAAATTTTCCAGCGACGAAATCTCTGCCAAAACCAAATAAATTTACTAATACAGAAATTAACACACAGCGCGCTCATCCCTGCCCCTTGCCAGGAAAGTGAAATGAAGCGCCAACTTGACTCGCGACTTGACAGGCATGTGTGGAATCGAAGAGATGCAATTAAGGCCGACGAACAGCCGCTCCCAAAAATGATATCTCAAGTGTTTAAGTAGCTAAACGCCCTGACAACGGGAAAAGTTATGGCACAGCCTGCAACTGTCGACGGCGCGTGCTGCGGCGACAGCACGCCCACATCGCCTACATCGAGTGGGGCCGCCTACTCTCTACACTCGCCTCTCTCCCTCCCTGCACTCTCCCCTCTAAGTATGCTGTCAACACACTTCCACACGCATGTGAAAGGGATAGATCTGCACTTGAGTTGCGATCGGGTGTATTCTTGCTTGCGATTTCGATGGAGCCTGCCCGAGCACATGAAATGCCCTGTGCTCGTAAATATCGATAATGCTCAAGTGTTATTACCGAAGTTAGGGCGAAAACTGGCGAGGATCGTGGCATCAATTCATCGAATGGGTTTCGAAATTGCATTTCTATATTGATTTTATGACTGCTTGATGGAAAAATGTAATAAATATGATATTTACCTTTGAATTCTAGCCCATTACCCCATGAAAGCCAAACAGATGCAGAGGATCTCTTTAAACTTTACGTACACAATTCTTGAACTTCAAAACTGCCTCAATACATACACATATATATCTGTCTATGTATGTATAGCAGACGTGCTGCTTTCTTTCTTTCTTTCCTTAAAATTGTATGTCGTTTTTCATTTCGTTCATTCTGCTTTGTCTGCTTCGTTGTCTTTAGCCCGACGCGCCTTTCATCCCGTCCCACCCCTAGCGACCGGGTCCACTCTGTGGTCTCCTCATGTGCAATCTCATATGCATTATTTTGCATGTCTGGCGATTTGGGTATTCAGGCGTAAAGGTCAAAAGATCAATGTTGACAGAGCTGTAATTTCCGAGCGGGCAACTCGGAGTTTTTCACCCCAAAATAACGTCTTGCATTTTCACATTTTCACATTTACCGCTCTGATTTTCGTTTTGGAGTATGAAAATTTATGCAGAGTCTCTTTGTCCAGCGCCTTAAGACGCTGATTAGGCGTGAAGTCGGGATTTGAATACGACTTGGGCCTTTGTTTTAGTTTTCCCAATGTGCACACTTCTCTTGGCGGGAAAATATTTGGCCAACGCCAGCTGAAAGTGAAAACTGTCAGCTAATTCTGGACTTAAGCAAAAATATTAATATTCTAATATTATATAAAGTAAAATACTTTAATTTTAGTAAAATACTGCAATTCAATTTTCCAGCTTAGTTATAATGACATGTTCATAAAAATATAGAATAATAATAAAAAATAATATTTTCTTCTTATTTCTCATGCCAAAAAAGCAATGCGTAACATTCAGCTTTACCTATTAGCTTGAAAACTTTATTCTCCTCTCCTAAGGAGAGCCAAATTCTAATTCTCCTCTCCTAAGGTCATCCCGAACTAATTGAGGTCAACGTCTCAACGTCTGGCAACACGTTACGCCTTATTATGACTGCGTGAACAATAGCAAAAAAAAACTGAGCTAATTTTCTTACCCCACAAAAAAAAAGGAAAGACTCTTAAAAAATTTGCAAACATGTTGTGCATACAGAAAACCGATCGACAAATATTCACCCAATCAAGGCATCCCCGCAAAAAAACAACGCGGCTAAGAAAATCACATACAAGATCCTCGGAGTGCAACCAACCCCGAAACTGCTGTGTCCAGCTGCGTTTCACAGCACCCTCAAGACCCACATCACCCTACACGGTCCGGTCGCATCAATAGATGTCCGAATTGTAAGTAGATCGAAATAGCCAGGAATCTGGAGCGCTGCTTTCACACGTGCGAAAATCTACCCCATAATCCCAATGAAAAATACCCAAATTAAAGTTGCGAAATTCAAATGAATCTGAGTTTGTTTATTTGCGTATCGAGTCCCTGTTTACCTAGGCACCAAAAGTGCATAAATCTTCAAAAATTGCATTACAAATGGAATGGAAGAACAGGAATCTGAACAGCAGACAATACTATCCTCAAGAATACTGAAAAACAGTTTGGTAACACAAGAGAGTAAGGACACTGCCGGCAAACCGTGGGTTTTATATGAATTTTCTATCCAAATTATATCTAGTAAACTTAAGAAAATTTATTAAACTGGAAAAGGTATAAAAATATTTATTAAAATTTGGATTTTCTCGAAATTTGTGGAATATATTAGACTAATTTTACGGAAATGAAAAAACGGGAAAATATCAAACCAGGTTAGAAGATATTTCTTGCTATGCGTTACAAACCTCTAGCCAAAATGAATACACCCTCTGCTAAGCTATAAATATGGAATAGCTCGATATGACGCAATAATTGGTGTCATGAAAGTTAGTTAAAGATCACTGAATGTCTGTCAAACACGTGACAAGTCCAAATTAGTTGCCTCTCCAAAAAAAAACCCCACCAGCAAAGTTCAACGTCGAGCCCCCCTATATAGTTCTTTGAAGGACGCGCGTGCTCGAATTGCGTGATTCCAGGGGCGGCCATTGTTTTGATGACATGCCAAATTGCTTTATGGATATGTCCAAATATAACATTTTACCTGTCACTGAGTAATGACAGGTTCCCAATCTTTCTCCCATTGTTCATGGCCGCGGAGCGTGTCCGCGCAGAGTGTGTCACGTCTGTCGGCACACTCAATGAATATATTCAACGTATTATGGATAAATTCGTAGCTGTAATCGTTCTATATAACTTTTAAATCAATTTAGAGTTGAGAAACCGACCAAATTTAATAACCCTCCCCAGCAATGCGCTTCTTAATACAATCTAATTAAATGTTTTGTAATGTTAATTATACTTTGATCTCGGGTGCATCGTTATTTTGAAGTGTGAGATTCGAATGAAAGTGACATTATATAAGCGCAGTGTCATAATACAATTCCTGCAAAGTATTTAGTCGTTTTGAGATAGTCATGATGTCAACTTCACTTGGAATCACGGTACTATTAATTATCTGGATCTACTGGCTGTGGAGTCGGCGAAAAATGTATCGACTGATGTTGCAAATACCCGGTCCTATGGGATACCCGTTATTGGGCGCATTACCCAGGCTTTTGCGCGATTGTAGTTATCCCTCGATCTCCATCTATTAGTATATTATCAACTTACACTTCTCACCTAACATTGCAGGTAGCTTGAAAGTGATTGAAGAAGACTTGCTGCGCTGGGGTTCTGTATTCCTAAGTTGGTTTGGACCATTACCCGTCTTGGCGGTGGCAGATCCACAAATAGCTCAGGAACTACTTTCATCGCCACATACAATAATGAAATCTAGCATCGGAATCGACGTGGCGGCCGAAATTCTTGGAGACAGTTTTGCCATTGTGAATGGTAATTGAACTAAGTGGTTACTACCTTCTATATCTAATACTATTCCCTTCAATCAAAGAACCCATGTGGAGTATACATCGTAAAGCCTTGAATCCCGCATTCGGACAGCATGTTGTACTAAGTTTCCTGAACATTTTCAATGCCGAAACGGGAGTTTTACTCGACGAACTAGATCAGCTTGTGGGCAAGGGCGAACAGAATCTGAAAACGCATTTTCGAAATTTCACACTGAGAACTGCAACCCGTAAGAGGAAATAACTTTATTTTTTTTTACTTGCTTTATCAACGCCAACCACAGAAACTGTTATGGGAAGCGACATTAGAGACGAGGAAATCTATAAAAATGAATCCATGGCGAAGGGATACCAAAATCTTTTCGTAATTACCACCAACTTGATGATGGCACCTTGGCTATACAAGAGATTGATGCGATATTTCTATGGATATTCTAATAGGATTCTCGGCGAAGAAAATTCGAAAATTCGAGCACTTATTAGGAAAGTATGTTGGGAACGCTGTGAAAATTATTTAATTTTAAAATCAATCCTTTTTAGATGATTTACAAGAAGCTAGATGGAAATACTTTGAAAACGGAGATTAGGAGTCAACGTCTCGTAGACCATGCCATAGATCTATTCAAAAGTCGAGTTTTCACCTACGAGGATGTTGAAAATGTATCTCATACAATTATTATGGCTTCGTTTGAGTCGACAGCGGTCGCAATGTCCTACACGCTGCTACAGCTGGCCATGTTCCCAGAGTACCAGGAGAAGGTATTTGAAGAACTCAAGGCAGTATTCCCGGACAGTGGCCACTCCGCCGTTAGCTTTGATGATATACAGAAACTGACATATCTGGAAATGGTAATAAACGAAAGCATGCGTCTGATGCCAGTGTTTCCTTACATTGCACGTCAATTAACTGAAGATATTCAACTTTCAAATGGAATTGTGCTACCAAAAGATCTGAATATTGGCATTTGCATTTACCACATACATCGCGACAAGACAATTTGGGGTCCTCAAGCAAACACTTTCAATCCCGACAATTGTTTGGCACAAAACTTGTTGGACTTACACCCATACGCTTTTATACCTTTCATTAAGGGCAAGCGAAATTGCATTGGTAAGAAACGCAACTATGGAAAAAACCTTAAAGTCCTTAAATATATATTGAATTTCTAGGCTGGAGATATGCCATGCTAATACTGAAAGTCGCCTTGGCCAAAGTTCTGCGAAACTATAAGTTCAGCACAACCATTCGTCTTGAGGACTTGAAAATCGTTAATAACATGTTTCTAAAATTCGAGGAAGAACCTTGCTTGGAATTGCAACGAAGAACTTAACCAGAATACCTAAGAAGATTATTGCCAACTTATTCTATTTAATTAGATAACCCGGGAATGTTCGTAGTCCACGTCATAAAAAACAATGAACATTCTGAATTTAATTGACGAGACAATAAAAATGTAAAAAATAAAGCTGATGCTTAAAAGCTTCACGTTTTTATTAAAACTAAAGTGACATATTCAATTAGTAGACTTATTATGAATATGATACCAATTGAAGTTTATGTTTCGTTGGGTGTCTATAAAACCAAGATTGAAAACTAAACTTACACAATGTATGATCATATTCTGAGGCATACGGATCGAAATATGTTGTCAGTTCAACTATGGATAAGCATTCTCTTGATTCTATGGATCAGTGTGCTATGGAGTCGTAGGCGACTATACCAACTTATGTTAAAGTTTCCTGGTCCCATAGGTTATCCAGTGATTGGCAGCCTATACAGATTTTGGAGCAACAATGGTAAACTGAACTGAAATTTATTGCCTGGATGTTACTATTACATGCTTACAGAATTCTTAACTGAGATGTCGGGAGAAATTAAAAAATATGGATCCACCTGGATAGGTTGGTTTGGTCCAACTGCCTTGCTATTTGTCAGCGATCCACAGTTGACCCAGGAACTATTAACATCACCGGCTGCAGTCGAAAAGAATCGCGTCACCAAATATGTGCTGGGAGAGGTTCTGGGCGATGGCTTGCTGGCGCTTGATGGTTCGGATTTTAAAGAAAATATTAGTGTCAATATTTTATGATGTTTTTTTTCGAATTTAGTACCCCTATGGATGAAGCATCGCAAAGCACTGAACCCGGCCTTCGCAAATAATGTTTTACTAAGCTTTTTTCCCATTTTTAATGCCGAAACGGGAAATCTGCTCAAGAAATTAGATGATCTGCTTGGCAAGGGAGCGACCAATTTGCTTCCAATCCTCAAGAACTTTACCCTGGCAATTGCCTCGCGTAAGTCAGTTTAGATAACTATTTTCGTAAAACTACCTTGTATATTATACTCAATTGCAGAGACTACCATGGGTTGTAATGTGAAACAGGAAGAAATTTACCGAAGCGGTGCGGTTATGCAAAGTTATCAATGGTATGTTGGAATCTAGGTAAATAATTGATCATTTTTCAAATGTTATACAACAATAGTGCGATCGAGACTGCAACTCAACTATTCCTATCGCCCTGGCTCAACAACAAACTAATGCGACATTTAACTGGTCTGGAAGAAGTTATCATCGATACGAATACGAAAATTCGTGGTCTTATTAAAAAGGTACACGATCGTCTCATAATAATAAACTTTATTTAAGAATACATACATATTCTACTCTTCAGATGATTGACAGAAACATTGACTTGGCTGGATCTGCTGATTCTTCGCAGAATAAGAACAAAACGTTTATAAGACTTGCCATAGGTCAATTGAGGGATCGAGTATTCAGTTACCGGGAAGTGGAGGACGAGGCAAACACAATTGTATTCGCTGCCTTCGAGACAACTGCTATCTCAATCTATTATACTCTAGTATTGCTTGCCATGTTTCCGGAGTACCAGGAGAGAGTTTACGAAGAGATCGAATCAGTGTTCCCCCATGCCGGAGACTTTGAAGTCTCGTATGAAGACATTCAGAAACTGCAGTATTTCGATCTTGTTTTAAACGAAAGTTTACGATTGATGCCTCCGATTCCGCTAACCCAACGAAAACTAACCGAAGATGTGAAACTTTCGACGGGGGTCGAATTGCCAAAGGGATTGGAAATTTGTTTCAGCATATTCCACACACATCGCAATCGGGAAGTGTGGGGACCCGAAGCGGAAAACTTCAATCCCGACAATTTTCTCCCCGAAAATATTCAAAATAAACATCCATTTGCTTTCATTCCCTTCTTGCGGGGCAAACGAAACTGCATAGGTAAGAACCAAGAGTTGCTCTCATTTTATAGATATTATCATACGGTTTTCTACTCAGGTTGGAAATATGCCTTGCTGTCTGTGAAAGTAACCATGGCCAAAATATTGCGCAATTATAAGCTCAGCACAAGCTTTCGATTTGAGGATTTGGTGATCGTGAATAATGTGTCTTTAAAACTCAAAGAAGAACCCTTGCTGAAACTGGAACGAAGAGATTAATTTGAATATTAATAATGTTGTATATGTGACTTTGGCTAATTATACGTTTATAATAAAACATTTAAAAAACACGAAGGGAAAGCGAGAGATCTGATGGGGTCGAGTGCTTGTTCAGGTAAGTAGACAGCTTGAGCAGATCGCTTTATAGCAGCCGATCGATAAATTTGGTAAGCTTAACAACAACAGAAAGAATAAGTGATACATCAAGTGTGTTGCAAGTCGCAAACACAACTGGCTGATGATGCATGGAAATGTTACGCTCGATTGAGGATCGAAGATACGAAAGGCACTGGAGAAGCCACTCCAGTCAGATCACGACAGTGGCAAATGCTGACAAAGAGGCGCCGATTGAGGCTGCCTGCATGCAAAGTGAGTTACAGACTCCGATGCAGATGCAGATGCAGATGCAGATACAGATACAACTGTGAGGCACAGATAAAGTTGCGATAAACGTTGTGCCAAGTGCAGACAGAGCCATCGATAAATGGGGACAGGCACAGATACACACACACACATACACATACACAAGTGTTCACACACGAGGGAGATGTGCAAAATGTGCCAGAATTGTGGGGCAGAGTCGGCGGCAGGCAGCACTGGAGGCACTTGACGAGCCGACGAGGATGAAGAAATAATTCCATTGAGTTGGCAAGTATGTGGGGAATCTCGAGCGAGACGAAATTAGACAAGCGGCGTGATTTACGATACCCTTAAATCACATGACAATACACACACACACGTACATGTACACACACACACACATACGAGCACACACACCATGGCACACAGCAATATCTTAACGGCACATATCGAAGTCGAAAATCGAAGTGAAAACTTGTCGAGCCATAGGAAAATGCGTTGTAGTCGAACTCGAAGTCTGCGTCGCAGATGTGAGTCTGAAAACTTGCCACAGACTTCGATGATAATGAAGAGCAAAGCAACAACATAATGATAATGATAATACTAATGATGAAGATGTCTCTCGTAGGCGACTCCCAATCGATCGATGCTTCCGTCCAATTGAGCTGATTTATGGCATCAGATTGATTGCAGCACAGCTCGGACGTCGCATTAGGCGATGCTTCTATCATTGTTAAAGCACCAAAATATATAAACAAACCAGAACAAAATAGAGATCAAAGCAAATCATATATATATACGTATATATTTTTACTCCTCATTGTTGTAATACGATACGCTTGTGCTCAGCGCGCAATCATAGATCATTTTGGGCATTTCCAAACGACCTGAACACAAACTGCGTTTTGCTGAAATTTTAAAAACAAACTAAAACAAAACTATCAAACTTTCCATTGCTCGAATCATTTCTATTTACACCTAGCGCGCTAAAAGTGCTAATAACCTGGTTACATTAAATTAGTTAAGAAAATAACTGGAAATTAAGTATTAGAAAAGATAACTTCATTTATAATGTAAATCGGATTCGGTACCAGCAACGAATCCAAACAACCAGTTTGTATCTTAGCGAAAACCAGTTAAATAAAATGAATCAGCACCGAAAACTAGTCGATATCTTATTATTGTCATCATTCCAGAATAATAATAAAAAAATAAAATATATTTGTATTTGTATCAATAGTAAAAATCCCCGATTGCTCAAAAACTTTGCGTTAATAAACACAAATCAAAAAAAATCCCATTGAGTTCGATCGTACGATGATCACGAAAAAGACATCGAACCCGTTTTTGGCGGTACCTCTCTATTTCGTCATTAACCGCAACAAAAACAAAAAAAAAAGAAGAAACTAAGATTAAGTTGTTTGTTTTTGTTTACAAATTTGTAGGAAACCAGTTTCGCAATTCGATATCTGAACTATTAATATGGGGAATTCTAGAAGATTGTTCTTGAATTTCATTAATAGCCATACGATAAATGATAGAACCACTGCCGGTATCTATAAAAACCAAGGCCCGTCGCAGAACGAACACAGTTCGAGGTCAAAATTCGCAAAGTTCACATCTTTTTGTGCTTAAATCCGATACGAAGTTAAACAGAATGCGTGCTATCACTTTCCTTTGCCTCATGCTGGGCCTGGTACTGGCACTCGTCCACGCGCAGGAGCAGCAGCAGCAGCAGCAGGAGCAACTGGTGCGAGCCAAGCGTCAAGGATTTTACGGACCCGGCTTTGGTGGCTTTGGAGGCTATGGCGGCTATGGCGGCTATGGAGGCTATGGAGGCTATGGCGGGTATGGAGGCTATGGCGGCTATGGCGGCTTCCAGCGTCATCATCATAGAGGAGGCTTTGGTCCTGGCTTTGGAGGTTTCGGAGGCGGTTTCGGACCTGGTTTTGGCGGAATCTATGGATAAAACATTTGTCAATAAATAAGACTGAAAATCTACTGCGTTGTCGTTCGTTTCGATTGGAGCATGGGGAAAAGATTCGTGCTCGAGCAGAGCAAATGCAACGAAATTTGACCTGAGAGAGATATGTTGACCTCGTCCAAGTTGTGCGTGCCTGATGCCGCGCTGTCTGCCACAAGATGTTTTAAAAATAAATAGAAGCAAATCTTCATTTATTTATTAATGTTTGCCTGCAGTCCCGTCGAGCGGATCTCACCTAACGTCCCGCTCCACTGCACCTTCGCTTCACCGCCCCCCCACCGCTCTCTGCCCACAAACATTTTCGGGGGAGTCTACCAACTAATTAGAAGATTCAGCATGTCGTCTGTTTGTTTATGTTCCAGAGCTGTCACGGCGTCGGCGTCTTTTTTGAGCGTTTGCAGACCCGTCACAGCGGCCCAGAGACACAGCCCACTCCAAGCGAGTGTGTGTGTGTGGAGTGTGGGCTCAAGTGTGTGTGTGTGTGTGTGGGAGAGCCGCCGTCTTGCCGCAATTATCACGTACGATTGTCATAATTATCATTTGAATTTTTATTAGATGACCTCTGGCTCCATCGCCGTCTGTCGCCCTGTTTGTTATTGTTGATGCTGCTGCTGCAGCAACTGTATCGTGTTCTAAATAAAACAAGTACACAGAAGCCACAATCGAGCGTACGCGAGTGTGGAATACCCTGCTGCCCGTCTTTAAAAAAAAAAACACATTAATCAACACTGAAACAATAATTAATAACTTGCCTACTTAGACCTTAATTTACCCACTTATCGTTTCAACAAATTAACTAGTTAAGTGCTAGAATACCCTGTGCTAGTGTTAGTATTATACGGTACTGCTAGCACCTTTTTGTACAAAAATCATAATTAATTTGACGAAATTTGATTTGAAATTTGTGGTAGTGCTAGTACCTTCATTTAGTTACTCTACAATTGCAATGATATTTAGAGAAATGTTTAACAGTTGTGGCTAATCGATTCAACTGTTGTTGCCAATCTAAATGTGGCTTTGACTAGAGCCAGATTAGTTCCTTCTGCATATACCCGTTTCAATAGATGAGGGTGCTAATAAACCTGCATAAAACCTGTTTGTCCGTTCACAATCACTTTGCCCTAATAAGGTAGAGGCAAACTCAAGTCGATCTAATTGAATACTACGAGCGGGCTCAACGAAGAATTAGTTCGGTATTGCCCAGAAATATGGTTCCACTCTGAAATTTGCAGCATATGCGCTGTTGTCAAACAAGCCCGTCTTGAACGTAGGGTACCAATACCGGCGGTAATACCCGCTGATTAGATTAATGACTTATTAATCCCCCTAATAAACATAAAATCCGAGCAGATAGTGGGATGAGGCTCATATGCGCATATTAATTCGACAATCGATGGTTATCGGCGTGCGTCCGCCCTCCGGGTACCTTTGGGTGCGCTCTGTGATGGGGTAAGGGTGTGGGGGGGGGGTACTTGGTTGGTTGTGGCGGCAACTAACCGACAAGTACTTGGCCCGCCCTCGAGGTTTATGGCGGTCGGGCCATTGTTTAATTGTCAATACAGACATCGGCTTCTATCAATATCATAAAAGCTAATATTTTGCGCATGGACGACCACGATGAGGTAGGTAGCTATCCGTATCCCGCGTAGTCATCCGATGCGACGGCTGACAGACTGACTTTTGGGCATAAATAACCGCAAACATCCCCCCATTAATCCCACCGGATATGCTCAATCAAAGCTCAAAGTGTGCGTGCTGGAGTGAGGTGTGAGGTGTGAGCCGCGCCAGAGTCGTGGTGCGTGCTGCATGGTGCGGCGAACCTGTCGCTGCTCGGGGGTTGTTGTCATTGAAAATCGTCGTATTTCATTCATCACTTTTCGCCTTTTCAACGCCAACAACCCCTGGCCAGAAGAAGTTAGTTAAAGCTAGCTTGAATCCGAACTGGGCCTGGACATGGTCGGGTTTCCTGCCAGGCAGGGCATGTTTTGGTATTAAAATTGCGTAATTATAATTAAACACATGTGGGTTTGAGGCAGGAGTTTAGATAGAAGAGGCAGGGTGTTTAACGTCGACCGCTTCCGCTCGTCTTTCGCTCATTTGTGGCCTTTGTGGCGAGGTGTGTAGCGGAAAGGAAGTACCATAAACGAGGCTGAGGATGAGGATGAGGATGACTCCTGCCACGGCAATGGCTACGCTTGTGTCACGTGCGATCTGCGGGCACACATTGTAAGCGATATGCGGATTGTCGCCCCAGGGGCATAATCCATAACTTAGCATACTGTCAGCCAATTGATATTACTTGGCTTAATCAGTTTACCTCTCTCACTCTCCCTCTCCCTCTGCGGGTGTGTCTGCCACATGATTAAACCAAAATTTTAATTTTAATTAGTAAGGGATTCGCAGTTTGCACCGTGTGTGGAACACGTGCTTCATTGTGACCTGAAACTCTGTAATTTCTGTAAAGATATTGTGTTTATAGAGCTCTGAAATTTCTGGAGAGAGCCAACAGCAGGAGTTAGCTTGAAGATACACGAGAAACCTATAAAGATCAAGGCGGCACTAGATGAAAATAGTTTGGAAAAATCATATGAGGTTACTGGAGTGGAATATGTACAGATGATATAAGAAAACGTCTAAATGAAATGCGGCTTCTCATGGAAGTAGTGCAATATTTCAAGAGGGAAAAGCGACTCTAGATCAAATTGTCTGGCAGGTTTAGGTGAAACGAGATTTTAAAAATTCGAACAGTTTCTTTAACTTTCGTTAAGATGTATTCATTATAAAAATAAAATACCTGGAAAATATACGAACAACTTAAAGAGGATGTTCAGATTGAGTTATAGCTTGCATATTCTTTCAGCTGGTACAGGAAATATCATTAATGTATAGTAGTTATAAGTTTATAGACGACATAAGATAGAAATAGTTCATTTGCACACTACAATATTACATTAGGTATTACAGTATCTGCACGAAATGCCTTGAGTATCTTTAGTATATTATAGAGTATAAAAATGCGACTTCAGTTGGCAAAATTGTTCTAGGGTCTTCGGCTTTGCAGTTCCTCCTTAATATATACCGTTAGTTCAACCCAAGTTCCAGTCGTGAGCTGCACAGAACTTTTACTTTTGCTGACATAGCTCAAAACCTATGCTCGACACGCCGCCCTCGCGGCGATTAGACGCATAACCCACAGACCTGTAATTGTAATTAAGCATGGGAATAAAAGCAGTGGAGAAAGAGATAGAGAGAGTGGAGGAGTGTGTGTGAGTTGTGGTCAATAAAGTGACTATGAAAACGCGCCGAGAAGGAGGCAAGTCTGCATGTGGAGGCGGAGGAGCATGTGGAGACCACTTGGCACACAAACAACGAGCAATGCCAGACGGAAAGGGCAGAGGCAGCGGCAGAGACAGAGACACAGCCAGCTGGGGCTAGCGTCGAGGGGCATGGGCAGAGATTACAAACGTGTTGCCATTAGTTAACTTCAGCTTTGATTGATTTCAATTAATCTTGGACGCGTGTAATTAATCATTGAACACTTTAATATGGTTAACAACTCTTGACCAAGCAACGGTTAAAAAGGTTCAACGAGCCGCAGACTTCTGAGCTCGTCATGCGACCAGGCAAGACGGTCAAACTGACAAACTGACAAAGTGACGTACACAGCGGACAGTTGAAGTGGTATGCAGGCAGGAAGGGGAGAGCGGGGGGAGACTGGGGGGGAGACTGGTTACCAAGGCAGCCGACTGTCTAAGAAAAATTACCAAGTCTCGGAAAATGCGTTGGAGTAACGAACCACAAGATTTTCATATGGCGAAGGTAAGCAGGAGGGAGAAGGAAGGAGGGAGGAGCAGGCTGAGCAGCGGCGGCGGCGAGTGCATGGTAAACTTGGCTAACGTATCTTGGGCTTCGCTACGGTCCTGCCTCGTCCGCAGCCCCCGACTAATTGTAGTTACACTTCGCGCCAGCCAGGAGAAGGCGGCTGCGATTGATGGCTATCAATGCGGATGACTTATGGTGCCCGCACCGGCTCCCCCTCTTGCCCATTTCCCCTTTGTAGCTCTCGTTGCAGTACATCCATCTATGTGGCACCCATTGGGGCCACAGCGCTTTCGACTCGTTTGCGTATTGATTTTCCCATGACTCTGCCGGCAAATAGCCAAAAGCCAAGGAAATCCATGGCTAAGATTAGGTTACCGGGCACAGGGAGTAGCTCGGCCTGTGCTTGAGCTGAGTGGGGCAAACTAAAGGTGCCACTAAATGGGGCCATTGCCGGGCCTGAGTCCGATCCGAATCCGACGAGGCAGAGGCCTCAACGCACCACAAAATAGATCATATATTAAGGGCTTGCGCATTGTTAATTGAGCAGTCAAAGCTGGCAGCTCCCTCTGCACCTTCCCCCCTCCCCCGCCCAGCCCTTCTGCCTCCTGTGCAGCTCCTTTGTCTGCGCTGCGCCAGCAGCAGCTCCAGCAACAATGGCAACTCATTTCACCCGGTTACAGTTTGATGAATGATCCCATCATCAGCGAGGTGTCGGCGGCAACACAACCGATGATTGGCTGCGAGACACACACACACACAGATACACACACACATACCCGTGATGAGCCTCATTTGCGGGCAAGTGTGTAAAATTTAAAATTTAATAATTAACAATTGTTTTTTAATTCCACACGGCAGCAAATCTCGCGGCTCGAATTACTTTCGCCTCGTCTTGCCCCCCCACCACGGGACGCCTGCCCTTAGCCCGATCCACACCGGGGATCTCTTTGTTACACGCATGATTAATGATGCGAAATTATGAACTCGCTTGTTCTAAGTGTCGTGGGGCGGCCAGGGGGAGATCTGAGGGATGCTCCGAGACCGAAGCTGTTGTAAGTAGTTTGGTTAATCGGTTCAAGAAAAATGACTTCATTAAATTCATTAGCGCCCATGTGTGAAATGCGTTCAATTGTTTTTCGATTTCACTGGGAACTCGACGCGAAAGAAAACAACAATAAAGCGTAAAAGAGCAAAACTCTCTTACGTGCCGCTGCAGAGAAGTTTTTGTACGTTTTATTTTATTTAAATGAGTTTGGGTAACTTAAAATAAATAAAAAAAAAAAACTGCAAACGTTCACTAAGAAGGGCTGTTTGTCCTTTGAAGAGAGGTTTTGCGTAGAAAGAACTGTGATTTTTATGTATACATTTTTCTATACGTTCAAGATGAAATTGATTTTACGTCCGGCTAAAAGAGTGCTTGGCCAGAAAAAAAAAAATAATCTAAAAAAAACCTTAAAAAATCGCATGTCTTAATTATTATGCACGGAATAGCTTGATCTGCTTTAAAAGAGGTGTGCGTTAAGGCAGGATTCATAATATATATATATTTTGTATTACTTATTTCAAATTTCCCAATGCAAACTGCTAAAATGCTACAAATTCCTCGATTTAATACTTGAAAATTGACAAAAACGAAAATGGAAAATGGGAGATGGAAAATGAAAATGCGGCGCAGCAGACCGCAAAGCGTTGCGCTTCATTAAAATCGGATTAAGGTTCGCTCTAAAGGCGTCGCAAGCTGACGCTGACCAATATGCCCGACGACGGTTTCCCACGCTGACCGAAGCGGACGCAACAGACGCCAAAAATAAATCTCGTCCAGCCGCGGCGTATGCAAAAACGCAATGCAAGACGCAGGAGAAGATCAAGTTAAGATGAAATGCGTATAGAATCGAACCCAAGCCGAAAGCCACCCCAATGAAGACAGCCTCAGGTAGCCGCCCAGGCGGAACCCTTTGGAAAATTGTGTCGTATTTTAAGGAAGAAAATCAGGCAGAAAATTTACGCAAAAATCTGAATTGATTTTGCTGACCACACGATGCGCAGCAGAGCGACGAGGGTTGAACTTGTCAACGATCGCAAAGGTTAATGTTTCCCCCTCCTTATAGCGAGGGTCAGTCTCGGACACTCGACTCGGAGACGGCGCCTACCTGGACGCGGCAGCAGCAGCATCAGCGGAGATTCTGCATCTCTGTGACCTTTGGGCAGTCTGTGTTTGCGTCCGCAATTAGGCAAGAGTTTTCGAGGTCAAAAACGTTGAGGATTTGAATATTTTCGAGCGAGAAAACCATGTGCGATTTCTGCTTAGGTAAGTTGAGCAGGGGTTGGGCGGGGGAAGGGAAGGGGAGGGTAGTGGGGTAGGGAACGCTTGTTGTCGAGTACGCCTCATGGCAGCGCAGCTCTGACCTTTTGGCATCCGATTTGAATATGTGCTAATGATTTGTGACATGTTCCGTGCGCTCCGAATCGGTTTCCCTTCCCCCACTGCAAGGCGTCGCTCTTTTATCGCAAATGTTTAATTCATGGGGCCTTGGATAGTGCACGACAGTCAGGCAGAGAGAGAGGGAGGGAGAGAGAGAGAGTCAGTGAGAGCGAGACAGAGACAGTGAGGGTGCTGGAACTGTTATTGGTTTGCGTTGGGTTCGACTGTCAGACACATAAATAAAGTTGGGCGTTTTAGTGGCTCATACTAAAAAGGGGAGGCTCGCATGTAATTACAGTCACACACACAGGCACAACACACACACACACACACACACTGGCAACCCACACACAGGCAGCTGACCTATTGACATGCGCGCTCGAAATACATTTCGAGTGGAGAGCTCGCACACACGTGTAGCGAAAAGCAGTCCACAAACATATACAACGAACTGTACATAGACCCGCACTAGCTAGGTGTGTGTGTGTATCTGTGTGCGGCCTGAAATTACCCCGTTACAGCGCGTTGTTGTGGTTGCATGCGCTGCATTTGATTGGGCCTAATGCGCCTAAAGAGCAACAACTGCCTTCGGTAATGAAATTGCAATCATATCTTATTGGTCTCGCAGAGGGGAGTGGGGGAGGGGGGCTGCAAGGGGTGCGTGCCGCGTGAGGGGATTATGAGAGTAATTACGAGTGGAAAAATCGAGTGTTCGAATTTTTAATTGAAATTCATGAAGAAATGCCATTCGATTTACAGATATCGAAAAAATACTTTAGTACGCCAGTTGAGCTAATACTAGAGTTAAGAAACTTTCAGTTTTACCAGGCTAAAATAATACCTAAAATAATTCTTTAATTTTCCGAGTATTACCTCTTCCTCCACATCGATTTTTTGGCTTCAATCTCCCGTAACTTGGTCAGAAATTATTTGTTTTTACTCGAGTACGTTTTATTTATCATGTTATTTTACCTTAATTGTTTCTAATATATCTTTATTTTTTGCTTAAAATCGATTCGTATACTCAAAATTAGCATAAAAATCACTTGTAAAATAAATTTGAACTAAAATTGTGTGAAATAGCGAAATTTTAATGAATTTTCAGAATTGTGAAGATGTTTTTGTCATCGATTTTTTTCACTTTGTGAGGGTGCTATCAAATTATACGTTAAACTATTAAACAGTGCAATACATACAAGTATTTTCCCCAAATTTGAAGGCTTTAGCTGTTATGGTCTCTGAGTTATATAGAGATACAGACAGAGAAAGAGAGCAGACAGAGAAATAGGCAGGCAGGCAGACAGACAGAGCAGCAGACAGACAGACACTGCTATATTGATTCGACTGTTATAGCAGATCCAGAATATATGTATATAGACAATGAGCTAGAGCGAAAAAAACAGCAACAAAAATTGCATAAAGTTTTCAAGTTTTCATTTTCACTTTGTGCGAGAGAACGGATCCATCAACGCGACGAAGCCGCATCAAGTTGATGCTATCTCGATGTGTATGTGTGTATGTGAGTGTGCATGGGAGTGTGCGCTGGCTGAGGGCGGGGCACTGCGAGAGTATGCAAATACATCTTGTTCATTTCCCGGCAGCAGCAGCTCCACTTTCCAATGAATCATCGAGCAAAAACAACATGAAACAAAGCAAGTTTTGCTCAAACAAAGGCAAAACATCAACACAGCGAGTGGGTGGGGTAGGGCGGGTGAAGAGGCAGGGAGGAGATGGGGTAGGTAAGCCGCATCCTATGCTACTGCTCGTCAGTTTAACCAGGATGACATGGCCCGGTCCATTGCGGTCCTGGACTCTGCCATTTTAGCACTTATTCATAAAGTCCTTGCGCCCAGAACTTGCCCCAAAATGAAAAACAACTGCGCGGCAGCCACAGTTGCCACAGTTGCCAGAGTTGTCGCAGTTGCTGCAGAGAAGAATTACGAAAAATTTATCAATGTAAAAGTTTGCACTGCCAGCCAAATGGGAGCAGGGGAGAGTTGGGGAGGAGCATGGGGCGGGCGGGGAGGAAGTACGCGAAAGGAAACAAGCAACAATGTAAATTATATGCCAGTTGCAGCAGCAGCAGCAGCCAGGGGAGTGGGCGGAAGCGGAGAGTGTGGTCCACGCGGGGGTGGAGCAAAGTTTCCTTTGTCTGGCGCGGACAAAGCGGGCCAAGAACTAACTACATATATATGCAGCACATGTACATATATGCAGCGAGTATGCGTGTGTGTGTGTGTCTTATATACACATGCAGCTGCACTTCCCGCCGCGCATTTGCCCCAAACAGCGCAGCCACAAGCCGCAAAGAGTCGCTTCTACATAGTTAATATATGCAGGAAGCTATAGTTATAGAAATTTGTAGCCATTTTTGCCTGCATGTGCGCAGAATGCATTGAACCACTGTGCACGTGTGCCTGAAAAACTGCTGCACTTATGGCAGTCCACAAAAAAAAATATATTACTCTAAAATCCATGGCATATTATGCGAGAATGAGTATAGGAATAATTTTACTTAAAACCCAAAGTCATTCCAGGCACTCGTAGTCAATGCAATAGATGTGGTTTATATAATAAAGAATAAACTATGGCACAGAAACAATATTTTTTTCTTTAGTATTTTTTTATTATACATTATTTTTAATTTAATTAAGCAAATAAATTTATTATGGATGATATATATTTATAAATTTATATAAAATAAAATACTAAACTTCTTTATGCCATAGAATATAACAAGAATTTAGAAACTATATAATTTCAAGAAGTATTAAAGAATATATATTTATAAATTTATATAAAATAAAATACTAAACTTCTTGATGCCATAGAATATAACAAGAATTTAGAAACTATATAATTTAAAGAGGTATTAAAGAATATATATTTATAAATTTATATAAAATAAAATACTAAACTTCTTGATGCCATAGAATATAACAAGAATTTAGAAACTATATAATTTAAAGAGGTATTAAAGAATATATATTTATAAATTTATATAAAATAAAATACTAAACTTTTTGATGCCATAGATTATAACAAGAATTTAGAAAATATATAATTTAAAGAAGTATACCCGAAACAAATAAAGTTTCTCACAGTTATAATATTTTTTTCCAGAGCTTAGTTTTGAGGTTACGGAAATTAAGTAGATAAAACTGTTATATACTGTTCCTATAATTTAAAATATATGTACATAAATCGGAAATTATAGTATCTAACTGAACTCTGGAACTTAAAGAGAAACCGTTTCTGCTTTCAATGAACTGTTCCAGGCACAGGCCGAAGAAGAAGAAGTAGGAGAAAGAAAAAAGCAGAGAAAGATGTGGAAGAAGCGAACTGGCCAGTTGCCAACGCGATGGCAAAGTTGTGGGTTAGGAGCCAGAGTGGTGGAGCATCGGTGGGTGGGGCAGCGGAGCAGCGAGTGCAAAGAGGCGCTCAAA
The DNA here is from genome assembly GCA_018151445.1 of Zaprionus inermis. NCBI lineage: Eukaryota > Metazoa > Arthropoda > Insecta > Diptera > Drosophilidae > Zaprionus > Zaprionus inermis. Next base: position 2,124,501 of record JAECXD010000673.1, on the reverse strand, counting down.
TGGGGTTGTCAGTATTTAACCCAAAAGGGTGGAGGTGCTGCCTGGCTGCGCGAACTCTGCGCAGAGCACGACCACGAGCAGCAGCACAATGGATTGGCAATGCGAAGGGCGGGGAGAGGGCGTCGGGCATGGGCGTGGGCGTACACGAGTAACATACGAGGCACTAACAAGCGGTGCCACGAGATTAGGTTCAAACGGGTCGCGGGGAGGGGAAAACGGGGTGCTGACATGCAGGATGTGGCGCACTCTAACTTGAGGGACCTCGTTTTTTTACTGCTGCCTCTGCTTCTTCTTCTTCTTCGGCATGAGGCGACAGCATCCAAATCCAATTGAATTAGACTTTAATGGGCGCCAGAGAGAGACATCTAGCGTGGTGTTAATAATAAAAAGCGACGAGCTCAACACATTTGCAGTCTCTTCCACTTTTCGCTGGCGCGGCGCTGCTTGTGGAGCGAATTCCGATACAGTTAATGATAAAGCGGGCAGCGGCAGCGCGAGCGGGACAGCAGCAGTGCGTGCGAGCGAGCTGGCCGCAGACGGGGCGTTGCTGTTTGAGTTCGAGAGCGCGCGCGCTCTCTCTGCACTGCGTCGAGTGAGTGAGCGGCGACTTGACGAAACTTGACGAAACATTTGAGTGAGTGAGTGCGGCGTGCGGCTTATTGGAAACCAACTGGCACAGCGTGTGAGCGTGTGAGCGTGTGTGCGTGTGTGCGAGTGTGTGTGTGTGTCTTATTGGCAAACTCAACTCGGAGTGCATTTGCAGCGCTCCCTCTTCCCTCCCCCCTCCCCAACACAACAGGCGGGCGACACAGTTGCCCGTCGATCATCCAATTGAACGTTTGCACTGCATGCCACATTTGCCCTACCCACATGCAGCGCGTGTGCGAGAGAGAGAGAGCGTTAGTTGCATATCTGCCCTTCCGCCCCCTACCTCTTCACTGTCCCCTTCGCTACGTTGCAACAGTGCAAAGAGCCGTGCCACTATTTGGCCCTTCAACTGGGGCGACACTTTTCCAATATTTTCCATTTCAATCTTCCATCTCCCATCGCGAGCTGCAAGACAGATGAGGTGCCGAGCGGAGCAGCCCGCTCGCGTGGTTTCCAATTGTTAAATTGCCCAAGCAGGCAGAGCAACGGGGAGTAGGGGGAAGTGGGGCAGGAGTAGGCGGCAGGCGCGTAGTCGATTTCAATTTCTGCAGCTCTCGTTGCGTGCAAATTGCTGCGAAATGCTAATCCCGTCAAGTTATACAAAAATCCATGTAGGCGCTTCTAATTGAAAGCTCTGCGCATACCCAACTCCCCCCCTTCACCCCTCTACACCTACCCTGGCACACCTACGGCAGGCTGGTCATGGAGGGAGGCGTGTCGGCAGCCAGCGGCGCTTTGGCTTGTTAAAATCAAATTAAATTATGATTTCATGTTTTGGCACTTCTCCGGGCGTATCTATTGCATGTCGCGACACGTAACTAAACCCGCAGACAGGCGCTGCCCCTGCCCCCCACCCTGCCCCTGCGAGCGCGCTATCCAATTAACATAAAAATATAATATTATTATTATTATTCGCCTAGGGAAATTCCAATTTTATTACACACACTTGACGGGCTTCGGCGAGAAGCCCCCAAGTAACTGTCGAATAGTGAAAAATACTTGAAAAAAACATGGAAAAAGAATCTTAACTTTCGGCTTTACGATGGGTGCAACGGTCTGAAATTATGCACAAAGGTTACACCTGGCTTAGGCTTTACTATTTTTAATTTTAAGGAACAAGATTTACAGTTGAAAATAGAGTGGAGAGTGCAGTTTCCTAGGTTTTCAATGTAACTGTGCATTGTCCATGGGTTAACTATGCCTTAAAAACCTTTAAACTATTATAATAAACCCCAAGAAGCTATACTGAAATTTCTATAAAGCAATACGAGCAGAAAATATCTGAAATTCGTTAAAATATCATGGGATCTCTCAGTTTTAAAGCTATCTGGATGAAATTTGGCCAACATGCTGCCTAACATTATTAAAAATCGATTTGAGCCGAATCGAAGCTATATCTTGCATAGTTGTCATAGAAATCTACAACAGATTAAGGTTATTTAGCAAGATATCGCAAGCAAGCTAACTAGACGGGTTTCATAGTAATTAAATGATATACTGTACAAATTGCATCTAATTCATAGCGCTATATATAAATATATATGGAAAAAACCTTCGAGAAAGCTTGCTTTTAATTAAAATAAGTATAGTCGCTAAAAATAACTCATTACATCAGTTTCAAATCATACTAAACCCTAATTTTCGTAGCTTTTCCTTAAATTCAGACCATATGCCTTAGCATTCGTAGGAACCAACAGTTGAAATCGAGCATATACGCCTAGAAAACTTAAGCAAACAGATATCTCGGTTTGTTTTTATAGCATTTTATGGCAACAACCAATGACAGGTTGCTTTAATATCAGCGAGAACTACGCACATATATGCATAACTGCTGCCTATGCCATATGCACGTTTATATCTCGGGCAGATCGGCCATTACTGCGAATCGTGAGATAAGAACACAGACGCGGCACAGGCGTGGGCAAAACTGGAGTAGAAGAACGCACTTTAATCCAACCAATCCAAGAGAACTGCCAGAAATTTCTGTTCGTGTTTTTGTTTATTCTGCTTTATTTTATGCACGGGGTGGAGCTCATTTTAAAGTCAACGCACAAATTAGGCAAGTGGCTAGTAGGGAGAGGGGGGGAGGTAGCTGTAGGTAGATAAGAGTCTTAACGGTAACGGCATCTAACAGATGCGCCAACTGGCAACTAATAAGACACATGAAAAGCAGCAGAGCAACCCAAACAGAAAGGCAAAGCGAACGAGTCCAATGAGCGCGAGAACTCAAGCAATTTCTCACTCAACCTCGGCAGTTGAGAGCGCAGCGCAGTCCGAGAGAGAAAGAGAGCTGAGCGCAGCTCGCAGTCGCTGCTGCTGCTGCTGCGGCGTAGTGGTAGTGGTGGATAAGCTGCTGGTGATGGTGGTGGTGGTGGTTTTCTGCTGCTGGTGGTGGTGAGCAACGAGCAAATCAACCAAACGCAACGAAGGTCTTGCCCCGCCACCAAAAAGAGAGCAAGGCGCGGCGCGTGCGAGTGCGAGTGCGAGCGGCGATTTGCACTCAAACGCAGCCAGCGTATGCGCAGGCAGCGAGTGCAAGCGGCACAGCGATAGCGCTCGCCTCTGCTGCTGCGAGGCTGCCGTCTGCTCTGTACTGTGTGTGCTGTGTGTGTCAGTGGTGGAATGGGAATGAGAGAGAGAGAGATTTCTGTTGATGTGTCGTTAGGTCGAAACGGTCGAGTCGGGTCGGGTCGTGTACCTTTTGCCACGAATGTTTTGCCAGTCAGGCTCTAAAAGGCCTTACGAGAACAGCTGAGATTTTGCTGCTCGCATGACGCGCATTTTTACGAAGATTGAAAAATTTTCTGAGTACAAGAAAATAATTTCTATACATTTTCCAAGTGCCGTAAGCGAGTACGTTAATAACGGGCAAATTTCACAAGTCTTTAAAAAGAATAAATACAAATACGTATGAATCGTGAGTGTGTTATCAATAGAAACGCAGAGAAATTAAGAAAAAATAAATAAATAAATAAATAAAATAAAAAATAAAATAAAATAAATTAATAAGTAAAATCAAAAGAAAAGCAGAAACCCAAGTGTTTTTCCCGTGCTGTGTGTTTTTGAAAAATGTGCAGAGCAAGAATCAAATAAATTTTATAGCAAATTTATAGCAATTGCCATAGCTATTGCAACGCGATCACTACGCTAACAACAACAACAACAAAAACAACAACAAAAACAACAACGTTAGTTTTGCTGCGAAATTCACGCATACTGTTCCACTGTGCCCGCCATCGTGTGAGGAGCGTGCAAAGTGTATTCCAGCGGTTACTCCCAGTGTTCCGATCCGGCCGCCAAAATTATTACGCACAATTCATTGAGCGTGTACGGTGGCGGCGTCATGTGCGCCTCCCCGTCCACCGCTCCGGGTTTCTTCAATCCGCGTCCGCAGTCCGGCGCCGAGCTGTCCGCCTTCGATCTGGGCCTATCGCGCTCGATGACGCTGGGCGTGCCGCCGCACAGTGCCTGGCATGATCCCAGCTTGGGCGGGCATCTGCATGCCGCCTCCTCCGGCCCCGGCACCACCACCGGCGGCACCACGCCCAGCAGCGTAGCCAGCCAACAGTCGACCGTGATCAAGCAGGATCTGTCCGGCCTGAGCGCGTCCGCGGGCGGCGGCAATCTCAACCAAAGCGCCCATCATGTCATCAAGGAGGATCTATCCAGTTTGCCCAGCGCCAACGGTGGCTCCACTTCCGCACATCACACAGCGAGCGCTGCTCAGGCAGCCGGACACAATCCCGACCTGGTGCCCATCATCAAGGGCGCGCAGTCCAGCAGTTGTGGAGGCGGCGGCGGCGGCGGCGGCAGCACCACGCCCAGCTCGCAGGCGAACAGTTCACACTCGCAGAGCAGCAACAGCGGATCGCAGATTGATTCCAAGCAGAACATCGAGTGCGTCGTCTGTGGCGACAAGAGTTCCGGCAAGCACTATGGACAGTTTACCTGTGAAGGTGAGTGAACGATCGAGGGGTGCGTGGAAGGGAAGGGGAGGGGAGGGAACGGAATGGGATGGAATGGGATGGGATGGGTAATTGTAAGATCAGTGTATTGCAAGTTGATTTCAATTGTGCGCATGATGATGATGAGGCAATGGCAAAGAGCAGCAGGAGGAGCAGGCTGAGGAGGGGAGGGAGTGGCAAGAGTAGGTGCCGTAGGGGAACGCGGCGGGCGGAGAGCGTGCCGGGCAAGCCGCTGATTTTGACAGTTACGTTGAATTATGGCAGTTTGATGAGTTGGCAATAAAATTGGGAGATCTATGCATGACCAGGCCAGACCAGGTGGGTGTGCGAGTGCGCAGAGTGTGTGTGCAAGTACCGAAGTGTGTGTGTGTGTGTGTGTGTGTGAGTGACTTCTGCTTGGCCTCGACGGCTTGAGATACTTTGCGAACTGTGAAATACAAGTTGGAAATGCTCGCGGTGCAGCCAAAAATTGTGAGACAAGTCCAAACCGCTGCTCCTTAGACTTTCCCAATCCCCCCCACCCCCACCCATCACAACTGCCGCTACACCTTGGCAAATTCAATGAAAATTTCGCGGAATTTCCACTTGAGTCCGAATTGTGTAACAGACGCGCTTTTCACAGATACTTCTGCTGCGGCGAGCAGAACGCGCAGCCGTTATTCCACTTCAAGCAGCCTGCATACACGTGTATCTGCGTGTGTGTGTGTGTGTCTTATCGCCAGATAAAAGAGCGGCGGAAAAGCAGCGTATTATCTAAATAAAATATGCTGCGCTTTGTTGCCGCTGCCTCCGCTGCCGCTGCTCAGGCTAAACAATTGTTGAGCAAACATGCAAATTGTGCAGTTGCCTGCTAAATGAAGCGCCCACCTTTTCATTGTCTCAGCGCTGGCCAGGTAGCCAGGGAGGGGGAGGGGAGGTTGGTTAGAGACGTGGTGGGGGAAAACTGCATTCATGTGGCTGGCGCAGATTAACGCTGCACGCAGCACAGCACAGCGCTGGCATTTAGTACAAGCTCAAGTTGAACTTGTCATATTCGTATCTCTTCAACTGTTCTGCTTGCCGGCAGCGTCGAGACTGCAACGCGCACAGTGGTGCAAGTAGTGCGGGAAGAGTCAGCAATTTTTATAGCGTAGTTTAGAATGCGCGGAGCAAAAGTATCTGCGAAATACACCACAATTATCTTACTAGTTATTTATAATATCTATTTAAGTATCTTTGTGTATATTAATGGCAAAAGTTCACTTGTATCCAGCAGATACCTTGTATCTATTTTCGTGTTTAGTTTTTTATGAATTACTATCTAAAGATACACACATTTCTGTGGCATACCAAACTGTATTTACCCAAAAGCTATCAATAGATACTTTTTTGCCTGTGTCTGGACAGTAATCTTATCTCGCAGATACACTGTCGCAAAAGTATCTAATAGCACGAGCAACGGTCTAAGCAAACTATGCAGTAGATTTTACACTTTAATATAATATTCTCAAAAGTATCTATGGCTGGCAAAGCGTATCTTTTACCACTGTGCGTGGCATTGTAGGCGCTTTTATTATTATTAATCACCCAGCATTTTGTACGCATGCTCAACGGCAACAGCAACAACAACAGCAACAACAACAGCAACAGCAACAACTACAACAACGACAGCAACAAGAACAATCAAAATACGCTGCGCGTTGACCGCCTCGCTGCATCTGAAGGTGTTTCCACACACGCGCCACCCGCTTCTCCCTGTAGCTGTATCTGTGTTTCTGTGTGTGTGCGTGTGTGTGTGTGTGTGTATCTTGTGTATCTTTCGGGGCTGCGCCTGATGATGTTGCCACGATAGCAATCTATTTTGTTCTATGCAATCGTTGTAGTCGGCCAGTCTCGAGCTTGAAGCTTGAAAGCGCCTGTTGCCAGCTATGGCATATCTTGTAGATATGCAGGTAATTCCAGGGCTCACTCCCTCTCCCCCCTCTCTCTCTTTCGCTCAGTCTATGAAATTTGCTCTGTACCCAAATGCGCCATAATGTGCCGCGTCCTTTCAGCTGATTCACGGCGCGCAACAGCTACAGATACAGCTACAGTTGCGTATTCAGGCGCAGATACACACGCCGCGCACAACTCGTTTCTCACTTGTGTGTCTCAGTGTCTGCGCGTCTGTCTGCCTATCTGTCTGTCTGTCTGCCTGCCTGCCTGTCTGTCTGCCTGCCTCTCTGCCTGCCCCTCCACCCCTCTGCCACTGCTCCTCTGCTTATGTGAAACTTATGCGCCGCGAGACACCCCTCGTCCTCGTTGTATCTGTAAGATTAATTGTTGCCCATGCCAGGGCAACCGCGCGGTTCCTGTTCCGCTCTCGCTCGCTCTGCCTGCAGCTAGGAAGTGCCTCAGCTGTTTGCCAGCATTTTCGACTATTCAGTTACATATATAGCGTATATAGATACATGCATATTGCCACAGCGTCGCCTGTAACCTTTGCCAAATGTCACGACGGTTCAAGTTGCCTGAAAAATGCACACGCTGATAGTGCGCGCTCGATAATATTAATGATGAGCGCATGCCGCCCGCTAATGTGCAACAGCAGCAACAACAACAGCAACTCGAAAAGCAACAACAACAGCAGCAGCTAGAGATACTTCCTAGCCATATTAATTTAGCCATTTGTCATGGCGTTTTACCTGCGCAGGTTCGAGTCGCTTTTCCCCCGCGTGCGGTTCCAAGAAGTTTGTGCAACATGCTGCAAGCTTTTATGAATTGCAAATCAGTTGCGGCTGCGCATCTCTTGGCGCCCATGTCAAAAGCTAATTAAGCTGATTTATCGCGTATCGCAGCTGCCCCACATGAAAATGACAAATAAATTTCATGAAAAATTGCCACAGCGACTAAGTAGCAGGCGTGCAATTAATTAACTGCCACATAAACAGGTAACTAAGGTAAAACAAACACAGGCGCACGGGGGCGGGCTGGGGGCGGTAGGGGGGAGGGTGCAATGTATCTGCAACATTAGCTGGGGCAGAATAAAAAATTGCCAAGCTGTCTAATTGTAAAGCGCGAGCAGCGCGCATTAACCAAGGCCAACGCAGGTGTGTGAGTCAGTGTGTGTGAATGTGCGTGTGTGTGTGAGTGCGAGTGCATCTCACAGATACTCAGTTTGTCAACCGAGTCGAGAAAGCTTCACTCAACTTGATGTAAACTCATTTAAATAGTTTCCCACGTTCCGCAATTAAAGCGCAACCCAAACTGTTCTCAACTTTGCTGAAGAGTTTGGTCAAGCTGGAGCGGGGGCTGGGGGAGGGGCAGGGGCAATGGGGGCAGCTACTACCATGTCATAAGTCGAAAAACAAATTTCTGTTGTCGCAGTATCCTCTTATGCCCGCACGCCTCGTCTCTCTCTCTCTCTCTGCCTGAGCTCAAGCATGTCCGCATTTGTATCTTTGTATCTTTGCATCTCTATACATGTATCTCTGCGTTTGGTTTTTATTCGTTTCGTTCGTTGCGGGTTGCGGAGAGTGGATGTGGAGTAGGATCCTCGTTTTTGTGCCTAAATGAACAAATTTACGGAACCAGATGTGTGTGGCTTTTTAATTCATTTCATTGTGCTGTAGGCAAATAAAGCACTTGATGTAGGTTGATTCTGCTGCTTCCCTATAGCGGTAGTCATTAAAAAAAAACGAGTTTGTCAATTTTTGCAAGTGTATCTTACAGTTTCTTGATATTGCATATATACTTTAATCCCTTGTGTCTTCCTACTGTTTCTTTCTTTCTGCCAAGCTGTTTGCTGTGTTCAATGTGAACTTCTAGTAATTTTATAGCTATATCTTCGAGTTTCTTGAACCATAAAAAAGATTTACATTTTTATAAAATTTTTAGTATATTGGCCATACTTTTTGGCACATCTTTTCTTTTTCTCCACCTCTGCTTTGTTGTCACTTTCGCTTCTTAAATTTATTGCCGCATTGCTGCACTTGAAATGCTTTGGCTTTTCGCCTTTGCACCTCAACTGATCTTGAGATGGCGCCCGTTTCGCCTGAATTTTCGGAATCTCTAATAAATTCCACCCCTTCCTCTCACCACCCTGCCTCCCTTCCCCCCTTCCCCACCCACTGAAAATTCCGCTCGTAAGACACATTTGCTGAGCTTTAACAAAGGCGCGCATAAATCAATTAACTGTCTGCCCCGAAAAGTAACGAAAACAAAATCGCAGAAAATAAAAAAAAATTGCAAAAAACAAAAACAAAACTACAACAAAGTAAATACGCGCTGTAACAGCAACAACAACAGAAACTGAGACAAAAAACAGAAAAAAATAAGAAGAAAAAACTTAACAACGCCCACTGCGCATTTCACATTTTTCAGCTCTGTCTCTCTCTCTCCCTCTCTCTCTCTCTCTCACTCACAATTTATGACGCTGCAGTCCCACTGCAGTGGGCGTGGCAGTGCTGCCCGCAGCTAACGTATTTTTGCTTATTAATTAGCAAGACGAAAAGTTTAATAAATTCTTTGGCCGCGCAGGCTGCATTCGCATTTGCATTACAAGGGGTACCCCTCTTTCTTCTCCCCTAAAAACATATGAGAAATTCGAACTGAGCATAAATCCAGATTTGATATACATTTATAACTTCCGTGCGATTTGGCACACGCGCAGGGAGAGAGAGAGAGAGAGAGGAAGAGTTGATTTAGTGGCGCAATACTTGGCCTGACAAATTGTTATGATGAAGAGTTCTGGCCATAAAAACAGTTGAGGTAACCAGTAGCTGCCAATTTCGCCTTTCCTTACTTTATTTCAATTTTCTTTGTTTTTTCTCAAAGTTTCTTAGCAAATTTACTCACAATTCTGCTTAATCGTGCATTTCCAAGCATATTTGAGATACAGTTTCATTTCGAGCTTTTTTACTCTTAGTAGTTTTCTTATTAAATATTTTAGCCATTTCTAAGGCTTGGATTCCCGTTAAAAGCTGCCTTTTTCTAGTTCTCGAAAATTTGGCAACACTGACAGGGAGTGTTTTGTTTTTTGGGGCGCTGTGGCAACCCTTTTATGAGCTGCTTGCCCAACTGACTGCGCTTGTCAACATTAATGAGGCACTCTCGGCTCTGAGACTGAGACCCTTCGTTAAAGGCGACTACGAAACTTAATTTCAGGCCAAAAAACAAACAGCAACAACAACTGCAACAACAACTGCAACAAAGTGAAAAGACATTGTAATCATTAAGCGCAGACTTGTACTACAAATCGTCGTACTGAGAGCGCGTCTATAAAGCTGCAGCTTGTCTGGCAACTGCAGCCGCCGTTCGTCTCGGCCAAATGAGGCGCAAAAAATGCATCCTGACACGATGCGATTGCCGGGAGGGGGGGGGGAGTAGGGTAGGGACTGTGTGGGGCGGGCAGAGGAAGTGGTTAAAGTTTGGCTACAAAATCGTGAACCAGCGAGGAGCGCGACTTGATCCGCTTTATAATGTAACGGTTTAATTAATTATGTTAAGCTGCCGCTTGCTAGCTCTGCCTCTCTGCCGCCCTCTGCCCCTCTCTCTGCCTCCCTCTCTCTCCCCCCCTCTCTCTCTATCTCTCTCACTCGCTGTTGCCACTTCATGCGCAATTTTCGTTTTCAGCTAACACGGCTAATCGATCAGCAGCAGCAGCAGGCAGCTTGCAGCACTTTCCCCCCGCCCCCTCTTTCTCTCACTCCTCTGGCACTGTGCCACTCTCTCTCCCCGCGCTCTCTCTCTCTCTCCTCTAGCTTACAGAAATATATTCGCTTTTATTTTGTGCAACTTTTGCTGAGCACGTTTTGTAGCATCATTCGCTCTCGATCGCCGTCTGCCCCTGCCCCGCCTGCCCGCCCGCCTGCCTGCCTGCCTGCCTGCCTGCCTGTGGTGCCTTATGCACTTGCAACCAGTTAGAACGGTCGCAGCTTGAGTTGAACCTTACCTCCCATCCCCTCGGCTCGCTCCCTTTAATAGTGCAACTCTGCAGCAATAACCTTTCTTATCGCCATGTGTCGCTCGCCGCGGCATAGTCCAAGCGCAGGCACAGGCACAGACCCCTGCCTAGACCCCTGCCCAGACCCGGAGCCAGGCCCAGGCCCAGGCCCAGTCCCCAGCTCCGTGCATGACCGTCAACTGCAACAACAACAACTGCAGCGCGCTTTGGGAGCGAAACTCGGACTCGGAGTCGGAGTCGGAGTCGCGTCGAGTGCATAACTCCGCATAGCATCAGTTAAATCAAAGCCAAATCGCTTATCTTTATTTTCGCCAGTCTCAGTCGGCATTTTCGTTGATCTTGTTGTTGTCTGTGGAGCAACGTGCGAATTGCCTGCAGCTTGCTCTGCATATGGTGAAATGTTGCCCTCAAATCGAGCGCATAATTAGTACGTTTTGCACAGTCTAAATTCAAATTGGGAAAGTCTAGAATAGCTAAGGCATATAAGGATTATATAGAAAAAATAACGAATAACTTAGGGACTTCGAGTAACAGTTTTAAATGATTCACAGTTTTCTTTTTGTCATATTTATGCTTTAAAACTGTTTCTAGTTCTTGTATTTTTCTATTTCTAAAATTTTACTATTATTTTTTTCATATTTATACTTCAAAACACTTCAAAAATTTTACTATTATATCTTTTATTTTTTATTCAGAATCTTTATTTAATAAAGATCTCGTGACATAATCTAAAAATCAACGATTTATAACTCGATGTTCTCGTGCAGTTCTCCTTTTGATATTGCATCTATTATCTTGTCTAGTTTACAGTCTTTAAAACAGTATCTAGCTAGTTCCCTCTTTAAACTAAGAAACAGAAATTCAATTTCAGAATTATTCTCACTTCTCTCTCTCTCTCTCTTGTTCTTTCCCCAATAGAAAATAACTTTTGTAATGCCTTAAATCGTATTTCATTCCTAAGATTCTAAAAGTCTTTAATCTACAATTGCCTTATCTGGCCAGTTTTTTATTTTTGTGAAAAAAGAAATTCATTTCTTTTCTTCTATATCACCTTGTATCTCGCCCCGTGTATCTGCAACTATTTCGTACTTAGTCAAACGATGCGTATCTGAGGCTGCATCGATTGCTGAAGCGCAGCCAAAGCGTCAATTCATTTGTCCGACCAATTTAAGATTCGCAGTGGCAGCTGCTCAAAAATTTGCCACAGTTGTGGCGTGCCGCGTTGGACACGCAGCCAGTCGGGTTTAAGCCAAAAGCTTCCCACCAGCGGCAGAGGCAACTGGCAACTTCCCTCGGGCGGATTGACCTATATCGAGTCGACTATAAAGCGCAGGGTTTGATGGCAGTGTCAACGCCAGAGTGATCAGCTGGGCACCTGCTGCTGCTGAGCTGGCGCTGGGATGGGAGCACTTCCGCCTCCGCCTCCGCCTCCGCCTCCGCCTCGCGTAATCAGCGCATTTTGTAGATACTCGCGGTGCATGCGCAAGTTAAAACATTTTGCGGTTCGTGTCTGGGGCCGCAATTATGTTTCGGTTGTACTCCAGATACTTTGTCTAGCTGCCGCCTGCAGACTGCGCTCCACACTCAGTTCCAGTCTTCGGTCTTCGGTCTTCAGTCTTCAGTCTTCGGTCTGCGCTCTGCGCTCGCTCTGCTAATTACTCTGACTAGTTGCCTGCACATGTAAGCTTAACATTTAATTATTGCGACTTAATGATGGCTTTCTTGCTGTGTGCCAGTGTGCCCGTGTGTGTGTGTGTGTGCGTGTGTGTGTGTATTAATAATTAGAAAATTAGCCGACAATGGGGCGGCGTCTGGGCTGCTATTGACTTTGCTGTTACACTTCGGGCAACGGTGCATTGACCGCAAATGCGACTGCAGCAGCAATCAAATTGGCCAAAAAATTGCCAATTGGCCTTGGCTGATAGGCAATTTGCCTGGCTAAGTGTGAGTGTGTGAGTGAGTACTCATATTCGTTTGCGCATTCGCATTCGCACTAACTCGCAGCGTGGCACGTTGCAAGTTGCAGCTAATTTCACGCTTTAAATTGAGCGGCCAAGCGGCAAAAGCGTCTCGCGTTGCACTGCACTTTCATTTGTGGCATGATCACGCTAGCCAGGGCCACGGGCAGGGGCAGGGGCAGGGGTAGGGGCAAGGCGGGAAGTGTGTTCGGGTTATCGCCAGGTATCGTGCAGCTTCAGGAAGTTCAATTAATAGAACGCTTAGCTCAGCTCGACTTCGACTTCGACTTCGACTTCGTATTCGACCAGCTTCTTGGAACTTGGCCGAGCTAACTGTATTGAACGCTTTATGGCGCGTAGCAGACACGCGAGCGCCCAGCACTTGCCACGCCCCCCAGCCCCCCTCCTCGCTGGGCAATTAAGGCAGCAGCAGCAGCGTAATTGAAACTACCGCAAAGCGCAGCTCGACTCGACTTATGGCTAAGCTGTCTGCATCTATCAGCTACATTTAGGAAGCCCTAGCAAGTGCGCAACGGCTTACGCACCCCTCCCCGGGCCAGTCGCATTTGCTGCAAGTTAGGGTGACCATCCTGGCGACAGCTTAATCTGCATGCCGCAGGCAGCGCGTGAGGCAGCGCGAGCCTTAGCTACATCTGGCTGCAAGTATCTTTCTATCGCTCCACCCTTTTTGGGTTATTGATATAACTTGATATGCCATGAGAGGGTACCCCCCCCCCCACCCGCTCACTCTCTCGCTCTGCACGTCTCAGATTTACAGTATCTCGGCAAATGCCTCTCGCTCGTATCTTCATCAATAACGACACGGCACAGCGCTGCGTCTGAGCTCCAGATAAAGCCGCGATATGCGATATGCGCATATGGGCAGAGTACCGAGTATCCTCCGCCTCCCCCTCCTCCTCCTCCACTGCTGCTCCTCCTTTGGCTTTATTATTTTCTATGCTGGCCAAAAGCCGTAGGTACCCGGCTAAGGCCAGGCCCAGACAGCAGCGCGCAGGCCTGGCTGCCACAAGAGCAAAAGGCAACGGTACGTTTTGTGCAGAAATCGTGACTTGGTACAATATCGTTATTCGTAGATCATATGGTGTAAAAGCCTAAGTGTGTGCTGTATCAGCTTATGTACGCTAGGCAGTACCTCTCTCTCTCTCTGTCTGCCTCGCTCCATCTCTCTCGGTGTCTAGAAAATTTCTAGATGTGCCTCTTAGTTGGCTCTCAGTCTTTGGGCCTGTCTAGCGCGGCGTGTGAGGCCAACGTTTTGGCTTAGTTGGCAGCCGCGGCATGCGCTCTCCCTGCATACCCTACACAAGCACCTTTTTTATGCACAAGTAGCAAGGTCACCCTAAAGCTTTTAGGTGCCTAAAAGCGCTTTGTCGCATTTAATCTGCACTTGCATAAATTTCCAAAGCTTTATCGAGTTTTAGTTTTAATTTGTGCGTTTGTAGCGCATTGCGAGTGCGACTCGAAGCTCGAGATTTGCCTGGTTTTGGTACACACGATCGAAACGCAGTCGCCCGCGCCTCGTATCGTTGCCAGAGTTGCCTACCCCTCTCCCCCCATTCCGGCATACGGCCCTCCGCTTTTATGGCCTGCTCTATGTGCTGCGCTTACATATTTTGTTTGATGATGATTTTACAGCTTAAAACGAATTTTATGAGCATATGCCATTGTTTTGAGTTATTGTGAGAAATTTTGTGTGGCCGCGGCCCGAAGCGAGGCACGGACAATACGTAGAGAGCAGGGGGCATTACCCCTCCCCACCTCCCAGCAGACACAGGATCATGTGTTTTCGGCGACAGCAACTCGCGGGCGAGTGCTTAATGGTTACAACAACTAGAAACAGGGATCTTCAGCTCTTAACAGTAAATTCGAATGGCCATGCAGCGAAACAAAAAAAAAAACAGAATTCAGCAGCCGCCCCAAACGAGCTTGCCCAACGAGGATCGCTCGAATCTTCGTGCCCAAGATACACTTTGTTAATTGAAAGCCATTAAAGGTAATTTTATGGAAGGCGTTAAGCCATGAAACGTGTAACATGACCATTGACATAGGCATCGGCTCGGTCTCCCAAGTCTGCTTCGTCTTCCTCCCCCCCCCCCGACACTTTGCTTTACAAGTGCTAACAATTTTCGGTCGTCTTCCCAGCTCGTCTCGTCTCGTCTCATTCTTATCAGCTCTGCCTTGTTCTGTTCTGTTCTCTTCTGTTCAGTTTTGTTTTAATTCAAGTGCCGTGTGGAACTTGTTTCGCTTGTCGGGCCAAGTATTCGAAGGTGTAACTGACATAGTGTACGCTGCGACGGCCGGAGGAGGTCATAAAGATGTTGGCTGTAGGCCAGGGGGAGGGGGCGAGTGGGGGAGAGAGAGAGAGCGCATACCATGCGCTTAACTAGGCAGTTGAGAGAACTTTCTTTTCGATCTACCGAAAGTCATTCAACTTGATTCGATTCGACTAACTCATACTTATAGCTCTTACTTGTTTCTATATTTATTTATATCCTATATATTTTATAATCTATATTTTCCATTTTCCTGCTCTTTACAGGCTGCAAATCGTTCTTCAAGCGCTCCGTGCGACGCAATCTCACCTACTCGTGCCGCGGCAGCAGAAACTGTCCCATAGATCAGCATCATCGCAATCAATGTCAATATTGCCGCTTGAAAAAGTGCCTGAAAATGGGCATGCGACGCGAAGGTAAGTCTAAAAGATACCCTATTCCCTCCCCTCCCCGCCCCACACATACCCCAACAAGTCTCAGCAAGTTACTCATCGTGTGTTCAAAGAAAATGAATTTCGAAATTTCGCGCAACGGGTGTGGGTCAATTAAAAGTCAAACAGTGAGGCAAATACATAAATAAATTAAAATAGCAAGAGCGCAGGAAAGACAGAGAGAGAGCGAGAGAGCGAGAGAGAGGGAGAAAGCTAAGGCAAATCGGAAGTAGCACACGACATCAACAAGTGAATAGAATTAAATTTGATTTCGCGACGAATTTGGGTTACGTTGGGTCCAATAAATGGGGAAGAGTAAATGTCAGGAATGTCGTATAGAACAAGTGCGGGCGGCAATGCCAAGAAATGTGAATGCAGTCGAATGCTCGAGCGCTCTAAGCCAGATTAAAGTGTGACCAGTCTAGTAAATAACTTAATAAGCTCGCTGAACAAACCGAATACCCCTTAAAAACGATCATAAACGACTTGCAAGTTCCATTGTCGCAATCGAACTTATTGCCCGCTTCATTGGACTCGTTTACTCGACTCATTTTACAATAATTTCTTACTCAATTTGGCGCCAGCTACAGGGTATACACATTCATACAGACAAACAGCATACTGACCTCAAAGATCAAATGCAAACTTGAATAATTAAAAAAAATAGGAGAAACACAATAACACACTCGACTCGAGACTCGACACGCCAGTTCGAATACTTGAGTATGTTATAACATATAGTATCATACTCGGCTCGCGTTGGGGAATTAGCTCGATATTGTAATTCATATGTCGACACTTTGTTTTGTGGCGCGCACAGAAATGACGTTTAAAAAGTCAATTTGATTAGAATCCACACTGACAGAATCGATTGGGTTCGTTTGCAGGCACTGTAACGATGGCATTGTCGAGTTAGGTTCGGTTAAGTTGAGTTGTCTCGTTGTCTGCAAATATTTGGCATAGTTGGGCCAAATGTTTTGTCCACAACGTCGACGACGACAAATTGACAGCCGGATTCAGCGAGGCGATCAATGACTCTGACGGACGGACGCACGGACGGACAGCTCGAGTGGTTTGTTGCGGTTGTCGGCATTAACAATTAACGTCAGCTCGTCTGAGAGCTGTTATTATCTGCACTAATATTGACAGGTTTTTCGCAAAATGCTAATAACCCACACATATGTCGAGCTGCAGTCGCTGCAGTTGTTGCCGCGATTTGGGTTAAGAACAAGTACGTGCAATTAAAATGCAGTAGATACTCACGCGTGTGTGTGTGTAAGCTACACACAGATTGCAATTAAATGTATCTAAACATTGATTTAACCCGGTCTTGCGCAATTTGCCTGACCCAAGCGTGGAGTCTTTCTTTTGTTTTTCTTGTGTGTGTGACGAGGTCTTCCTCTACCTGTTCAGATTACCTGTACGTTGTGTTCTTAAAGAGTTCAACACACATTTCCGAAATGACAAACAACTTCTGCGTAAAAAACTAGTTCGCACTTTAGACTACAAGTTCAAGTTTAAAGTCGTTTTCTAGGCAATATCAACGCTGTGAAATCGTGAGAAAATGCCACTTTTTTGCCGGACCCTTTTCCGTTTTGATGATAGGATTTCATTTCGGGGCGCTACTTAGCACAAAAGCGGCACAAAGGTTGCGCCACCCGAAGACCCGAAGACCCGAAGGCCCGAAGCTTGCAGCGCGGTCAAGAAATGCGTTGGCAAAAGTGTGTGGAAAAACCAGAAAATATTCGAAAGAATCTCATCAAATCAACGCACGGGGTCGCTCTAATTAAACAGGCCAAGTGTCAATGGGATCGGTATGGTGCGGAAAGTGCCGTCGCGGGGTGGCTCGGCGAACTGGACAATGGTCTGCGGGTCTACGGGTCTACGGGTACCGGTTTAGGGGTTGCAGAGGATACGTGATGGTTTTGCATGTCCATAAAGTGCTGCTTTGAAATTCCTAAACTGCGCGCAGTGTAGACTCGAAATAGTTTCAGAAGGCAGCGGCAAAGGGTAGCAGTTTTTGTAGAAATGCGCGGAATTTGGTTTGTAAAGTTGCTCAGATGAAATTGAAATATCTACGCTATGAAAGCATTTAAAGATAATTTTGAGATAATGAGTAGTGTTGTGCGCAAGAAGGTCCTACAACTGTACACAATCGCCGCGCGTATTCCAAGCATGACCTTTGCTTAACCCCATATACAATGGAAATTGCAGAAAAGTGAAAGGCTGCGGGGAGGTGTCGATGACAGGCAAATCAACGAGTCGATTAACGAAAGCTCTTCGGGCCATTCAGGCCACAATTAGCCGGCGGCCACTCGAGCACGCGCTTGAGAGCGATGAGCGCAACTCGATAGACGCCGCACTACACACACATATCGATTACAAAAGCGAAAGACAAAAAAGCGCAGTCAGGACTTGAGCACGTGCTCGAGAGGAGGCTGCAGCAGGATGCATTCATTCATTCATTAAGTAATCAGCGTATGTTGCGTTATTCTCTGCTTCGTCTTTATCTGCTTCTTGTTCTTCGGCCATGCTATGCTGCGTTGTTTTTGTTGTGGTTTGGCGTTATCGGAAAAGTCGATCGAGGTATTTGGTAGCTTGTGGTCAGTCTGGCAACTTTTAGCTGCGGTCAGCGAATATTTTCCCAGGCGCATAAATAAGCCCATGCTCAAGAATCGGACAAGCAGGAGAGAGCGAAAGGGAGAGAGAGCGAGCGAGAGAGAGAGAGGAACCGGTCTGCTGTGGCATCTTCTGCCTGCTGTAGATCAACTGAAATGGATGTAGAGGATCAACCTCGGAACTGGACACTGGGCACAATTACGCAAATGTATTGTGTAAATAACTGTGTCGCCGTCGCCGGACCGTGGTCAAGTTCGGGTTCGGGTACGGGTTCAGGTTCCGGTTTTGCGCAACCACCCCATATGCAACTTAATTGCTCCGCTAAAGCAATAAACAAACACTTTTCCTTCGCTTCGCTATGCCGAACTCTCTTCGGGGATCTCTTCGGCGATCTTGAGCGTTGAGCTCATTGTGCGATTGACCAAAATGCTTTCGCTTTCCGCTCGACAAAAGACGTTACTTTTGTCGGTCCAGCTGGCATGGTGTGCGCGTGTGTGTCTGTCTGTGTGTCTGTGTGTGTGTGCCTGCCCAAGACAATGGCCTGGGCCAACACTTGGCATGATCAATAATCGTGTTTAGTTTTATTTACTTTTCTGTCTCTCAAAACGATTTTTTTTTGGTTGGTCCGCCCAAGGCGGCATAAATATTGCGATTTTGTGTTCCGATTGTGTCGGAGCTGAAATGCGAGTGGGGTTTCGGGTGTGGTGAATGACTGTGCCTAGGTGTGTACCCCAAAACTGGAAGGTGTAAAAACCTTTGCTAACCCACTTCGATCGGGTCGCTCGCTCGCTCGCCCATTGTACGCGAAAACTGTAATGCGTTTAGAGGGAGAGACAGAGAGAGAGAGAGAGAGAGAGAGACCCTGGCCAAGCCTTCGCCAGCGATGCAGGTGTAAGATCGCAACATATCAAACCGCAAATGCATTGTGGGTCAAAGATCAACGTCAGCGTTGGGTTTCCACTGAGTCGAGAGAGAGAAAGAGAGGGAGAGAGAGAGAGAGAGACAGCCTGTTTCTTGGCCTTATGAAGGAGATCTCTTATAGTCTTCTATTCTCTGTGTTTTTGAGTCGCTCTTAGTCTCGCTCTGTCTATCTTTATTTAACTAGATTCATATTGTTTTTCTCTCTAACTCTTTCACTCTCTCTCTTACTCGATTTGTGTTTCTCTCAGTCTCTCTTTTTTTCACTCTCTATCTCTCTTTATATCCCTATATTTCTTTACATTTCTTTATACTTGCGTATTCCTTACTCATGTCGTCTTTGAGCATGATCAATGTAAGCTCTTGTACTCTCGCTCAGTCTCTCAGTCTTTTCATCACTCTTTTTCTCTCTCTCTCTCTCTCATCTATCTCTCTGCCTATCTATCACTTCATGCCTCTATCTATCTCTCTGTCTTTTCATATATTTGTCGCTTTCATTTACTATTTATTTATAATTACATTTTCTCAGTTCTTCTAAATTCAATCTCAGAATCTCAGAGCAAGCTAAGTTCTCCGGTCTGTCTCTTACGCTCTTACACCACCTCACCCACTCTACTTCTGTCTCTGTGCGTCTCTCTCTCTCTCTATCTCTCTCTCTCTGCCTCTCTCTCTGCATTTGACATAGCTTTTAGCGCATGAACCTAAACTCTTTATAAATGAAAGCTCAAGCTGCACTCAACACACGCAACACAATCCAGCAGCCCGCCTCAACCGCTCTCGCTCTCTTCCTGCCTCCCTCTGTCTTTCTCTCTCTCTCCCTCTCTCGTTCTATCGCACACACGTGCTTGTATCTTGAAGATGCGCTGAAAGTATTTAGTCGCATTTGCATATCTAAGCAGTTGCGGCAACAGAACGCAGTAAGGAAACGAAAGAGGGAACAGACAAGGGTTGTCGCGTAGGGGGGTAGAGCGGGCCGCAAAGGGTTCGCAGGGTTGTTGCGCAGCCAGGAAAAGTATTAAATGACGTTGTCC
Source organism: Zaprionus inermis (assembly GCA_018151445.1). NCBI lineage: Eukaryota > Metazoa > Arthropoda > Insecta > Diptera > Drosophilidae > Zaprionus > Zaprionus inermis. The sequence goes on along the minus strand of JAECXD010000673.1, from coordinate 2,104,717 downwards.
GGTAGACAAAAGGCGGCTTTGCGCACATGCGAGGCAAGCAGCCCAAGCTGCCCGGGCTGCGGCTCGGAGATTGAGGCGCCCGATACGCATTGTGCGTTGTGGCAGCTTTGCCAACAGTTGAATGGGGCAACATTGTGCGGCGTGTGATGTCGCGGTCAAAATAAGCGCACAATGAAGGCACAGAGATTGAATTACCCGCGTCTCGAACCCCGTCTCTCCGATCCCGATCCCGATCCCGATCCCGATCCCAAGCAAAACAACAAACTAACTAACCCTCTCTCTCTTTCTCTGTATCTTTGCAGCTGTTCAACGTGGCCGCGTGCCGCCCACACAGCCCGGCCTGGCCGGCATGCACGGCCAGTATCAGCTGGCCAACGGCGATCCCATGGGCGTGGCCGGCTTCAACGGTCACTCGTACCTCAGTTCCTACATCTCGCTGCTGCTGCGCGCGGAGCCGTATCCGACCTCGCGTTACGGCCAGTGCCTGCAGCCCAACAACATCATGGGCATCGACAATATCTGCGAGCTGGCGGCGCGTCTGCTCTTCTCGGCCGTCGAGTGGGCCAAGAACATACCCTTCTTTCCCGAACTGCAAGTGACGGATCAGGTGGCGCTGCTGCGTCTGGTCTGGTCGGAGCTGTTCGTACTGAATGCCAGCCAATGCTCGATGCCGCTGCATGTGGCGCCACTGCTGGCCGCCGCCGGTCTGCACGCCTCGCCGATGGCGGCGGACCGCGTGGTCGCCTTCATGGATCACATACGCATCTTCCAGGAGCAGGTGGAGAAGCTGAAGGCGCTGCATGTCGATTCGGCCGAGTACTCCTGCCTCAAGGCAATCGTGCTCTTCACCACCGGTAAGTTGCTGGACATTCTCTACAAGGATGTGCCCGCACTGCTAACCAAAGTTTCAGCGCTGCTCGCGGGCAAGCGGACGGCGTCCGGGGAGCTGCTGCCGGCGGTGGCGGAGTGCAGCAATGACGAAGTGCTGGCTGTGGTGCGCGAGCATCTCGACGATCTGAATCGCGTCGAGTTCGAAACGAAGCTGCAGCAGGCGCCGCTGCACTTGGCCACGTTCATCAAGAGTGTGGCCAGTGTGGAGGCTGCAGTGCAGCAGGCCGAACAGGCCGAGCAGAAGCAGTCGCAGGCAGCGCCAAGCGTTGTTGCTGCTGTGCCCACTGCGCCGGCTGCAACTGCGCCCGTTGTGCCCTCCGCCAGCAGCGCATTCAGCAGCTGCGTCAAGTCGGCAGCAGCAGCAGCCGCGCCCGAAGTGGATCGGCTGACCGCGCTCTATGCCAGCTCGCAGGCAAATGCCGAGAGCGCAGCCGGCAGCAGCAGCAGTAGCGGCAGCAGCCACAACAACAGCAGCGGCCTGGGCGCCTCCCTGCCCACGCAGTCGCACAGCGCATCCTACTCCCTGAACTCGACTGCCAACGCTTCGGCCGCACCGCTGGCCAGCGCTGCCACTGCAACCACAGTCGCCAGCGCGCTTAGCACGGCCACCAGCACGCTGAGCGGAGCATATCAGACGCCGGGCCAGCAACAGCAGCAGCAGCAACAGCAGCAGCAGCAGGCGGCTGCAGCGGCTGCCATGTTCTATCAGACGCCGCCACGCAGCGCCTTCGGCTCGGCCTTTGATATGTTCCATCACAGCACGCCCTTCGGTGTCAGCCATGCGGCGGCAGCGGCTGCAGCAGCAGCGCATTCGAGTGCCAGCGGTGCCGGCTTCGGCAGTCCCAGCTACAGATACTCTCCCTACAGTCTCGCGGGCAGCAGGTGGCAGTTGTAGAGTTGTAGAGCCCCTGCCCACCGGCCCCCGCCCACACCCTGACCCACTTTCGTAACCGTATATGTATTATAGGACATGCCCCATGTCCGTTGAACTGTTGCCCAGTACTTATGTATCTATCTATCTATCTTATGTATAGTAACTATCTTTAGTGCCTACCTATCTTATGCTTATGTATCTATTGCCTTAAACTAAGTCTAATTTATTCTAGCGTTAGTCTAGCTTAATTCTAGAAGTAGAGGTTCGCGAATATGAGAAAGAACAGAAAGACGATGAAGAAGGAGAAGATGAAGAAGACGAAGAAAGACCTAAGAATATACGCTGCAGTTGCTGTTAAACAAATTAATCCTGGCTTGTGTTTTTACTTATTTAAACTTGTTACTAATTGGTTTGAAATGCTTGTTGACTAGTTCTAAGCCTTGTTATTATTTTTGTTTTTGTTGTCACTAACAATCTTTAAAGTTTGCTTAGTTTTTCGTTATATATTAATCCCCTGCTAATCCCTAATTTCAGTCTATTTAACCTGCATAATTTCTTTTGTTTTATTTTCGAAACTGCTTTGGAATATGTTAAATATATTTTTAAGCAGCGCGTATGAGTATAAACAACAGAAATTATATAATTTCGAAACTAATTGCTTATTTTATTTTGTTTTATATTTTTTTTTTTGCATTTTTAAAATAATTTTACTTTCTTTTGCTTTGATAATTTCATACGTTTATGCCTATATTTTTGAGTTTATTTCTGAAATTGTAATGATTTCCTTAAAAATATATGCATACCTTATTTATATATTCCTTTTCAGCATTAACAAATTGCCAAGGGATCTTGATATGATGAAATACTTTTGGTATACCAGAAGTAAACTCTGATCGCGCTCTCAATGGCAATGGCGAAACTGTTTACGACTTGGATATTGATCGTATCTTATGTAATATCCAATTCCTAAACAGTTTCGAAAAGCAGAAAATTGCAAAAACAGCATGGCTGTTTGCCTGTTTTTTAAGCTGTTTTCGCAATTTTCGCATTTGCATTTTGTTTACTTTATTCTAATTTGACTAATTTTGCATTTTTTTAATTTTCAAAAAGAGAAAAATACTACAAACAAACAGCTCGAAACACTTTGGCACACTTCATACTGGACTTTGGGATCAATCTGCACTCACCTAACACACACTCTCTCACACACACTCACACACACACACACTCATATAGCTCGTAAGCAAATGCAGTACAAATACTAATCTGGCACATGGCGTACAGTTAAGGTTTATACTTATATAGCACATACACATATACACTATTCATACAGATATAGATATGATATATATATTTACATTTTATTTTGCATTCCTCTATTGTTTACTGTTATGTTAGCACTTCGTTTGTTTTAAATAAATCGAGGATATTTGTATGCAAATAGTTTTTACTTCTGATAAGATTAAGATTAGCATTAAGATTGTGCCCGAAAACGCGCAGCCTGCTGCCCATGGTGCCTGCACAGTGGTCAGTCGGCTGCCATGTCAAGCAGCTGTCCCCGATCAGCGTTGCAATACACCCCCCCCCTCCCGCGGCCAGCTCATGCCTTTTGCCGCGCGCAGTTGGCGACGTTTATTGACGTCGCGATACCACATTATGAACATTAATACAACACTCGTTTATGTCGCTTACTTACAAGTCTCGAAGTCTCCGGCAAAGCCGACCCGTCTCCCTCCCCCTCCCTCTAACCAGCTGCTGCAGTCCGGCTAACCCGGTCGAGCAATGAAAATAATTTTCCAATTTCCAAAGCGCTGTGTGTGTCAGCTCGGGCTCGGCTCTCGGCCTGAGCTTGGGCTTGGGTTGCATTGTGAGGGGGCGTCGCAAGTTCGTGCACCCCCCCACCCCCCACACCATCAGCCACGAAGAGATGGAGAGCGCGAGGGAGACGGTGCAACTTCAACTGCAGCCTCGACTGCTGCGCAGCAATTGCATTTGAATTGGCTGCATGAGTCCATAAACTGCAGCCGATCAATCGCTGCATCGCTCCACACTGTTTGCCTGCCTCCCCAGCTTCCCCTCCCAGTTGCCGCACCCGTTGCCTTTGCCTGCACCTCCCCCTCGGCGCCCCCTGCACCGCAGCTGATTGTGCTAGACACGATCGCGGTAGTAAAATACCAGGTATAGACTTAGTAGATCTTCGACTGCGGCACGTTGACGACATGTCTGCGTCTGCGACGTTGCATCTTCCAATCTGCTTGTGGCCTGCGACTCGGCACGGTACCCCGGACATACCCCCACCCCCCCGCCCCCTGCTACACCCTCCTCCACTCGTCTTCACTCGCTGATTGCTGTCGTTTGTTGCAGTTGTTAAGAGTTGTAGCTTTCATGTCTTGGCCACACTTTTTGACCAACATTTTGTGCTGTTGGTTTTTCAACTTTAGCCACGGCTACGTCTCTGCCTCCGACTACGGATGCATCGCAGCGAGCGCTTCATTCTGTTTGCATTGCCGCCTCTTGCTGCCTTTGCCCAAATCGCCGCTCATTGATCCCCTGCGCTACTTTCCGCAAAATTGCAGCAGACGTGCCTGCTGCCTTGTAATTAACAGTTTGCAACCAGCCCGAAACCAACCCGAGACTCTCTTTGATTAGAATCATTTTGGGCGCGTTTCGTTTCGTCTTATTTCGATGCGCTGCTTATGATCTCAGTTAGGTTTCCTTTCAATCCACGATCAGTTTGGGTCGCGGACACAACTTGAGATTGAAATTAAAGTTTATTTTCAGTACGAGATGGCATCAATGTGACAGTTGTAGCCACAAGTTGTACAGATTGATCGTGCTTTATAAAAGATATATATCCTAGGCAAAATGGCAAAATAAAAATTGTATTATTTATTTAATTAATTTGTGCACAAAAATACGAGTTATATATTGTCAAATTCGACTTTATTTCTTAAGACAATGATGATATTTTATTATATTCCCAAACTGTCTTTTAAATACTCTACTATTTGCAAAAAAAAATAACTAAAACGTTCTTTTATAGATCGTTTGTAGATTACTTCAAGCATTTTTTACAAAAATATTATAATACAGTTCAGAGATACTTTAGTCTCTTTTTCGAAATGCATATCTCAAAAAGGAAAATTGAGAAATATATTGAGAATAAATTCCCTATTTTTGACTTTTTTTAGAGAACCTGCCTAAAAGTTCGCCTCTCCCGCTCTCTTCAGCTTGCGAAAATAAAAATAAATTCCAAGTCGACCTCACATGACCCGTCAGGTTGCGGGAAAATGCATTGCCCTAATGCTTATTAAAAGTAAATAAAGTTATAACTGTTTGCCCGAGCAACACGAAGTCCGATCGAGTCGAGTCCATAAAAGTGGAACGATAAAATAAAATATAATGCAGCAATTCATAATTTTCGTTAAACAGCTTAACCTTTCCTATGGACCGAGTCTCTCTCTCTCTCTCTTATATCTCCCTCTCGCTCTGTGTGTGCCACGTTCTTGTGTGACCAAGAAATCTGCTCCTTTTTCGATATGCATTGAGTAGTTGCTGTTGTTGTTGTGGTTCTCTGTTGTTGTTTGTTGGAAGCACAATTCGGTTACGTAGTTACATCAACTACTTTACGGTCATTATGCATTTAAAACACGCGGTCACGATCTCTGCGCTGAGTTAGTAACTGCGCCAAAGGAGGCTGAGCTTCCAAAATCGAAGCCAGGCACAAACAGTTAAAAAAAAAAAAAAAAATCCAAAGCCAAAGCCAAACCGAAACCAAAACTAAAACCAAAAAAAACCTCAATCCAAGCCCAAGCAAAATCAAAGCCATGCTGCGAGCCGACCAAAGAAAGCTGCATTTCTTTTGGCCAAAACTGCAAACTGGAATCTCTTTCTCTCTTTCACTTCGTCGTTTGCGACGTTGTCGACGTTGTCTTCTGCATTTCAATGAAAATACAATATATATAGAGTTTTTTTTCCTCATTTTTTTGTTTCTTTTTTTTTCATGGCATATTGATTCGAATTGTGGCACAGTTTTGCTCGTTTTTTGTTGTGTTGTTGCCTACCGTCCTACCGACTCGACGTTTCTTTCTTTGCGTTGTATGTGTGTTTTTATGGCATTCATCTTGGGCTTGTGGTCAACGAGGATCATCAGAGCTAATGGCAAAGTCAATTGACAATTATGACCATGGTCAATGAAGTGATTCGCTCGGCTTTTCATCTCAACGGGCCATGGCTAATTTGTTGCTTTCCTGCTTCACGACTATTGCCAACTTCTTCTTGCTCGCTTTGTTGTTGTTGATGTTGTTGTTATTGCTTTGCCTGTGCTGGCTTGTTTATGAAATGAAATGGTTAATAATTGCTAATTGAATTTCTGCTGCCTCTGGCGACAAATCATTTATCTTGATTTACGCGCATTGTGTGGGGGCGCAGACGGCCAACGAAACTGCCTCTTTGTCTTTGCCTTATTTCGTTGGCCATCTGAACTTGGCCAATCGTAAAGTTTCAAAGCAATTGTGTAGCTTCGTTGGCAAATTTCTATAAGCAACAATTACTTATCATTTATTTTTGGGTATAAAATTGGGAAACTGCAAACTATTTGCGTACTCCAATAGAAAATAATTACCTTAAGTTAAGCATAAGTATCTCAAACCATTTAAGTTATATGCCTGATTAAGTTTACCACTTAGGCCTTAATAACAGTCTAGTCTTAGTCTTAGTCTCACTTAATGCAAATATAGCAAAACATTCTACTGCAGTTCCATATTTTATTTTTTTATGCTCGATTAAATCGTCGAGCTGCATCGTTAAACCGTAATCCTTCGATTATCGAGCTCCTTCGCTGGCCCAGTTCGCTTTTACTTTGTAACTGAATCTATTGGCGATGACAATCGTGGCATGCCACATGCCACAGTTCGCATAATGAAATTCAAAGAGCTTCGAACTAAAGACTGAAATACGAGACATTTAAGCGACACATTACGTCCCATTTGCCGGCCGAGGTTGTCGTTGCCAAGTTGCAATCAAATGTGAATTCACACAGCAATCGGATACGCTGCCTTTGGCAACATTTAAACATAAAACGAAACATGTTGATAAATGCAGCGGTGCAGCGAAACGGACTATTAGATATCCTGCGCGGGGAAAACGGTTGAACAACGTTTAATAAAGGGAACTAGGAGAATGAAAGTTACAGAATTTAATCAAATAGTTATTAACTACGTATAAAACAATCTTCATGACAAATTTGGTATGCTAAGCTTCTGTTATAGTTGAGTTTTAGGTGTTCATACATACAAGACAAACAGAATTACATATATTATATATTAAGTTACAGTATTTATATATATACTTGCTAGCTACATATAGTAAGATCTTCATGCCAAAGTTATCGCCCCTAGCTGTTGTAATAGCTGAACTTAGCGTGTTCATACACACAAAAGCTAAAAAGTTATACAGCTTGATAGATGTCGACAAAGACAAACAAGGCCTCAATTACTCGGCCATTGATGCAGATCATCGGAATACATATTCTTGCATAATCTGCACCCCACTATACCCGCTTCGCGCAGGCAACATTTGCTTGCAGGGTATACAGAAACTGAAATTGAGCAGCAAATGGCCTAAGACCAGCTGCAGACGATATTAATGCCACTTGGTTTTTTATCTGTGCGAGTTTGCAGATACTTCGATGCCGCAGTGCAACGTGCAACGTGCCACGGGGCTCGCGTATCGCGCAATGCGTTGACTAATTAAACAAACGAAACTCATCGCATCGCCCGTCCCCTGGAAACGCTATGCAAATTTGCAAGTGCTGATGTCTAATTTGAATTTCAAACAGGCGAGCCGAGCAAATACTGCACATTTACGCGACTGAGTGTACCTGTTCGGCCCGAAGATGCCACTCGATGCAGTTGGCAGTAATAATATGTGTGTGTTGTTTTTGGGTTTTTCTTTTTCTCTACTAAAAAATTGATAAGCAAACTTTGTGTCGCTGGCAATTAACACTTGACTTGGCAACGACGACGGCACACGCTGCGTATGCGCAATGCCCGCAAATCGGCAGCAAACGAGCGGCAGCAACGCTTCGTTTTATGGCCCCATATTGTTGTGTTTTGTGTCTGTTTTGTATTTTTCGTATTTCGTATTGTTCGCAGTCGACGAGCTGAGGGCGTTGCCGCTTAGTTTAATTTTCGAAAATTTAATTAAACGGCCGCTTGTTGGCCCGTCTCAAGTCCGGGCTTCAATTGGGCATAAATCATGCGCGTGACGCAATCGCCAGCCATATTCCGTCATGTGCCATTTAGAGCTGTGTGTGGGCGTGGTCGCAATTTATGTTGAGTTTCGGACATTGGAACAGCATGCGCCGCCGCACGACACAGAATAGATACATGTGTGTGTGTGTGTCCACTCAGATTAGGCAGCGCGTAAACAAATCTGACGAGTGTATCTCGACGCCAGGTGAACTGCAACTCCACGGGTTGCATTTGCATTGCCCCAATCGATCATTTTACCCATTGGCCTATGCTCATTCTGCCTCGTTTCTCTCTTACAGACGCCTGCGGCCTCTCGGACGTGACGCACATTGAATCCCTGCAAGAGAAATCGCAGTGCGCCCTCGAGGAATACTGCCGGACACAGTACCCCAACCAGCCCACGAGATTCGGCAAGCTGCTGCTCAGATTGCCATCCTTGCGAACAGTCTCCTCACAAGTAAGTTACATCTCGCGCTGAGACAGTGCCTAATAGAAATACGAGTCTCTATATAGATATTAATATGATATATATTCGCGCAATATTAAAGATAAATTCAAGTAGTTCAAGCTTTTTGGATAACGCAATTTATTTATTAGGCCTGCCCATATATTTAACCATCTCAATGTGCATTTTTCCAGCTATTCAAATTGACTTTTAAAGCAAACTAAATTCTAGAAAATATAAATAGTAAAAATTCTTCTAGTCTTGCTTTTTATTTGTCTCTAAAATTTCTTTAAATTTCAACAGCGTAGAACCACTGTAAAATGTTTTAATCACGATTAAACACAAATAATTTTAGAATCAAGGCTATATTCAACCCAAATTTCAACAGAAAATTACATATGTTAAGCATACAATCTAGTTTTGTTTTAATATCTAATGTGTCTATAAATTGCTTTTGTTTTATGCTAATCCCATGCAATTTCTTTTCTCTCTTTCGCTCTCTCTCTCTCTCTCGCTCATCTCTCAGGTCATTGAGCAACTGTTTTTTGTGCGTCTAGTCGGCAAAACGCCCATCGAAACGCTGATACGCGACATGTTGCTGAGCGGCAACAGTTTCTCTTGGCCCTATCTGCCTTCGATGTGACACACAATGTGGCGCCAATTGACAACAACTTGATCATCAGCCGCAGCTGTGGCGGCCGCTGTGGCAGCCAATCATAGCAACACTACGCTCAACATCAACTCCTGCAACAACAACAACAACAACAGTAGCACAGGCAACAGCAGCAGCAGCAACAACAACAGCAGCATCGATGGCGGCGGCGGTGGGGGCGATGGGGGCGGGGGCATGCATTTTACCGGCAATCACAGTCATGAGCATGGCAATGTTGCTGCCATGCATGCTGCAGCAGCATATGTCGGCAACAACTGCAGCAACATCAACAGCATTTGCAATCAGCAGATCAGCAACTACGGCAACAACAGCAGCAACAACAACAGTCAAATGCATGCAACGAGCGGTTTCCTTGGCGCTGCCTGCAACGGCAGCAACAGTTGCATTGCCAGCAGCAGCTGCAGCAGCAGCATCGGCAGCAGCAGCGATTATATTGCAGCCAATGCAACGGCAGCATATGTGACGCCAACAACAATGCCAGCCGCTGTGAACACAACAACAATGCTGTCTAATTACTGCGATGCTGCCACCATGATGATGGCCGCTGCCGCTGTCAATGCAAATCAGTGCCTGCAACAACACCACCAGCGACTGTTGCTGACCAACAGCAGCAGCAGCGGCGGCGGCGGCGGCAGCAGCAGCAGCAACTCCAACTCCAACTCCATCTCTAACGGCGACGAGCAACAACTGGCCCTGGCCACTGCCACGGCGGCGGTCATGGCCTCGTCCTCATCCTCAGCTGGCTCCCTGTCGTCGGCACCGTCGACACCGACAGCAACAGTTGTCGCGACATCGCAGCATCAGCTGCAGCAACAACAACAGCAGCAACAGCGGCAACAGTCGCTGCCATCGCCGCCAAATTTAATCGATATCAGCGAAGTTCCTCTCATTGTGGATGTCAAGTAGTGTAATTATTTATGCGTATGAAAAAACAACACACCCACACACACACACACACACACGCAGACAAAACAAAATGATAAAGAAAGCAAAAAAAAAAAAGAATCAATCTCAAAATTGTAAAAAAAAGAAACGTGTAGCATAATTGTTTTTAAAAGAAATCTCTACTTTAGTTGTTGTATCTTGTACATAAATAAATTTCCACTCTTAATCTCACTCAAGGCCGCTCCCGCAAGCGCCCCCAAGAAGTTTCCGACTTTCTGAGGTTCGATTTGTGGCGAATACCCGAAACGTTAAACGCTTCGAGTTTTGCCTGGGCAAAGTTCTACTTAACTTGAAAGTAAATGAATCTTAAAACTTGTAAATCCCCCTCCACGAAAACAAAAGAAAAATGAAAAGACAATGTAAATGTATGTGTACGTTAGGAAAAGCGAAACCAGAAAAAAAACATGAAAAAAAAAGAAAAACAAAGCATAAACAATTTACGTATTTCTTACACTATTACCACAGTTAAACTATACATACTTATATAGTATATATAGTATATATTTAGGGTACTATTTTCACTCGACTCAACTCCCCAGTGGTTCGCAGAATTATACCAAAAAACTATATAATTTTTACTTTATGTGTGGCAATTATTTTGTGTGTGCTTTAGCAATTTTATTTTACTTTAAGTGAAATGTAAATCGGCAAATACATAGATCAAGATCAAAATTTGTAATTCTCGACAGCTTCAGATCGCGTCTAAAAGACGCGTCGAAATTTACTAAATTCCTATTTTTAATTTATGCTGAAAAAAACATATGCGAAATTTAGCTAATTTAATTTGTTTTTTATAATTTGATCATCATCATTATCATTATCATTATCATAATCATCCGGTCATATGCGATGCGGGCAAACACCAATTCAGTGCAAGTTTTCAGTTCTTAAACGATCTTCTAGGCTAAGCATTATTTTATTTATATGTATAAATAAATGAACGTTTTCTATATTTTATAATAATAATAAAAATTGCGTTTTTCAAAAAGATTTTAAAATATCATTTTCATTTGCATTTACAACAATGGGTTGATTAAAAAATCGAGAAGGGTATTGCTAGAAATTTCCAGGGTATTAGTTCCTTTTATTTATTTCATTTTATGTACAGAAAACACAAATAGCGTTTTTAATCGGAACTTAAATGTATTTTCCATGTTTTTTGCGCATTATTAATTAGAACTAACTATTGATGTATATATAATGAGATTCGATTCAATACGGAATGCATCTGCCGATAGCGTGTAAATACATATATATTGAAGGTGTGAAATTTGTAAATGAATTGATAAGAAATGTCAGCCCGTTTGCTTAATAAACTGAGATCTCGCACAACGTGTTCGGAAATCAATGTACATACAAACATACGTATTAATATTCCCCAGTCACGAGTACTGATAAATGCGCGAATATATATGCTTTCATATATATACATATGAAAGATTCGCATTGGAAAGTTTGTTGCTGTATTTGATTCGTATAGTATAGTTAAGTTTAGATTGGCACAGCTCGATCTTTCGATTGTCATTTCGAAATGTAATAAAATGTCAGTTCAATGAATTCTTTTAATGGAATACACGAAAATAAACACCCTACTGCATATGTATATCAAGTTTATTGCATAATTCCGATACTATGGCATTTTCCATTCAGCATTTTGTTTCCGAAAACTGGAGGCCAGCTGGGCTTTCCAATGATACACACGCCCATGGAGTCGCAACCGCTATACAAATGACCCTCGGCACGGCTGCACATGGCAATTACCCGAAGTGCTCCGAAATTGCCAATAATGAGACATGCAACTCGCGCGCTTAGCCCCTGTAATGGATTGCCATGGATCGATATCAATTGCAGGTCAATTCCCCGACTGCACCGGCACTGGAAATTTCACGCGCCGACAAGATAATCGTCGCACATAATGCCGGGATTCCCTAGTTCGCTTGGGGGCGCGCGAGGGCGGGCGAGATCGTGCAAGGATCGTGCAACGCAGACAGCCTGTTGCCAGTCCAGTCGACAAATTACTTCGGCTCTCGGCTGCTTGCAGCTTGTGTAGCCGAATGACAAATTAGATATCGAAAAGAGCATTTTGATCGACAGGCGATCGCCACCGAATGATCCGAAAACCGAAAGGGAGCACGAGGGAGAAGGAGGATGAACTCGAGTGGGACAGCTTAAATTGCCTTTCGAGCCGTGAGTCCAAATTGCCTCGAAATAAGGAAGGCATTTTGCGGTTGCCCATCGAGCATATCCAAAAGGAGTTGATGAAGGTGTTGATTTGATTACTTTTATGTAAGCGACGACCAGACAGCGAGGCGGCCAATCAGCCAGTTGGTTGGCCAGCCCAGCCAAGGCAGGCAGCCAAGGCAGTCAGATCTTGGCCAGAGTCAGAGCCGCAGTTCAACATATTTCGCAAATCGTGATCGGGCTAATTTTGGATGGATGGATTCCAAGTTGCAGTCGTCGGAGTCGTAGTCGGAGCAATCGGAGTCTTCAATTGTGCCGCCGTGCCAGCTGCTAAGCTGGTTAGCTGGTTAGCCTGTTCCCCGGTTACCCTTTGAACGCGCTGCCCGCGGCCAATATCTAAATGTGAAAAATGATTTGACTTTAATGGTCGCCACCGAGTGATCAACTGATCAATCTGATCAATCCGATGCGATCAAATCCGAGATGATCATCATATATTCGTTGATTATCATCTTGGCGGACTTGGCGAAAACATTGCCAGCTTCATCGCGCTGTAGGTGTTAAAATTTTGTGACCAATTGGCCTGCCTCTCCGTCTCTATCGTCGGCTATTTTGCATCTCTAGGCAAATGATTGATTCGTTCTGCGGTTGGGGAACGTGGGAATTCGGCATGCCCCACGAGCGAGTGCGCGCCGGCGCACTACTTTCCGTACCTGGCAAATTATTATGTTTACGAGCTGTAAATGAGTTATGGCAAATTAGTCGAATTACGTGGTCCAAAATGGGGCATATCAACGGGCCAAATTGCTCACTCGCGTGGTGTGAACTCGCCAGAACGAATACTATAAACATGGCTATAAGATATTCGAAAAAAACCTTACACAAGCATTGTAATAAATATGACAAGGTGCGGGAAGTCGAGACATAGATACACTTAATTATTTCGGATTACATCATAAATTATATTATTAAATTTTAATTTTTTCATATGAGTAAAGTTTTTATCTATGCGGCAAACAAAACTCTTTACTATAGAATTCTCTTTTTGATAAAGTTTTCTGACTTTATTGTAGATATTTCAAAAACTATATGGGCTGATATTTAAAAAAAACAACAAAAAATGCTAGCTAAGTATGATATTAGTTATAAATTATATACATAAAAAAAATAATAGAGCATTTATATATTTTTCTCAAATGAGTAAAGTTTTTGAGAAAAAAATATAAATACTCTTTTTATTTTATTATTATAATTTATGATATAATCAAAAATAATTAAGTGTATCTACCTATACATGCTGCAAACCAAACTCTTTACTATAGAAGTCTGTTTATGATGGAATTTTCTGACTTTATGTTAGATATTTTAAGAACTAGATGGGCTAATATCTATAAATAGCTAGATATTATATATGTTGTATTAGTTAAAAAGTAAAGCTCTTAACTTGTGACTTTGCAGAGCACGAGTCGCCCATGCCAGCAGCACAAATGGCCGCCCTCACTTGCCCAAAACCTTTTCCTGCTCTAATAGCCGCAGGCCACCGCAATTCGATTCGGACCTCAAGCCACAAATGCCGTCCTGACATGTGGACCACTGATTAACATATTATGCGACAAAGTCCGAGCCGTAAACTGGACCCGACAGACGGCAGCACTGTGGCAATTCAACGCCTGTCTCGGGCTGTTTGTCCAGATAATTCACGCCAACGCACATGTGAGGGAGACAGAGAGAGATGGAGAGAGAGAGTGAGTGAGGGAGAGGCAGGCAGAGACTGTGACTCGCTCCAATTCGAGATTTCAGTTGTATAATTGAAAGAGTCGCCTTGCCTCCGGCCTCCGGGGTGTATCTCAAATCTGGCGCGATGCCTATCGATGTCAGCAGCGACTGTAGGTGAGCAACGGTGGCCACAGAATGTCGTCGGGCGAATGGGCCAATTAAGGGTTAAACATTTTGCATATGCGCAGAGACAGAGAAACGTTCTTTGATTTGCATAATTTCGGCTTGATATCTCCACACTCTCTACTCTGCCGGGCACGATACATTAATTTATTGGGCTCAATGCGGATGCCAAATGGCAAAGTTGGACCACGTTGGTGTCCAATTTCATTAGGCACGTCATCGCCTTTTGTCCTGCCTACCTTCCGCCCCTCCCAGCCGGCAATCTTGTTTCCCGTATAGCTGTCACTGCCGAGTGTGTTCCCTTTTTGTCACATTACGAGAATTTACATAAAATGTATTGTAAGCCCATGAAATTGAATACGCCGAGATTCGGACATGTGTTCTCCCTTTTTGCTGCGTAGCTTTTTCCAACGAGTTGTGCCTCACGGACGCATTTCATAATTTAATTAGCAAAGCCAACAAATGCCAAGCCCAGCCCAGTCCAGTCCGCAGCCCAAGTAACCAGTGACCCGCCCCAACTCTTGGCGTGCTCGCCGGGTTCGTGTGCTCAAAATAAATAACTTGCAATGCGGCGAGTCATAAATTAGGCAATAGGAATTTATTTTCCAATTACACATATTTCACACCGCATGCAAAACCACCAAGGAAAAACGGAAAACAGACAGTGAGGAATATAAAAAAAAAGAAGCAAACTCGAGAATAAATTGAATACTATTTTCTATTTCATAATTTATAACGTCAAGCGGGGCGCGGGCAAAACAAGTACAAATTGTCAAAAGCGCTTTGCATCTTGGGCCTGGCCCACCCATGGTGCACAAAGAGCAAGGCATCTGCCATAGTGTGGTGGATTGCCCCTCGCCCTCGGTGGGGCCATTTGCCACGCGCGCGCTCTCTTAACGAGTCGCAAATTCACGTTGCAATTGCCAGTCGCCCGTCCGTCCGTCCGCTCGTCCGTCTGCTTGGTCTCACCTAAGCTCAGACGCTGGGGTCGGGTCGGTCACAGGCCTGGAGATCGCTGGAGTTGGGCAGGGGGGAGGGGGGCAAGTTGTCTGCCCACCCGCCTAGCCGAAGTGGCGGCAACTGCCACCCAACCGGTCGCTTATATTGGCGTATTAACGCGCGAAATAATATTTTATTTTGACCATGCTCAAAGGATTGAAAAATGCCCACTAATATCTTTGGGTCTTTGTGCAGGCTTTGTGGCTGCACTATGCGTGTGCGTGTGTGTGTGTGTGTGTGTGAGTGTATTTCTTGGCTTTATAAGCAGTACCAAAGACAGTAGTCGCAATTTTTCCCAGCTTTGTGTTGTCGTTGAAGCATTTGCAGAAACTTTGTCAACTCATTTGAAGTAGGTAAAATTGCAAGACATTTATTTGCATATTTAATTTTATTTAAAAGGGCAATTTTACTTTTCAGCAGTTTGTTTAAGGCATGTAATCCTTTTATTATTTAGATATTTTCCTCTACTAAATACCACAAAATATTATGTGTCGGGAGTACCGCATCGCCCTGTATTTTCTCGCCTTCAATTGCAGCCAAATAAAGAAGAAATAAAAATATTTATACGCAATCTGTCGCTTACAGTTAAACTACTCTTCCTTCCCAAGCGCTCCATTCCTCGCCGGGCTTAGCATACGCGTATTTCATCCACGCTTCTCTCTGCTCCATTTGTTAACTTGGCTGGCGAAAGAGTTGCACTTTCTGCTGTACGCTACAATTTGCCTGCAGAGGGTATACTAAGGCATATCAGTGCATATACAATATACAAATTTGTCAACTCGATAAGCAACTAAAAAAAACGTAACTTGTCTTTTACTATTTACAATTATTTAAATATTTACAATATGCTGTCCAAATTTCAACAGAATTGCACCACTATAACATTTGTAAATTCTGGAATTAAAAACTATTTCAGAATATTAAAAATGAAATACAGCTTATAGATATATGTCGCGATCTTAAGATTAATTTAAACAGAACATGTTGCTCTACGGTTTAGAAGAACTGCAGTAGAGTTGAATTACTATAGAATATGTAACAAGTTTCCAGGGTATAAGCCATTCGTTATTCGTTCAAGTAACTTGTTGTCTTTGTATTTTGGCCATAAATTGGCATTTAAATTAATACAATTTGAATTATGTGCCCCGCAATGCCTGGGCGCAACGTGCCACAAAATGTGGCGCAACCCCCCACAGCGTTATTTTCAATCAAAAAACGCACATCCGCGAAATTATCATGAACTCAGCACAACAAACGGGCCACGGTGTGTGTCGGAGTGTGCGTGTGTGTGCCCGTGTGTGTGCCTGGGAGATTATCAAATTGATTCCAATTAACACTTGCCACCGCACCAACGCAGTTGCAGTTCGAGGCGCATTCTTATAAATATTTCACGTTTTTACGGTTAAGAGTCGAGCGTGCGCTTGCAGGCAAATCAAGTTTATGGCGGCGAACCCTTTCTGCAGCACAGTACACAAATCCCATCCCAAAGATACACGCGAGTGTGTGTGTGTGTGTGTGTGCAGGCATAAGTCATGCGCACTTTGTCGTAATTCGTAATGCGAATTGACAATCGCTGCCTGCGCCGGCAGCGACTTCTCCAGGCTGCAGTCTCCAGAATCCAGTCGAATCCCTGGCGCAGTACATGATAAATATTCCATAATTTCGCTTGGCATTCAATTTCGATTTGTGTGACACATAAATTACGAATTAACGCTTTGAGCCCAACGCCAGTTGGGGCAGCTGTAGAGGCGGCGGCGCAGTGGGTCACCACGCACAGTGGGCAGCCGGCAACAAGAAGGTTTTGTGTGGCCGGATCGACGGATATGAATAGTTTGGACATTTTATTTCACTTTGATTTCAGTTTTAACTGAAATTCGTAAACAAAAAAATAAGCTATATTTTGTGGCTGCAAATCTATGCGACAGACAGCAGTACAATATTTACTGCAGAATAGCAAAGATTTGTTGCACAGGTCTGTATGAACGCAAAGATTTCATAACTATAACAAAAGATATAGTCACAAAATTTTATAATACTCTTTAGGTATATCAAACGCAGCTCAAGCTGCTATCAAATGTTGCTTGCCACGCGCAACGCCTGAGAAAATCATTTGTATATGCTTGAAAGTGATCTTTTACAATATAACTAATATCACATGGGGTCTTAGTTGGGGTAATAGGGTGAACTAACCAAATTCAACATCATTTCTTAGATCCGATTTGAACTCGGGGCATCTGCAAGCACGCCTCTTACTCTTATCTCCTCGGCAAATCCGTAAACCTAATTAACTTGAGAATTTATCAACTTCATTGTGAACCTAACAGAAATTCATTAGCCAGAGAAGTTTGGAGTCGAGAGTGCGCTGTGAAGTGGCAAACAAAATCATATCCTTAGAAAAGGATTTCCTGCCACAAAAACAAACAGAACCGAAGATGGAGGCACGGGAAAAATGAAAGATACGCACAAAAGATGATTAATAAGCTCGAAGAGAGACTCGAAGGACTCGAGGCCAAACTCAGCCAACCCCCGCATAAAGCGAAAAGTACGCGGAAAATCTGCACTTTTCCTTTTTCGAAATTGTCGCAAGACAAATGTCCTTGCTGCGTGGTCTGTTTTACAGTTAATTTAAGTTGACAGTGCCAAGCGGATGCACCCCCCCCCCCATCCCACCCACTCACCTCTGCGAGGGGCAAAAATGCTGATTTTGTTGCTGTTTCCAGCTGATAAAATTATTAACTTGTCTTTGTCTTTGCCCCACCCGCACTGCCCGCAACGTTTTCGGTCGCGTTTTGCCGCATTTTTCGTATTTAAATGCAAATTTTTGGTTAATTTTGTTGTTTCAGTTTTTAATCAGAGACCACACAGGGTGTCGCTGCTAGCTGTTGCCCACCCGGAGACATCCTGTCTAGCGGTTGCACTTGGCTGATGATGAATAACCTCCGCGCGGCGTATGTTTCATCCCCATGCCAGGCTCAGCTCGCCATGCCTCCCCTTCCCACACTTTTGATACCTTAGCTAGGCAACTTTTTAATTTCCAGTTCCAGCGGAAATTTGCTAATTAAGCAGCCTAATTGACGGTTGGAAAAAAGCAAAAACAATTACTTAAACAATTATTAGTGTGGTGTATATTTTTGTAAAACTGTATGAATAATTTAAATAATTTGAAAAATCTTAATATTCCCTTCTTATGGCCTTTTTATAGCGAGTATAAGCTTAGTAATGCATTGTCAGCTGATTTCAATTGCGCTACAGGCACATGTAATAGATATGTGAGTGTGTGTGTGTGTGAGGGTGTGTTTTTGTGTGTGTGTGTACTTATCTGACATCGAGTCAGGCACTTGAAAAACGCGACTTTGTATGAACCTAGTCTCACATAAAAGACATAAACAATTAAACTCATTTGACGATTAATTACGCGCCGCTGCTAAATCGCGTGCCGATGCTGCCGGCGACGTCAGTTCAGCAAAATGTGTGCTATCAAAACAACCAGCAGCAGCAGCAGCGGCAGCAACAACAGCAGCAGCAACAACAACAGCAACTCGAGTACAAATTCATTTGCTGCTAAAGACAGAAAGAGGCGATCGGAACTCGCATGTCGTGTCATAATCTTGATGAATGCATAATTGCATGCCCGACATGCGGCAACAACCGTCGCACCCGCCCCGCCCCCCGACACCCTGCACCCGCCGCCCACTGCACACGGGCAATCAACGGGCCCTACTCCCGCACCAGGCATGTCTGCAGTCTGCGGTTACGTGAGCTCCAGCCCCTCCCAATGCCACCCAACCAGCATATATCCACAAACCTTTCATCTAGGGTTTCCTTGAGCTCTTTTAGTTCTTGCGGTCTATTATCAAAATATTTTCAAACACACAGCGCATGCAATTAACGGCAAATGCATCAATTAATTACAACTACTTACAATATCACCCCAAAGCACCCCGAGCACAGACCTAACCCATCATCGTGCACCATCATCATCCTCATCAACATCATCAATGGCTGACCCAAATTATTCAATTCGTTTTTATTTATTTTTAATTTTTTGATTTGTTGCAATATTTCTATGTGCCGGACAGTGAGTGCGAGCAGTACGCGATCGTACCCGCCGCGCTACTCTGGCCTACTCCGGTGCCCAAAGATCGAGTTCAGACAAGCCAAAAAGGGGTCTACGGTCTTACGATGTTTGTGTAACTATTTATTCTAATTTGACCCGCTTATTGCGCCGCAAGAACAACATTCCCATCTTCGGGGTTGGGTTGGGGTCGCCTCTATACACACACACACATACGCACACACACGCACACGCAGTTATGAGGGGCCGCCACCCCGTTTACCCCGTTTTTAATTGCCTACGCAATGTCGCTCCATGCCTAAATGATGAATCACTTTTTCATTAAAATTTGACTTTGAGTGTGACCCTCATGTCGACGAGTTGTCCACATCTATTGCACGTCTTTCGGAGGGGCTATATCTACTGAATGCCGGCGATTCATTGATGGGTAGTACAGAAATGCGAGAAGGCATCCAATGAATGTGTGATACAGATAGAATTGGTAGAATTACTTAGAAAACTTTTTCTCATAATTTGTGGCACTTTGCCTTTTAATTTATAATATTAACATTCAATCTTTTGTAGAGCCAGTTTAAAAAGGAATAACAGTTATTTTCAGCCATATCTACCTTATTTAATTTGTAGTTATAATATTAATTAGTTTTGAAGGTTTTGAAAGCGTTTCTATATTCCATACCTAAGAAATTATATTTAAGAATTTTGCATTTTATTTTTATATTTTAAAAACTATAGAAAACAGTTGAACAATTCTTCTGAAATTTGAAAAATATATAGAGCGCAGCATATATTTTCAACCAGAATGAATTGCCTAAGTTATAATGAAACACCTCAGCGGAATCCCCAGATAAACCAGGCATAATGATGAGTTCAGCTAGGATTTCCAATCGCAGCATACGAAAAGGCATCTATAGAGATAATCAGGCGTTACTAATGTAAAAACCCCTATAACAGTTATGTTCTACAACTCGGATAATCAACAAATATTTAGATGCCTGAAACGGGCACTCCGAGCTGAGGAAGCAGCTAAAAAAGAAATAAACCCTAAGCCGATTCGATAGGATGCCAGCTATTCGCTGACTATCAATTTACAGACAAGAGGGAAGCGTGAAGCTGGCAAATGAAAGCGATACCGGGCCATAATGGGCGTCGGGTGTAGTCTTGTCTATGGGCAAGACAAGACAAGAGTCGGAGAACAAGCGAGGCGAACTTGAATGAACCTTTTAACATACTTGTAGTTACTAATTCCAGGCGACAGGCGACACAAAAAACCCAAACTGAGTTTTTCATTTGTTTTTATTGTTGGTCATTTGTACAGGCCGAGCGGGACAGGCGGCAGGGGGCAGGGGGAAAGGAACACAGGACACAGGACATGCGAGCAGTTGGCAGTTGGAATGGTCAAGCCATATCCGAATGCAGGCCAGAACAAAGTCGTATCGACAAAGTGAACGAATCACTGGCAACGTATCTGGCTACCAGAGTAGCAGAGGCTGCTTCAGCCAGCAGATGCTATGCGAAGGTGTTGCTAGTCCTCCATGCATTCCCGCGGGCCCAGGCATTCATGTTCCGGGAGAGATTCAAGGCACACGACCGTTTTTGGCACAAGCGGTGCAATAAATTATCAGCTGAGCAGTTACAGTGGGTGCAAGAGAGAGAGAGAGAGAGGGCGAGAGATAACAGTCAAAACAAACACTCGAGTGCAAGAGAGGGCAACAAAGCACGCACCCAACCAATTGACGACATAAAAGACCAAAACACAAGGGCCCAAATCGAATCGAAGCAAAACGAAACAAAGCAAAACAAAGCGAAACAAAAGTCAAAACAAAACTCGACTCAGAATGACCAGAAGTATGTCCAGAGAGCGTACAAGACAAAATGCAACAACACATAAACACTGACAACATGCTGCGACCTCAAGCCGACGCCGACGTCGCGTCCGTGCTGCAGTAGTATCTGTGGCTGAACCTAAATCTGAACCTGGTCTCTCTCCCTCGCCCTCTCTCTCTATCTCTGTCTCTGTCTCTGTTTCTCGCTTGGTTATCGGCCAAAAGTCAGTCGGAAGCAGCCGCCGCAGCAGCGTCCGCATGACAACTTTGAGGGCAAAGTCAATGAGCACCTTCCTGCTCCCAGTTGTCGTTGTGCTGCCACTGCCCAGCACCCAGCCAGCAGCGGGAAGGGGGAAGAGTTGAGGAGGGGGACGGGAGCCTGCAGTGTGCCAGAGACAAAAGGACCCCGGCGCGTTCCATATCAAAACATGAATACAACGACAGCTAACAAAACTCTCAACATGCGTTGAAATGCTAAGAAATATTTTACTTCGCAACCAGGGCGAGGATTCCAAAATTCTTGAGCGAACTACAATGAATAAAGAAATGAATTGCCGAAGCGGGAGTGTGAAGAAGACTGCATACCCTGTAATGCAAGAGTTAAGGTAGCACTCGAGGTACCCCTTACTCTACCAAGAACAAAATTGAGAGGCCTACGAATATTTAACTAATGCTTAACTAGAAAAATACATACAACTCGTTAATTATAAAATTGATTATGATATAATAATACTCTATAAATACAATTCAACTTTTTATGGTACTAGCAAGATGTAGTTTTTATATGCCACGCTGCAGCCGTGGCTGCATAATAAAGGTATTCTTATATAGTTTCTTATAATCACACTAAAACTCTTTACCTAAATCATGATCAATATCGGTTCGATTTCTGCATTATAGCTTATCCAGGCGATCTCTTATAATATTTTCAGATGTTCCAGTAATAAAACTGGCAAAGGGCACACTGCGTTGATACCCTACTCAAGCAGACCAAGTCTTCTTCAGCAGTTACTCTTATTATAAAATATTTTAATGAAAATCGGAAAATATAGAAATAAATATATGTTTAATCTTTACTATATGATATGGTATGATCATTTACGACTTACGGCAAGAAAAACCAAAAGTTATAATACTTCTTTGGATTTTTCTGCGCGCTGCAAACTTTTTTGGGTACCATCTGGAAAGGAAATAAAAAGATTATAATTATTAGCAAATTTTTAAAACAATTTATAGTACATATAAACATAGATCATGCTTATTGCTTAGTTTGTATTGATCATACAACGTAATAATAATAATAATATATGTATAAATAAATCTATATATTAATATCTATATATACATGTTATTTACTTGTAGTTTCATCTTAAATCGACTTGGGATTTTAACAGCAACTTGCGAGCTTTGATTCAGCCTGAAATGAATTCAAGCAACAACAACAACAGCAGCAAGAACTGCAAAAGCAGCAACAACAACAAAATGCGAGTCTGTCGAAGTCGCTTCCATGCGACTTGCTGCATGCCCCACGCTGCATGCTGTGCGCGATTCATGTTCGGCGATTAAAGTAAAGTTCGTAAATTTACAGTTTTCATCAAAGAGGCGACTCTTAGTGGACTGGACTCACCTTTTCAGTGCACACAACAGCGCAGAGTTCAACCGGGTGACTGTGACGCTGACTCCGGTCCGCAGACTGCACTCGGCCGAGACTACTCTGGCCCAGGGAAGCTGTGGCTCCTTTGGCTTAGCCTAAACTGATTTCCAGCAATAAGCATTAGTTGAAAATTGCAATTGTTTTTCCTTTTCTTTTTTAGTTTTATTTTCCTTTTGCGCTCGATGCACTGCGCACCGCGGGGGAGTGCCAAGGCAGTTGCACTGTCGCTGCCTCCGCCCTGGCTGGGGCACGACTACACGAGATCTCTGGGCAGCAGGCGGCAGGCAGCAGCAGGCACATCATCAACCCGCTCGACGCGACGTCGTCGTCGTCGTCGTCGTCGCCGTCATCGACAGCGAGCCCGAAAAAAAATCCAATTGTATTTAACGAATTTTTGAGTAACCCAAAGCATCTGCGGATCCAATGGCGATGGCGATGCCGATGCCGCGGCCGATGTCTATGTCGATGGCTGACTATATAGCCCATAGCCTGTGGCCCATAGCCAGTTACCTGCTGGCTGCTGACTGCTGGCTGGCCAAAGGTGCGCTGTGCCGTGAATCATATGGACACCATTAAATGGAAAGGCATTGGCTATGGCAATCAGCAACACGCGTCAATTGCGCGCTCCCTCTCTGTGTGAGACCGCGCGGCGGAAAAGCGGAAAAACTGAAAATCAAAACGGCGTGCGGTTCGGCTGATTCCACGCCACTGTGAGACTGGAAATCTAGCCGCGTTTTTAGCTGGAAATGTGCACCAGCAGATTGGCCAGAGATTTGCCATCCTCCTTGGGTTTGCCTTGGTGCAAAACCGATGCCAGCCTGACGACGTTCCTAGCCACAGGCATTAATATACCTAATAAGCACATAAAAGACAATATCTTCTTAACAAAAACTAATCAAAGTTCGATAAGTGCACCGAATAAGCTAATCAAAGTGTGCGTAATAAATGTAATTTGCATGCACACACACACACACACACACTCTCACTGTAAGAGAGCGCTGCACTCACCTGCTGCGGGGCTGCAATGTTGCCGGCAACATTACCTAATTGCATTGGCCAGGATATCACCAGGCAATCGATCGTCACGGATTATCAACTTGTAATAGAGCTGCAGCTCCATATCTCGACGCTAAATTATGCGTTGAGCATTACACCAAGGGCTGCTTGTGCCTGACTGTGGTTGTTGTTGTTGTTGCCGATGCCGCGTTTCTGCGCACAGGTGTTGATTGGCCTGCCGAGGCTCCGCTTGCCAATTTATTGCCAGTTGTTGCTGCTCTCGGTTCGATTAGCTGCCGTTGCAGGCAGGCAACGTGTAGCAAATTATTGCAGTACGTGAAAACAGACGCACGCAAATTCACAATGGTTACAAGTGAGAAAGTAATAAATAAAAGATGCACGCGCAAATTCACAATGGTTGCAAAAATGAGTAAAAAATAAACAGAACGTGCAAAACGTAGGCAAGCAAAGAGAGCGCGTAATTGCAGAGAGCACTCTCTCAGCTCAGCTGTCAGCGATCGTTGTTGTTGTACGAACAAAAACAAATATATACATGCACACCATCTTCCATGCGAAAAAGTAATGTTTCTATTTCACTCAAACACATAGAGAGCCCCAATTGATGGCAATCGTGCGTGTGCGAAGCTCTCTCAACGCGCACAGCTGAGAGAGCGGCTCAGGGTTGACAACATGTACGCAGCACATTAGAAAATAAATAGCACGGCAATATTGGTGCACAAAAATACGCAAATGCAGTATTTAGTGTAATTGCATGCAGTATTTAGTATTTAGTTATACTTTTTGCTTGTGTTCGCCTCTTTCTCTAATCAATTTCTCTTTATTGTACCATAAATTCCGGGTTCAATTAATGTCTACTTTGTTTAACTAACAAATTGAACAAACTTTGCAATTGCAGTTCAATTGCAGCGACATGACTTGGCTGCGCTGTTGTTGTTGATTGCTCGCATTCGAAGACAATCATCGAGTGGGAGCGAGACAGTGCAGCCCGCGGTGCGAGGGAGGCGCAAGCATTGCAATTTGCTTAAAATTTGAGTTCAGCTACGGGTCAAGCAACTGGCGGCTACTGAATTTAACCAGTGGTAGCGTTTGAAGAGTGGTCGGCGCAGGGGTGCACAAACAAAAATCTATTTTTACTTTGCTCTTTTTTTCGCTCTCCTACTGGTATCTGTCCTTCTGTTGAGCAGCCGAAAAAATGGTTTGATAAAAATCGCAAGCACCAAAATTGTTTTTAATTCAAACAATAACGTGCCAAAAGTTTGCTACTGCATTTGAAATATTTTTATATCTCCAGTTTTGTCGTCACAGACAACCCTGCTTCCCCCGCAGCCAATAACGACCCTGCTTAGTTGAGCGCACGTTTTAGTTGTAGCTTAAAATTTGACTTGAACATGGAAAATATCTTGTTTAGATTTTAATTTGTAGATAGACGACAAGTAGACTTAATTATCATTTTTTGTATGCCAATGCCGGCAACAGACAAACACACACACACACACACACACACCGACACTGGCATACGCTAAGTAATACATTAGCCGGGTTGGAGGGCGGCCTGGCAGTTGTTTCATTTGGCCAACTTTCCACGGCGAAATTTCGCCAAAGCAGCGCAGCATAATCATTTCCCAGCAAATCTATGCGCATCTCCCACTCGCCTGGCTATGCAAATGCGCTTTGTATCCGCCGAATTAAGCGCAAACAGCACAAGAATGCCGCTAAGCGGGCAGCAGACTGAGAGAGAGGGAGAGAGCGGGGGAGAACGAGTGAGAGAGGGAGGCTGCAGTAGCCGCGCTATAAGGTAAACATATTTTCCATGTCGATGCCATCGATTGCGTTATGCAAAATATATGCAAATGCCATAAATACGAAGCTCGGCCTCGCCAAGAGCCCAAAGAGCCAAAGAGCGACGCTTGAGTTGAGGCCTCTCTGGCCGCGCAGAGAGTGACGCAGCAAAGGAAAAAGGAAAACTGTTTTTCGCCAGAATCGAATGTTATTGTTGCCGCTGCCCCGCTGCTGATGCTGTTGCCGTGGTTTTGTTCGAGGCCGCCTTTTGATAGCCAGCGATGGCTAGATTTGTGAAATTTATCGACCACGTGATTGGACTCGACTTGCGGCTGTGTTGGTGTGGGTGTGTGTTGCACTTGGGGGTTGTGACGGCATTCTCGGAACGGTAGTTGCCCAGCTTTGACTTGAATAATCGACGACTTTGACAACATTTGAATAACGCTTGCCGCTTGCCGCTTACCGCTTGCTGCTGCTGCTGCTGCTCACTTGCTGCGGCTGCCTGAGCTGGTGAAAGAATAAATCTGCAAATCACGAAGTTGAACCCATCTGTCAGGCATTTGTAATTGACCCGAGCATACCAAGTGTTTCGGAGTGGGATGTTTAGGTGCCGTTTGCCATGTAAATTTTTAGCGAGGATCATGAAAGTCATGCCAAATGCCCGATGAGAAAGTGTGCATGCCCCAGAGGAAGAGTCTACTAGGGCAGCTTGAGCACAGATTGAGTTGAATATGACATCTATATAAGCAAAGATTTAAACTCTTTATGCATTTTTATAGAACTAAGGCAAGCAAGAAGGTATTCCAGGACAAAGTGTATAGATTTACCAGGAAACAGTTAAGAAGGCTACAGTCGTGTCTAAAAAGAAGACTTGCAATAAGTTAATTTTGATTTATATGGGCGCAAAGAGGCGTGACTAAGTTCTAACTCATGCTTAATCAACATGCTAAATAAAGACACCTTGTCACCAAGTTTGATAAGCCCAGCTCATATAGTCTCTCAGTTATAGCTGTTCATACGGACACACATTTACAGTTTCGCATATAAATGCTGTGATTTGGCTAAAACGTCTGCCCAAAAATGCATACATATTTTTGGCAGCTTTCTCTCTCCCTGTCTCTCTCTCTCGCTGTCTCTCTCGCGAGAAAATCAAACCATAAATCTTCCACAAATACCACTCAAAAAGCAATAAGACTATTTCAACGCCATTGTGTGCTAAGTAGATTTGTAGAAGGCGATACAAATTTCACCGTAGAAAACAATTCCGGCTGCAGCGCAGACAATGCGAGTGGGACCAGACGACGCATGCGTCGCTGCCTGCTACCTCTGTGGCAGTTGCAGTCAATACGCATTTCCATGACAATGCAGAGAGACAGAGAGAGAGAGAGCGAGAACAAAGCACTGCAGGCGCAGCGGGCTAATCTAGGAGGCAAATCATGGCCTGCGCCATATGCGCGCATCGTGCTCGGGACGGCAGAGGCAGCCCTGGTAGCTGGTAGCTGCCTGGACGTTGTCCAGTTTGCTTGAATCAATTTGTTAGAAAGGTAGCCGGAAATTTAGCGGGAAAACAAAGGTAGACTGTGCAACTGGAGAGGCGTGCGACGTTTACAAACCTTGTGGGCTACTTAAGATGCCCGCTACAAGGGCGGAAGGCGATGTTACCTAAATAGATGCATTGTGTATTGTGCGGGTGCCAAACTGTCTCAATGTCCCGGACAGTTAGCCAGATAATCGGATTGTTCTGGCCAGGCTAATTTGTGGGGATTTAGGAGACAAGCCAAGCCGGCTGCAGCTGCAAATCACGCTGATGATGATGATGATGCAACAAAAATGCCGACTCACTTATGCAAAATGCTCGAAGGGCGCGTCTGAAGATCACGCATATATGTATCTAAGTTCTAATTGAGTAGTAAGTACCATATCATACACAAGTCTTAAACACCCTTGCATATCTCTCTCACCTATCGCAGCTTGTAAACTGTCAGCGCACTGCGCACAGCTGATGATCTTCGATCTGAGATCTTCTATCGCCTGGCCCACACATTCCACACACACAATTTTTTGGCGGCTAAAGTTGAAGAATGCCAGGGATGAGGAAGAGCATTCTCCTACCAAATGTGTCACACATGCGCAACGTCATCGCGTTGTCGCGAGCCATCGCCATGCGAGATGCATCTGAGTTGCAACAACAACAACTGCATCAACATCAACCGCAACATGAATAAACACGACTGCGGAGTTTGTCGTGGGTTCTGGGCCAAGCCGAACCGGTCGCACTTGGGTACGTTTTATCTGATTGCAGGCATCAATAAGTTGGCCGGCCAACCATGGACAGCCTATAATGCTGAGGTAGCCGGCAACAATATCGATAAGGCGACATAACTGCGCTGTGCATACCCGAAACATCCTCAAGATGTTTGCACAAGAAACACGAGAGCAACACATAACCTTCAGCTTGCCGAAGATTTGATACTCTTACACAGATTTTGATTTCAGTCTGCCGATTTTTTCTGCAATAAAATACCAAAAAGTATCTTATATATTAGCATGCTCTTCCTATGAAAGTTAAGCAATATGGTTGTCTGATTTTGAGAAAAATAATATATAATAATATAATAGAACAAAAATACATTTGAGCTACTGTACAGCCATGATTTGATAGAGTTTAGATAAGAATCTTCTGAAAACAATAGAATATTTTATAGAAAATCACATTTTAAGACAATTTTTACTCTAGAGACTATATATTAGAGTTGTTCCACTTTTATAGAATTTAGACATGTCAAATATTTTGTAAAATTAGATGTGTCGAGTCTCATTGTATTATCCTTTAAAACAAAGTTAATTTACCTTTTGTTTCAATGTTCAATGATCAAAGGGTTTAATAAATCAGATAATGAGTATACTCTATTCGATGGAGAAAAAAAGAAATACTTTCAATAAGGGTATATGCTATCGTTGTCGATCGCTACAGTCAAATTCCATTTCTACCGATTATAGCTTTATTATATAGTATCCTGATTTGACTGCCTTGGAACCTGTAAACATATGTTCGATTTGCATCCTCTGCTTGTGATTTACATATTTATACGATAGATAACAAATAAATATTCAAATAGGATATGTGGGATAGAGAAAAACATTGCAAGAGCTGTTCGACACATTCGAAAGATCTATTCAGCGGATGGCTGGCTGTGAGTGCATGTGAGTGGCAGTGAGTACATGCGAGTACATCAATTAAAACTAATAGAACAATTGAAGAAGTGCACGCGGCGAACGTGGGGGAAATGGGCAAATAGGGAAATAAAAGATGATCGCCGCATGCGGCGCTTCTGAAAGTGACGAGAGTTTTGTAGTCTTCGTCTTTGGCAATTAGGGAAAGATGAATAAATAAATGAACGACTATGAATGCGAGTGCGACTGTGTGAATGTGAATGGGTGAGTCTGGGTGCAGACTAAGCTCTGGCTCAACTCGAATTCCCAAGAAGTACACACACAAATTAGAAAGAACTGGCACACTGTCGCTGGCGATGCAATCTAGACGGGGCGTTGCCGGCGACCACGCCCACGCGAAGGGCAGAACAGTTAAACGCAGTTGCAGCGTACTGCCACCTGCACATGCGATTTGCCACAAACAATTTGCGTCATGAATTATGAAAACCTTGCAATTCGAGACAAATAAATGCCAAAGACGCGTCTCGGGCTAATTAACTAAGTGCGAGGCGGTCAAGGGGGCCGGCCCGGCCAACTCAGCGTACCTTGTTTTTTAGCTTCATGCATTTTTAATTCCCTTAATAGCTTTTTGCTCCTTTGCTCTTTCTCTCGCTCTCTCTCTTTCTCTGTCGGCAGACATTGATGGACCACAGACAACAACAACAACAATGAACACAAAAAACAAGCGCAAAAATTAAAACACCCGAAAATTTTGTAACGCACCTGGCAACTCTGTCCACAGCGTCGAATTAATCTGCTTCGAAAAGTTTCGGTTCTCCGAGCTGTGCAAAGTTGCGGTTGCCACCTGGTGCCGTTTGCCGGTCGCAGGTGCGCGCCTGCTCCAACTAAGCGCAACGTGTCGTCCATCAAAATTAATTACAAAGGACGCACGGTGCACACAGTGCAGGCCAATTGTCATGGTCCGGGTGGGTTGGGTGGTTTTTGGTCTGGGAGAGCTCAAAAGTTAAAAGGGGCGACAGGGCAATAAGCCAGCGACTGGCGCCCTCTGGCGGCCAAACAGCCCCCTGCCATGCTCGGCTCATCCGTCACAGTGGGCGACGTGGTAGAGTGCGGCCCGTTGCGACCAGTCGCTTAACAAGTTGCAACAAACTCGCCGTCGCCAACTTTGCCGAATGATAAATTGCCACTCGCACCCTGCCCCAGCCCCAGTCGCAGCCCCTGCCCCTGTCAAGCGCGTTTTTCCGTCTGTCAGCACAAAATGCCTTGCATACTTTGCGGCGCCACGCAACAAACTCCAATTGGATGAAATCAGCTGATTTTCGACAGACTTAATTGGATTGCCTCGCAGCACTTTTGTGTAATGCGATCGGGCAGCACTCACGGGCTAATAGAAATATAGATAGATATTATAAAATTATTATGTAGTTAATTCTTAGATCTTTAATGTACTATATATTTAAACACATATTTAAACGTCCGATTTCTTAAAGAAATCCGCTTGGTTATTCTGGTAGAATTTATGTTATAAATAGCTTGTTTAATCTTTATTGATTTTAAGGAAATTTTAGCAGTTTATTTCTAACATATTAAGCTGCAGATATAGTGAGTTTGCAGATGATATGGCAATAGAAAATTATAATAAAAATAAAAGAATAAATTATGGCAAATAATAATATTGGTATATGCGTCCAATCAAGCTCGTTATGTATTATGTACGGCATGCTACCATTAACAACCTGGTCTATATACACACTGTATTCTAATCCTATAAAATGTAGAATATTATTATAACAATATTAATTATATTATTAGGTTTTTCTGCCAAGAATTTGCATATTTTCACGCAATGCGCCCCGAAACACACCTCGCATTTTAGAGCTAAAATTTCGGTTGCATTTGTCCAATCCAATTCGCATAACAATGGTAATACCACGCCCCTCCCCGCCCACCATTTCCTCCTCTATAAAGCAAGGCTGCAATCACTGCAGGCGAGTAACCCGTTCACAGCTCGTTGTGATTTATTGGCCACAATGCGCATTTCATGCCCGGGCCAAGGGCAAATTAATTGATAACAAAGTTGTTGGTTTTTAATTAAGGCTCTGGCAACAAGTCGGCTGCGGCTGACACTGATAAAAGGAAAAAAATAAACGTGAAACTGTTGAAAGCGCGACTTTAATTATAAACAAATAGCTAGATAGATGTATGCGAGGCCTCCGCCGATAAAATAAACAACATAATTAAAAGCGAGCGAACAACAAGTCAAATAAGTAATACGAAATAAAAAGAAGGAAAATCATGAAATCGTGTTGTCAACAGAGCGAGAAGTTTTGAACTCGTGGCACGGGTCGCATTTGGGTAAATATTTGCGACAACATCGGCTAATGGCACAAGTATCCTTAGCAGATCCTTGACAGGCACATACAGCGCCAGCTACCACGCCCCCCCCCCACCAACCACTCCGCCTTCGATTGTTTGCTCAAGCCAAGTTCAGTACGTTGCGAGGGTGTACGAGCTCGTGCCCGATTGATATGCTGTCGCCGATAATGTCACACACAACACACACACCCTGCTTAACTCTTTGTTTGTGTGTGAGTTTCTAATTAAAAATGTGAAACATTTTCGCCTCTCAAAGTTCCGTTTGAACATGCATATTTCATAAATATATTTTCGAATTAAGTTAAAAAAAAATTAGCTTGTACTTATTTATAATTGCCTCCTGTGAGAATTGAACTCACGACCCCTGGTTTACAAGACCAGTGCTCTGCCACTGAGCTAAGGAGGCTCACGGCTGTCGGGCAGCCAAGTGCACAATACAAGCTGCAGCGTTGCCCGACCTGGCAGATATCCGACGCGCTCGGCTTCTTATCTTGCAATTACTTAAGTTTCGAACCTTCTTCTCTTCTCTAGTTTACACACAATTCCCATTACATTAGTTCGAGTATCGAAGTATCGAGCGAAACACTAGATCGTATGGACAACATGTTCGTTTAAATTTAACTGTATCAGAGCGAAAGTAAAGCTCATAATTCACCCCCCCCACCGCAAATTTCGGAAACCGCATGGATAAACATGGCCATAAAAGGTTTTCATACACTTCTTCGATGAACTTCACCGGCAGTCGACAAAGTTGGCCAGGTTCGGTAACAGGTTTGCGGCCTTAATCCTTCCAGACGAATGCGTTGAAATTATTTATTATGACGCAAAACTTTTTTTCCGGTCGCGACATTTTTCGAACCCGGCTGGCTGGCGTTATCTAGCGTCGAAAGCGCCCGAGAGCAGACTCGAAACGAGGTCTGTGTTCGTGAGGGTGAAACAAACAGAAAAAAAACATAGAAAATTTCACGAGTTAAGCCTCCCCCCAACATGTAAGCGCTTTAAAAGCTGGACAATCCTTAGCGGCCATCAAAATTGCTTTAAGCTGATTTAAGCGACATCAAAAGAACAAAAAAATCAAAATAAAAAAAAAACAGGAACAAGCCAAATTTCTGTTCAGCTTGCAAAATCGTTTATGGGCTCCGCAGATTGAAGCGTAATGCCGGCATAATGACTAATTTCGGCCGGGATAACGATGTCGTAATGATATTCTCGACGATGACATCATCGTTGTCAACTGCAGAGTGCGTAGTGCAAATTGAATTGCGAATATCTTCGTAGCGAGGAGTTTGGGTTTCCTTTAACCCTTCTTGGGTAGAAATCGTTACGCTCTCTTGGCCATTCTATTCCAAGCCCTTCCCTGCAGAAGTCATGTTGTCTTAAGTGTCTTATTGTTGGCAATTAGTGTGCTTCTAATTACCAAACCGTTCCGAATTTATGTGGCAACAATTGCGCTTTATGGCCCGCAAAAGAAAAGAAAATGAAACGATGAGAAATTCCGCCCGGGAATTCCCTTCCACCTACGGCTAACCTATTGGCTGGACAGATCATTAATCTGCGGCCTGTTGGCCAAAAACAATTTGTCCATATAACAATTAGGTTTACCAACCACAAGCTCGCACCCCCAGCCTGATGGGTCCTCTCTCCCCCCCCCCATCGTTATCGTCCACACTGACAGTTGCCTAATGAAATCC
This sequence comes from Zaprionus inermis, assembly GCA_018151445.1. Lineage (NCBI taxonomy): Eukaryota > Metazoa > Arthropoda > Insecta > Diptera > Drosophilidae > Zaprionus > Zaprionus inermis. The sequence goes on along the minus strand of JAECXD010000673.1, from coordinate 2,071,967 downwards.
GAAGGTCCGGTGAAAGTGACTTCCTGATTGTCGGAGAGAGATTTGCAGCTCCGGTTTGATTGATTGACTTTAAAACGCATAGCATGGGGATTTTTGCTCCGGTTTTGTGCAGTTTTTGAAATTTCGATTTCGGTCAGTTCCTGCTGATGCATCCCTTTTGTCTTTTCATCCATTATGAAACATCCATTCAGTCGCATTTCTCCGGCCAGTTGGACTGTGCATTGTGCAACCTTTTTGCACAACAAAGAGGAAGATTACATGGAAAATATTGCAAGGCTTTTCTTTTGCCTGCAAATTTGTGCATTTTACTTTTCCTAATGGATCCCCATTGTTGAATCGGCCTAAAAGTGTGACTGAAATTTTGGAATTTCCAAGGTAAACAAAAATTTAATGGAAACTGAAATTTTTAAAATTTGTAAACTATTTCCCTACACTTTTTTAAATTATTGCATATATCTTATAAGGTGTAGAATATTTTTGCATTTATTACATTTGTACTCACAATATTTCCTACTGATCTGTGTCCGATCTATTAGAAGTTTATGAACTGAAAGACTTTTAGTTAGAAAACACATTTCTGGCACAAAGAAAGTTAGTTCAAGCTGTCTGATAATATCTTTACCTTATAGAGTCGAGGATGATATTAGAAAATTGTATATTTCTCTGCAAGATATAGGGTTCAATGCATTCCACATTCCATTCGAGCTGAACTTAAGTGGACTCTGTCCTGGAGAAAGAAAGTAACGATCCACTGCAAATTGGAAAGTGCAAAGGGTTATTCTGCCTCCCTCTGTGTCTTTCTTTCTTCCTCGTATATCACATAGAAATAATTAGCACTTGACTATCTTTAGCTGGTCACCAACAATTGTCAATAATTAACATAATGGAGCCATAAATTGCCGAGAGGAACCCCTACTTGCTACTCCCTATCCTACGCCATAGAAAGAAAGTCCAATAACACAAACAGCGCGAGGATGGGGTCGTGCTGGGCAAGAGAAAGCAGCGGGAAAAAATACGAGAATATATAAAAACATCAACATGGGGTGGCATAATAAATTCTAGAGAAAGCGCCAACTGAATGTAACGCCCCATAAATTAATATGAAGTGTGTGCATATGCTGCGAGAGATCTGTTCCGATGAGGCCCGACACTCCTAACAACGGCAAAGTGAAAGCGAGTGAAAGGGGGGGGGGCCTGATATTCGCATCTTTGGTTAATTACCAAGATGTATGCGTGTCGCGCACACAGCCCAATTAACCCCCATTATGCCCGACCGAGCTTGTGGGTGACGACTGACGACACTCGAACCCAACACTTCAACTGTGCAGCGCGGCAGCGGTCCAGCGGGCCGGCGGGACGGCGGCACTCAACACTCGTCCTGGGCGTGTGAGTTCAGCTGCTGCACGAGGTCAAGCGTTCGCTTGGGCAAGTAATTAAGATTTTCCAGCTTACCCCCTCGGCTGCAACAGCAACAGTCGCCGCCGCCGTCGCTAACATCAGCCACACCAGTCACACATCCATAAAGTCACTCTATGAGTACGCAAACAACTCAGCGCAACGCCCCCACTAACCATCTACACCTCCATCCGCCACCAGCCTCATCATCGTCCAATCCAAGACCAAATTGCTTTATGATGTTGCAGATTATGATAATGAATACCATCTGGACACTGGCACTGGCACTGGCACTGGACACTCTGCAGGCGAGAAGCAACTTGCCAACTTGTCGGCCAAGGGCGACACTTTAAGTGATTTAATGTTATTGTTTTCGCACAGATCTGCAGCACCCCCCGTTCGCGCAGAGTATATAGAAGCCGCGATAATTTAATGAATATTAATGCGTAGCATTTAATTGAAATGTTTTCCCTGCATGCAGCGCATGTATTTTGCACTGGGATCAAGATTTGCACTGCGCCTCGAGATATATTAAGTAAATATGAATTGATTTTTCAAATCTACAAACTAAAAGTTTTCAGAAATTTTCGAAAGCTCTCGAATTTAAAACGATAGATAAGAAATAATAAAAATATAAAATTCCTGTTAATATCGGTAGAGTTCGATATCTATAATGCAAAAAATAAAATAATAATAATAATCCTTTTTGATTCATTGAGTCCCTATTTAAATACTACGATTATTGGTAAATAAATATTTATTGATCTAGAACAGCTTAGTTTCCCATGATTTCTTATATATACGAGCACACGCATTTTCAGGTTCTACTAATAAATTGAATATAAAAGACTTTGTCTGGATTTATTTTCCTTTTCATTTAATACAGAGCTGTAAGAGGGGGAATATTTGCTGGTACAGAAAATATAGACATAAGGAAGCATCAGAAGTCCTGGAAAGTGTCGTATATATATATATATATATATATTCTTGAACTGCGATCACGTTAAGGCCGTAGCTTATTAAAGATGCCGGTTATCCTTTTGAAAGCTGCAAACTAATTCAAATAAAGTGAACATTTTATAGATCTGTAAAGAAAAATCAGCATTCCATTAGTCAAAGCAACCTAACTTATTATTAAACTATTGCAGGGTATAAAACAGTCAGGTGCGCTGAGCACCCATCGTAAAGTCGAATGCAATACTCGGCACAGTGCGTGCTGATTATGTATGTACATACCATACATATTCATATATATGTCTCTCTCTCTCCCTGTCTCTCCCTCTCACTCTGTCTCTTTTGCACTCTAGCGCTCTCTCACTCGTTCAGTGTGAGCTGCCATTGAAATGATTTTGATTGGAAAAAATTTAATTTCCTATACGCTTCAGAGAGTGCTTATCGCAATGGCATTGTGTCAAAAATGTTTGATTTTTCATTTTTTTTAATTTTTTTCTCGATTCTCCATCAGTTCAGCAAAAAGCCACGTTGTATTATTCGGCCATTTTTTCAAATTTAAATCAAGTGTGCGTTGAATGAGAATCATTTAACGGATATCTAAACTTTTTGCAATATGTGCGAGCCTCAAACCGCGATTAATTAAGCCAAGGGGCAACAACAAATGCGCTAGATAGAATAGGCAGACACAAGCACATACACATACATACATATCTACATATGTATACATATTCACACACAAATACATGCATGTGTACTTGTATTTTTTCTTTTGGCAACGCGACGCTTCAATTACAATTTCGAATTTCGATTTGCTGCTACAAGAGTGAAAAAAGGTTCATTAAACGCTTTCGCCACTCTCCCCTCCCCCTCCCCACACTCGCACACAGTCCCTTCCAACTGGCAAGCAATTTTCACATTCATGGAAATTCGTTTGCCATCGTCACACAATGAAAAACCGCAGAGCGCATGAAGTGAAATTCATTTTTTCCATTAAATCGAACCGTCGATTGTGCATGAGTCGAACCACCAAGGCGCACAAATGTCAACGCTCGGTTAGATGACAGAGGCCTGATAGGCTGCCACAGCTAGCTTCAGCTAGCCACATAAAGCCAGCAAGCCAGCAAGCCACCTAGTCAGCCTCCTCCTAGCCACCTTGCCACCGCACTTACCCGACGCGTCGCCGTCGCCGTCGCAGCTCGTCCGTGTGGGAGGCTGAGTGCCAAAACGCGTCGCCGCAGAGCCCAGGGGAGAGTTTTTGGCAGCACTTGTGGCCTGACAAGTGCGACCGCATCAACACTCTATAGATACGCAAGCACATACACCTATCTGGTGTATGCCTACTATACCCGATATTTGTAGATCTACTTTCGCTGGCATCACGCATTTTTTTGTTGAGTTTTCTTTTTCGTTCGCCACTCGAAATTCAATACTAAGCATCATGACCATTTTGACAAACAGCCGCCCATGGACCGCAACTCACCTAAGCGACTGCGGTCACCCCGGCTCCTGGTTCCGGTTTCTCCGCCTGTGTTTTATGTGCTCCCATTGGCAATTGCATTTTGCAAATTAAGGACTTATTGACAGTTTGATAGAATGTTGACTTGCCGACAGTTGTGCTGCTTCTTTCACTCTGTTATTCTTTAATTATTCGCTGCGACGGAGACAAAGAAAAAGCTGTAAAAAATGGAAATTTTATATACATTTGCGTAGGTTTCATTTGCAAAGTTTGTTATGGTAAAAAATCGAAACCAAAGCAAATAAATTACTTAAACTGTTCAGCAATCAGTCTAGTATTACTAGAAAAAGTTTGGAAAAAAAATAATATATAATATAATAATATTATAAAACACTAAGATATATAAGCTAAGATCTTTTACGAAAACTTCATGTTTTTAGTTGTTATAATAATATAATATAATATAATAATATTATTAAACACTAAAATATATAAGCTAAGATTTGTAATGAAAACTTCATTTTTTCTAATTGAGTTTTTTTCTAATAAATGTATAATAATAATAATATATATAAATAATTATTATATACAATTTAATTTAATTGAATAGTCTTATTTCAATTTTATAGAACGATTTTTAAATTTGTAGCTTTACTGGGTTAGCTGCCGGGGTAGTAAACCCTAGCACCATTATGTTCCTGCCAAGTTGTCTTTCTGCCTCACTGCGTTGTCCAGGACTCTTCAAAATTTGTCGCATTTGCCTGATCTGATCTGAGAGTTGATGGTCGAGCTTTGCATTATAATAGATTCGCATGCAATTAGGAACGTGACTTCTTGTTCACTTTAATGCATGCAAAATCCATTAAATCACTCGAAAACGCACAGATCGGCGCTAAAAGCGCGTGGAACATTTGAGAGCACTTCAGAGCGGGTGACATAGAATACGACTACAAACAGTTGTCGCGGCGAGAGATGCGTCGCTTGTGAAAGGAGTCAGGACTCAGGAGTCAGGGGCACATAATCGTCTCCTGCTCGATGTTAATGTAACCACACTCAGCCGGCCCACTCCCACCACCATTTCGAAAGCCCACCCCCCAGCACGCTTCGAATACAACGAAAGGGTTGGGACATGCGTGCAGAATTCGAGCAGGGTTCGGGCTGAATTGTCACAGTGTGCAATTTAATTACGTTCATCGTGCTCATGCAAATGAAGATACTTTATATGTGTGGGTACCACATGTATATGATATACAGGTTTGTAATAATCTAAAATAATTAAAATTTGCCTGATATCTAGTTACTTGCATTCAGAACCTTTTCCACACTGTGCCTAATTAACCTATTTACCCGACAGGATATTAAAACTCTCGATAAATCTAAATGTGCAGAGTGCTGCCACCTTGGTCTGCTCATGCTCATCGGCAAACTGTCAAAATTGAAATTTAAAAATGTCAAAAAACATGACACGTACACACACAATATAGATTCGAATCGAATTGCGAGTGATGTCATGCATGAATAACCGATAAGCGAATTTTCACAAAGAGTTCGTGGAAAAGTAGAGTAGAGTTCTATATAGTACATTTATTTTATCTAAAAATTCACTTGCATTTTGGACTTTTTTCAATGCAAACTCTCGCTGATTTTGATGAAATTTTAATAAAGTGTACTCTTTAAAATGATGTAGAAATATTCAAAATATAGTTTTTCTTTTCCTTGATAATTGATTTTAAAAATATTATAATTTAATTCAATTCAATTCAAATAGAATGAGTTCAGCTGCAAAGCAGAAGTCAGACCTTTGTTTATATCTAAAAATTCAATTATATTTTGTACTTTTTTCAATGTAAACTTTCGATGATTCTGATGAAATTTTAATAGAGTGTATAGGGAAACGTACTCTTTAAAATGATGTAGAAATATTCAAAAAATAGTTGATATTTTCCTTGATAATCGCTTCTAAAAGTGTTAATAATTCAAAAAGTATACCAGCAATTTTCATTACTTTTCTGGAAGGTACCCTAATGGGCCTGTGCCAGGAGCGAACCATTTGCAAATTGCTCGAATCGTTAGCCATCTGTGGCCCGCTTTTCAATTAGCCTAAAACCAGCTGAAGAGCCCCAGAGCCGTTGACCAAAATATTTAATACCTTTTATCCAGCTCATAATTCGCATAATGACAAAAAGTCTCGACTCGTGATAGAAGGGGGGAGGTGACTAGCCTGGTGGTCTAACCAGTTGGGCAGTCGAACAGGCCAGACCAGTCAACCAGCCCCATTCAACCACATACACTGACCATCCGGATGCACTTCAACTTTCCACCCTGTTGCGTACACACCCAGCGCGGCTGAGGGCGGGAATGGGCCAGAGTCAGCGACGTCGACGTCGTCGTCATCGTCGTCGAATTGTTGCAAAAGTGCGAAACCGCAAATGTTAAGCGTAACACAGAAGTCAACGTTGTCGCTCTCTCCCCCTGCCCCCCCCCCACAACCAACCATCAACAGCAACAACAACAACAACATCGGTAGAGCCATCAAACAAACCCACCGCAAAGTGTTCCCTTCCCTCGCTGTGCACGCACTCGATGCCGTCGACAAAGCTCTTCAATTTGCTTGCCATCTATTATGGCAGCTCATTGTGGGATTACCGAGCTGCCAGTCGATGGTCGCAGGGAGGGAGAGGGAGTACACCACGCCGACACCGACGTCGACGCCGACTTCGGGCAATTGCTAATAAAAAGGGTGGAAAATCCACTTTGCTATGGCATTTGATTTTGATTTTACTCCCGTATTTGTCCATTGACTCCGGGGACTACTGGCACGGTATTGTGGGATTGTGGCATGGGATCTGGATGGATATATGTTGCGCGCTGACTCTTGATGTCATCAGATAAGGCACAAGTTCGGCTCAGATGTCAACGTCAATACATAGTGTATAAGACTGTCATGTTATTTTAAATTTATAATTAAAATAAATAATAAATAAATAATAATTAATATATATATATAAACTAATCAAAAATATAGCACATATCTTTTCTTTATTGTTTTGTATCTATCTGGATATATATCCTTGAAGAACAAATATTATCTTTATTATTGTATATATACCTGAAAGAATAACACAGAAGAAGAAATTCTGTTTCACTTGACTGTGATATTTACTTCTCTAAAGGTAGATAGCCTTTATAGATAAAATACTGAACATTCGGCTAATATTTTAAGATCATTATTATTTTTCAATCCAATATAATAAAAGAACAGTCAAGCTCGATTTTCTTAATTATTAAAAAACATTATATTAAAAGATAAATATCATATATAAATATTCGCACCAAAGTAAGCATATTTACCTCACATAATAATTAAATTATTCACTTTTATGAATATGAATATCTTGAATAACCTATGATTAAATAAGTAAATAAGTAATAGTTAAATTTGCATAATTTGTGGCTAACTCGTTGGCTACAAGTCTAGATTTTGCTGATTTTCCGATCCATATCATGCCCATAATCGACATTAATTCATCAGACCAAGTCAAAGCTTTGTGTCGAACAATGAACGTGCGCGGCCTCCAGCTGTGCCTGCGCTATGTAGGTCTTTACAGGATTACACTCGATTACAGGATACATTACAAGTACGACGGGTGGGCAGCCCAGTTGGACAGGCAGGCGGGCAGGCCTCCAGGCAGGCAGTGGCAACACCCGCTGGGACTGATCAATCAATTCAAATCAAATTTCATTTCATGCAACTGACTGCGCTCGCTCGGGGTGGAACTGTGATGATTATTGCGCTGCTTGACATGGATATGAGTATGGAATGGAAGCCATGTTAATTATGAAATTGCGACCAGTCCAGCTACTCATACACACAGTAATTAACCACTAAAAACTGGACAGATCAAGCTGTATATGTCCAAAGAAATCATGTAATGAAAACCAAAAAACAAACACAATAGACATTTTGATTTGGATTTCGTCTGGGCGACTTAATGAAAAACGGAAACGCCACTTGTTTTATTACCCATTCAACATCCTCATCAACGGGGTCCCGAAACTTTTTGCGTCTTATTTCCACTGTCTGTGCAGGCTGCTCAGAGAGAGAGAGAGAGAGAGAGAGAGGGGCTCTGTTTGCCCATTTACTTTGTTTTTAGCGATTAATTAATGCAATTAATCTGCAGCTGGATTCGTGACTTTACCCTGGGCCGTGTCCGGGGCAGTTTGATGAAATTGTTTGGCCGCATTTGGATTCCCTGCCCCGATGAAGAAGATGTGTAAATAATGTCTACACATTAAGTCAAGATTATCACTAATAAAGACCAGTCTATATAGTATATGTATTTCACTTTGCTGAGTAGCTATTTACCAGATTGGTATGTACAACACAAGAACCGTAACAAATCCCTAATTTCTTTATATATTCAAGCAAGACTCTCTTCAAAGTTGGGCTACTGATAGCTTGTAGTCTACTCATAAATATTTCATCTAGCAGCAATTATTTTAACCAAAAAGTTAAGAGCAAACTTTCAAATATTACTGAATATTGATGCACTTTATAGGCACTAAATATGGCTCTGAAACTCTAGTTGTTTGCAAATATATATTCCCCAGTGCTAAGTACACTCATTGTCGTATCTATTAGCAACTCGAACAAATTACCATATTAATTGCTACTAATTAAAAATGCATTAAAGCTCAGTTCGGAATCGGAATCGGAAGAACGAGAGTGCGAGCGAGTCGGGCAATTTATTATGCTTTGTCATCTCTGGCAACGCCGCGCCGCCGGCGGGCACTTTGCCCACTGCCAGTGTTGCCAAATGATAATAATAAACATTTTCAGTCGCATAATGCCCCCGATGCTATCGATGAGTTCATAACGATGCCACTCGCTGTGTACTTTCAATTAAAAGCCAACTTTCAGTCATAATTCAAAACTAAAATATGCGCAGCGAGTTGTGGTCGGCGAAAGTTTCAATCGCATCGATTTGCATACGTTTGGCAAAGGGTAGAGGGCTGGAACGTATCTGTGTGTGTGTGTGTGTGTGTGTGCCTGTAATTATGCAACCCACCCACAAGTGTGGCAGCCACCCCCTGCACACTCACCTGCAACATCTGCGCTCCATTCATGCCATAAATTCCGGCTGTGTGGCACATTAATTAATTTGCTTTGGGCGGCATTTCAAAAGGATTATTTAGCGCTCATTTCACGTGTGTGTGTGTGGGGGGGGGCTTAATGTGTGTGCGTGTGTTCCCCAGTCGCATGAAGACAATGTATCAAAGCCACAAAGTCATTGAGATCTCAGCTGTCTATAAGGGATAACTCAAAGTGAATAAGATAATGAATTTCTTTTAAGTTTTTAACATTTTCTACAAGTTTCTTAACGTCTAAGTATAGCTTATATAAAGCTGCGACTACATAAAAATACTTGCGCTGATTGTACGATATCATCATCATTCAAATTATTTCCAAGCAGCACTTTACGTCTCAGCTGCGTGTCGAAAACTTTGCGACATTATCGAATCTAATGAACCAAAATTAATTTACAATAATGACAGGACTAACACGTAACGACGCGACAAGCTGCTCCCCAGGCCTATAGACACCCCCTCCCCCTCCCCGCTCTATTGCAATCGAGTTGAAAGAGTTGCGACTGACAGCTGCGACGCGATTTCCGAGTGTTTCCCTTCTCAATTTGCATAAAATTCGGCAAAATGTCTAACGGCATTAATGACCAAGCTTTCACAGGGTGCAGGAAGAGTGGGAAGGGGGGTGGGGGTGAGCGGTGACTTTACCTGTTGCCCGGCGTAAAGGCCCCCGAGTGTAAATGGATCGCCTTGTGGCATCCGGTAATTGCGTGTAATTAAATCCTGCAAAACAAATGACAACACTTTGCCCGCTCTCAATTGTGGCCACATTGCGGTGATACTGCGATGGCTCCGTGGTTGCTCCTGGTTGCCCGCGGCTACCCGATGCCAAAGCTCAAATTTACCTCCCCACCCAACCCTTTGGCTCTGTCGCGCTTTCCTTTAATTATGCAGCGTGAATAATTTCTATGCTCTGCCTCGTCATTGATATCCTTTGAGTTTGCCAATGTTTGCCTTAATTAATTTGCGGAAATGCGTCTGTAATTCAATATACTTGGCCACGATTAATTGCGGGCAGTGCGGCAAGCACAGTTCCCGGTCTTGGCGGACTCATCTTAAGATGGTTCTAACAAGAAGTAAAGCTGGCGCCGAGTTGAAGTTTTCCGTGGCAGTTGCTTCGAGTATTAAGGGAAATTTATGTGAATAGTGATGAAACTTTTGGATATATATATAATATAAGTTATTTAGCATATTGTGTTTTATATAATTATTATAGTGCTAAAAAGAAAAATCAACTTTTCATTGCATATTTCTAAATTTTACAGGTTGGATTAGGTATTATTCTTTGAAAAGTTTTCATCATTTTTGGATAATATATAATATTTAATACTCAAGATATTGTGTATAATATATATTGAGTATTATAGCGCTAAAAGGATAAATCAGCTTTTTATTGCATATTTCTAAATTTTCTCAGATTGAATTATGTATTATCTTTCATTATTTCCATATGAAAACCCTGTAATATTATAAATAATATGCATAAAAAAAGGAATTTGAAAAAAAGCTGTAAAACTTTTTATATGATGAAGATTATGAACAATTAGAATAATTAGAAAATTTAGGTATAGTATATATATAAATATATATATTGTTTCAGTTAAATTCTGTTAAGAGATTTCAAATATTTCTTGATTTTAGTAAGTGTTAGAAACTTGGAGAGCGAGAACAAGCAGGAACGATCGTGTGCTTGATTCATCAACTTCGTTTCCCTTTCCCCTTTTGCAGTGAGAAAATTGTAGCTCTGATTGCCTGCGGTTTTTCCTACTGTGTGGGTTTTCTTCGGCTGGAAATGTACATTTAATTTGAGCCTAAGCAATTTACAGAAGGTGTAAATCAATTAACCATTTCGAGTGGGAGAACCGAAAGAACTTAATTGGTTGTTACCCCTTCCTGTATATAGGAACAGGTAACTTTGCTTTGCAGATCTCTAAAATTGCAGTAAAAATGTTAAATAAAATCCTTCCCAAGCTTAAGCTTTGGATGAGTTCCTCTACTGTGTTTTAAATATCTTTAGAAATTTATATATATAATTTTAAAGCAAACTACTCAATTGGTTGGAACTGCAATAAAATGTGAGGAAAGGGCAGGCACATAACGCAGAATGTTGTTGCCAGGACCGATTACCTTATCTGAGGCTCAACGGTCGACCATTTGTGCTGCGGTTCGGGCGACCTGGCCAAATGTCGTAATTAACCTCGAAGAGAGGAAAGGGCCCGAACAAGTTGCGATGCGACTAATCCTGAATTATTATTTGCGTATAGTGAAGCGAAAGGAAAAATGGTTTATTTTCAATTTACGACCGCCAGAGGGTGCCCAAAGGGAAGGGAAAGTGGGAGGAATCGCTGCAGGAGCAACCTCCAAATGTTTCCGAATCATTTGCATATGTACCATAGCTTCACGCCCGTCGCCCTCTCTCTCTCTCTCTCTCTCTCTCTCTCTCGCTCGCTCGCACACTGCCTAGTTAAGCATTCAAATTACTGTTATTATTATTTTCACTCATATGCCACTCGTCGCCGGAGTTCAGGGAGGAGGAGGCGAGAGGCAGGGTTGCGGTTGGGCGTCGGTAGTGCCATTAAAATCCGGCGCGACCTTTGCGCTGAGCGCGCTTGGAGCACTTCCGTTGACTTTTAATTCCATTAGACGAGGCCGCACGAGCCTCGTCTCTTATCGCCGGCGGCACACATGTCGCCTTCGCCCTTCACTCTCCTCCCCCCTTCACGCTGTGGGCAACAGTTCGAGTCGGTGTAAAAGGTTAAAATTATAATTTGCGGCTTCGCCGGGCGCACTTTATTACGCTTTTCATTCACAACTTTGGCATTTGCAGTCAACAAGCGTCGACACGCTTAATTTCTTGGCCGCCATTCAAAACATTTGTTCTACAACATGTATTATCCCGCATGGAGATCTGGAGATGGGGTTGGGGGAAACGAAGCCGGCTTTGTTTGCCGGCAAAAACAAAAGCGGCCCGTTTTAATGGCCCGTGCCATGCGCCTTATCATCTCTCGGATATCCTCGACGCAGTTGGCCACAAAACAAATAAAGGTTACTCTCGCCGATTTTGTTTATTTTGTTTGTCTTCGACTTTCGCTCCCGCCTAAGCGGAAAGTGCGCAAACTTTCGCACTTGTCCATGGATAAACCGCACGATAAGATGTCGTTGAATTATTTCGTTAACTACGCCCTGCACGGGGTCTTCGATGTACCACAGACAGCAGTACGATGAGTCTCCCTGTAGCGCTATAAACAGGTGCTCACTTTAAGGTGCTTAAACTGGACTGACAAAGCTGAAATGAAGATGGTGTCCTACTGCAGCTGAAGTCAATGCACAGAAGACTTTAAGTAACTAAGACCTTTAATTCTATGTTAAAAAGACGAAACTCTACTTTGTTTGCGTATAAGCCATAAACGTTTGGCTAACTAAGGCAAGTAAAAGTTATAGAGATGCGATTTTAGAATATGTATTATAAACTTTTATCCAATCCATATATATGTAATAAAATATAAAGATATATATATCAATATAGTAAAATCAGCTAATATATAATATAGCTTAATACAATATATACATATAAAAATATATAAATTATATATCAATATAGATAGAAGTACTATAACTGCTCGAGTATATAGACAGAAGTAACAAATATTATCTAATATTGACGAGTATGAATAAATATTTAAAAAATCTCAGCCGTTATCGAGAGGTTTGAAGAGAGATAAGGGGAATGCGGAGAGATAAAATTGTTATAATCTTATGAATGATTAAAGCGTATAAAGTTTTTTTTCTACAGTAACTAATAGAATAATAGTCTACTGATAGAATTACAAGAACCCTTTTATAAGCCTATATCAACATAAATACAGCCAAATCCCCAGTTCCTAATTCGCATATACGAACTGATGAATGTAAAGTATCAGACACATGTTTGTAGCTAAAACTCTTCACAGCTGAGAAGTACTTAAATGGTTTTACACTCTCCCACTCGTGGGCCCTCCTCCTCTCCCCTGCTTACTATCCCGCTCCATCAAGTAATCGCATGCAAACAAGCTCAAGCCCGGGCCACACCCATTGCTAGAAATAACAAATTGTCATCACATACATAAGATGGCATTTAATCTTCAACAAATTGCGAGCCACTTGTGCGGAGACAGCTTAAGTAAATACAATACGCACTCTATCAGACATCAAGCACCTCATACCCCTCCTCACCTCTTCACATCCTCCTCCCTTGCTCCGAACAACAACCTAGCAAATCTTCTGCGCCATTCGGGCAATCTATTACGCTATGCTATGCAGCGTGTTATGCGAAAATTTGTGAAATCTCTCTGCGTTATTCCGTCTGTCTTCACGCGTCTTCTTTGGTTTTTCTTTTTCACATTTTCTACATTTATTCATGTGAAATTTGCATTTTAAGTCAATAAATTCGCTTTGCATACGCACACGTTGGAACTGGAAGCCGCAACATGCGCCGTGCTGCTCTATAAATCTGTTCGCCTCCTGCGACTGCCAACAACAACGACAACAACCACAACGAGCCTCTTGTTGCGGCTGGGCGTGGCCAAGTGGAAGGGGCGTCGGGGAGGGGGTGAAGTAAGTTGGTTAGCGGCTTTAGCCTTCAGGCCCGTCAGGCAAACTTCTTGGTCTTCTTGCTACCACACTTGCATCTCGGCATCTTTCCAGCTGTGTGTGAGTGAGAGGTGAGAACAGTGTCGTGGGGGAGGAGGGGACGGGGTAGCAGGGGTAGTGGTATAGGTAGGTGTCGCTTGGCACTGCTTAAGGCGATATTTGCGTTATTTACGATTATTTACAATTTAAAATTTACATGTGCCTGCAACTGGCATCCCCAACCTCCCGCTAACACGCCTCCTCCTGCTCGGCACAGAGACGCGTTCTGGCACAACCTACTACTGCTTGTATCTTGATATGTTGATTTTGTATTTACGTATATCACAATTACCTGTCTTTAACTATGGATTTGTTGTGCTTAGCGCAGTGAGCAGCGATTCAGACGCCTGTCTCTGGGAGTTCGATTTGGAGTTGTAATTTCAGAGACCAAAGAGTGGAGAGGCTAGTGGAGTTTAGATCAAAGGTCTGCGAGATCTATTTAGATTTCTAGACTTCCTACAGTAATCACTTTTTCAAATATCATTAGTTTTCCTATGAGTTTGTTGTTTAGCTCATGGTTTTATGTTCAGATTTATTCAGAAACTTAAAAAAAAAAACTCGAACCCCCTTGGAAGCGATCTAAGAGACCCGGCTCGACTCTCATTTAATTTAACATTATTAAAAATCATTAGTTTTACTTTGAATTTATCATTCAGTTCATGTTTCATCTTAAGATCCGATTTATTTAAAATATAAAAAAAGACTCTAACCCCCTTCAATTATTAAATATAATTAGTATTCTTTTGAGTTTGTTGTTCAGCTCAAGGTTTGATTTTTAGATTTACTTAGAATATTAAAAAAAAGACCCTAACCACCTTGGAAGAGAGCTAAGAGACCCAGCTAGGCTTTCATTAATTAAAACATTATCCATAATGATCTACCTTTTCTTTATACATATAATTTTGTACATGGTTTTATCTCTAGCTGAATTCAGAATCAATTAAATGGGCTCTTCCCCCCTTAAACATCTGACAGACCTATTTAAACCTTGCAATTTAATATGTAATACTTAGTTTACTTTACATTCTGCACAAAATTGACTATATCTTCAGCTATAATAATGAAAACAACTTGAAATTCTGTTTGGTGTAGGAATAATCGTTGTAAAGTATGAAATTAAAGCTCTTTAGGTAGTGTATAATTTAACATAATATCGACATGTTCCTGCACATATGTTGATATATTCAAAAAGCAATGTAGTACGTATATTTCCCTCGCCTCATTGAGAAATCGATGCAGCGCGTTGCGGTGCGATATTTGCCCGTCGGCGATGCGATAATCGCGACCGTTGCACCGCAAACCGAGTGAGACTCACTCACGCAACGATGCCCCGCCGTTTGGCTTTTGCACCACCGGAGGGCAGCAGGCAGGCGAGGGAGCAGGAGCAGGAGCAGCACAAGACCAGTTCGCTTCACAGTTTGGCATCTTTTTGAGTCAACTAATTGAATTATTAGCGGCTGCAGTCAGTTCATTTTTTTATTTTTGTGCGAACCGAACGAAATTGCGGTTGCACAGTGCGGTGTATGTGTGTGTGTGTGTGCGCGCACACTGAAATTATTGCATGGTGGTTGACAAGGATCAGGGCCGACGCCTTATTTGTGTTCCGGCTCGTTTCTGGGGTACAGCCTCCTGTCCGTTCGCCCACCCGCCCGCGGGCGAACCTTAACAAGCGGTTGCAGCACACAGTACACAGATTTTTCGACCCAACATGCCCGACGGCGGCGACATGTGCAGCGCACGTATTGTTCTTGTAAATCATTGATTAATTTTTACTTTTGCATATGATTAGAGAAAGTTGAAGGCAAACCAGGGGAAATTAAATTATATGTAACACAACCCTGTAGTGCAACCCTTTGTAATCCCACACACACAGCGGACTCGGACTCGGACTCGGATTCGGACTCAGACTCGGACTCGGATATACTGCGTCAGGATAGTGTCACGCGTGTCACAGGCCCAACAATGCTCTGATATAATCAGCATGTCCTGGGCACATTGGAACCTTCAGTTTGTCGAAGAAATGTCGAGAATGAAAACTTCTGCAGGAGAAACTTTGCTATCTGCGGCAAGAAGAGTTTGGCACAAGTTTGTGCAATGCATTGTGCAAAAGTTTGAGCCGAACATAAACTTTGACACCGAAGATTTCATCGAGCAGTTGACACTGTTTGTGCCCAGAACTGGCATGACATACGTAAGTAACGCTGGTAATGGAGCAAGTGCTACCACAACTGGAGCACTCCACTCAAGCCAAGAAAATGGCCTGCGCTTCCGCACAATTAGTTCGTTCCAATTGTGCGCCTTGGGTGGTGTCTGTTGAGGCAGAGGAGGGAGATGTACTTACTTGCTGCCTGCAGCTGCCTTTGAGCTGGCAATTTACAAGGTGTTAGTCCGGGGAGGTGTGTGTGGGGGGGGTGCCTCGGTAGACAAAAACAAATCACTTAGCCTTAATGGCTTATGGAGGCAGCGCATTTAACCAAAAACCTCAAGCAGTTAAGCGCACTGACAGCGGGCGGTAAGCTCGCACTCAGCCGGCAATGGATGCAGATGGATGGATGCAGGAGGACGCTTTGCTGGTTGAGTGAAGAAGGAGCAGGGACTCTGTCAAATGCTTGTCTTCACTTGCAACGACTCACACACATAAAAGTGGAACGTTGCCCGACGTGCATAATGGTCGACCCAATTAGGCTAAGTGAGTGAGCCCGTAAGCTGCATATGAACCATAAAACAATTGAACAAGGTGCTTGAACAAGCTATAAGCCAGGCAATCTGCCGGGCAAACAATGCAAAGATTGTGCTAAAAATACTTAAAGACTGGCAGCTAACATTTCAGTTATAACTACACTGAAGTGCGACTCCTTAATGTTTTTTGTTCTACTACTTAAGGTAAAAATAAACTCAAATATTTTTCTACTTTATACTATATTTCACATCAAAAGCAGCCAGAATCTAGCCAGATTTCTACCGCTTTCATTAACTAAAATAAAAAGCCAGCATCGGCAATAAAACACGGCATAGCCTGTGCTTTTCGTTATGTTCATTAGATCTGTCAATGCAATGTTGCTTTTTTTATGGCGAGTGGCCATAAAAATCATCGGAATTGCAAATGGATTGACCGAAACTTTGGCCACGACAAATGCGACCGAACTTGTTGGTGTCACATGCAGGCGATGCGTATAAATTAGAGAGGGGGGGAGAGAGAGAGAGAGATGCTGTAGTGGCAATTGTGTGGCATCTTGAATGTCAAAAGTGACACCCTCGCCCTCGCCCCTGGCCGCGGTCCTAGGCCGTCACCCTCGATCCATGGTGCACCTGACTCTGCCTCAAACCATCGGCAGAACAATAAATTTCCCTTTTTGGAAGTCCCGAGTTGGTTGGGCATAGAAAGAAGGCGGAATTGCGACCGCACCGAGTGTCCTTAGATAGACTACACACACACACGCTCACACTTTGCTGACATATGTGTGTGTGTGGGAGCTGGAACAGAGCCGCGGCCCGGATCGGGGTCGGGGCAAGAAAAGTGATAGCCGGAACGCCTCCCCCCGAAAACTGGACGCACGAATGGACATGGACAAAAAAGCGTTATGTTAAGGAATAGCAACGTGTTGGCTAATAAAAAATCAAAAGGCAAAAAAACGTGTGGCAACCCTGTGCATTCGGCAACGGCTTTGGTCACTCTCCCTCCCACTGCCACTCCCACTCCCAGTTCGCGCGGGGTGTCTAAGCGGAAAAGGTAAGTGCTGCTCTTTTGGTCAATATCTCAAGCGAACTGCAATTTTTCTTCATTCCTCGTCGTTTTTCTTTTTTGTCGCCATCGTGCACACACTGGCGGAAGTTAAGCTCTTGTTTATGTGTCATAATAAATCATGTTCAATGTACACGAAACAATTCCACGTAAGTGGATAATGGAAACTCACATATGTACGGCAAACGTAGAGCAGTAGTTCGGCTGTGTATACGCATTAGTGTTACACAAGAGATTATACGATGAAACGTTAAAAAAAAACCGACTAAAAATATCTATAATTTATTTACTTGAGTATTTCAAAGCGTGCAAGGCAGTAATTTGACTGACGCAGGCAGTGAGCGTGGTATTCAAATGAAAAGTATCGCATGATCTGCGGATATTATGCAGCAACCTACGGTTCAAATTTTGTGGGTCTAACTCTATTAACAGCTGAGATCGGCGCGTTCATACAGACAGCAGGGCAAACGAGCATTGCCAAGCCATGTCTACTATCAATTTTCATCAAGAATAACCGTATAAGCTAAGTGGAGCCATCTTTTGCCTTTACACCAACCAAGCATACCCGATTGGAACATTTGTAATAGTTAAAAGGTTATAAATATATAACATATGTGTAGCAAATCAGTTAAAATGCATTTCATTTGCAATTGGTTCTACGAAAAAAAAACCTGGATGAGATCATTCTACCGAAAGTTCTTCAACGATGTCGAAGGGCCTGCGCTGTCTTATCGCAATTATCATCTTCGCTTTGCTGCTGATGAGGATGCAATCCGAACCGATACGGGTATATACGAATATAAATTACCTATAAGAGCTTGGCACAAGCACATAATTAAATAGGATTCACTACTTGTGACAGACAATTCCATTGATATTTCTGTAGACGACAACGTGACCAAGGAGCAGGAAAACAAGGAACCCAAAAGGTTTCCCTTTGTAGTGTCCATCCAGGTGCACGAGGGTACCAAGTACAAGCATCAGTGCGGCGGATCGATTCTGAACAGTCAGTTCGTGGTATCTGCAGCTCATTGTACACTGAAACCGAAGAAACTCTCGGCGAAGGATCTATTTGTGGTGGCCGGCTCGAGTCGGCTATACGATACGAATGCCACAAGGCTGCGAGTCAAGGCGATGAAAACACATCCCGAGTTTCGACCGTTGGCCGGCAATGATATACTACTCCTTCAGTTGGCAACCGAATTGCCCATAGATAATATACGATTTGGTACAATCGAATACCACAACGCAAGCCGGAAAGAAGGTCGTCTCGGTGCATGGCTGCTTGGCTGGGGTCGTACGGAACCGGAAGAACCCAAGGAACTTGAAATGATACCTTTTCAGACTATAGAAGATGAGGATTGCTTTCTGGAATATCGTTTCAAATACCTGACAGATTCCGAAATATGCGCTATTAATTCAGGCGGAGATCGCGGAGCCTGTGACGTACGTATTTAATATATATGATATAAGGTATATTACTTAACAATTCTCTGCAGGGCGACTCGGGAGGACCGCTATTGGATGCCGCCGAAGAGACTATCTATGGCATACTGTCATATGGCAGAACACCCTGCCAGGCGGGTAAACCATTTGCATTCACCCGGCTAAGCGTATATATCAAATGGATTGATAAAGAAATGGAGAAAATGTTGAAAAATAATAAAAGCGTAACTTAAACAGAAAAATTGTAGTAGAATTTACTTGGAACCACTAACAACTAATTTATTCAGTTAAATTGCCGCTTGACGTTTTTGAAATGATTTCCAAATGCAAATAAAAGAAGTCACTTAAAAAATTACGACGCCCACATTTGTCAGTGCCACGGGACGAAGGTGAAACAAAAAAAAGAAAGAAAAAAATGGGAACGAAATGTGTTAATGTGCTGTCGCTCGCAACGCTTTTAGAATTCATGTCAGTTTCGTGAGCTAACAATCCACGCGCGCGATTCTCACTAACAGGGATTTCCGCAACAGGCCCCCAGAGAGGGCAACGGAGGGGCGGGGTGGAGCGTCTACGGGGAGTGAGCGCACAAATGACAGCTACGTGCGCTTGTTCTCCGATTACTTGGCTACAGCTCTACTTAAAATACCCTAGGCGCGGGAGCTAAAGCGATGGGTATGGCTGTTGATTGGTTGAAAAAACTCGAAATTATATTTAAAAACATATATTGAAAGACATACACCGAAAAACGCCAAGTGCAGGGTATCTGCTAGTCGAAAAAATATCTGAAACAATTAGGTTAACATTTCTACTGGATTTTTGCAAAGACCTCAGTGAAACCCTACAAAGCATATACATATTTGTTTGGGCAGGAAGTATTTTTCTCTGAACCTTTAAAGCGCATATGTTTATTATATATATTCTTAAACAAAATCAAGATTTTTAATAGTAGAAGGCGCTTATATCGAATTTATTATTTATTAATTTATCATATCATAAAAATATCTTAAACAGTAAAGTAAACATTTCCGTAGAATTTTAAGATGTTGTTGTTATATATTCTTAAAGAAAGTCAAGATTTTTAATAGTAGAATTTTAATAATAAGAAGGCGCTTTTATCGAATTTATTATTTATTAATTTATCATATCATTAAAATATCTTAAACAGTAAAGTAAACATTTCTGTAGAATTTTAAGATGTTGATTTAGCTGAATTCTTAAACAAAATCAAGATTTTTAATAGTAGAATTCTAATAATAAGAAGGCGCTTTTATCGAATTTATTATTTATTAATTTATCATATCATAAAAATATCTTAAGCAGTAAAGTAAACATTTCTGTAGAATTTTAAGGTGTAGATTTTGATGAATATTCTAAGCGCATATGTTTATTATATATATTCTTAAACAAAATCAAGATTTTTAATAGTCGAATTTTAATAATAGGAAGGCGCTTTTATCGAATTTATTATATATTAATTTATCATATTTTTTTATTTTTACAAAATGTCAAAATATTTACCTCAGCTGTCCCGACGCAGCTGCATTTGCACTGTTATTGGACTGTGCTGAGTTCAAGGCCCATGCGGGAAATATAAATAATCATAATCGACTTACGCCGAGCGCTCAGTTCAATCTTAAAGACGGCGAAATGTGCACGCGTTTTATATGCGGCTTCTTGGCGATTATCTCTGTCTGTTGCGTACAGACATACACGGTCCTAGACTCCCTGGACAACGTTGATTCCTGTCCAGCCATACCACAGACAGTCGAATACAGCAGAGTACCTTCGACTGCAGCAGAAGCAGCTGGAAAACCCCAGGAAAAACAATTAAAGTTGCCCATGCAATGGCTGCTACGCGTAATTAATATTCGAAGCATTCTGCGAGAAAATGCCAAGGCTGAGTCCAGCCGAGTAGAGCATTCGCCCAGGGCAATCAACGAGCAACCGAAAATGCTGCTCATTTTGCACCATCGACCTGAGCAGAGTGCACAGCAATCCAGTAATTTTTGCAGTATCTGATATAAACTAGAGAAAACTAAATAAATGTTGTATATTTTTCACGGCAGTAGCTTCGCGCTTGCTCTGAGATTGGGTCTACTGAAATCTCACCATTGCATTTCTTATATAATAAGTTGTCTATCCATTTGTTGTTCGAGTGACGCAAGAGGCACAATTAAGGCAACTCAAGTCGCCACACATGCTACCAGAGTGCGCAATAAATTACGGCAAAGGATTAAAAACTCAGTGGGACTCGGGGACCCTTTACCAATAAATTATAACCTTGCCATGTGCGTTATGTGGATGAAGCTATGACAGAGAAAGCCACGCAGTCACTGAACGCAGCCACACGTTTGCGGTTGCCACAAGCCACAAGACCGAAACCACAAATTCAGCCACAACAAGAACCAACCCAGCCCCCACCCAGCCTGCATTGGGGCGTAAGGCGCATAAAAAACGATGTTATATGCATGACCCCAAATTAATCTAGCGAAACCCTTGCAAGCACTCGACTCGTCTCATTGGGATTCGGTTGTGGCACATCAAAGTCAACGAAGCATGGCAGAAACGAAGTTATTTGAATAACCACGTGAATGTCGCATGTGAGCAAATTAAATTTGGCTTATGACCGGCTTAAAGGCTTGAAAATAAAAGCCACAAAAAAAAACGAAGTAATTTTGTTGCATTATTTTGCCTTAAAATCATAAAAGAGAATCCAGTTGTTGCCAAAAATTTGTTAGTCATAAAGTGAATCATTGTGCTACGGTTATAAGATTGAAGATTTCATTTTTAATATATTTTTTATTGTTCATAAAATGATATACGTACTTATGTGTCTTATGCGTTTTAGAAGCTTAGGAAATTTGAAAATTAGATTTTAAAATTTGTATAAAACTTGGAAAAAGTCTTTGCCTTCTCGTAGTTAAGGTAAAATTTTGAAATCTTATTTACAGACTCTACCAAATTTACATAAACTATTATGAAATTTCTTGCATTTTCCCTTTGCTGCCCTAAAGTGCAATTGATACGCGGAAAATTCAGTTAGTTTTTCCTGCCAAGCAGAAACTTGTGCGCAATATGGCGCTTCTGGCGAAACGGAATTATGCAAAACAAAGTAAGAAATAGAATTTCATTTGGAATTCAAAATTTTTTCGTCCAACTTGGAAGAAGATACAGGGAAGAAAGAGAGCGTAGTCAGGCCAGGCTGTGGCTCTCATTCGTATGCAGTTGGCATAGCGCAAAGTGGATATTGATATTTTGTCCTTAAATTTTGTTATTTATGTGGACACGCATTTCCCGCCCAGTCGCAACACAGGCAGAAAGGGGGGCAAAGCGAGAAAAACAGAAGTTTACAATTTGCACACAAGCGAGTGACATTTGTGCAAACTTGTGCGAATTTAACGCGACATTGTTCGCCTCCAAGCAAGAATGTGGGAGTCGGAGGTCTTGCCCGTCCGCCGAGAGAGGGTGTGTCCCGGTCCTGGCCCTCGTATTGACATGCATGTCGTGTGCCCGTGCAGAGGCCGCCGCTTAACTTTGACAGACCGCAACCGGGACGACCCTCAAGCCGCAGCCACCCGTCACGCACAACCCAATTTCGCCATAAATTTTCCAACTTTCAACAAAATTCGCAATAGGAATTCGGCTTTTTTTTCTTTTTGCCACTTGAGTTTTTCAATTGTCACAAATTTATTTTAATACAGCGTGAAATTTATGAGTGACAAATTGAATTTGAAAATTGAGTAATATTTTTCTTAAGTTTCTTTATAGGAAGCGTAGACGCTCGAGAGATAGGCAATACTTAAGTAGTAAAATAAAATAATCTCTTCTAGTTTTCTTTTACTTAAGTCGGATACACGAAAACGCGCCCCAAGGCTCTGTAGTCTTCATGGAGAGATCTCTACAGTCTCTCATTGCATTTGATTGATGATTGCGATATGCACATACACAGACAAATCTCAGTTGGCGATTCGATATGGATTGCTTTGGCCCCGGGACAGGCTCAGCCCCTCGCATCAGAGTCTGAAGGATGTGCGCGTGTTTTATATTGTTTCAAATGGCAAAACACTAAACACTCCATAAATAAAACCATTAGAAATGCCATTAATGTAATGGCTACCAGCACAGAAGACTGCGGGAACAAACCATAAGCAAGCCGAATATGTTATGCTCTTTATCTACTAGAATTGCTGCTGCAATATGAATACAATATTTGACCAGAACTTGTTATATTTATTTTTCAAAAAACTAACAGTCGATTTTCTAGAAAAGTGAAGTTTGGAAAATTGACCAAATAGTGTGGATTTAGAATTGATCCAAATTCAGTATGATTTTAAAGAACTTTAGGTAAACGAATGATAGATAAGATTAACTGAGACCTAGAAAGCAGAACATGTTTTTTTTTCTGGCTCGAAAAGTCAGAGGCTTTAGCTTTTCGCTTTTGGTTAATATACTCTTCGGTAGAGTATTATAAAAAACAAAAATGTATTATAGTCTAACGTTTTTTTGCCTATCATCTTTATGTGCGCCCTGAGTGTGTGGGCGTACGCCCCCGTATGCGTGCGTGTGTGCGTGTGCTTGTCATGCGCAATCATATAAATCTTAATGTTTATAAATCACGTCGTATGGTTATGCCCCAGGGTCATCGATTGGGCAGTACGCGGCAAGCACATGGTCAGGAAAATATGAAAGAAAGCTGAAACAGAACGAACAAGATCAGGCTAACATATCAAGCAAAATAAACTCTGCTAATAATAATCTTGATTATAATGAAATTTCAAACCAACCCCAAAAGTATGCTACGAAAATCAAAGTTCTTAAGGTTAGAGTGGAGTTGGTGTAAATTTAGTTATAGTTCGGCTGTAACATAGATTTTAAAGCACGAAGTAACCTCTTGATTTTTAAAGACCCTCACAAAAATCCAACAAACGATTCTTATTGTGATTTCTTTGGCCGCACTTGTAATATGCAAATAATTTGCTGGCCAAATGGCAGCCAACTGTGACCCTCGGCTCGGGATGAGTTGACAATGGGCAAACGAACATGGCCCCCCCCCCCATCACGACTGCCACCGCACTGCACGTTGTGGGAAATTCATTCGAGAGTCAAGTTGACAATAACAAGGAACCGGATGTGACCGGCATACCGCATACGCTACACCCCGCCATTTGAATATGACACACAGCCTGACAGCTGCTACGGCCTACGTTCGCCGTTCTCCGTTCTCCGTCTCCAGGTCCGGATCTTGAGTCTGGGGTGGCTGCCAGGATGATGCGTGCCCATTGTGCGCATTTGACGTTTGCTTTATTAATCAGTTTGGCCTGCGGCTAGAACGAGGCCAGCGTGGGCTGCGTCGAAGCAGGGCAGCGCGGGGCCAAGGTGCAGCAGGCCACAGCCAGGTCCGCAATTTTCCGCAAATAAATAATTTTTGTGAACAACAAAAAAGAGCAAAGTCAAAAAGCAACACACACACACGCGCACACACAGCCGCAGAGCAAGTCGCATTTTAATTTTGACTTCACACAAAGGAGTCGACAAAAAAAGTCAAACAAATGTCAGTCGCGTGTTAATCAACTGTAAATAAATGGCGCAAAGATTAGAGAGCCAGGCGAAAGAGAAAAAAAAAGAAAAGATAAGCACGAAGCACCGACGGGCTAATACCCTACTTTAATCTTAGGTATTTTAAATGATATTAAACAAGGAAAACATCAAATTATAAAGTTTTATTGATAAATACAAATTAATACTCTAATATTATAGAAATTTTTTAATTTTTAGTGCAAATTTACGATTTTTATTCGGCTTGTTTCGAATTTTCAACTGCGTTCAGTGTAATCAGCTTTAATAAAAATAACCCAAACCCTGAAATAGAAAGAAAGTGTGCCAGTTTCATCGAAATAAGCTTTCCCCGAAATAACCTTAGCACGCCAAGTAGTACATAATATTCACATCTTTTCCGTGTGTTGCAAACTGCCTGACAAAATAAATACAGCCACTGCAAGAGTATAAATACAAATGAGAAATTTAAAAAGAAAAAGCATCCAGCAAAACAAATATACAGAAAAAGGCCCAAAAATGGGGTGTGATGCGTCCCAAAAATAAAAAGAAAAACATTTAATGGTTTTTTAAATGTTTTTTAAATGTGCGTGATCAAAAGCTTTAAGTTTTCTCCGTCATTTCCTGTTGCGCGTCGGGGCAGCCAATGCAAATTAGCCAACAATGTTGTTATCATGAATCCAAGGCGGCTGCTTACGGCGCGACACCCACTAAATCCAATCCGTATCTTGAAGCTTGAAGTCCAAGTTGAGCTGCAGCTGAGGGCGAGTCCTTAAGGGTCCTGCTGAATCAAGTGAAACGCCTACGCCGAGCACAGACGCACTGGCAGTGAGTGTTCGCCCCCGCCGAAAAAGGAGGTCGTGCCGGGGGGGTGTGGCTGCGGGTGTTGATGATACTATTATCTCAGATCGCGCTCGTTGACAGACGAGAACCGCGGGCGGGCGGGCGCCGCGCACTTCAATTGTCCGCCTGCAGGGCATTTACAATTCATAGATGGACACAGATAGTAGAGACAGTCGCTTGGGTTGCCTGCTAAAAAATCGTTTTATTGGCTTTGCGCTCCTTTTTGTCGCCTCAGCAACACACCCAGAGTGCCCCCTTTTTGGCATGAAACCTTTTGGCGAAAACATGGACATAAGCCGCAAATAAGTTTAACATTGAACAACATTTTCGAGGGGGAGTAAGTGGGGTTGTGGGTGTGTCGAGTCCGCTGTTGGGGATGGAGTACCCTTTGTTATTGTGTTTGCGCCGTGATTTGTGCGGTTTCCTTGAATTTTAAAATGTTTTGCTTGTCACGTACAGTGGGTCAAACAGCAATGAAAACGTGTCAAATTGTTTTTCCAACTAAAAGCAGATGAAAATCGAATTAAAAATATATGCAAGAGACTGATAATAAATACAAATACAGTACAAACACATTCTGAAAGAGCAGTTCCATGATATATAATATTGTGAAGAAATAAACTAGATCTTTCAAAGCACTGCTAAAAAATATTTTATGCTGCTATTTTTCGGGATATATTAAAATTAAAATTGCAGTTATAATTAATTACATAATTTTAAATTAATTGAAGCAGGAAATCTCATAAGATTTATAGCTTTCATTTTTAAATTTGTATAAACAATTTAATCTAAGAATTTAAAAACTTGCCACATGCCACTGTGCGTGTCCCTTTCCCAGCCAAAGGGGTGCAAATGGTGCAATTTGTGAAATAGCTTGTTTTCGCCGACACAGTGCCTCAAGACACAATGTTATCTAATCTTATTTGAGATTATTCTTGGTTTAAACTTGCATTTGCAGCCAGCAGTGCGTCGGCCATTTATTGTGCCTGTTGTCGAGTCGAAAGTCAAGTCGAGACGAGGCTTTAAACGAGCGGAATCTTAATGATATTTACAGGAAATTATACAAACGCATCAATCATAGGGTGGCCATAAAAATTCGTCACACATGAGCATTAAATTGTAAAAAATCCCTCAAAAAAAAAAAGAAAAATAAATGAAAAAAAAAAGAATCTGAAGAAGCAGCAGAGTGGGGAACTTCTAATGGTTGTGCGTAGAAATGACCTTGTGAGTTATGAAGCGCAGGCACTGTGGGGCGTCCTGCTACAGCGCGAATCCGCAACGCAGTCAGCCAAGGTTCAACGATGGTCACTCTAGTCACCAGACTATGGCACAGCACGCCTGCTTCCACTTGTGGCGCGCGGGTTCAATTGGATTGGACGGGAAACACGGGCTGTGGGTAGAGTGTGTGTGTGCGTGCGCGTGTGTGTGTGTGCGAGGTAGTCAAGTGCGTACACGCGCGCGCTCATATGTGAACATTTATTGGAAAACATTATTATTTATGACTTTTTGAATGACATCGCTTGAACTTTTCAAGCAATAAAGTACGCCACAAAAACATTCTCCTGTGGCTGAAATTGTTCTCTTTTTCCTTTTATTTTTTCATTATTTAAAATTGCATTTTCCTCGGAGAGTTGAAAGTTTTGATTTATGAACATATTCATTAGGAATTAGGAACATGCCACATAAGCCGCACAAGCAGAAAATGATTTTTTACCCCAAAAACAATTTCAACGACTGGCACAACTTTTCGTTAAGTTCAATTATATATGATAATAAATTATTTATATATTTTGTTAAGATATTGTATCTGCAACAATGTGCCCAACGTGCGACCCAATTGCAAAGCCAACAAATTGCACCAAGACGTACGACAATCTGAAATGGAAATCTTCTCAAGGGTCTTTGGAAATACACATGGAAATTCGCAGCTCGGTAATCAACACCGAAAAGGGTTAGTTCCCATGCCCAAGTGGCACGCATGTGAAGGACGTTCTAAGATCTTATCAAATAACCCAAGATGCAGAACATGCAGATGAAGACGGAGCTGCTGGAGATGGCGACGTGGTGAGGGAATGATTATTTTAAGTAATTGCTGCCTTTTGTTAGCTGGCAATAAGATTGGATTTGCTGAAGGATTTTCTTGAAATTCAGCTGAAACTTGTGACTTCTGTTTCTATTTACTCTGTGTGGATGGGGAGGAGGAGGAGGAGGACTCTCGTTATTTACTGGGTACTGGAAGAAAAACCGACAATGTTGTATGTATAAGTGGAATACACATACATACAGATTCGCTTCAGGCGCATGACCCATTCCTGAACTCGTGCAAAGTCCTGACAGCGAAGCGTACGAAGGATACACGAACTCTCCCAACGACCTAACTGCTGCCATCCTCGTCGTGCGCATAGCTCGGCATGCGTGTGTGCTCGGTACGGGGGAGTCAAAGTGGAGATAGCAGGCTGCCATAGGACGACAAGAACGTCAGCGATGTCTAAGGTGGAGCAGAAGCCATGACTGCGGCCATGACAGCGATAATGTACACAGGCAGGGAGCCAAAGCGGGGGACCGACAGCAGCCCCACCCACAGCCAGACCCAACCAACAGTCGTGCTCTTTTTGCCCCGTCTCGCTTGCTCGCACACTCGCTGCTGCCGCTCTCTCTCTCGCTCTCTCCCTTTCTCTCTCGCTCAGCCGTTAACAATACGCACGCTTTGTGGGTATTAAGTTCGGTTGTACTACCTAATGCTAAAGATAAACGTCCGTCGCAGTCTACCCGGGGTACTTAGTCTTCGCAGGATGGAGAGCCAAGCGCCCGTAAATCGTGAAAGTCTTTAATCGCACATGAAGAACAAAAAACTAAGTGCACTAAGGGCTTGGCTCATGCCTGCGCCTAAAATGTGGTACTAGACCAAAATATTTTCAGCTTAAAAATTAAAAAAGGCAGAGGAATTTAATGCTTTATAATTAGCAGAACCTGATTATATATATATAAATATACGTAATCGCTTTTCTGTCTGGTTTAAGTCTTCATCAATCATATAATATTGATTGTTATCTGCTTATAAATAACATTAGGTCTATTAATCCTATTCAAAATGTAACTACAAAATGTCTTTGAAAAAGTATATACTATATACTTGTTTCAATTTAAGCAAAGTAAATTCTTAGGTTCATATTATAGCTAGATATTTTAAAATAGTGAAATTTTTGTAGAAACTTGCTCAAACAAATATTTTATTTCGAGCACCCTGATCGCTCTGTGGAAACCTGGGAGGGAGGCAGAGCACCCTACTTATCAGTTTTCATTACAAACATTCGTTTTGAGAATATTTCGAGCTTGATATGCAGCCCCTTTCGCGACCCATATAAGACAACTGAACTATACACAATTAAATGCTCTATCCTTGTATTCCAGGAACTGATCGGAAATATCGTACCTTAACATTTGTCAAACTAGATACATATAAAGAGCAAAGGAGATCCTATAGTCAGAAGATATCCAGCGCTTCTTTTATATAAATAACATATTATAGATAATATATTTTATAATATATTTAATATGATTCTATTAATTGTAATCAGTAATAAGCTATCAAAATATAAAAGTCTCACATCGCACAGTGCGATCATCGAGCATAAATCTCAATAGTGTATAAAAATATATATTTATATTGAATTTATGTGTGTGTTGTGTTTAATCTTAGCAACAAATTCACTGGGGACACTTTTTTATGGCGCACTTTGTTAAACGATGCGGTCACTTACGTGTGTGTGTCAGGGTTGGCTGGGAAATTCCCAACTCCAGTGAGCCGACGTTATGAACAACCCCAACAACAACTGCATAACGACGTGGAATTCCCTTCTTATCGAAGCATTGACCGCAGGGACTTGAGTTGATTTGACTTTTGTGTGGGGTGCGGGTTTCTGTTATTTTTTCTGTTCCGTTTTTTGCGCGTATGTCTCCCGGCTGAACTGGACTTTTGTTTTATCGGAACGAGGACAACGATACAACTGCCATCAACTTGATTAACTCACATGGAATGTGCCAAAGTGCCGAAAATCAAATTAAATGGCCTTGATGTGAGTGTTAGTGACATATCTGAGTGCTTATGAGGGGTTTGTCGCCGGCTTGTTGTCTGCCCTTTGATTTATGCATAGAGGAATCGATAGTTTCTCTTGGCCCTTGGAGAAAAGGGATAAGTGTCAAATATGGTAAAGAAACGAGAATGATATATTCAAAGATTCTGACAGCGGTATGGATGTGCGTAGTGTGTGTGTGTGTGTAAGCTAAGTAACAAGTTTTAAGGCGTCTCTTGGAGACGCACACGCTCCTCGTATTTTTCCTCGAAATATGTAAAAACTGACTCCATTGCCGAATAGGAGGACCACTCGTGTTCCATGTGGCCGGCCGATAGGCAGCGAATGCTCTTGTCCTTGGGGTCTTTGGTTTTATCGGTATCAAGTGGATCCCTGCTCGAGACCCAATTCCGGGTCACATCGATAAAGTATTCCCTGCAACTGGCTGGCGGATGGCCAATGAATCCATCCGTCAGAGCTATAGCAAATACTTTTTCCTTAAAGAAATCCACATGCTTCTCCGCCTGCAATACGAAAAGCACGATGTTTGCATACAGCTCAAAGCTCTAATCCAAGCTCTACTTACCAAATCACGAACCACCGATGCGCCGAAACTGTGCGCCACAATGGCCACACTCTCCGGTTTTGAGGGTATTATAATGTTCTCGAAGACGTAAGCGGCATGACTGAAGGCATCTTCAAGTCCCTTAATAGCATGATACTTTTTCTTTATAGTACGCCCGTTATCGTTGGTATTGGTTACAAGGATATCGTAGCCCAGCTTCTGGGCGCGCTTTATGTACGGCAACTGTGTGCCGTGGTCCAAGGAATTGTTGATGATCAATCTGATAGAGAAGTACATGAAGTTCGACAAGACACACAAGCTCTATTCCAAATTGACTCACTTCCTGGCCCATTGTCCGGCAAGCACGTATCCGCTTCCATGGATGAGAACAATCAGTTTCTTGGACTCACGTAGCGGCTGCGGCTGTGAGAATACAAACGTTGACTTCTCAATGGGCATGCCAATTGGTACATAGGTGCGCTTCAGGCCCTGCTTCTCCAGTAGTTCATAGACTATTGCTGGGATTTGATTTGCCAGCTTGTCGTAATGCTCCTGGTTCTCCGAATGAACCTCGCTTACATTGAACACAAATGGCTCTGCGCCAGGCTCACCAGTTGCCGGATCAATTTTACGCAATTCGCCAGCTGCAATAATACGACACACATATAATATAAGCATTTAACCTGTAGGAATGTCCTGGCTTACAGTTGTTGAAGGCGTATCCAAGTTGACGCAGCGTAGCATTTGCTTCGTCGCTAGTACCGACCGTGGTGTCTGCCATAATCCAATTTCCGTTGTTTTGGGATTTACCTATGAAAGGTGTTTTTAAAAAATTAATAAACCGTTTCCACATGATGTATGTATTTGTTATACTATGCAATCTTTCTTACTGAATGCAAAATCAAGTTTTCCGTGTTTACCAATAGCTGCTTGCCGATAACAAAATTATCGCCGGCGGTTGAATTGTGGTGGCATGCCGATTTAATACATATCGAAGTAAATTCGATTTCTATACGTTATTGGTTCCAAAGAACCTTGCTTCGAACCATACATATGATTCATGTTGCAGTCAGCTGTTTCGTCTGCGTTGTGTGCGATAGTATCGTACGCATATTTATCGGTCCACGGATCTAAACAACAAAACTAAAAAACCGACACATCACATCAATTGCTGGCACATCGATCTTGTGGTTATCACGCTGCCACGCTAACAAAATTAAAAGTATTTTATTTTATAAATGCTAAGTCCATCGTTTACATATAAGGAGACGGAAAACTCGCCCCGCGCTATGTATATGCGCGACTGGCGGTCTGCCCTGCGAACACCAACATATCGAATCGGAAACCGCACAGTTCGCTTCAATTATCACTTTGCATTGCTTGTGTTTTGTGCTGTTGTATTAATTTTGCTATTTCTATATGCAAGCCAAGGGTCCAGATCATCCTCGGATGGCTACTGGCTACGTAGTCGGCACGCCCAACTACAGAAAAGTATCGTGTATAACGCAACGTATCCGTTGACGCCGCCACTGTCCGTTAAAGGGGGCGCTATCATCTATCGAATTGCAATGATAGCAGATCTGGATACAAGCTCGAAATTTGTCAAGAGTGATGGCAGCACAACGTGGCGGAGTTATCTAAAAAAAGGTTATCTCACATACACAACCAGCAAGAACGAGATACAAATTAGCTGGGACGATGGAGCCCCCATAACGCTGGAATCTGCATTTGCACTAAAAGGACGTGGCATGGAACTGTCCGAGCTGGTGACGTTCAATGGCCGTCTATTGAGCTTCGATGATCGCACAGGACTCATCTACACAATAAACAACGACAAGGCCATACCCTGGGTGATTTTACTCGATGGTGATGGACACAACACCAAGGGATTCAAGGCGGAATGGGCAACAGTCAAGGAGCATATATTATATGTCGGTTCCATGGGCAAAGAGTGGACAACCAGCATGGGTGGCTATGAGAACAACAATCCCATGTATGTGAAGGCCATAACGCCAACCGGCGAGGTGCATTCGATTGACTGGACGACAAACTACAAGCAACTGCGTCTGAAGTCTCAAGAAATCTCTTGGCCCGGCTATATGATACACGAAAGCGGTGTCTGGTCAGACATCCATAAGCGCTGGTATTTCCTGCCACGTCGCTGTTCCAAGGAGAGGTGAGTGATTTACAAGTTCAAGATGATTTTGTACATTTAAATCAATGAAAGCATCTTTGGCAGATACAACGAAACTTTGGACGAACACATGGGCTGCAATGTACTAATCTCCGCCGATGACGAGTTCAAGACAATCGAAACAGTGCAATTAGATCCCGGCAATACTGCACCAACACATGGGTTTTCCAGCTTTAAATTCTTGCCAAATACGGAAGACACCATTATCGTAGCTCTCAAATCGGAGGAACTCAATGGCAAAACCTCCACCTACCTGACTGCCTTCAGTGTCGAAGGCAAAACTCTGCTGCCCGAGGCGAGAATTAATACCGACTACAAATACGAGGGATTCGAATTCATTTAGCAAACCAAATCTCACTCGACCCTCTGTGCTGCAATAAGCCTTGTATATATATACATCCAATTAACGTATTATTCGATATGTTTTAGTAAATACAACTACACATCTGTAAATCAGCTTTAATAATAGTCAATTAGGTTTCTTGTAAGATGCTCACATAGACCAATGCCATTTACTTTGTGCTGTTTTTATTCGATAAATTTCAGATTCAAATCACATGACAAACGATTGAGCTATGAATGAAAATCTTGTATTATATACATACATAGTTATACTGATATGCATATTTATTAGAAATAATCGTAAGAAATATAAGACAGCGGACAACAACCGATTGTTATGTGTTTTTCATTACATTTGCGGTGCTACACAACGTGTCCAGACCTGCCACAACTAAATCAGCAATGTCTATGCGACCCTCGATGGCACGCACCTCCAGACGGTCCGCATTGTGGTTGACATTCCAGAGTTCGGGTAAAAACTTTGGCTGCATGGTTTGCAGGAAATGCTCGCGCCACAAGCGTTCCAATTCGATAAGGCCACCAAACTTGTCCCGATACATTTCCACAACCTTTTTGCCATGTTGGCAATAGTCTTCGTTCGGTACGCGACAATCAATGTTGGCTGCACGATTCAGCAACTCTTCCGTAATCTCAGTCTCGTCTGTGTAATAATCCAAAATGGTTTTTCGTAACTCATCTGCTTTCACGCTGGGAATACGATTATTATTCTGTAACAAAGCTTTGCCAGCGGACTTAACACTTCTGCATGGAATTAAAGAATAAAAATTGGTTTGATTTAAGAGGAGCGAGACTCGAATCGAATTGTCGCACACTTACCTCAGTTTTTGGTCATCATGGTACTTATACATGCCATCGTTCCGTTTAAAGGGCGCCGAGCATGTGATGACCAGCTTGTTGCGAATTTTATTATCTGATATGTTGCTCACTTGATGGCAATTGGGACAGAGCAAGAGGATGTCGTGGCATGTGTGCGATTTCATGACCACTGGAAAGTGTTTGCGGTATTCGCGTGGCACCACATTCTTTCGTATATAGGCATCACGACGACCGCAGACGACGCAACGATTCTCTTTGGGCGTCTGATAATAGCGGCCCACATCGCCAGAAGCTCGACCAGCTGGTTCGAAGTTCAGGCGCACTGTCAGCGGGTTGTCGCTTATTTGGGTGCCCAAGTTTTGATTTAGGTACCAGGAGGCCTTACGGCGGTCGATTATACAGAGTAGCTCGCCGTCAGGAGCCTCCAGTAGACAGTTGTCGTAGAACACCTTCGACTGTGTAGCGAAATTGCGGCATTGCTGCTCTTTCTTTGGTTGCGTTTTCTTCTTTTTCCCGGTCTCATTGGACAGAGCGATATTTTTGGGATCCTTAGATATGAAGTAGCCTTTAGAAAAATCAACATCGAGGAATGGTTCGATTTGTGATCGCAATTGCTTGAAGTTAGTTGTTCGCCAATCCCAGAAACTACGTGGCTCCAGATCTTTGGATAGTTTTAGAAAAATTGCCACCGCAGCAAGGGCATCGTTTGCAGCATAGTTCAGTTGAACAGGCTCCAGCTGTGGAGCCTCCCAGTTGGAGCAGACCAATCGCCAGTTTTTATCAAGCACAAAATTAAGATGTGTCTTGGCCAGCTTGCCCAGACCCTCGGGCTGATGGCCAGCCAAAACGGCCATGAAACGTAAATCAAATGTGTTCGAGACGCCAACTCCAAAGTCGTGTGATAATTTTTTGGCATCATCTTGAGGCGCCACTCCCACTTTGATAACTTTATCATCCTCGAGCAGTTCACGTAGGTCCGTCGGGATTTGCTTCATGCAACATAGACGAAACAGTGCGCAGAGCCCCTTGTGCGAGCTCAACTGCAGCAGCGCCACAGGCCTGCGACTGCCGCCCACCGTGATCCATTCGCAGTCGAATCCCAGAACCTGGAAGGCTTGACAGTCCCTGCAGGATTTCCGTATGATTATATATCAATCTCGATTTCTGTATATCTCTACTCACTTTTTCAGCTCAATTAGAACGCGCTCCGACTCGTGAATGGAGTTGATTACCTCGATGCGTTTGTTCTGGAGTGAAAGCGGATGCCAGAGAAGCGCCTTGCGACGTATTGAACCATATATGGAGTGTCTGTGTCGGACCAGAACATAAAACATGCCCAGGCTAGCTGCCACAAGTGCCCAGCGTTTTGTGTTCATAGTTGCGGTTTGGTTACTCATGACCAATAACAAATCGAATATGTTCGTGTGGAGTATAACAAGTTTGAGCGGAATTATTGTGTAGTACAAAATTGTATTATGTTTTGTTTTTTTGATTGTTCATATGACCTAGGAGCGGCTTACTTGTTTTTCCCCTAAAACACAAGCAAAATAGGGAGCACCTTTAAGTGTTCAACATATCCTCATGATGAAATATAATGCAACAATATAATGATTCATTTAAAAATATAAAAATATGATAGTTTATTTAAAGCAACATCGTCCATGCCACAGGTTGTAATCGAAACTGTAAAGAAGTATCGATGTTTGCAAGGGCGATAAATGGGAAAGAATGTTAAGTTATCAGTCTGTTAATATTTTCCTCTCATTAGCAATCCTGTAGAGTAACAGTAGTGAGGACAGCTGTTAGTAATATCCAATTTGTTCGTAATTTCCTTATTGGCTTTAATTTGTTAAACTAAATGAAATTACGTACTCAACAATTGAAAAATTGGGAAAGTTTAAATGCCGTCATGTTAAGTTAAACAATGCAGCAATTCAGCAGCAATAGCTGCGCGCGTTTGGACCATCGGCTTATCAAAAAGCTGCAGCACAGTTGAAAAATCGATTTTTCAAAGTGAATCAAAAATAACAGGTAAAAACTAATTATTCAAGAAAGCAAAGGTTATGCGTATTTACAGTTGTTTGTGCTTACAGGATGTGCCATTAATTAGTATAAAAGAGTAGATATTAGGAAAGCGGCGAATTCTCATCCAGAATGACAGAAAACTTGGAATTGCACCAGTTCGTGGATGGGACGCGAACGGGCGAGCTATCAAATCAATGGATCGAGCGTCTAAAGACGCGCGCCAACTGCCCGTACTTGGGCATAATACTGGCCACACTATCCTCATTGTTCTTCTCGCTGTGCTCGGTGATAGTCAAGGGCCTGGTCGATGTAAATCCCATGGAATTGGCATCGTTTCGCTTTGTGGGCGTGCTGCTGCCTGCCATCCCTATATTGATATACACACGGCAGCCGGTGTTCCCGGAGGGCAAGAGGGTCATATTGCTGTTGCGCTGCTTCATGGGAACCACGGGATTGATGCTCAGCTTCTATGCCTTCCGGCACATGCCGCTGGCCGATGCCAGTGTCATTATATTCTCCACACCTGTGTTCGTTGCAATCTTTGCGCGTGTCTTCCTCAAGGAGCCGTGCACGCTCTTCAACGTCGTCACCATCAACATGACGCTGCTGGGCGTGGTGCTCATAACACGGCCGCCACTCGTCTTTGGCGATGCCGTGCCCTCGGCGACGGATAGCGAAAAGTATACGGATAAAACCTATGATATTTGGGGACCAGTCGCTGCCATATCATCCACGTTGTTCGGTGCCAATGTTTACATACTGCTGCGTGCACTCAAGAATCTTCACTTCTCCGTGATCATGACCAACTTTGGAGGCATCGCACTAGTCTACACGCTCATCGTTTGCGGATCTATCGGTGCAGTCTGCTGGCCCAGTTGCGGTCGCGATCGCTGGCTGGTTGTCATTCTGGGCATCTTCAGTTTTCTGGGGCAAATCCTGCTCACACTGTCGCTGCAAGTGGAGCAGGCCGGTCCAGTGGCGATCGCACGCTGTGCCGACATTGTGTTCGCATTCATCTGGCAAATCATGTTCTTTGGCGAGGCACCCAACGCGTACTCCCTGTTCGGCGCCCTCATGGTGGTCAGTTCCGTCATCCTTACGGCCATGAAGAAGTGGGCCATGACGCTGCCGCGCGAGTCGACGCTACGCAAGCGTTTGCGCGTCATTCTGCTGGAGTAGAACCTAATCGAATCCAGTTAGTTGTGCATTGGAGATACTAGATAATTAATATATTCGTGGTTTCTCTCGCCGTTCACTCACACACACACACTCTCACACACATCGTATTAAATCAAACTTTGAGCAGCCATTCTCGAAAATGCTCAAGACTCAAAACTAATTCATACCACTTAGACTTTGAATATTAAAAGGCTCAGCTTTTAGCATAGAAGCGCATAGTAAACAGTTACACGTACACCTACTACAACTACATATTATCTATAGGCAAATACACGTATAAAGTTTTAAAGTTCGAGCGTGATACCCTCATATACCATCAAAAAGAAAAATACTCATACACATACACATATGACTATGATATGATAAAATAACGATATGATTTAGTTTAGCCGAATTCATTGAGTTGTTGTTTTGTACATTGTTATTTATACATGCTTACACTACCGAAACTATTTCGATAAAAACGAATATGAAATAAATTCAAATTGTGTAAAATAAGTAACATCATTTCTAATTGAGCTGGGAAAACAGTTTGCATTCGAATTGTTTGCCATTTGGCGCCGGAATCAGCTGTCTTAATATCGATACTTTTCGTGCCGCAACAGTACTCGTTTTGATGCGCCCAATGTTATACGTTAACATTTGCTTAACATGCGCAAACATATGATGCTGTTAAACACGTTGGCAACGCGTCGGCGCCACCGTTGCCACAACAAACGTGAAGAAATTACTCAAAAACACACAATAAAATACTCAATCGCCGAAGCTAGTAAACAAACAAAAATAAAGCATAATTTTCGTAGTGAACGTGAATACATAGTGTGCCCTGGAGAGTTACATACATATTTGGATGATATTATATTTAAATACATTGAAAAGGAACACTAAGCAAACAGAAAACAAACACATTGTACATTCGATTCGATTGGGAGCTGCTGTTTTGCAATTGTTGTTTGTTTCGCGCCTGCCGCGTGCGTCGGTTGCGACTAGAAACCCAAGTCGGCAATAACGGCATCCAGTTCGTCCTGCAGATTTGTTGCCCTGGAGCGCACCTGTGAAATTTGATCCTGCAAATTGTCAACATTCGCCTGGAGCAACACGTTGCATTTCTTCATTGCGGCAAAGCGACTCTCGTGTTTCTTAACACGCGGCTCCAGATTACTCTTTTTGGCAGAATTGGCAGCATCCTAATAAAGCAGACAGGTGAGAATTTTTATGTATATGTATATTTATAGACTTTTTCGGTTTGATGCACATACCTCGGCTTCGGATTCACTGCCTGATTCCTCTTCGCTTTCCTCTGATTCTGATTCCTCAGATTCTTCTTCGCTCTCTTCTTCCTCTTCCTCCTCAGCCTCGGCTTCCTCTTCGTCTTCCTTATCCTCGCCGTCGGTTTCGTCCTCGTCCAGCTTCATCGATGCAGCCATTTTTTGCACTTCCTTCTCCAGTTTCTTGAACTTCTTATTCTCCTCCCTAAAAGCGATAATTGAGATTAGAGATACTTCATTGTAGCACACGAATATGTTGTACTTGAGTATGACGTGATTCTTCTTCATGGCCTGTTTCAGTGCATCCTTCTCCTTCTTGGCTGCCTCCTCCTTCACCTTTAACTTGGTCAGTTTGCTGCGCAGCACCTTAACCTCCTTGCCCACTCTTCGTTCGCGTCGCTCTGTCTTCTTTTCCTCGGGCTCGTCGGGATCACTCTCGCTGAGCTCCAACTCAAGTTCGGGTGAACTGTCGCGTCCGAAATGTGCGTCACTCGTTCGTCTCGATCCGTCAAACGAACCGCCACCCTATATACACAACAGATGAACGAATTACTTAAGCAACAATTCGCCGATCTGGCCGGATCGGGTGCTGCAGCTCTGCGGCATTACCTTGTGCAGTCCGTGATTAGCGTGATTACCGTAATAGTTCACCTGGTCGTAGTAATCATCGTGCTCGTCGTCGTAAGCATAGCAAATACTAATATGCGGTCTGTTAGTGTTGGGAGTCGTGTGGCCCTAGCGATAGCGATAGCGATTGGTTAATCGGTTAATAAGATTAGTGAAGCGCATGTCTCTCGAATTTCTCGAGATTGATAGGTTGGCAAGAGCTTACATTTATCATAGACGAATCAAATCATGATTCGTCTTTGCCTTTTATAATTGAAAACTGCTCGAGAAATAATATAAAATTAAATATAACAAATGAAATCCATATTAATATTTAACTTTCGATGAAAAGCACACTTTGTCTAATTAGAAAACTGCACAAATCTTGTATAACTCACTCGTAAACAAGCTAACGGAATTTGCTTACTTTATCTTTCATATTACAACGGTTATGGAATACATTTTCCATTGAAGTAAAACAAAAGAATATAATTCAAAACTGCAACCTACAACTCTCAAACTAACTGCATTTAAAAGGGATTCTCAACTATTTATCAGTTTTAAGACCTCGTTGAGGTAGCTTAACGCAAGTACTTGCCAAACTATCGCGTAAGCAGTAAGTATTATGTATTTATGTGGGGGGGGTACAGGTGTCGCAAAAGATTTAAGCAGCAATTTTAAAGTACACGCTAATTGCTTGTGCGGATATCAACATGCGCACACACACACACACAGCCAGACACAGACAGACAGATAGATACACGACCCACACAATGCGCACTCAACTCTCGGATACACACACACACACACCCAGTGAACCCGTCTGTGTCTAGTGTTGTCAGCTGATAACTAATTATTTACAGTATCACTACAACTACGTTTGCAACTGGAATTGCAATTGGAATTGGAACTAAAGCTGTAATCAATGGGAAAGCGACTAATTGCGACTGCATTGTTAGCTCGATTTTAGTGTCGAGGCTCAGCTGGCGCAGCGACGCAGCGGGTCGGACGACGCTGAAAATGTGCGAGAATATGTCGATATGTTAGGGTTACCACCCCGTTTTCGTATTACAGACATCAACTTCAACTTCAACTGACAACTGACAACACCAACAGCAAAAACAACAACTGAAATACTGTGTGTGCCTGTGTGTAATATGTCATACCCTTCCCGTTTCATTCCCAGCCTTCCCTGCCTATCAATCTCCTCCTCTAGCCGTGTGTGTGAGTGTGTGTGTCTGCAGTATCTGTGTGTGGGTGTGTGTGTGTGCGTGTTTTTCGACGTGTGCGTTGCCTACCTGCAGGGCCGCTGCCAATTTACGCTCGAGCAACTGTATCTGGCGCTTTTGTTCCTCGATTTCCGTTTTGGCCTCTACAAGCAGCTCGCTGGTATCGTGGTAGTTCTTTTCCACCTCCTTGGACACCTTGCGCGCGTCTTCCACTTCGTGTTTCAGTGAATTGACATACGCCTGCTCCGATGTGGGTGTAGGATCCATTGTGGCAACAATGACATTTGAACCATACTCGAGATTCTTTTCTCGCGACTTTTCGCGTTCCAACTCGGTCTCCAGTGTGCGAATTTTCGCCAAAAGCTTCTTATTCTCACGCTCTTGTGCCTCCCGGTTACGTAGCTCCAATGCCAACATTTGCTTGGTACTCTGCAGATCATCACGTATCTTGTCGATGTCGTCCAGCTCATCGGGACTCTCCTCGTCAATGGACAATGTCGAGACAATGCTTGGCCTAGAGCCACCGGCGCCGAGTGCGCTGTTCGTACTGCCCGGTCCCAAGGCATGACTACTGGGCGCCTCACTCAGCATATTGATCTTCGATTGAGATTTGTGTAACTGCTCCTCGATAGTCATCTGTCGTCGGAACTTTCGCAAACCGCCCAGAATCGGCTTGCTGCGATCATTTGTCTGTGTCGGACGCAGTTTGATGCCGCCCTGAATCTGCTTCAACAGCTTGTTGTGCGAGTTATCCTTCTCTGTTTCATAGATGAACTTGTCGTCCACCTTGGTCATCGATTTGCACGTCAATATGGGCTGAGATCTGTAAGAGAAAGAGTGGTTTAACGATTGATCTCACTAGTATTTTGCATACCATCTGTTCATTTCCCCAGAGAGATCTACGGCTAGGTTAAAGGGTTTCCGAATCTTTCTAATTATTTCAGCTAATATTATCCAGAAGATACATAGTAAATACACATATGCTTACTTAGCATAAGTAGCTGAGTTAATTTAGCAATATTTATCAGTATGAATGCGCTAATCTCAGTAACCATTAGAGCTAAGGTCGCCAAATTTGGCAAGCAGGTTCCCATTAACTGTACTCAAATTCAGCTTAATGTAAATATTCTTAGACAATCCCAACGTTCCTTAAAAATCAATAATTCCACTCGCAGCACACTTTCTATCGTTGTTTTACTTGTTTCTATTAAAGAATACCTTGCCGTAGTTTCCCAAAATAAACTAAACTCCATAAAAGTAATCTGAACAGGTAATTTGTGTCAAATGCAAGAATGATGTGCCTGAAACGACTCCGGTTCAGCTGAGCCCTGTTGGTAATAGTGTTATAGGTGGCCACTTGATCGATCAAGGGACTGAATTGTGCGCCATTAATCCTTTCGTTCGAAGTGGAAAATAAACGAATTTTGACCTGTTCTCACCTATCGTTGCATGCCACATGGCGCAGTTTCTTGCCGCTCTCCACCTCCTTCATCATCTCGGACCAGTCTGGACGTCGACGAGGTCGTGTTCTGCAAAGTGAAATAAATTATGCTCATGTTCATCGTGCAACGTTTTGTGGTGCTGTTGGTGGTGCCACTTGATGGTATCCACTCCTGAGTTCACTCTACGCTACTCACTTCAGTTTCTCGAGGGTGTTCTTTTGCGTTTCTGTTAGCACGCGTTTCTCGCCAGGAGCCAATGGAGGTGGTGGCGGTGGTGGTGCCTTGGGCACAAGCGATGGCAGCGGCGGCGGCGCTGGAACTGCAAGTAAAACGGAGGGGGGGCAAATAGACGGAGAGAAGTGGAACATTTGGTTAGCTGCTGGCCTGCTTGAGATATTTGTGTGTGTGTGTGTGTTTTTGTTTGTGTGGTTGTCAGTGTGTTGGAAATGGATGTGGTCTAGCCGGGTTTTGGTATTTATTTTGGTATTTTCTTAGTTTCTTTCTGGTATTATGCGAGTAAATCGTTTAGCCTTAATTCACTCGCGGTTATTAAATATAATTTTAATTTAATGAGTTTGCAATTTGTGTCAGTTGTTTGCGCAAAGTTCCTCTAGCCACGGGCCATACATATCAATTGAGCGAAGCGGCGGGTCGCCAGCGAGGGGCAGAGAGAGGGGGAGGGTTCTCCAAAGGGGGCTTGGGTTAGGTTGTTTCCAATTCGGTTGTTGCACGCCGGCCCAAGTTGTGCCAGCATTGGCAGAGATTGAAAAGTTACTGCAGTTGCAGCACCGTTCTGGACTACGGTTTCCGGTTGCCGTCAATCTACACCCCACACCCCACAACCTACTCCCCCCCCCTCTCCTACCGTCTGCCCTGCCAGTAGTTTGTTTTATTGCCTTCACACCAAGCTAACCCGTCGACCCACCCCTCCCGCGGCTGCCGTTGCAGGAAAACTTTGATTGCATTTTTTTACTTTGCTCCGCCTTTGCCGTTGCGCTTGACTCGCACTTGGGTTTAGTTTAGTTAGTTAGTTTAAAGTCTTCGATGCGCTTGCAGGCTTTTGTTAACGATGCCAATTAATTTCGAATGTTTTGGCTAAATTTCCGCTTAAACTGTTCGCAGTCTGCGGAATCGGTTGCGAGAATCGCAGCAAGGGTTTCGGAAGGTTTTCATGCTGGTAGATAATTGTGTATGCGCTGCTCGTGACCTCACCCTGTAGTCGGCACCCTGTGTACAGGTTGCACAAGTTGGTTTTTCCATTGTCTTGTTGTTGTTGTTGCTGCGATGAAAAGTGCAAAAGTCAAACAACTGCTTAAGACAATGGCGCCGCCAAGTGATGAAAAGCTGACAAATCTGTTAATTAGCTTTGTTTCACTGAACCCGTCAAGAAGTCAGGGCGGGTCTAACCCGCCAGGCGAATGCTCCCTGTGCGAACATGCGAGGCAAACGTCCCTCACACAACTCCTGAGCTCAGAGCCGTACCTTATCCTTTTGTCTGTCTGCCCGGGCTTGCTCCTCCCTACTGTGCTACCACCCTCTGCTTTTGCCTCCTCATTCGTGCTCTGCTCTGCGGTGGCCTTTAGCTCTGGCTTTGGTAGTCGCGCCTGGCTGAATCTGCACTTAATCTTTAAGTGGTTCGCTGCCTTTGAGTCAGCGCTGCATTAGTCGAACTACCTTACGCTCTAGCCCAATCTCTGCACCTGTGCCCGAAACTAATCCCGAACTCGTGTTACTTCAGTCAATGAAATCGGCGCCAAACTTGATTATTGCCCACACCGGAGCTCCGGTTGCTGCATGTTAATGCGGCATCCCACACACACGCACACACACACACGTTCGTGCTCTGTCCGGGATCTTGTGTCTTGGTGTCCTGGCGTCTGTTCGCCATTTGTAGTCACTGATTAAAATACGTGGTCAACTTTCTTCGGGGGCAGCCAATCGAGCGCGCTCGTTTAGTAAGTTTCGCTTAATTCGTTTTAGTAATTTATGGCAAAGCTCTGGCAAAGCGGCATCCTAAATCAGGGCGATTTCATTCAGCCACTCTCTCCGGAGCACACTCCTCCTCCTCGTCGTGCCCTAACTGAATGAAAATGAAAACAGAAGCAGCGAAGAGGGTAGAGGAAGCAAAAAAAAACAACGAGCAAACAGCAAAACAAAAAACTTACTCGGGGCACTTTGTTTCTGTGTGTCTCGCTGTGTGAGCGGGTGTAGGAAGGGGGGGGTGGAGGGGGGCGTTGTGTATGGGTGTGTAGAGAAGGGTGCTTTGCAGATAAAACTCTTCATTCATTCATTCATGTCGACAAAATTATTTCTTATTTAAATAAAATGCTGAGCAGAGTCTCCTTCTGCCAAGTCCCTAGTCCCG
Organism: Zaprionus inermis; assembly: GCA_018151445.1. Lineage (NCBI taxonomy): Eukaryota > Metazoa > Arthropoda > Insecta > Diptera > Drosophilidae > Zaprionus > Zaprionus inermis. The sequence continues at coordinate 2,028,640 of JAECXD010000673.1, read as the reverse complement.
TCTCCGTCTCCGGGTTGCGTCTCCGAGATGATGCTACCCACTTAATATACCGCAAAGCCCGCACTTACAACGACGCAAAATGAATAGCGGGGTATGTAAACATAAATTTTGCGAGCTCACTCAGTGCTACCCGCTCCCATTCCCGCCCCCCCATGCGACTGTACATTGTACCCGTGCCGGTCTTCTGCATCCGCTGTGCCCCGCCTGCTCATTGTGTTATCATCAACAGAATATTCTATGCATGCACAAATGTTGCCGTTGTCATTGAATCACGCTGGGCCGAGCGCACTGAAACGAAGTATATACAGTGCAGGAGAAGGAGGGAGCTACCGATAGAAAGAGAGAGAGAGTGAGAGGCTGTGACACTCTGACTCGAGGGGAACGCGGGGATTAGCATGGACTCCAGTTTGATTACTGACTTTGTTCCATTGTCTGAGCTGTACATGATGAAGCGTTGAGAGCGAAGCTCTGCCATATTTTACAGTCTTGTCTCTCTTACTACACGCCCCTCCTCCCCACCCCACCCCATTTGTACGAACCCTCCTTCTTCTTGCTTATTCCATACTGACAGCTTTAATCCAGCAACAAGCCTGATTAACGCTTATCAACTTGTTAATAACTATTGTGGCCCAAATTATCTGGTTTAAAGCTTGAAGATTTCTAAATTCCAGAGTATTAAGATGAAGCTGTACGGTATATATAGATTTAATACGCTTCGCCAATTGAAAATGCACAAAAAGGATAGGCTGATGTACATACAGGCAGCAGAAGGCGGGGCAAAATATAATAGTTTGAGTTTGAGCCTTATTTGTCTGTATGAATGCAGAGATCTCTGGTATTAATGTAGCTAAAGACACCAAATTTGATATTAAGGTTTCTATATACTTTACGCAGCTGAATGTGATTTTAAATATAAGGAGCTACGCCCACCATTTGCGCAAATTAATAATTAGCGTTTGTAGGGCTTTTACATGCACATAGATGTATAGTAAATGTATATATCTTTTGCAATATAAATCGTAGGGTATCTGACAGTCTTGCTTGAGTGACGTATTTGAGAGAAGTTTTCAATTTAGCTATGTCCTGAGAGACGCACTCATTTATCGTCCCAACACGACGGTGTGAAGCTGAGTTAATCCTTGAGGATGAAAAGAATTTTGTTTTTGAAATTCTTTTGAGTTTACCGTAAATGATTGTCAGCTATTTGTCTGTATGTGCGTGTGTGTGTCGATTGGTGTGTGCGTGTGTGCGCTCTATACAAAATATCAGCAATTTCCAGTTCATAAAACAAATGTTTGCCAAATCAAGGGGAATTCATCAGGCCCGAAGTCTTCACAAATGACTTGCCACACACATAATACATATCAATGCATGTGTGTGTTTTAATGCAATTATTTATTTATTGTAGCATTTTATTGTCGCCCAGTGTAATTAGGGGCAGCATGTTTTCTCGTGTCTCGTGTCTCATGTCTTTTACGTCATGTCCGACTTTGAAATGGCCTAATCATCTTTTATGGCTGCCTACCCCGACACACTGCCTGCTAGGCGCGGGACAGGACCTTCCGCACTCCGCTACACCTATCGAAAGTCGGACAGTTCTAATGGCGGAGACTTAAACGAACCAAATAAAAAACGAAGCACACAAAAAGCCAAAAAAAGAAGAAAATGCCCGCAAAATGTGGCACAGCCGTTACATGTCACACACACATAGACAGTCTATATATATGTGAGTGTGTGTGTGTTTGAGGCTCATTTAAATAAAAGAAAATATATATTTTGTCCAGCCGCTTGTCCTTTTGGCTCCTTTGAAGCTGGCATAGGCTTTGCGGCTGCCTCAGCCTCAGACGCCGTCGCCTTTTTTTTATTTGCTTGGTTTCTCGTTTTTTAGTGCGGATATTTGAATATAAATGGCGCATTTAGTTCGACTATATCAAGCACATTGCCATATATCTTTGCCAGCTTTTGTCCTTAACGCAACTCGGTTTCAGTTTCAGTTTGAATTCGCTTTCTGCCCTGCCCAGTTCCCAGTTTCTATTTGCTGCTATTGATAGTTGTCAGTTTTCGGTTTTGTGCTTTAAGCGCGCTTCAAGCAGGCCAGGCGAGCAGCAGGGGCAGGGGCAGTGGGAGAGGGGTAGCAAAGTGCCTTTTCCACTCATCATCCTCATCTGGTTTTAAACATTCCACTTTATGCTGTAGTTTTGACACAATGAGCAATAATCATGAATTTTACTTAGACCATAAAAAAAGAAAGAAATAACAGGCAGCCCCGCAGTCATCAAGCGACTGGAGGGGCCAAGGGGCCGCCCAAGACGTCGTCCGAGCACATTAAATAAATGTTTTTCTTTTCTGTCTTCATTGTGCTGCCTTTATGTGCGCCTTTCTTCCCTATTTCCCTGTTCCCCCGCTGTCCCGACTGTTGCCCTTTTTCCTTTTTTTTTACTTTTTATTTTTTTATTATGCGTCAGCTTTAAAGGACAAACGCTGGGCCCAGTCAGGAGTGCCTACTCCCCCGTCCCTTGCCAACCGGGGGAACTCCTGTCGTGCCTTTTGTTTGCCCGCCAAGATTAGGACGCATTTGCGGTCACGTTATTGCCCACTGATTAGGACACGACAGGATGGCGAACAACGTCGACTTAACTGGCTCACACGTAACCTTTTCCAACACAGACACAATCGTACCTCCCCACATCCCCCTCGTTCCACTCCCTTATCGAGGCCGCAACCTTTGTCTTGTGGCGCTCCTAACGAGCCTTCCTCCCGATGGAAAGGTGGAATGGGGCATAACTTATGCAACTCACTGTAATTGTTTTTATAAATGCTCAGGCGCAGCTCGCGGCCAGAAAACACATTAGAATATTGCAAGTATCCTGCAATCGTATCGAGTTGATGATGAAGGATTCTATATAACGGGAATTTCTTATTTTCTTTTCTTTTTGAGTTTTTCCTTTTCTCTAAGTAATACTTTTCAGGGGGCGGCAAACAGTTTTGCGCCTCTTTCCACTCACTGCACAACACTCACTAAAAATTTAATAAATAAAATATGTTATTTATATTGCTTTATAGCTTTAGTCAGCTCGCAGTGTGTGTGTGTGAGAGAGTGTTTATATGTCTGTGTGTGTGTGGGTATGTGTGTACCTTTATGCGCTTTCTTGTTTTTGTTTGGGGGCAAAATTTTTGATGAAATGTTTTGTGCACATTTCATTTATGCTTATATACAAACATATATCTACCCATACATATATATCACATACTCTTGAATGCAAATACATATCAATCTATATATGATGTACACACACACACGCACCCACAGAGACTGTACCTTTGTGCACTTGTATCTCTTGGTGCGTTTTTAAAAACGAGAACAGTCGACGCGCAGGTGGACGTGAATGGACATGCTGCTCTGGCATGGGCACACTCACACAAACACATACATATTTACACACACACACACACACACACACAGATGTACTATGGGTAGTCTAGAGATGAACACATCACTTAAATATTCCGTCATGCATAATAAAAGTGCGCATGCAATTGCATTTTTGCACACTGCTTTTTTATACCTACTGCCATCCCTCCCTCCTCAACTCCCCCCTGAAATCCTTGCTAGATCGAGGACATCCAGGAAGGAGTAAACAAATACTAATGCATTAGTATGGCATATAAAGCACATATTTAGTTTAATGTATTATAATTTAATGTAGTTTAATTATATTGAGTGCAGGTGGAACTGCAAAAGGGAAAACGGGTTTGCCTTATTCAAACTAAAATACGCAAGATCTCTAAGATAACTCATATTGCATTTATGCGAGGAATTTTATGTATTCGAATTGCGACCATAAACGACCGTCTCAATGCTATAAAATTGCTGTGGCGCGACCAACTTAACTCAGTTGGGTTAGGTAGCAACGCCAGGGGAATAAAAAAAACATTTACACGCACTAATAACACTTCCTTTGCATGAGCAGGGTATATTTGCATTTCACGCATTTAAGAACTCATGTTGTAAATGGAAAATAAATATATTTCTCTCTACAATCGATTTTATTTAATCAAATCACTATTTCCAACTTGAAAATAAGCCAGAAGTATCGGAAAACTTGTCGAAAAACTTAAGATGCATGTCTTTTTTAAATTTATCTTGTATAATTTATAATAATATTTAGCATTATTATAATTTATGGCATTATTTATCTCAGACTTGCTTGTCGGCTGCTTCTCCCTTCCGCCCCCTGTCATATTATAATATATATGCAACCACAAACTGCTCTGATCAGATATGATAACTCACGCGCTCATCTCTACTCTCTGTGTGTTTGTGTGTGATACACTCATAAGCAATATCACTCATACGCCGCGTTTGTCGCCCTGTCTTTTTAATATTTTTGTTTTTTTGCCGTGTTTTTCTTTTCGCCTTGTGACGTCTGTCGGCCTTGCCTTACGCCAGAGGTTTTTATACCCCTGCTATAAATACAATAAAAGAGGTGGGGGCCCAAAATGCACACGGCCATTCTAATTGATATAATATGGCGGAGAGTATATCCAACCATTTGCCATGCCCAATCACCTTGGTTAGCTGCCGAGAGCGAGAGAGATTAGAGAAGCGTCAATAATTTACAGCAGTTTGGTGTTGATGCGATATCCATTAGAGTTGTTAATCGGGGTGGCCAGTCGCATAGAGAGAGACAGAGACAGAGAGAGAGAAAGAGAGGGCCTAACTTACCATTTTTAATGCTCGGTTCGCGTTTTATTGAGGGCGCTTTTCTCAGGGTTTTGGTCTTGAACTCGGGCTTGGGTTCTTCTTTGGGTTCTTTGAGTAACTCATCAATTTTGGGTACCTTTTTGAGAACGGGTCGAATCTTGGCCAGATTATCGGTGCTTTTGCTGGGCAGCGGTTTCTCCTCGCGCTTCACATGCCGCAGCTTGGGTTTCTCGAGTTTAAAGCGCAAGCGTCGCTCGCGCTCCTCCTCGGTTTCACCCTCGACCGCCTCGTCATCGTCCTCGGGCGCCACCTTTTTCATCGACTTATCCCGCTTGACCACCACGCTGCGTAACTTGGGTTTCTCTAGGGTGAAACGTTGTGTCAACTCACTTTCCTTGGGCTCCGGTCGCTTGTTGATCTGCGTGGGCCGCAGCTGTGTCGCCTTCTTCACGTGCTCCGGCACCTTGGCCTCCACTGTGGTGTCATCCTCATCCTCATCGTCATCTTCGTCATCGTCATCGGTTTCCTCTTCCTCGCTCTCCTCTTCAGCGGACTCTTCCTCTTCGGACGCGGTCTCCTCTTCACTTTCCTCCTCTTCTTCTTCAGTCTCGCTTTCCTCCTCTTCGGAGGAGGAGGACTCTGGCGGCGGTGTTGGCTCCTTCTTCCTGGCCGCCGGCGTCTTTTTGGCCAAACTTGTTGTTTTCTTTACCGGCTCTGGCGCTGATTTCTTAGGCGGTTCAGCGTTTTTCTTTGCCGCCGCCGCCGACGCCGCCGCTGCGGTTGTTGCCGTCTTTGTTGTTGCTGCTGCTGCTGGCTTCTTGACTGGCTCCGCAGCTGTTTTCTTGGCAGGTTCCGCCGGCTTCTTAGCCGTGCCTGCTGCAGCTGCTGCCTTTGCTTTGCCAGCTGCAGTTGCTACCGCCGTCGCCGGAGCGGCCTTTTCGCCATTCTCCTTGGGTGTGGAGGCAGCAGCAGCAGCTGTGGCAGTGGCAGCCTTTTTGGCCCAAGGCGTTGTCGCTGGCTTTGTGGCGGCGCTGCCTGCCGCTCCGGCATCGTCTTTCACCCATGGCGGGCGAAATGTGGTGCGTCCACTTGTGCTGCCGCTGCCGGCGCTGGCGGCTGTGCTGCGGGGCGTCACAAAGGGCATGACGAGAGGGGAAAACTGTTTTTTTTTTTTGGTTTGCTCAAATTCTCCAGGGGCTGCTGCTGTTGTTATTTCGTCGTCTATTTGCACACACTTTTTAAATAATTTTCTGTGATTTTTCTTATTATTGTTGTTGTTGTTGCTGCTGCTGCTGATGAAAACACAAAACTTTGCACATTAGCACCAACAAAACGACGGGAAGGGGGGCGTGGCGGGTAGACACCTCCAACGCCGCCGCTTGACTCACTCTACACTTGTCCAAAAGTTATTTAAAATTTCCGTATTTCGTTTTTGTTGGTTTTTTTATATTTTCTTTTTTTTTTTTGTTTTTTTTTTTTGTATTTTTGCTGCTTTTCTATGTATTTATTTTGTGTTGTTGTTTTTTCTCGCTTTATTCGCTTTTATTTTTGTTCGTCTGCTGTTGTTGTTGCCGTGTTATTTATTTAAAAAATTTCAACGACGACGATGAGCAACAGCTGTTTAAAATATTTTCAATTCTCAATTCGTGTATATTTGGGTATGTTTCATTCGTATGTTATTTTTAAATGCATGCGCTCATTAGCTGCCATTCCCCCTAGGCCAACACCAACCCCCTACCCCCCTACCCCTTCGCACTGGCTGACCCACTGTTGTTGCTTTTGCTGTGTATCTTATTAGCTGGCTGCATTTAGGCCTTTTGTGTCATTGTAACGCGCATTCGCGCAGCGCAATTGGCCAAATTCCGCAGCTAACAAGTTGCGATGCACTGTGCAACAACATGCTGCACTCCAAAATGAACAACAACAACAACAACAATGGCAACATGCACAGTGGGCTGCGCAAACGATTTGCTGGCACGATATGTAAACGGCGAAAATATTTAATTTTAGGTTCTTTGTGCGCGACTGAGCGCGGCAAAGCGACGGGGAGAGCAGAGCAGAAGAGAAGAGAGAGTAAGTGTGAGAGAGAGAGAGAGTGAGAGTTGGAAAAAGCGGGTGCGTGAGCGGAAGAGAGGCAGCGGAAAGAAAAACAGGAACCAACGCTGGCTCTGGCGCTTTCGTCTTGTTCCAAGTATACAATGATACACACACTCTCGTCACACACACACACACTCCACACAAAGAGCGCCACATTCGTGCTCGCACTGCAAGAGAATGTAAAAAAAGGCAGAAGGCGACGGCGAGAGCAGAAAATCCAAATTTGTTTCATTCCATTGCTATGGAAGCTTTGCTACTTCTGCACCCCCTTCTCCATCTTGCTCTCATACTCTCTCTCCTCCTCTCGCTCTTCTTCTGTGTTCTACTTGCTGGCCTTCCTCTTTTCCTTCATTTCCATTTCTACGTTTGTACACGGCCGTTATTGCAAAAACGAAACGATTTTCGAAAGATTTTTCGCCTGCGCTTGAAGGCGTTAATTAAACATGACATGCAAATAAAATTTATACTTATAAATATGCCGTCATTAGGCGCAGGCAGACGGACGGACGGACAGCGGCAGAGGGGAACAGGTGGACGGGGCCAGAGAGAGAGAGCAATCTCTAGCCGAATTTGCATACGCATACGCAGCCAGGATTGCAGGAATTAGGCTCTAAAGTGACGTTTACAATGAGGCTGCAGGCTGAATTGGTATTATGCTCTATAGGCCGCTTATCAATGGTTACACTGTGCCGAAAAAAGGGGCGCTTGCTGGGGGGAGGTGTGGCAAATTTTCGCTTGGTTTTCGCTGCGCATTTGGCAAGATTTATTTTTATATCGAATCCGTTGAATATATATGTGTATGTATGTGTATTTCCGTTTCAATATTTGGATTTTTATTGGGCTTATGCAGCTGCGACGCACGTTCGTTTATAGACAATTTATACACATATATATATATTTATACGAGATATATATATATATATATCGTATGGCTCTATGGCCGCCCACACCCACTATTCAAGCACACACACGAACGAACACCGCACGCAGTGGGCACAGTGGCACAGTGGGGCAAATAAACAGTGTAACTGACGACGCGAGAGAGATTTTTGCTCGGCACGCAGCGCCTATGACGGCGTCTCAAAAACTAAATTCATGTATTTTTAACAGCACGGCAAATGCTCGAAAATTTTCGACAAAACAAAAAGAAAATCGAGAAAGATGATTTTACTCTCTTTTCTCGCTCTCGCTCTCTCGGAAATTTAGAAAAATGAAATTGAAAATTTTTTTGGCCGACAAAATATTTTTAGCATACACACACACACACACACACACTCCGCGCAGCCGATTGACCTTATGGCAGGTGCAGCATAGTTCAATGAATCTGGAATTGTGAATAGATAGATGTAGGGTAGTATTAAGTGAGTGCGTGTGTTTATAGGGCCGGCACTGCGGACTTTCGATTTCGATCTCGCTTATCATCGCAAATGGGGTCTCAATTACGCAAGTTTCTTTGGGGAGCGGGGGAAGGGAGCACCGTCTTACCCTGTGATAGAAACCACTCGTCTAGAAAATCCAAACCCATTTTATATGTGGCTCGACTCCGTGTTTGCGTTTGTTTATCTGATGGATATTCTGGATGATTCAATCGACTGTTTGCAATATTTACATTGTCGTTGTGTCCTCTCTTGCGAATCGAATTATTTTCTTTCTCCTCTTTATCGCGCTGACATTCAGTTGCAATCAGTTGCATCTGCAATCTGTCTATATCTATCGATTGTAATGCGTGATCTTATTTATAGTTGCGCGAGTAATTGCATATCGATTGGCCGAGGCGAGCGGGAACCAGTGCGAGTTGCTACGCAAAAAGTGGCAACTCTGTGTGAGAGAAGCAAAGAGTTGAAAGTGATTGGTAAAGTAGCAAAAAAACAAGTGAAGTTGGCGAAGAAGAAAAGCAAGCAGATTGAAGCATTATAATAAAAGCGGCACGGGCGTAGGTAAAGGCAGGAGAAAAGGAGAAGGATAGCAAAGAGAGTTGAATCGTAAAAGGTAAACCAATCGCATTGTCGAAGGGAGCACAAAACAAATGACAAGCCGACAGAGATAAGGAGAATGTCGAAGGCGCAAAAAAACAAGAATGATAAGATAAAGCAGAATTTTAAAAAGGGCAAGGCAAAGGAAAACACTGACTGAACTCAGACATTCGCAAACAGCTTGAAGATACAGAGAAACACACACGCACGCACAAAGATGATGGACACGATGTACCCTTGACAACATACAACACCCCCAACCCCCAGCTGAGCAAGTGCACTTGGCATAATTGAAATAAATGCACAGATGAAGCCTTGAAGGACTTTCGAAAGTTGAATAAAATTTAATAAACTCGAGTCAAAGTCAAATTACACAAATGAATAGTCGCTCCTCGGGCGGGGGTGAATTTCGAACTAATTTGACAATGTGAGATGCTGAGTTTGGGGTTTTTTGTATAAATTTAATTGGAATGCAAACCTTTGCCTTCGTTATCCATGAAATCAATTGAAAAAAACAATAAACGTTTCATAATTCATCAGTTTTTGACACGAACCGCGGCCAGGGCCGGAACAGCAATTTTCCAGGTAAACCAGAGCGAGAGAGGGGAAGAAAGCGCTGTCCCCACGAAGGGGGTAGTAGTTGTGTAGTTTTATCTACTCTTGCTATGTTTCCGTTTCGTTTCGTTTCGTTTCGTTTCGTTTGAGATTCCCTTGATGAACGGAACTCGTAAATATTTAAATGCCCGCATAGTTTTGGGGATAAATGCAGCAAACAAATTTGTGCTGCATACTTTCAGGCTGTGCCAGAAATCATTCACTTGTCTGTGTATCCTGTGTGTGTGTGTGCGTTTATACTGGGGTATGCTCAAATCAGACTATTGCATGGGGGAAATTGCTAAGTATATCGAAATATTGCTATTTTAAATCTTTTTCTGCATTTTTAGTCAAAAATATTAATTTATGTACATTTTATGTATGTATTTTTAGTATATTTCGATTCTAAAATGATTTCAAACTGCACAAGGTTTCACAATTCTGTATAAGCAAGTTCCTTGACCTCTGCAAGATATCTAAAGCAAACTAAAGCTCTTCGAGCTGTGTAAACTACTTGGTATCTCGCGGTACATCATCTCCTACGCCATTATACTTCCTGCTCTAATTGTTGCTCTTCCGCTTGATGCATAGTTAAATTTGGTTTGAATATCGAAGCGTAGCTGACCAAAATCAATAAAATTAAAAGTCACTTTGGAGCCGAGAGTTGTTTTTTAATATTACAACTTGTTGTTGTTGTTGTTTTTCGAGTTGTAGTTGTTGCTGGTGTGCTTTTTGTTTGTTTTATATTTGCTGGTTTCCTGTTACGTTTTGCGTTTTGCGTTTTTTTGTTTGTTTCAGTTGATGACAAAGTTAAAACTTGCCATGGTCGTAAATCAATTTAATTTGATGAGCGCAACAGACAAGTTGTTAAGGGAAAGGAATGAGGAGTAGGCATGAGGAGGGAAGGTTGGTTTAAATAAAAAGCGCACTAATTAAATAGAATTTGCCAGTCTGAAATGGAAATTGAAATGCAATCAAAATGCGAATTGTGTTTGACGAATTATTTTTAATTGACTAATGCTAATTGTTGCTGCTTTTATGTGTGCGTGTGTGTGTGTATGTGTGTCACATTTACTCTCAAAAACCGAAACTTATAAAATACTGTAGTTGGAAGCGAGTACACTCCTCCTCCGGCTCCTTCTCCTTCTATGACTCCTCTCCCAGCCAGACTCTGCTGCTGTCGCTTTTCCTGAGTTGCGTTGCCCTAATCCTTCTTAACCGGCGGAGCGTCCGTAGCATTGAGCTGCGTGAAATGCGGCCAGCTAGAAATCTCCTGGAACAGACGCCCACCGGGACACTCGGTGTCGCGCACCTGGCGATGTCCCAGCAGCTTGTAGGCAGGATCAATGTAGCCCTGTGCCAGGCCGAAGGCAATTAGGTCCTTGGCCGCTTGAAGCATGCGAGCCGGCGGTAGTTCAGCTGTAACGTAGGCACAGAGGAAAAGATGGATTAGTTAAGCTAGTTGGGTAACCTGGACAGCTGCTGCTTCTACTTACTTCGCCAATCCCCGATGAGTACAATGCCCACGCTCTTGTCATTGTACTTGGGTGCGTGTGCGCCGATCACATTGAAGCCACGCCCCGTATAGATCATGCCATCGCCGCCGATGCCAAAGCTGTAGCCAATATCATTCCAGCCGCGATCCTCCTGATGGAAGTTCTGCATCTCGCGCATGCTGCGCATGCAGTCGGGCGTGCTGTAGCACACGCCGGGCATATACGAATGATGTATGATTACGTAGGGTGCCGGCCCGGTGAAGTAGTCCACCTCCTTGGGCATGCGGGCGCCCCAATCGGCGCGTGAGTAAAGCTGCGACCCGCTGCCAGCTGCCGCGTTGCCGGCGCCTTCCATGTGCTGGCCGTAACCTGCAAGCAGACAGAGTGAGAGATTGACCATCAGTTCCGGTTGCAACATTTGTTTGCGTAACCGTTGCGTTTATTTACTAGCTTCCTGTGTATGTGTGTGTGTGTGTGTGTGTGTGGCAAACTCTGTTGGTATTAATTGCATCAGTTTGTTTGCCTGCAACTTTGTCGTGTTGCCTTTAGTCTCGCGAATTCCATTGATAAATTATCGAGCGGATTCCCCGAGCTGCGGCTGCCGGTTCTGCTGGTTTGCGGTTCTTTTGCGTGACCGGCTACGGCGAGGTGAGAAATCGCAATGAAACCCAGCACCGGCAGCAGCGGAGCGCTTAATAAAAATTCCCCCCGCATGACTGGGCGTAGTGAGGGAGAGAGAGAGAGGCCGTGGGAGAGGGAGAACAGGCGAAACAAGTTGATCGCTTGTCTACATTAGACTCTGCGAGTATATTTGCATATTTGTTGACATTCACATAGTATATCTGCGTTTCTCTCGCTCTCTCACTCGCTCGCTCCCTGCCAAACATGTCAATTAATCGAATCTGGCCCCGAAAGCGTTGAAATATGCATAAAGTTTGTCGGACGATTTGTTTTGTTTACCGAAGTGCTCTCCCGCGAGAGAGCGGTATAATGTGAATGAAGGCATATAGTTAGTCGTTTAGTCAGTATGGTGGTAAATACTATCGATAGTATTTGCCTGGCAGTTGGCACATTGATTGTTTGCCCTGTGTCGCTGTAATTGCACATTCAGTTATTAATTTCAATTAACACTAAGTGAGGCTATTATAAAGCCTGCACAATTGTGATTGTCAGAGCATGCGAGCGTTGAACAAATCTTCGCAAATTCCCCGGCATAATGCTGAATCATGCTTAAAGATTTTAATACATACTAAAATACGATTTCGTATATTAAATCGAGAGCTCAACAGGTGTCATCATCGTCTATCAGTTCCGCCGCTCACCCGCTATGCCTTGCCCATCTCCTCTCAGTTTACAGTTGTGTAGCCATTGGCAGTGACAGCTGTAGGCCAAAGCGGGGCCAAGTGGCAACTCCGCCCAGTTGCCTGCTCTATCGTTCTACCCGTTCAGTTGCTGACAGTGCTGCCAACTTTTGCGCACAAAAAAAGGCTATTTTTAGAGGGGAACTACGTGAAAATAAGGCCGTAGCTATATGCAAATAAAAAATAGCGTAAAGAGAGCTAAATTTACAAAACTTTCTCAATTTTTATGAAATTATCAATAAACTATTTCAAGTTCGATTAAATGAATCGGAAATTGCAGTTGAAAATTTAACAAAGGGGAAAGAGGCAAACTTTAGTTGAAATAAATCTAAATTTACGCTTAAATTTGACACAATTAATAGATTATTGTTGTCCATAAAGAAAACAGATTAATATATTGAAAATTAAATTAAAATTGCTTTGAATAAACTAAATTTGTATGGAAATAATTGTTGAAAATGTTGTTAAAATGTTGTAGACATGTAGCAGTTCCAAAAAAGAGGAAAATAGCTAACTTTTTTAAATATTTAAATAAGTCCTGCAATTAGAGAATTTTGAATCAACTAAAAGCTAGATTTTATGGGAAAAAGCGGATTGGGCAGCACTGGTCGCCGGTTTCAGTCATAAATGCAAATCCGTCATCCGAAACTATTTCATTCAAACCTCGTTAGCTGTGTGTGTGTGTGTCGTCGAGGGAGTGTGAAACTTTAGCAGCATCCATTTGGAATGTTTGTCGAGGCGTCTGCACACGCTTTCCGCCCGACCAGCCCCGCCCAGCCCTGCCGCCCGCCTTGGCATTTGTATGCATATGCAAAGTTGGAAAACGCAAGCGGAAATCGCAAGTTTGAAAACGAAAGCGGGAGCGGAGGGAAGTGAGTGGAGTCGCAGCCAGAGTTAAAGCTGATGCCGGTAGGAGTCCCGGCCAGGAGCAGCTCCAAGCACTTGACTAAGTTAATGGCAGCAGTTTCTAATTAAAATTTGAAGAGCAAAACATTCTCGCGGGCGACGCCAGCAACTCGTGCACCTGGCGTGAGTAAAGATGTTTGGAGTTTATCCAAGAAATGGCAGCGTGTGCTCGAATAATAAACAGAGCAGAGCAAAGCATGGGGAGCATGCGGGGTTTAGCTGCTGCGACAGCGTAGGGGAGAGGGGTTTGGTAGGAGGAAAGACTGTCAAATTATTTGCTGTATAATTTATGCCACCCGCTTTTAGTGTGTTACATGATAATTACGTTTATATTTACTGTTACGCGCGGCTCATCTACGCCGCATGCACATGCGGCAATACACGCTACGAATATTAACGCCCGCCCCTCCCGTGCTCTTGCCACGCCCGCGCTAAGCTACGCCTGCTTTTCACGCTTTTCTAATCGTTGCCCCTAATTACACGGCCTAATAAAGTAAACATTAAACTCGTTTGTGCTAATCAATGCTGCGAACTATTGCCCCGCACACACACAGATACAAGTACACCCCCCCCCCCACACACACACACGTAAAAACTACCTGTGTGTAGCGTAGTAAGCGCATATTTCATTAGAAAATGGCTTCAAAAAAGTAATTTAACTACGTGCACGAAATTGACTTGTGCAGAGGCGTGACACGAGCGTGTGGTGCGGTGATTCCCTGATAATATGATAAGCGGCTTAATCACAGCGCAATTTTATCGAGCGCGTCTCTTGCACTCTCACCCCATTCCACTCATTGCAGTATTCAATTTATTCAATTTTCTCGCCCAATGCCTTCTTCTTCGTTTACCACCCCTCACTAATTGTTTGTTTTTAATCAGGCAAAGCACATAAAATATGTTATTTATTCATACAAACTCCCGCTCGCACTCATCTACCTAGACAAACCTGCTGCACAGCATACTATGTGTACAAACATCGCATACTCATTAAACAAATATTGTGTTTTAAACAGTTTAACTATGGCACACATTATGGAATATTCCACATTAAGTCGCTTGGCTGAAGAACAGAAAAAAAATAGTCGAAAAGGGGGAAAAACTTATGGAAAATCTGCAATACTCTTGTATTTTATATTTATTTATAAATTACTTTTCTTATGAAATATTTCAAATACAGTTTGTTAGCTGAACAATAGAAAAAATACTCATGGGGATTTTTTAAAACTCTCTAGTATTTGAAATATATTTATATATTAATATTATTATAGTGTTGTTCCATCTTTACAAACATTCAAAGAACTTTAATTATCATGTATAAAATGTACTGCGCTTTTGTTTTCTGAAGAAAAACCATTGTATTTTCATGAAACAAAAATATTGAAAGTATAAGAAATATTACATAACATCTACAATAATTCGCTATTTTTGCAAATTTTGTTTAGTTTTATATAAAGATATCTTTGTTTATTTTCTGTCTGTAAATATTCGAAATGTTCAGGTTTATTTAAGTACCAGACTAACTGGGCATTATATAAATTAGTTAGGCTTAATTCAACTGGAGTTGAGCTAGATTGATTGCAACTTGACATGCAAAAAACTAGTAAATTGTCTCTCTGCGCTCTACTTGTTGAGCAACTCTTCGATAGAGTAGAACGAAACAATATATTATAGCGCGTGCCATAAAAAGTCCCTGTGTGTGTGTGGCATAATGACAATTTCGCTTATACGTGAATAATTTAATTTGTGCGAAATCGGAAATAAACATAAATTTCAATTGTAGCGCCATGTCGAACTATTGTTGTTATCGTGGCAAAGATCAGTTACTTCACGCCCAAACCGGGTGGGCTGCGGGCAACAGCTGAGCAAGGTGACAGGCGCGCAGACTTGGGCGATAAGCAGGCAGAGCGTTCGTCTGTGTGTGTGTGTGTGTGTGTGTGTGTGTGAGTGTGAGTGTGCGTGTGCTGCGTTAGCGTTTCAGGGGCGGCGTGATAAGGTGTTCCAACACTTACCCATCATAGATAGCAAAAGTAATCCCAATGCTGTCATGCTTGCGAAGCGTTGTTAGAGTATTTCTGCTGCTTATTTGGGAACTTTCTACGAGTTTTCTGAAGGTATTTTTCGAAAATCCTGGCTCTTCTCTCTTGTTGTTTTAGGAACTTTGTTTGTTTTCTTTAGGTTTGGCAAGAATTGTGCGAGTTTTATTAGCGCGTCGACGATTTTCACATGCTGATCGCGGGTTATGCTGTGCTAAATGCTACGTGTTGCAAGAGCTACGGAGCGCGAATGATGGTATAGCTTAAGGGCGCACCGATGTTTATAGCCCGCACACGGTTTCGGTTTCGGTTTTTAGTTTGTAGTTTTCTTTTTTTGTAATTTTTATTTTATTTTTTGCACCCGCGCGCTGTCGACGTCAACGTCGCTGTTTGCGTTGTCTGCGCGCAATGCCAAACAATTTTTATATCGCATGAAATTTATTACCAAACGCCGCGAAGTCGGCATCGCGTCGACAGCGCAGTCAGCGTAAACGGCTGCGTCGAATCGCTCGATTCGCTCTTCGGCGCTCCGTGCCGCTCACTTCCGCTCAGCAATCGATCGACACGCGCGCGCGCTCGCCGCACTCACACTCTCCCTCTCTCTCTCGCTGCCACTCGCCCGCTCTATCTGATAATATGTGGTATCGTTATCAACGCTGCAGGGGGGATTTGCAGGGGAATTAATTTAGGAATTTCTATTCGCACAGTCCGGTGGCCTCTGCAAAGGGTTAAGTTGTCTCATGTGTGTGAATCACACGAGAATGTGCAAATTATCGACCTCCTTTTTGAACCGCATGTTTTTGCCTCGTTCGCAGCGGTACTTTTTACCCGTAGCGACGGGTACTTTTTTGCCCTTTCAGCCGCTGATCGGACACGGCCGATACGGTGACGGTGCAGAAATGCAAAAAAACGGCTGCAAAAAGGTTAACCCAATGCCATCGCATATTGCGAGAGATTTGTGTAATTAATCAGTATAATGATCTGATTAATGCAGCAAACAGTTAGCCAAGTTGTCGGCGCGACAGTCAACGCGACTTTCCCGTTACGCGTATATCGGTCAGTTAGATTACTGATAAGCTTATCAGTGCCGGACAAGGTCAGTGGGAGCTTGCTACCTTACAATCAAATTTGGAGCTTATTAGCTTTGATTTTGTGTCATCTTTATTTGCGTAATAAAAAACTTAATACTTTTTGCCTTGATTAACCCTACAATACATACAATTTGCATAAGTTTTACAGGTTCTTTAAGTGTTTCCAGCTCGTTCTTTGACCCGTCGCTCAGCTAATGCACTCGCCATACTCAACCCTCCCCCCCCTTCTCTTTGCCTTATTGCTTTTTCGTCTTTCATTTGTTTCTTTTCCTTTTTGAGGGGATGTCCCTGGTCGATTTCAAGGGGAAGCACAGAGCAAATGTATCTGTTAAATTGCTTTAGTCGATGTTTTCGGATTTGATAGACAAATTAGCAGTGCTTTTGTGCACACACACACGCACGCACACACACACGCACAACTGTGTTTGCTTATCAAAAAAAACACACTCATGGGGTATCCTAACTAGCTGAGGCAACTCGCCAGCATTTATCTATGAATAACTATACTCGAAAATAAAATATATAATCGAGTTATCGAACTGAAATACATATTTTAAAATATATATGTTATATACCAGAAGGAAATAGATCGCGTGACGCATGACCATAAAATTATCATAATTTTGTATGGCTAAATGTATAACAGTTTGGCTAACTTGATATACAAGCTTTGGCTATCGCCAGCGGGTTAAAGCATGAACAGATACCACAATCGCAGGTGTTAAATCAGCGTCAAGGCAGGCAGCGTTTGATTTAGCGACTCAGCCAGCGAAAGAGTATCAGTGCGGTGTGTGTGTGTGTGCTTGGCTTGTGGCATGCTATTCACTTGCCACTGGCGGGGGATTACCGCAGCCTTCTCCAGATGGCCGCAATATCATCGAAAGGAAATTCAAGTAATTTGCCAGCCAATATTTTCGCTGTATTTATGTGGCCAAGGTAAACACGCAAACGCGTGTGCGAGCAGATACCCTCTACAACCCACACTTGCTGGCGCTTTTCCGTTCCACGTCTCGCAGACCATGCGTCTCGTACGTGTGAACGTATGTGTGCGTTTGTTATTTATTTTAGTTTCGAAAAAGGGGAAATTTCTCGAGCGCTCGCAATAGACACATGGAATAGTTCAAATAGTTGAATTGTTGCCACGGCACTTACCACAAATTATATGTTGCTGTTGTTGTAGGTGCTGCTCAAAGTTGTGTTGTTGCTGTGGCTGTGGCTGCTGCTGCTGCTCAACCACTGACGCTGCCGCTGCTGCTGCTGATGCCATGGTCCCAGAACCCGACCCACATCCAGACCGCTCGTCGCCCATGTCGTGCCAATGTCGTTAACAACCAGAACAACTCTGACAAACCGCTAACAACAATGCGAAGCGTTCGGGTGGCGTAGCCAAAAAAACTAATGTCGAAGCCGATGCCTTGGCCGTTTTAGTGCTTCCGATTAATTCTGGTGCGTACTCAGCGCTCTGAAATGAAAAAGGGCACCTCGAATAGATCATTGAGTTGGTTACGGGAGATTTTCTGATTTGCTTGTAATCAGATTATAGTACGAAATAGCAAAAGACACATTTCGAAAATATTCTAAGCGTAGTATTACTATATCTTTAAACTCTTTGTGTTTAGTTATGTTATCAAGGTCGATTAGTTAAATAAAGTAAGTTATCGATAACTCTTTCAATAGAAAAGTATTGTAGGAAGACTGAGCTAGACTCTTGTTTAATAGAGCAACACTGGCAAAGCCTGCGCAGCTTAAAGCACTTTTGAACCCTAGAAATAGAACCAAATAGCAAATAGAACCTAGAAAAAATTATTAAACAAAATGCTAATTTCATTTACTAAAAAAAAATAATAGGTTTTTATAGCAATTTATTTATATTTTATTTTAAGTTAATTACTTTTACTAAAAATTACTAAAAACCTGCAGTGACTTTGCAGCTGCATTATTATAATATAAGAATTATGTGTTAAGGATTCCCTCTTATTTATATATGTATCTTTAATTTCGCAGGCAAACATTAAAGATGCAGCCTAGGCAGCCTTATAACTTGTGCTATTTCAGGCTTACTGAACAAAGCATACGCTCTGTTTGGATCACGGTTAGGGTAGCTCAGCTACGACTTGCATGCACATGAAGCACTTCTTGTAGAGCTTAATGTTTTCTTTCGTTTTTGTTTTTGTTTTTTTTTTTTTAATTTACCATTCAACTATCCGCTAATCGCACATCTTATCAGGGTATTAAGTGCGACGCGCGCTAACTGCGGCCTAGCACGCTCTTTGCCCGCGCTGCCACTACAATAGAAATCGGCATTGTTTTTAGGGTATTCACCAAGGTGAAGCATTATCTCTGTGTGCCCCAAACCGTACAGATAATAATGACGACGACGACGACGGCGTCGAGCGTGTATTACAATTAGCAAAAGTAATTGCGAATTATTTGTTCAAGCAGGCGACGTAGTCGTACCGCTCCCCGCCCGCCCGTTCAAGTCGTGCGATATGTTGCGAATATAATGGTAAAAGTCCAGTCCCGGCCACGGCTTAATTAATGGACAACAGGCTGTTGCGCAGTTGCCCCCGCCCCTAGAGTCCCGCTATGCCGTTTATGGGCTGCGTTAGTACTAAATAAAGACGTATATATCACAGGGCAGAGACTGCGGCGGAGGCGGAGGCAGCAGCAAAACTTTTGGCAGGAACAACTCATCAGTTGCCGCGCTCCGTCTCCGCCTCTCAGTATATCATCATTGGGCCTGGGCGGATTAGTTACGGTTGCTGGTTGCCTTGTGGGTTTCTGTAGGGGTAGGGGTTGCGGTTGGGGTTGGCATTGAAGGAGGTGTGGGCGAGGAGTCACTGCTGGTATCAGATGCGGGGACGACACGCACATGCCATATATTAAGGCATACATAAAATGACAAACGATTTGCGTTGCGCGTAAATTGAAAAGCGCTGAGCCTGTGAGATTGCAGCAGTGTCGTCGGAGTAGAAGGAGAGCAGTGAGCGGGGGGGGTCGAAGGGGCGCGGATAAAGTGAGGAGTAGCGGGGAGCTGTGGTGGCGTGCCTCGGAGGCAGCCTGCTGGCGGATATGCTGGCGACAGCAGCGACTTTTGCTTGTTTGTTTGTGCTGCTGTTTGTTATTGCTGCCGCCAGTCTGGATGTCGTTGGCGGCCTTCCCTACTCCCCCCCCCCCCTTCAGTGCTGCCTGCCTGCCTGCCGCTAAACATGGCTGAATGCCAAAACTTTGGCAAAGTATTCAAATTAAAATTTCAATTAAGGAAGTGAATTTGTGTGCCGAAAGTGTATTAAGTCTATTAGGGCGGCATCTTGGCATTTGAGCTGCTGCTGCTGCTCCATCTCTCCTTGCCGCAATTGAGAAGTGGGCGCGCACGTGTGTGTGTGTAAGCCATGCCACGCCCATTTCGCACCGTCGTTTGATTTATTGCCAAAGTTTTGTCAGTCACATGACATAAGAAGTGCGTACAACATTTTGCATCCACATTGAGAATTTTGAATAAGCCGCCGTCGCCCCCACACACCATGTTGCGGTTCGATTACCGCCCCTCCCGCCTCCTTCCCCTGCTTGTGTTTGTGTTTGCGCCCCTGTGGGCATTATTAATAATGTAATCAATTTGTAAACAATTTGGCATATATCAATGCGCTGCGTGCTGCCCATAAATCTCTCCGAAAATTAGCAAAGCCGACGTCCACGCAACGCCAACAGCAATTTGCATCCCGATGCCGGCACGGGGAGTGAGCATGAGAGAGGGGTAAGTGAGGGGAAAGAGAGGGGGCGGAGGCGGAGCAGCCGCTTGAAGCCTGGCTACGCATAGCGAGCTTCTCTGACATATTGCAACGAGGCCACGTTGATGGATGGACGCTTGGAATGGACAGTTTGGCTGTATCTGAAACTGAACTCTGCTGTACGTTTGCTGTCACGTGGGAGGAGGGACGGCTGGGCAGGGGTAGGGGGGATGGGTAGGTGTTCCTCGCTGGCAGCAGTTGCTGCCACATTTGCCGAGCAACAGATTTTGCCATGTTTCAAACAGTTTGTTGGTTTGAGTAGCAGCACATGGCGCTGCAGAATCTTGACTGGCGCAGGGAGAAACGTACGGCAATGTTAGATAGCTCGTTGGTTTTGGCGGTTAGGTTAGTTGGTCTCCACGGTTGCCTGGTTGACTGCTTTCGTTGCCCTCGTCGCTGCCTCTGCCGCTGCCTCAGCCTCTGCCGCTGCCTCTGCCTTTGCCTTTGGCAGTTAGTGACAGCTGCCGCACGGCGAAGCGCAGCACAAAAAAAATTGTACGGCGGAAAGAGCGTGGAATATCTAATTTCTTCAGGCCTGAATGCTTTCTAAGCTGTATGTATTATGATTTACGGATTAGCTGTGCTCTAATCTAATACAATGTGACATTTATATCTTTATTATGTCAATCTCGCAGCGAATCGGGCATAAATTGATCGCTTACAGCGATTGTCTTGCAGTCTGCTAAATATTTTAGGGATATTCAGCTGTTGCTTACGGAACTAAGTAGTAGGTTAGGCCACTCGATCATCTTAGAGATCTACATCTCTGATACTGTATGTATCATTATGAAATTGATATAATATTGTATCATATCTGGCTTCAATCCCTCATAACTTTGCAAGAAATCGTTTGATTTTCTATCGAGTTGACTTTTTAAACAGCATATTGCTTCTATATTGATGCTGCATTTCAATTTTTATCAATTTAAGCAGTTCGATATTTTTCAATTTTTTCCATGGTACCCCCTTACAAAAATTTGAAAATTTTTTAAAAAAATTTGTAATTAAGTTTTTGCTTAAAATCGCTGTGGATACTCAGAATAAGCATAGAAATCGTATGCACAGCGAATTTGCAGTTGAATTGTTTAAAATATCGATGTTTTTCTGATTTTTCAGAGTGGCAACCTTCTCATTTGCATACCCTGCCTTTTGCAAATGATTTTCAAATCTAAATTGTTTAGATTTTCCCTATGTTACACTTACAAATTTTCCTTTTAATGTTTATCTTGCCTATGCTGCGATTTTCCTAAATGTCATATAGTTTTGCCGCCTGTCTGAAACATTTATTGCCCCAATCGCAGTGCGTGAGCGTTGTCAATTCGAATCTCGGTAGACACAATCGTTTTCCTGTCGACTAGGCTGGTTTAGTTTGCGCCGAGAAATAAATAAATATTTAGTACGCGCCACAAACAGTTTTCCTCCCATTGCAAACGTGTCGCGTCGTAGCCAAAGGAAAATTCTTATTCAGCGCACTCAGACGGTAAATTGAAGTGTGGGCAGGCACGACTGGTCACGAATGGGATGATGGTGGTGCTGGGGGGGGGGGTTAACTTTATGAACTTGTCAAGCAGCTGGTCACATTTTGCACTCTTCTTTTTTGTATCCTGCAGGCAAATGTCGGGTCGTTTGAACCATCAGCACGCGGTGTACGCATGGAGACGCGAGCAGGAGCACAATCGGGTGCAGGCAACGCACGAGGTGAATCGCTACTATGACCGATGGGGACAGGTGACATCGCGCTTCGAGAACTGGACAAACAAGGAGTACTACGAGAAGGCCGACGCGAAGATGCAGCAGAAGAAGAGCCAGAAACAGAAGGAGCAGGAGCTGGCAGAGCGACGTGGCAAGTTGCGTGAGCTGTTCGATGCCGACAGTGAGATGTATAACATGGAGCTGGGCCGGCGCAGACGCGGTGCGGCAGCCGGTGACTTGCAGACCTTGGAGCGCATCAATCGTTCACTCAAGGAGCAGGAGCAGCTCAAGCGTAAACTGGAAATGGAGGCCAAGCTCTATGGCCGCTGGCGTCACGGGGTCGACGACGAGAAGCTGCTGTACAAGTCGAAGACGGACAACGAGGTGCTGGCCAAGCTCAACTGGCTGAACAAGCAGATCGAACAGCAAAAGGCACGCGAGGAACAGGAGGCGCTGAAGGCGGAGCGTGAGCTGCAGCTGCAGCAGGAGATTAGTCGCACCGAGCTGGCGCAGAAGGAGCGTCAGCAGATACGCGAGCAGGAAATCAAAGAGATACGCGCACTGCAGGAGACGCATGTGGCGGAGCTGAAGCAGCGCCAGGAGCAGGCCGACAAGCTCAAGGAGGAGGAGCAGCACTTTCGCCTGTTCCTCAGCGAGCTCGAGAAGGAGAAGCAGTTGCTGGAGGAGAGTACCAGCATGATGCTGCAACGTCCGGACATATCGCATGCATTCAACCTGAAGAAGATCAAGATCTACATACGCAATCGTAGCGATGCCTATCGCAAGCAGATCGAACTGTGCATCAACCTACTGGAGCGCATGTCCAAGTATGCGGTCAAGTCGGAGGAAGTGCAGCAGCAGCTGGACAAATGCAAGCTGCAGCTGGAGGCGGAGCTGACGGCCTCCTCGCAAATCGATTCCATGTACGAGTCGGAGGCCAAGTCCACCCTGAGCCGCTGCGAGGACACGTGGCGCGAGGAGCATCTGCAGCGTTTTCGCAACATCAACAGCCTGATCGAGAAGGAGCAGCAGTTGCTCAGCGGCATGTTGCACGAGAGTGTCGAGGAGCAGCAGCAACTGGTAGATCTGCGTGCCACCCATCTGGCAGGCATCGAGCAGACCAACAAGCAACTGGAGCAACTCAACAAGGAGGAAACGCTGTCATCGTCACGTGATCTTGACTCGCTTGCCGGTGATGTGGCGGGCTCGGCAGGCGATACAGCTTCAGCGCAGACAGCTGCGGCACTTGGCTCCACCGCCTCCACTGCCGCCTCCTCGAATCAGCCGCAACTGCAGCCCAACGAGTCCAACGATCAACTGAGCAAGGTCAGCGATTCGTTCACCAATCTGAACATGGATGTCTGGCAGGATATGCCGCCGGTGCGTGGCGGCGCCGATTCACCACGTCTCAGCAAGACGCGCTCCATGAACGTGGTCAATCCGCAGACCTGTGGCCCGCCCAGGTTTGCGCGCAAACGCGTTGCCTGGACCTAAGAATCGTCACGGGGTTCGCTACGAGGAGGGAGAGAGAGAGAGAGAGAGAGCAATCGATGCCATAGGAAGTTGAAGAATTGAAATTTTACCATGTCTTATTATTTTTGTTAATGTTCGTGTGTGTACGTGTGTGTGTGTGTATGCGTGTACCTATTGTAAATTGTTGCCAGTCTGTTCTCACTCCACCTACAATCAACTGACTGATAATAACTGTAGAGATAAGGCTGATGTTGCAAACCAATGCAAAGTGCTAATAAAGAAAAACAAATTTGCGGTCCCATGTTAAATGAGTTCGTACATGCCCACGTCCATGGCGAGGAGGCAGAATCATTGGTCTAAGTGGGACTGGGGAGGGGCTATACGAGTGTCGAGTAGTGCAGCACTTTCAGGTGCTGTAAATTTTTAGATTATGTGAGCAAACTTGTTGGGAAAGTTGAAAAAGTTCTTGAATTGATAATACGATAGATTGAAAGAAGAACAGCCGTCTCGCGCGCTCTTTTAATTTAGTGTATCGACAGAGGGTAGATTAGTTCAGAGCAGACGCATAGAAGTATGTATCCCTATAGATAGAACTACATATAAATAAATAAAAATGCTAAAGTCGAGAGTTCTAGTCCCTGTGCGATTGCAACTACATTTAGAAAAATTATTTTAATCTAAATAAATATTTAATACACCATAAATGGTATGTTACATACAGTTTCTTTGAGTCTTAAACCTGTCAAGAACTGAAATTTTTTTATATTAATCTTGGAACAATCGCTGATGATTTATTTCGAGCTATGGAAAATACTGAAGAAGCCTTTCTTAAATACTTATAAATTGGGCTCGCAGAAGCTAGGAAATATTATAAATTATATTATATATTATATATTATACAGATGTCCGAAGGCTTCAAGCAGACCGCTTCTGTGTTTGCTGGTCAAAATATAGCCGCTTACCCGCTTACCAATAATTATTTGAATAATAATTAATAGTATTGCGTATGTTAGAACTGATTTCGATCGGATTGCTAAGAAAATCTGCCAAGATTCGATTTGGAATTAAGGCTCCGATGAAGCCTTGTCCACATTCGCAATTGAATTTATCGAACACAAAGCCAATGAATGAATAAACTGATTGAGCGATCCGCTTAAAGAAATTACTGAATATTCAATTGAATTTACCCTCAATTACTCGGCATATTAACATGCCTTAATGCAGCCGCCAGGCAGCTCGTGTTCGCAATATTGATAGTTTATGAATTACTTTGGCATCGGTAATGAGGTCGCATCGCAGCTCCCTATTCACCAGTTAACAGCGCCGCCCTGCCCCGCCCTGCCCCACCCCGTCCTGCCGCATAATCGAAATGCGCATCACATTTTCATTTGCACCTGCATTAGTTTCGATTACTTCACCTGCAGCAGCAGCAGCGGCAGCAGCAACATCAACGGAAAGAGGCAGCGAGGGTAGATTCGTTATCTGCAAATGATTTGGCGTTGCACTCGATTTAATAATAATAATGTTATATAGTTTATGTATATAAAGAGGGAGAGAAATAAAACAGTTGGAGGCGAAATATGCCGAATATGAAGGGGCAAACGGGCGAATGTGCAGCCGAGGCGCCTTTGATTAAATTTCTTTGAGTGTTTGGGGCAACAAATGCAATTTCATTTGCACTAATGGCCGCTGCCGCCATTGCCGCTGCTGCTGCTGCTGCTGCTGCTGATGCTGTGCTGCCGCTGCTGTGCAACTTCCGGTTCGCTTCGCTGGCAGCAACAATGCAAAATACACAGCGCAGCAGAAGCGGCGAAAAAACAGAGCGAAAAGTGCTGAAAAAAGGC
Organism: Zaprionus inermis; assembly: GCA_018151445.1. Lineage (NCBI taxonomy): Eukaryota > Metazoa > Arthropoda > Insecta > Diptera > Drosophilidae > Zaprionus > Zaprionus inermis. The sequence continues at coordinate 2,003,584 of JAECXD010000673.1, read as the reverse complement.
GATTGTTAAATTGAATTAAAACCAACACGAAATACAAAAAAAAAAAAGAAAACAAAAGAGAAAAGAAACGCGACGCAACGCAAACATCGCTGAGAAGTATCCAAACTGGCGGCCAAGCGGAAGCTATGTACTATATCATGAGTAGCACGCCCACCTCCCTCTCCTCCTGCTTTGCTGGCTCTTCTCCCACTCTCTCTATCTCTCTCGCTCTCTCTGGCGTCATCAAATTTAGGTTTGGGTGTTAGTGTTGCAATTACACTTGGCCCAATCGCGAGGCGCGTTCGAAACAGTCGGCAGCGTGAAAGAGCGAGGGGATTAAGTATTATTATATCATATTTCAATTACATGTACATGTTTCTGTGTTATGTTGTTGAATTTCAAATTGTTTACTTTATTCGACTGTATTTCCCGCTCGCATAGCGTAGTTTAAAACTTTGCCAAAGTTTTCGTGCAATTTGTTTTGGAATTTCCGGAAATGTGCGATATAAAGCGGAATGCAGCTACACTCGCCCTGCCACTCTCTCTCTCTCTCTCTCTCTCTCTCTGTGTCTGCGTTTGTCTGCGCAAATTTAATAAAGCAAAAAATCTGCTGCATCAGCTGCATGCCTCATCGCACACATACAAAAATCTCACATAACCTACACATACCTACTCACATGTACTGAATTATCCGAGACGAGTGGCGGTGTATGCCAAAGGAAAACATGGCAAATTTACCAGAATTCAACGGATATTCGAGAAGTTTAGTTAGGGGAGAACTGGCAGAAGAAGAGGAACAATGGCCAATTAAATTTAATGAATGTCAGTCAGTCTGAGTTGAGTGTACAAATTACGTATACGCGTTTACGTTTACGTTTACGTATACGTACTGTATGCAAGCACAAACTGCTCGATCTCATCTCGCCGTGTTTGCGTGGCCCATTAAATTTCAGCTTGAACGCCTTCGGCGGCGGCATCGTCGTCGCGGAGTCTTCCTGCTGTTTCCAGTTGGACTCAAACAGGTGAAAGCACGTGCACACCGCGCGAATTGGCCACGTTTTTGACTTTGGCCATAAGCTGTCGTCCGGCGAGCCTTAAGCAAGATTAATGATAGCGCTGCGGCGGCAGCCGAGTCAAAATGAGAATCAGAATGCGAATGCGAATGCGAATGAGATTGAGACAACAACAAGGCTGGCTTGTCAACAGAACTGCCACGCCCCCTGTCGGCGCCACGCCCGCGCCTCGTGCTGCCATCGCGTCGTTTCGTTTCGTTTCGTTTCGTTTCGAGTGACATTCACGTCAACAATTCAACAAACAATTGGCAAATGCGGCCATAAAGCCATGACAGTTGCGACTGCACCAGCGACTGTTGCTGTCTTTCCAACCCCCTCTACCCCTGCCTTCCTGCTCTCTTTCTCTCTCTCTCTCCCTCCCGCTTCTTCGTCTGACTGGGGGCTTGCGTATGCACAAAGCGGAAACGGATGCGGATGCGGAAATACATGTATGCGTGCTGTAGCTGTTGCTGCCGTTGCAACTGGCAAATGTTGCTCCTGTTGCTGTTGCAACGTCAACGTTGACGTCGAATTCACCGCTGACGCCGCCGACGGCGCCGGCTCAGCCCAAAGCCAGCACGTCGCCAACTGACTAAGCCCAGCGTGGCCGCACAGTATGCGCCGTTTAAGCCTGCAGTCAATTGAATTCAAATAAACGGCCCGGCAAGCTGCGGGTTGCCCCTTACGCGCTGCCCCATGCCACCTGCCTCATGCCCATGCCACTTGCAAAAGGGACTTGGCAATGAGTGAGGCAGCTTAGTAGCGCGTTGAAAAACTTGTGCAAGAGAGCGCGATGGCTTGGCACTTGCATCCAGCCAAAGCGCGCCTTGGCCCATTTACATGGAAATGTTGCTGCAACTGTTGCAAGTACATAAGCCACAAGCAGAGCCGGAGCGAGAGTCGTAGCCGGAGCAGGAGTCGTAGCCGGAGCAGGAGCACAAGTAGCAGCAGTAGCTGAACCACAGTCGGAGCCGGTGCCGGTTCAGCTGCATCAGCAGCAGCTTTAGCTCTGCGGAATGTTCAATTTTATCCATGGCCATGTGGCTGGCTGCCACGGCTGCCACGGGTGCCCGGGTGCATGGGGCATCGTTTCGCGCAGCACTTTATGGATGGATGGGGAGCCAAACTGCGTTTAAAGTTTAAACAACGTTTATATTATCTGTGCCGGCATTGCCATGGCGTCGCTTCCTTCTGCAGCCACTCGTCCAGCTGCTCCACTCCACTCCGCCTCGCTCGATAGATCCCTCAATCGCAGTCGCCAACAATTTTTTGCACAGTTTTTGTTTTTAGTTTTTCTTTTTTCGAGTCGTAGCATATAAAAAAGTTGCGTAAATATGCCAACAATACAAACAGCAACAGCAGCAGCAGCAGAAGCTGCAGAAGCTGCCGCTTCGCTGGCGCCGCTTTAAACTCTTGTTGTGTATTACACATGTGCTACATACTTGCCGCAGCGTGTGTGTGTTGTACAGATTCAGTTTCATAACTAAAAAACCATAAAACAAAATTGTGTACACAGCGCAGACCAGACCACACCAGATCCGTCCTGCAGTCGCGACCTGCCACACATGCCTGGCTTCCATCGCCGCGCGCCCCCTGGACCACACGAAATAATAAGCATACCGAGCACACAGCAGCTGCCAGTGCGTGCACTGCCAGCGAGTACAGTGAAGATTAGCCTAATGGAAATCCGCTGAAAAGTGATACAAATTTGCATACAGGCGACGAAACGAGACGAAAAACCTGCGCTGACTGCACTCGCATACTCGCAGTAAGATTATTTTCCACGTGGAAAAGCTATGGCACTTTTCAAGCACATGCCAGGTAGAAGGGATTATTTACATGGAACTAATTAGGATGGGGTTTTATTCCGGCGTTGAACGTTTTATCTGCAAAATAGTTAACAAAATTGGTTGATAAAAGCTGCAGCGGGCATGGAGAGTATAAAATATAAGTTAATTCATAATAAAGTTGGCTAAGATGCCCTACAAATCATCCTTAGTTATTGCACTGTTTATCCCCCAAAATCAGTGTTGGCTAACGCTGAAGTTCATTCGCATTCGCAATTGCAATCTGCATGAGCAGCAAAGACACAAGCTGCCGCCTGCAAAATGGTTTTATTAATTTTTCTTCAATCGTGTAATGATTGCAAGTGCTGAACAATACGAGTTTAATCTCTCATTTCTGTCTTTTCAATATTTAATCAGTTTCATTTGCAGTAATCTGCGGCATATGAAAATAAAAGAAACACGATAAAACTCAATTGGATTGTAAATATTCTCGCGTTGTCATAAATTTGCATTTAATTGCTTGATATTAAGTTCCATATATATAGTATATATGCATATGTGTGCATATGCATATGGGAAGTGTGGACTATATACATATATGTGTGCAGGCGAGTGGAACGTGCGGTTGCTGCGGGGTGTGCAGGGTAGCAGCAACACGTTGCAACTGGACGCGGCATTTGGTACGCAATTTTGCAGGTCAACTGACTGACTGATCTGTCTGTCTGCCCGGCTGTCTGTCTGCTCGCCTGTCTGTCTGTTCGACTGTCTGTCTGCCTGTCTCTCCTACTGTCTGTCTGTCTGCCTGTCTTTCCTACTGTCTGTCTGTCTCTCTTCCTGTCTGCCTGCTCATCTGTCTATCTGCTCGACTGTCTGTCTGCCCGTCTGCCTGCCTGTCTGTCTGCCTGTCTGTCTGTTTGTTTGATTGCCGAGGTGTGACCGCAATCCAATTGCCGCTGCATAATTGCCCAGGTGCTAGCGGAGTTGTTTGGGGGCGTGGCCGTCGGCCACTCGAATTGAGTGTGTTCCGCCGTAATCGTTGACATAGTTAAGCACGCTTTAAACTCAAAAAAAAAAAAAAACAAGTTAGCTACAATTCGCCGCTTTTTAAGCTGACTTTCTGTTGCCAAGCATTCGGCTCGTGCTCTGGCTACGGGATTCAGCTGCAACCAAGGCTATTTCCAGAGTTTTCCGGCCGTTTTGTGGGAGGGCGTTCTGCTTGTTTATGTGGTTGCACCCGAAAAAGTTTTTGCAAAAAAATTAGAATTCATTTGCAGCTGGCAAAACACTCACATACTACGAGGGGCTGCTGCTGCGGCGGCGTGCTGCCCTCGTCGACCCGCCGACAATTACAGCCGCAACCGCAGCAACTAAACGAGCAACAGCAACAACACGAACAACAACACAAACAACAACACAAACAACAACACAAACAACTGTGTTTGAACAGTCGCAATTGCAATGGCAAACACATGAATAAAGCGCTCATTGGACTCTTTGGCATTCATAAACATGGCCCTAATTATACAGTTATCCAGTTAGCCAGCTATACAGTTATTCAGCTATCCAGTTGGTTAGCCTGCGCCTATAGTATTTTTGGCCACATTTCCGGCCTGGGGCACATTATCTGTAGGCCTCTAGGTCTGTCTCGCTCGCGCTGCCTCTGTTTGTCTTTGTCTCGCGTCAGCCCCGTTACGGTAATTAACGAGCTCGAACGGAAACGGCGACTTGAAGTGTCGTTGCTGCCGTCGGTCGCCATCGTCATTGCCGTCGCCATTGCAGACGCAGCTGCAGCACCTGCAGGTCGTATACGTAACTTTTGTAATTAAAAGCAGCGCAGTGCAGCAGCAGCAGCGGCAGCGGCAGCGGCAGCGGCAGCGGCAGCAGCGGCAGCTGCGACAACGACAACAAAGGGCAGCGAGGCAGAAAGCTGCAGCTGCTGCGGCCGCTGGGCGTGGCATTAGAACAAAGCTGAGAAAAGCGCACAATAGTTCAAGAGTGCGGGGGCAGAGAGAGTGATAGTGGTGGGGGGAGGGGGGTGGTGCTAAGCGGGGTTAAATGTGGTTGCGACTCTGACTGACGGTACAAACTGAGTTCGCATCTTGGCGAGTTCTTTTTGTCTGTGCAGCTGGCAGCATTTGGCACCTGCCACCCGTCGAGCACTGTGCCACGCCCACACACACCTGCGCACACACAGAGCTGCTGCGGCTCAGCTTCTCGCTGCGGTCGCTGTGCACAATTTTGCGACCACAATTTGTTAAAGTGCTGCCAAAGGAGTTGCGGGCCAGTGGCGCGACGCGCCTTTTCTGGCCATCGCGTGTGCGAGAGTGCAAATGCGGCATCGCCTAAGCTGCAGGGGGCTTACTTTCTTTCCCCCTGCTCCTCCTTTTCACCCTGCTCCTGCTCCAGCTCCTTCTCGACTTGCACTCAACTGTAGCGAGAAGCTGTCACAATCAGATTATGAGCATCATCAGACAGCGAGCATGATTTAAATTGATTTTGCGGATTGTATTTACCTGCGCACGACTCGTTCGCACAATGAGCTGCGTCTCGCATCTCGTTAAGCTGCATGCTTCGCACAGTGTGTCGAAATTGCATTACAACAGTCTGAGCAGCTGTGAAACAATACAATCGATCGGGTTGCGCTTGTTAATATTTCTCGAATTTCACTTTGCAGCTGCCTCACTTGGGGCATCTAAGGGGGTATTGCCTATTCATTACTCGACAGTTTATGCAGAAATTCGTAAAGCATTCAAATAACTACTAGCCTGGCCTAAGAAAATTCTCTGAGTTGTTGTTTGCATGACAGCTATGGCATATAGCAGCTGATTTGTATGAAATTGTAATAAAATATGCAGCCAGAGCTATACAATTTATCTGCCCCCTTTGAGGCAAGATCCGACAAAACATAAATAGCCTCAATTGAAATTGGGTCAAGAATGCATATTTCTTTTATCTTCTTCGCATGATCCGACAAAATTGAAGTAACCCCAATTAAAATTGGGTCAAGTATGCATAATTCTTTTATCTCATTCGCATGCACAGAAATTTGCAAAAATCGAGTGCTCCCTCAGCTGTGGCACAATAATTCCCAATCAATTCATATAAACCAATTAAGGTGCATCTCACTCATACATATGTACATGTGTATGTGTGTGTACAAAGTCTGCCGCATTTGAATCCGCTCGAAAATATTTAAAAAAATTCCTGCCTCGATTCGTTTTCATTAGTTGCAAATATTTCTCTTTGGCTATTTAGCAAAGCCGTTTTTCCTTATTCGTTTTCATTTGCACAAAATGAATTTTCACTTGTCTGGACTCGACAGAGTTGCATACTTGAAATTTTCACTTAATTTCAACATATACGGCTTGCAAATAGTTCAACCACTACTCCGGTAGTTGCCAGCGCCATTACATATGTTTTCCAGTGCCTAGTTGGGTTTTTATTATGTTTCATATGGTTTTGTTGGGGGCGTCAAAGTGTGAATATGGAAAATATCATTAGGGTCAGGCAAGGGCAGGGGCAGGGGCAAGGAGAGTCCAGTGACTGGCCACTGTATCGTTGGCTTGCTTGTTTTTGCCCACGAGTGACCCGCAGACCTAGGCCAGAGCAGAGCAGAGGCTACTGGACTCCGTGTCGTGCACGGACGTTCGCTTGATGTCACCAGATTGCTGGCATAGTTAAAACATCCTGCGGGCTGCGTGGGCTCGCATAAAAAATGGCCAAGTTTAATTGATAAAGTTTCTGATGATGCCATGACGCCGCATTAAGTTCGCAACCAGGCTCGCACCGAGGGGACCAGTTGCTCTGCCTCTGCCTCCCACGCTCTCAGTCTGCCTCGTGCAAAAAATAACTGTTTGTTCAGCTTTAAGTTAAAGCGTTTACGTGTAAGTGCGTGCGTGTGCGCCTCTCTCTCGCTCTCGCTCTCTCTCTCGCTCTCTCTCTCTCTCTCTCTGCCTCTCTCTCTATGTGCTGTGTGTGCTGTGTATCCTGCCGCATGCTGTGCTCTGCACTGATTCCCACAGCGCTCGTTAAATCAATCGCATTCAAACGGCAACTACCCGCACCGGACAAGGAAGCAAGGCCCCAAATGGTTAGAGGGGAAGGGGGGAGTGGTAGACGGGGAAGCCATCCCATACCGGACGACACAATCAATGCAAAACAAAGAGCAGAGAGAGAGAGAGAGAGAGAAGGAGAGATCGCACAAATTTTATTCCGTCACTTCATTGAGGACATCAAAATGTATGAGCCTGTCTCTCTGTCAGCAGCTGCGTGTGTGTTTGTGTCGTGTAATGCCCATCAGGCACACACACACACGCGAGGACACGTGGTGCCATCGTCATCAGGTCGGCCAAGCCACTGCTGCTTGGCTTCTCCCCCTCCCCCCACCCGTCTGGCCATGCTGCCTGCTGCTGCTGCTGCTGGTCACGTTGTGCTTTGCTTTGCTTTGCTTCGCTTCGCTTTTATTAAAAACGCTATGCAGAGCACATTACAAGTTAATAATTCCCGTGTCGAGCTGCACACACGCACACACACCGGCACACACTCGCACGTACTGGTATATTGCTACAAGTGTGTGATGGCACGGGCACGAAACGCTCCCGCCTCGACGCAGGTCAGGGCCGCCATATGCTACACATTCGTCGCCTGTGAAATATTTCGTCCCTCGTCCCAAGCGCAACATGAAACGAATAATTTTTATTATGCTTCCCATTGCACGAACGAATGAACGACTGAACCAATGAACAACTGAACCAATGATCAAATGAACGACTGAGCCACTGAGCGAATGAATGGCGTTTGTGTTCGAAAATACATTTATTTGAGGGCGTTGTTGTATATAAAGCAGGAGTAGAATGGAGGGGGGAGTGTGTATGTCAGGGGGAGGGGGGATGGTAGTGATGACTTCCCGCCCTTTGCTCTGCGGCAGCGGCAGCGGCAGTTGACACAAATTGTCAGTTCATCAACGCCTACCGGGCGTATGGATGATGTGGCGTATGGGTGATATGGCCATAGATTGGGCTCTCTCTCTTCCTCCGCCCGCGCTGGCTGCTTCGTTAGGCACACACAAGCTCATATAAATCCTGCACGTTGCCCATAACCATATTGAGAGGCTTTCGGCCACGTGGCTGCTGATGCTGGCCCAGGCCGCGCTGTCACTTGGCCAAAATGTCATTGTTATTAACTTTTTATGGCTTATTACATAAGCATCGCAAATCCTTGCCAATTCGTTGACGTGACAAATGTCCAACTAATTAAATCCTAAGTCCCGTTCCGCCATCCGCCTCCCCCCCCAACCCAACCCAACCCCTTGCTCCATGAAACCGAAGGTAATGCAAGTAAATTGGCAAAAGTTGCCGCTGCGATTTAAAGTTGACACTTTAAGCCGGCAACGCATCGATTTGCCGGCACAATTACAGTGGGACAAAGACAGACAGTGGGACAGAGGCAGAGTCTCAGGCCGAGGCCTAAAAAGATTCCGTTTCCGTAATCAATCGACAAAAGTTATTAAAAGTTTAAGCGAATCCTATAAAAAGTTTTGCCTTGTGTGCCAGAAATCACAGCAAAGCTCGCACATGTTTCGTATCCCTAACGGGGATCCTCTGCCCGCTCCACACTCCTCCCGCTGCCCGCGCACAAACCCATCGAATGCCAAACCAATGCAAATCAATAAAGGGCGTGATGCGGGAAGGGGTGTCGACTGTCTGGCGAGAGAGAGAAAGAGAGAGAGAGGAGGGGAGTGGTGCGAGCTTGAGACAAGTTTATATCGTAAATTGTGCGCAACGAAAATGAGATACGAAGAGCGCATACCAAAGGATTTCACAGATTTCTAAGTAAAACATTTTCTGATTAGCCTCGGCCACGTTGTGTCTGCCTTATGAGTTCCAGCAAGTGTTGGCAAAGGACACGGAGACAGCGACAGAGACGCAGAGACACAGAGTGCGCGGTAGGAAGTGGGCTGCCTGTGTGGGCGAGTCCATTTGATGTTTTGTGCTGACCTCGCTGCGGTTCTCGAGAAGTGCGCAAGCATAATAAAATCAAGATACGAGAGACAGCCGCAGAACCGGGACAAAGCAGGCCAAGACACGACTGGACTCGACTCGAGTTGACTCGACTGGACTGGACGCAGCTCAACTGGATTGAAGATACCAAGCAACGCAGTTGGGCTACATTAGCTGAGAGTACCGAGAGGACTTGGACTGGGACAGGCTCTAATTGAACTTGTGTGCAAACGTATTAAGGCGTATGTGTGAGTGTCGATTTGTTGCCTGTCTATGAGTGTGTGTGCGTGTGTTTGTTTCACTGATTCAGAGCTCACTCTGCTTGGATGAATAAAAATATTGTGTTAACTTTGGATAGCAAAAACACACTGGTATTCGCACTCTCGCCTCTCTCTCTCCCCTCTCTCGGTCTCTCTGTCTGTCTCATTTACTCTCTGTCAAAGTCAACGCCTGCAGGCATGAGTGGAAGCGAGAATACACACACACACACATCGCACCATCTCATTCTCTAAGTGTATTTGTTTCATTGCTCTGAATGCTAATGATGGGAAAATTTGCGAATTTGCGCCGGTCGGGAAGCAGCAGCAGAGTCAGCAGAGCAGGGGAGGCAGGCAAAGGCAACGGCAAAGGGGGTGGGGTAGGGGTAGGGGGAGCAGTGTGGAAGAAACTCAGCTGAAATGCTAATGATGTAAAAAGCTTCGGCACTGAAACAAACGACAACATTTTGGGCAACGCTGTCCTCGAAATGAGGAAACTGACTTAACTTAATTGAAGTTGCCTTTGCCCTTGCCGCTGCCTCCTGCCACTGCCTCCTGCCACTGTCATTGCCTTTGCCTCTAACTTGGCAATTGGCTGATGGACTCACAGCTCCCTCTTTCTCCCTCATTCTCTCTCTCTCGTTAGCTCATCCTATCTGGTTCACATCGTCTACCCGTATGCGCTGCCGTCTTCTGCATTTAAAAGCTAGCACCTCTCGTTCCATTTCACCACCATCCGCCCTGTCCCTGTTCCTGTCCCTGTCCCAGTCCCCTGCAGCCCTCTCACTGTCTTAGCCATTTTGGATGATGTGATCGGATGCTCGCTCGAAGTGATTTCGTAATTAATGAATCCATGGAACGGGCGTAAATGGCGCTTAGCGGTTTTCCTGATGTGCCTTCAACGAGCTGCCCAAAACGTTTATTTGTCGAACCCGTCAAACAAAAAAAAATAAAACGGGCACTTCGCTGGCAACCTTCGCCCCTCCCTTCGACTTTGCAGAAGATATTCCTTGTTCAAGCCATCAATTCAATGGGATTGGCAGAAGCAGTGCGTCGATTGTCCCGCCTGGCTGAATCTTTGTCACGTAAGTCTTGTCAATTCGATATTAATATGATATCTTTTACAAACTGTTACAGGGGGTTATTCTTGTCTCGTTTTTTTATTGACTTTGGTAATTGATGGAACTGAACGTTGATGATTCTCCAGGGTAACCAGAGCGGGAACAATGAACTATGCCTGAATTTTGTTAATATAGTAATGCAATTAACTCTAAAAAAGCTGTTACTTTGTAAATATAATTATATTTATATATTGCTGTACATTTTTTTGTTATTTTTATGAAGTTTATGTCTGACAGGTTCATCCCCCCAACCAGACTTAACTCATTGCATTCCTACTAGGTATTCCGAGTGCCGGGAATGTTGCATCGATATAAAAAAATACCTAACTAACATTACTCACTGTTATTATATTTAATTGCGTGTGGCATTTCAGACTCACATTCCCCGCATTAGCTACGTATGCATAAGGCAGCTGTGAAATATCGGTTTCTATAATAGCATGGTAATATTTTATAAAGAAAGACATAGTTTATTATGAATAATGCACTATGACTATACTTCTATATATTAATGTATTATTTTACTTTGCCTTACACACTATACATAATGAAGTAGATTGTTGCTCAATAAGGCTTACCGATTATAGCTCGACAAACAGCCCAGTAAGTCCCTGAATTCTCGCAAGTTCTGGCAATCGACCATGCCGGATGTAGATTCCGCACTGCACTGACCAATGCCAGCTGCCCCGAAGTGCCGTCGATAAGAATGCGCTGCGATAATGCTGGAATGTTTGGGGGGTTACCCGTGCATCATATAAGCAGATTATAAATATTTGCACTCAACTTGCAAGCAGCTTGAGCATGAGTTTGCCGTGTATAATGCAATTGAAGAGCGGAAACTGGACGAGACTGAGTGGCCGAAGGGCACAACACAACACAAAGAGAACACAATTTGCAATTATGTGTTTCGAGAATTAGTGCCGTGTCGACTGGTTTTAGTGCTTCCTTGATATTGTCTGAGGAGCTGTAGCTGTGGCTGCTGCTGCTGCTGCTGCTGCTGCTGCTGCAGTCTCGGGGCGTAATAATTCTCTCGCTTCGCTTGGCTTTTCTTGCTGCCTCGGACGCCTTAATCACCGGACTTAAATGGCCTTTATCAAGTCGGCACATAGTTCGGATCCCAGCTACGCCATGGTCCATGGCCAAAAATGTGCAGCACTTCCGGCTCGTTAACTTTGATAGGTAGGTGCAGCTACTAGTGCGGGAAGGGAATCTGGGTGGGGGAAACTAGCTGGAAAGTGGCAACAGGAATGCGAGCTGCCACCCCTCCCGCCCCGCCCACTCCACGACCAGCTGACTGAGGTCCATTAGCATGCAACATATTTTAATTAGCCAAATAAATTGTGAATATCTGTGGCCGAAGCTCAGTCGTCGTTCAGCCAAATCCGACTACAGTTTCGACTGCACTGGCTCCTCCCGGGACAACTTCAGGCCCCATTTGGGGGCCAGTTAAAGCTTAAGCACTTGCAGGCACTGAGATTTATGGCCAACGAGCGGAGCAAGCAGGGAACTGCGCAAAGGCAAAGCCGAAAAAAAATGAAGAAATAAGGCGAATAAAATAAAATTGTTTAATGCGTATACGTAATGCGTATACGCAACGTATACGTATATACCATTTGTATGTATGCAGCTTTGTGGTTGTGTGTGTGTGGGAGATGGGTCAGTCCCAGGCGTCTGTTTAATTTCACTTAACGTTTAACCTGATGCCATTAATTGAGTGCAATTAACGCGCCTTTAATGGCGCCGCTGGACAGGTCTTGCTTCAGAGGCGGACTCTGTGCGGGTGCGCATTAATATCCACAGTTCTACCTACATATGTACATTTAATTAGCGCAGCGTACAAAGTCAAAGCTACGCTGGGCAACAGAAAGAGGGGGCAGAGAGAGAGGGGGAGAGGGAGAGAGAGTGGAGAGAGAGAGTGGAGAGAGAGAGTGGAGAGTTGCGAGGAGCAGTAATGCGTCGCGGGGTGCCGCCAACGCGTCGCTTGATAAATAGCCAATAATTCTTACAGTGCTTTAGAGGCGCCTCGCCGACTGGCTACAGCCTGCCCCAGGAGCTGCCCCTACCCAACTCGCCTCCACCCTCTGTTGCTGTTGAAAATAAAATAAATGCTCTGGCATATAACCTTGAGCGTGTGTTGTGGCTATTATCATTTGTAATTTGCAGCAATTAGTTGGGGCTCAAAAATTCTAAAGCAAACTTTTTCGGCAACAGCAAGAGCATGGAGCAGGGCAGGAGCAGGGGCGGGTCGGGGGCAGCGGCAGCGGCATAGGCAGAGGAAGAAACAGACCAAGAACAACACGAGCTAGAAAGCTGCCAACGGCCACGTGGCAAGCAAACAAACCGAAAACAAATAAGAAATTACTCAGTGTAGGGTATGCTGCACTGGCAGACATCCTCGCCAGATAGCAGTTGCTAAGAAGCACAGCAAAAATACACTAGAAAATACCTGACCCAACTCCTACATATAGCATAGCCTACCCCTTTGCCACTCGCCTGCACTTACAGGGTATGCGCAAAAAGGAATTTATTGAGCTCGAGCCAGCTTACATATTTATAAGGCACATTAAATTAATTTACGCATGTTTTGCCATGTACACACAATGTGCCCTGGCAGAGTCGTGGCGTGGGGCGGGGGCGGACGCGGGAGCGGCAGGCGGCACAGGGCAGGCCACTTGAATGCCGGGCACAATTACGTGTGCACAAACAGTGGGCATAATTAGTGCCATTGATTGTGCAATTGTCGTTTAACGTGTGACCCGAACCGACTCGACCCGCAGCACGCAAATTTGTCACTGTTTAAGTTTTTAAATTTCTGTCTCTCCGTTTCTCTCCCTCTCTCCCCCCTCCCTCTCTCGCTCGTTTAATTGCTCTCGCGAGTGCCTTCGAAGTTTCGCTGTCAGCCAAGTCGACGAGTCCTTAACGCCTGTATATGATTATGACATTTTTACATACTTCGCAGTCTGAAAGCGCGCGCATATTAAAAAGTTATTTTTATATACATCATGGCATGTTTCGAGTTTCTTTTATGGCAGCAGCATTGTCCATTCTGAAGATATATACAAGGATTTATTGGGCAAGTAGCTCGCGCTGCTTCAACCACACTCGCATTCGGCCACGACTTGCAATTTTCATCAAGTGGCTTAAGGACGCTTCAGAATCATTAATTGCGGCCTGTCGGCATGGCCAGCGTGAGCCTCAAAGACAGCTCGTCGCTCGCCGAGGGGCAGGCGAGGGAGTGAGACGTTACGTTGTAACCACTGTAAGTGGCGTAATCAAATCAATGATGCTTCACATGCTTTCTAAATCTCGGACCCTTATGCCTGATTTCGTTAAATTTGCATATTTTTAAGGCCGTCACTTGACTTGTTATCTGCCCTTTTAGGCGCAATCAGTTGGCTTTAATATCTCTGTCGATTTGTGAGACTAGGCAGCAGCATCAATTGTGGGATAAATAAATAAGGTTTTAAGGTTAAAAATTTGTTTTATTTTTGTAAGATACTGCAGCTTACTGCGTCCTAGTCGCTGCTGTTCAAATTGAATATAGATCGCACAGGCATAAGCTATATATATGTTTATGTTCAGGAAATGTTTTTAAAAACTAGCAAGAGCTTTTTAAAGCAGAGACTTAAGCAGTTCTATGCATGATTTGCACATAAAAAGTCACAGACAAGAATCTCTGTAGAATATATTGAATATTAAATCCCATGTAAGCTAGGTCTTGTCTCGTGATAATACAGTTTCCTGTGAGAGTCGAGCTTGTGCTTATCAGTAAGCAGCGTGAATGCATTCGGCAGCAATCAAATGATATATCTTGGTTTCTCCGGGCTGCAGTTGACTGCAACTTTCGAGCATATTTTCTCAGCTGAGCATATCGATTCGCCTTGCAGAGTAATTAGCCCACTCGGAGGCAGCGGGCTGGACTTGGGCAATGGTCACGCCTTAAAGCTTAGCAACAGCTTTTTGTCCGCTGCCGCACTAAGCCCGCAATCAACACAGCGCTGCGTCGCAGCTTTCTTTAAGCTTGCTGCGACTGCTGCTGCGACTAGTGCGTCATAAGCCTTGCTTGCTTGCAATGCTGAACCCTTAACCCCCGGGGGGATAATGGTGTAATCCAGCAATTTACACATGAATGTTTCACTGCGTATTGACAGTGCTCGCCAGACCCCACTCCGCGTTCCGCTCTACCCCTGCCCCACTGCTGGCCTTGGGGACTTGACTAAGCACACAGAGTGTGCGTGTGCGGGTGCGTGTGCGTGTGTTTGCGAGTGTGTGTGCCTGCGTGTGTGCCTGTGTGGTGTGCAGTTGGCACAACAATAACAATTAGTTGCATTGATGTGGCAGACCGTAGAACATATGGCCTGGATATGAATAATAAATTCAAAGTCGCGTTGCGCAAGTTGTATGCAAAGTGCGAATACAAATACGAATTGCGGCGGAGGGCGGGGGGGGGCGGCCTACGGGTCGTATACGTATTGCCATTTTCCACAGTCGCAACTCAAACTCAAGAAAATGGTGTGCAAACTAATGCTTATCCTTCTGCGACGGCTGCGTCCTCCAGCGCCAGATAAATTGCAGTTTAAGCCCAGTTGGATGCATGTGTCGGATGCTTGAGAAGCACGCCCACCACGCGCCCCCTACCCCCTCCCGCCACTTGCAGCTTACTCCTCTGCTTATCTGCAGCTATATATCTATAGCGCCGTCAGCAAGGAATGCGGATGAGCTGACACAGCCCGAGGCTCCGGCAAACGTTGCATATGAATGTAATTCGCAACTTATTCCGTTTCCTTTGCTTTTTAGCCGATTTGACTGGCTGCCAAGCCGGGACTGCAATCGGAATAGACTTGTGTTTTAAGCGGCTCAATATATTCTTAATATACTTCAGCCAGTTGGCTGCAGACGCTGCTCCTGCTGCTGCTCTTGCTCTGCTCTGCTCTGCTTGGCGGTAAAAGTTAATACGATTTAACTGGCGCACAATTTGCAGACGAAAACACAAACAAAAACAACACGTAGCAGGAGCGGCTGCGGGAGCGGGACAAGCTGTCGCCCCCGCAAAATATGCAAAACATGCCAAAAGTGAAAGAGAATCCTGAGGCGAGTCGGGGCAAAGCCACTTTGCCTTGCCAAAAATATGTATTAGGCCACTTGACTACGCCTTAGACCGAAGGGGTTGAAGGCCGTGAGAGGGGGGAGGGGAGAGTGGGGTAGGGCAGAGACGCAGCAGATTTGTTGAGCTCATTCGCTTCATGAATAATTTGCGCCACGATGTCGTTGCCTGCTTTTTGCGACTCGAAACAATAAACAAATGGCCAAAAGCATATGCAAAGAGCTACAGCGCCCTCGCCCCCGACCCCGCACTGCCTCTGCCGCTCTTTCCATGTGTGTGTGTGTGTGTGGAGGCACTTACAATACACATATTCAAATCGAGCTGACAGGCGAACGACAAGTGCCGCGTGCATGTCATCAATGGCGTCATCCAGGCGAAGGCGGCTTCAGTTGCTGGGCATGGGCGTGTGGACTGCTCAGCAAGTCGGCAAGTCATCAAGTCATCTAGTCATCAGTACCGTCATCAGCAGCAGCAGCAGCAGCAGCAGAGGGAGCAGCAGCAGCAGAACAAATGGCTTCGACTTCTGGGCGATTTTTTGTTGCTTTGTGGATGCGATAAAAACGTGTGAAATGCCATTTGCTCGCCGGGACACACGGGCAGGTCGTCCGGCACATGGGTCACCCACCTGGCAGCCTTAACTCTGAGAATCTCACTTCAGCCTGGGCAAATGATAGTTTTTATCTCAGCCCGATGAGTTATGGTTGCTGCATCAAAAAGGCTTTGCAGCACGGCGCAGGCAACAACAGGAGCAACAACTTGCCAGAGTCTTCCTGCTTGTGTGTGTGTGTGTCGGGTGTGTGTATGTGTGTGTGTCTGTGGCCCACATGACCAGCAGCATAACCATCAGTCTTTGCCTTAGTGTCTGTCTCTCGCTTCTATGGATGCGGAAAACGTGCGCACAATTCATCACATGCTGTCACTGCGTCTTGGCATCTCCTGCTGCTTCGGCTGGCAGCTCCTCGAGCTGTCTCTCTGCCCGCGCCAGTGGGCGTGTGTGCCCCTTCGTATTGCGGATAATGTTTATTGAGCTGCTAGTTGGTTAATTTTAAAACCACAGCTTGATTTATTGTTGCCGCCATCCGTCAATATGCGAGTAAAATAAACTGCACTTGTTGTCCGCCCTTCTGCGCAGTGTATTTCGCATTTTGCCGCGGCACCACTTGCTTTTTATGTGCAGAATGTCTCATTAAGTAGCCGAGCAACGAGCTGCCATGCCACGCCCTGCTACTCCCTGCTACTCCCTGCTACTGCCTTTCCCTTTCACAGGGAACATAAAAAACTCGTTTACCTGCATTAAGCGAAACACTCAGCAGACGGTTCAAGCATAAAGGAAATGTGACAGCGCACCGTGGCGTGGGGGGAAGTGGAGGCCGCTGCTCAACCGGATGCCACAAGTGCCCCTTCGTTGCTGCGTGAAAACTCCTGCGCCTCGCTTAAGCCGGCACCCAACCGAGTCAAGTCAAGCTGTTCCTGTCGCGCTGCCTCCTGCAGCGCAGCCCCAAAATGCAAATCAGGTGTAAAGCGCGAACAAGTCGCTAGGTGCTTGCCCCGTCTTTCCCTTTGGTTTGACTTCCTTTGCCCTCCTCCTGCCCCGCTCATTGTGCAGCTCGTGGCTTACCGCCGCGCTTCCCCCCGCCCCCTGTAATTGCGCACACTTGGCGGTTAATGGGGGCGACACGGGCAATCTCAAAGAAATGTATGAAATTTGTTGTACGCAATTCGGCGGGCAAAAGTGCAGTGCGCACATAATAAGCAGGCTTCCCCCGTATCTCCCCGCCTGCCCTGCCCCCATCTACCCCTCCCGGCACAGTCAAAAAGGCAGCACTTGAATCTGTTGCTGATTTGCTGCGCTGCGCTGCGCTCTGCTCTGCGGTTCCCCACATCTTCAGGCAATCCAATTAGCTGCAAAGCGCAATTGTTGCCACGCCCCCAGCATTCGTTTCTTATTCATTATTGCAATTAAAAGCAGCTTTAGCTGCGCTGAGTCCTTTCACGCCGTTTTCTGCATCCCTGGGTAGCTGTTTGCCTCGTGCAGCATGGGCAAAGAGACACTACGAAGGCTTGATGTGGGTTGCGTTTGACATGTCTCAAATTCGAATCCAACTGGGAGTCGAGCCACTCATATATGTCACAACTGGCCAACTACTCTACCCTCTTCCGATTATCGGGCAGGCGACTTTTGCAGTAGTTTTCTCTCGTTTTGCTGAACATTTTCCGAGCTACGCATAAGTGATGAGTCCTCTCTCTCTCTCTCGTCTCCCTCTCTTTCTATCTCTGCTGCTCCCATTTGTATTGAGTATGCAGAGTTGTGCAGCAACTTGACAACTCTGGGGTAAAATTTAAATTTTCATTTTTCAAAAATGCTTTACAATATGTGAGAATACTGCATTGCATCGACTGTTTTATACCCCTGAAATATCTGATTTTCGTGTAAAGCATTTTCTGTTGCATACTTCTAGGCGGCACCTGCAAAATCAATTTGCACACAATTTGCAAGCAGCTGCTGCTTTTGAGCTTATTTATTTATTGTTTGTGTGCTGATAGTTAGATATGGTTGATGGCAAAATCCAGACCGATGAGTTGTGTCTTTCAGCCCGTTCTTCCCGTTTGTGAAAACCTTATTAAAGCTACACTCCCTTTTATGTATTTAAGGTATTTGCAATAAAGAAATCGCTTTTCCTTAGGTGCTTTCTGCTCTGTGAATTCAACAGAGGAATGAAAGCAATAATCGCCTCGCATCTAGAAGGCATTTAGGAGCATGTGCAGGGTTAGGGCAGGCTGAGAATGAAAAGGCTTGACGGGCAACTGTTTTGTTTTCGGCTCGTGCTCTCAATACACCGCACCACAACGTCGACGTCGTATCCTGCACCCAGCCAGAAGCAGCCCAAAACCGAGGCTCGTGTGCCCGTGCCCGTGTCCGTGCCCTTATTCGGCTTTTGTCCCTGGCTGCGGATGTGCGTAGTTTTAATGTACTTAGAATTATGCGCCAAATGCTCCAGTTTGGCACTCAGCGAGCCACTTCAATTGCAGCAGCAGTAGCGTAGCAACAGTGGCTGCAACGGCATCTCGCTCAGAAAGGGTGAACCCGGAGCACTTGAACAATCCCATGCTGCTCTGACGCCACCCTGCACCCGGCACGCTTCATCCTTCAGTCTTTGTTATTGTGCGCGTGCAACGCTGCGTATGCGTGATTTGCATGCGTTTTGTTTACATTTTCAGCTGCCGCTATAACTGTTGTTAGTCCCGTTGCATTGTTGCTGCTGCTGCTGCTGCTGTGAGCCATGGCCCTGTTAACCTGTTATTGTTATTGTTTGCGCTTGGCCAACGTCAAAACATGCGAACTGTAACAAAAATCAGCAGCAGCAGCATCTACACTCGAGCAGCCCCAGTCCAGACCGATCGCCTTGCCGATCCCTGTGCCTGCCACTGCTGCAGCACTTCAATTAGACGCCTCTGCCTTGTGGCTTTCGGCACCTGCCAAGGCAACGGGGCAGGCAACGTCTGTGTGGCAGGCGCCTCCCTGCAGCGGCGACATTTGCCAGCCAATTTGTAGGCAATTGACGTGGCAACTGCTAATTAACTCGCTTTAATTTCAATGCCTACAAAGTTTCAATGAGCTGCAATGGCGCAGCGAGGCAGCGAGGCAGCGACGCAAGCGGAGGCAGCGACTGAGACCGCGACTGTGTCTGTGACTGTGACTGCGACTGCGACTGAGGCGCAGGCTGACCCACTGACTCGGTGACAGAGTTCCATATTAACCCATAAGTAGCGGCACATAACTTGGCTAACATTGGCCAAGAGCAGCGTAGACAGCGAGTGAGCAAGCGAGAGGGTGTAGGCAAGCGAGAGAGACAAAGAAAGAGAGAGACAGAGCGAAGCCGCACGAAAGCGAAAGCAGCGGAAATGCCGAGAGAGGCAGAGCGCGCCCGAGTGCTTGCTCAGAGAGAGAGAGAGAGCTGAGAGCGAATGCCAGCAACATGTTGCGCCAGGACGCAGCTGCAGGCGCTGGCAACATGTTGCTGACGTGTCGCTTTCAATTAACGTTAGAAAATTAAAATAATGAACAGCAGACGCACACACACACACACACACCCCCTTGTGCAGCTACCTATGCATAAAAACATGAATAAATTATACAGATATATTATATGCGCGTCTATGTATGTATATAGTGTGTATTATTTATTTTTATGTATATATGTGCTGCCTGTGCTTAGCTTAAATGGGTAGCAAAATATGCAAATGAATCGAATGAATGGAATCGAATGTAGTTCGATATGAGTGCGCGGCGCGCAATGGAAAATGTATTGGGTAGAAATATGGTTTGTCAGTTCAGGCCATGGTCACAGCCGCCGCCGCCTTCGCATTCGCAGCTACTTCGGTTCTAGCCATACGTATCTGTTTTGCTTTTTCTTTCTCTTGCTTGCTTTTGCTTTTTTTTTTTGAAGTTCTTTTCTCACGGCTCATCGAGCAAAACATTTTCCATTTTGATGGTCTGCCGTCTGTCACCAACACGCACAGAGGGCGAGGCACACTCTTACTCGCACTCAAAATAAACATAATCTGTGCAGAGTGTGCATGAAAATTGTCGTTGCCGAGGCCTCAAATGCTAAAAGCGTCTGCCGGCAACAGCAGCAGCGGCAGCGGAGGCGGCAGCAGCAACAGCTACAACAAAGAGCAGAGCTGGGCAACAGCAGCAGCAACAACAACATGTCACATTATTTAATCAAGCGTAGAAATTGAATAGGCCCTTAAAAACTTTGCCTAAGGCACTTAACCCGCAGTGAAAATAGAAATTGACGACATCGAAGCGAGGGACGACAACATGAGCCTGCAAGCGGTCCTAAGCGGCCTAAAGGCGGCTTCTGTCTAGAGAAAAATGAGCTGATAACGGAATTTCATGCAAAATTGGTAAGCCAACAACCTGATTACTTAATTGGCAACAGAGCGAGTGGGCTTGGCTTGCTCTCTCTCTCTCTGTCTCATGCATTAACAGCTCGTTAGCAACCGAAAGAAAGAATGCAGAGCGCGTTGAAATGGAAAGCAAAGCAGTTTCGCAATTATCTTTATCAACTCAAAGAGATGTGCAAGGAGAATTTTCGCACGCATGTTGCTACTTATTCTGCTCCGTGGTTCGTTGCCATATTCTCTTTGAAAAAAGCACGCAGAGAGCGATGCAGTGAGGCATGACAAGCACATCGAGACATCGAAACATCGAACTGCTTAGTCATTGGAGAAACACATCAGTTCCAATAGCTCAACTTGTGTAGCCGGCGTGACCCTCAAGTTTTGAGCATATTCGATACATTCGACACGATTTCCGGGAAGTTCAATTTGCATTTCATAAATGTTCGTGGAATTTGCCAAAGTCAAGCAATATCCTCATAATCTTCTCTAGCTTAAAGGTTACACTGGCCATATCATACATGGCGTATGCAATATTAATCATACGCACTGTTGTGCCCCAGAGAGCCCCGCTAACGGACTGACTTATTTGAAGTATTTGAATAAGATATTGTGCGGCCAGGTAAAGCCAGATGTTGTGAGCTCCAGGAGCCAGAGCTGACAAAGGTGGAGGTGCCCGGCAAAGCTGCAAACTTATTTTGAATTCTCACGCTTTTTGCAGCTGCCATTTACTCGGGCCCCATGTCAAATAGCTACGCTGTGTCGGGGCCCCGACTATAGTCGCTCTGCCTGCTGCCCTGTGGCCCTGTGAACTCTGCCCCTGCCCCAGCCCGAGGCGAGGGCAAATCACACTCAGCAAGTCGCTGCGATGGCGTTGGCAGTGACGAAGGCGGCGCTAGCCATTTCCCCGGTATCCGTTTTGCCTGTCTGAGTTGCCTGCGCTGCGGAAGCGGTACGCGGGCGAGGGCATATAAAACTACGAGTACTATTTGATTTCAACATTGATTTATGAGCGCATCCGCTACACGTACTGGAGCCAGCAATTCCGATTGCCCACACCTCAAGGGGCGAGTACGGGCAGGGGGAAATGGCACGTTTTACTGCGCCTGCCTTTGGCAGATTTGCTTTGCACTTAACTGGCTAGTTGGGCAGCACGGCCGGTCGGCCAAGCAGACAGGCTGGCGGACCATGGACACGGACACGGACTACGTACTACCGTCTGGCAGCTGATTGCCCAAAAGTCAGTAAATTAAAGTTCATCGAGTGTATTGTGCGTGTGTTGTCATTGTTGTTGTTGTTGCTGTGTGTATCTGGGCATGAATTTGTAATTTATACGCTGGCAAAACCGCAAAAGCAAAATAGATATTTATTAACATATAAATTATGCATGTGATTTGGCCAGAGCACAGCCAGGAGCAGGATCAGGAGCAGCGGCAGCAGCAGCGGCAGCGACAGCCTTCGGGTCCGATGATTAATTGACAGTTGCAGCCCTCGACTCTTTAAAGTTGACTTCTGGGCTAATTTGTGATACATTTTAAATCGCTGCTCCCCTCTGTTTCTCCTCCCGCTCCTACCACGCTCCCGCAACGAGTGCAGAGATAAAGTCAAAGCGACGCGAGGCAGAGCGTAGCGACGGATAGTTTCGCCTGTCACATAAATCGGATCAATAAATGATGATATTATGCTACCGCAGGGACACATTGAGTTGCCGCACACTCGCACAGCAGATAGTGCGGGCAAGCGAGCGATAGGTAGGGGGGAGGGGGGCAAGAGAGCCAAGGAGGCGGAGGCGTGTGCCAGCTGCGACAGCGAAGGCGACATCGCCAAGTCGTAGGTGGTAACACATTAAGATAAAGTGACAACGCCTCCTGCTCTTTCAACGATAGCGCTGGCGATGGCGATGGCGATGGTGATGGCGCTGGTGACGGCGACGAGGACGAGGACGCGCCCCAATGCAGAAAGGGGTAGCCGAATGAAGGACAAACAGAACTCAAGGCAGCAGGCAGCGGGCAGGAGATGGAGGAGTAGGAGAAGACGGGCCAGGCAGCTGGGTACATAAATGAATTGTTTGCCTGCGTGGTGCGGGGTGGGAGGTGTGCGAGAGAGTGGGGGAAAGGCTTTTATTTTCGCTTGGCATTTTATGCGCATCACGCATACGCACTGTTACACACACGCACACACACAGGCAAAGATGCTCGCAGATAGATAGATATGTGCACAGGCGACATGCATAAAAGCAAACACGCTCTCGCTTTGCATCAAAAGAGCGCTTGGCGTGTGCAGGGAGTCGGGTGGAGTCGGGGGGAGTAGCAGAGGCCCATACAGGGGCTTGGGGGATCAGTGCGAGAAGCGGGCAAGGCTTGGCTATAATGACATTTAGCTTTGAGACAATGTAAACAGCGGCCACGACCAACGGCAACGGCAACGGCAACGGCAACGTCGAAGTTCAAAGTTGGCGTGCTGTGTAGGCCGCCAAAGTTTCTGCTAAGTATGTGTGCACACACGCATGCACACATAGCCACGCACACGCACACAGACTCCTACGTAGTCGCACTTACGGGCACGAGCAAAGCTGCGCCAAGCTGTGTGCTAAGGAATATTGTATGAACTGTAAATGGTTCGCTTCGCATCGCAGTTACATAGACTGCGACCACAAATAGTGGCACTCCTCCGCCCTACCCCACTCCTGCCCTTTGCCACGCCCTAATAGGCACAAAATTCCTGACTGGCAGGTTAACTGGCAAAGCAACTTCGAAGCCATAAATTCATAAAGTGTAGGTACGAACAAGTCGAGCTAAAGGACCAGTTAAGTTTGTCCTGAGAGTGAAACTGACGGGAAGCCGACATTAAGCGCAACTGATATGGGCAAAACTGGAGCAGAGACATGTGTTCCACGCATCCCATGCTCTCTGTCTATGCGTTCTTACGGGGCTTACCGAGCTATTCATCACACGAGCCGCAAATATTCAATAGTTTTTTGAGGAATGCAATCAAATTCTCCATTCATTCTTCCATTCCCAGCATTAATCTATTTGCAAATCGTCAAGCATACGCCATGTATGCATTGAATTGTTTTGCAGCGCAGCACAAAAGTATGCAACGATTTAATCACGTTAATTTTTTAAATATTTCGATATTTTTTTTATTGTCGCGAGGTGAGTAAGGCGCATTTCCGAAAGGGTTTTTTCCCGTCGCGTTGTTTTCTTTTCATTAAAACTGCAACAACAACGAGTTTTTGATACGGAAATTTAAAGATTGTTTCGATATTTATAATATATGTTTATCGGAAGGGTCTGTGTTGCGTGATATGATAACGATCTAAGGCTGCGCGTGCGTTCGTTTGCCGGAGGTACGAGTGTTTTTGCTGCCCGGCTCCATTGTTTTGCGTATTCAAATGCCAGAAGAGGCTCGTATAACATTGTGAAAACATTTACGCATGCTTGTAAATATTTCAATTTATTTTATGTTGTGTTTATATATCTTTTATGTGCATCTCTCTCTCTTATTTGGCTGCACTCAGAGCCAAGAGTGGGGCATAAAAAATGGGCTCCCATAATCATATGCCAATAAAAAGTCGGTTAGCATGCCGCACGCTTATTGTGGAGTGGCCAGTCGGTAGTAGGGTGTGTGAAAGAGAGCGAGAGAGAAACAGAGAGCCGGCGATAGGGTTTTCCTGTTTTTGGGATCGCATTCGGGCCACGTTATCATTATGCGCTACATCACATTCGCATGTGGCTCGCAGCCGAAATGGTCAGCCAGCTGCTGGATATGTCGACGATGGCGATGGCACTGCCAATGGCCATGTGTGTGTGTGTGTGTGTGTGTGTGTGGATGTGGTTATTATGCGACCACCTACTGCGTGGATGCCGTAGTATAATACATTCAATTCATGGCTAGAACAAATGATGTGGAAATGTAAAATAGATGTTGGGCTTACGAGCGAACGTTCGGACAGCGGGACAGGAAGACAATGCATGGGATAGCCGAGCTGTGTGTGTGTGTGTGTGCTCTGGGGCACGACAGCCGTGTGCCGAGAATGTGGGATGCATGGGCGCCCAGCTGCCTGTTCGGGCCATGTGACATAAAGCCGTTAGCCAAGTGGTGACAAAGTGAAGCGTCATAATGCGCAAATAATGGCAAACATATGCACACTTCAAATTAAAGTGAGCCAGAAGAGTCCACGCAAGTGGCTCCTGTTCCTGTGGCTTCACGTCTGCTCCGCCTGCGCTGCTTGAAAGGACTGTCACGTCGTTGCCGTTTATTGTCTGCCCGAGCATGAAAGCGGGCCCCGACTGAGCTTCATTAGCAACTGCAACGGGAAGCGTTTAATTTTTACGTTCGTGCGCCTAAATGTGCAATGCCCCAGGGCAATTGGCCCGGCCGTTTTATGGCTTCGAGACTATAACCAGCTTTAATTGAACAACAGAGACAACGGCCAAAACAGCAACAACTGCCGGCTACGAGAACTGAAATCGAAAACGAAATGAAACCTTAACGCAAACCGAAACCAAAATTGAGACTGTCAGGCACGAGTGGGGAGCAGGAACAAGACAGGACAGGCACCGTGCATCCGTTGCAGCGGCATGGGCAGTGGCAATATCGTTTTCTAATTGGCTAACTGTTATTGTTAAATGGATAATGGCCAACTCAATGCGGTTAGACGCAGGCAGTTGCTGGGCAGAGGCATGAAACCGGCGCCATGCTACAAAAGCATCTTATTTCTGCTGCCTTTTAACATTTATTGAGTCCGACTTGGCACTCGCTTCTAATGACAAAAGTCGTTTCTAATGAATCGAAAAACCTTCTCGGTCGGTGTCATGACCTTCTGTTCGGCCAGCGTCGAATGAGACATGAAATGTTTTTTGTATTTTCAATAAATCATTGATGACTTTGCACAAATGTCGGAAATTGCAAAAATAATTGAGACGCAATGTTATCGTTGCCACTGCTCCTGCTGCTGCTGCTACTGCTTCTGCTGCTGCTGCCGATGTTGCTGCTGCTGCTGCTGTGTTATTCCACCATGTTGTCGCCGGGCTGTGATATGTGTGCGTGTGAGTGTAGCTTATTGATTTCGGGGCTGAAAGACAAATGAAATCCTATCAAAAAGTTCAATTTAAACATTTTGCATAAGAAATGCAATGGCAAATCAATTAAAAACAATAAGAACCACAACAACAATAGGAGATTGACCTGCAAAATTGGTTATTAAATCGTTGGCAACATTTTTCGCAGTGAGTGCAAATGAATTTCGGGTGCAATATAAAATACGTTTTTATGTGAATGCTCTGGCAAATATTTTGTTAAAACGGTGGATTGGTTTTTTGCCAACAAATACCTTAAAAATTCTTTGACAAGCATGTGAAATAGAATCCCACGCTACCTAAAAAAAAACTCGAATTCCCTATTCGATACTGTTATATCGAAGCTATTTGTAATAATAGTTTCGAGTGCAGAATAAGCTATATGCGAGTGTTATTCGCATATTTTACGACGTGTTTACATACCGAGAACAGAACTCAATAAACTTCATAAATAAATACAGCTGCAGTTTTAATATAATGCGCATAAATATTTGAGTTCAGCGCAAGCAGAAAGCAAATCGAAGTAGCTCTGCATATACAATTAAATAAATCTTTGGTATAATTGGGCAGCAATAAGTCAAGCGCAGTAAAGTGAGTTAAATGCGACGAGCCTTTGCGTTTTATAACAGAGCTTAAGATACTTATCGCTTGATTGGAAATGTAAAAGATTCAGCAAAATTTTCAGACTGAAACTAAGCTGCATTCAAGTGCGCAGTTCAGTTGAAATTCAATATAAATTTACTGTAAATTTTCTTCGTCATTATTGGTGATGTCAAACCTTCTTTTCACAACACCTAGTTAGTCGGAATAATCGATCATTGTGTGTACATGTTTGTATTTGTTCAGCCATTGTTGTGTTCAGGTGGCTATCGGTGCGAATGGCGTCAATTAGGAACATGACAGGTGCGAGGCCTATTAACAACAAATGCGTATTATGAGCCTTAATTGAGTAACCACTACTTATGCGCGCAGGCCATGCTGCCACTGTTTACCTGGCGTATACGCAATGCATTCATTGTGCGCTCTTGTTTATTTATACGCACGAATTACAGCTGGGCCTCATATGTGAAAATTCCAGCAATTACTGTACTTTATCTGAGTGCCAGCTGCCATTGTGCAAAGACAGAGAGAGTGAGAGAGAGAGTGTGGGCGAGAGAGAGGCGGGCTGTCAAAGTCAGTCATTGGCCATATTACGCATACGCAGCGTGAGTCAATGAACGTAGCACGTCGCTCGCTGCTCGCTGCTTTATGGCGAAAGGCTGAAAGTCTGTCATTAACTGCCGGCACTGGGGCTCGTCTGCAGCCCCCTCGACTAATGAGTGATAAGTAATGACCGCATTCACATGCCTCATAATCTTATTATGTATGTATCAATATTAGCAAATGTGCTCGCCTGCATTGTTATGGGCCGCAACGCGTTCGGGGGGCTATTAATTGTGCTTAGTTTAGTTGCTGTACTTAGTTGCTGGCATTTTTGTTAATCGCTTGACGTATGGTGGGGGGAAGGGTAGAAGGCAGGCAAGGGCAGACGCAGCCGGCAGGAAGCCTGCGTTGCCCGATAAGGAGCTCGCCTTGCGCGTGTGTGTGTGTGTGTCTGTGTGTTGTCTTCATGTTTTAACATTAAATGCCCGAGCATTACATAAGAAACTGTATTTGAGGTTACGCTCAGGTTGCCTCCTCGGTTCGCCACATTCAACTGACCTTTAAACTTGTTTTCAATTAAAACGGCAGACCCTACCAGACCCGCTCGGGGTATCTGCTTGAACCTCGCTCTAGCATTTACTTAGCATTTAGTTTAACATGCATAAAACTATAACATGAAAGCAAGTTTCATAAATCACAGCTCAAAGCCGAGCAAAAGTGAAAAATCGTACCCCCATTTTAATTAAAAGCGTGCAAAACACGATACTCTGCAAACACAGCCGCACACACAGCCACACACACACACACACACAAACGCACACACTCTGGCCAAGTCATATAGAATGTTTTTGGGCAAAGCCTTGGAAAAGCCTTGCCTGAATAATGATTGAAAAACAAGCAATGAACGAGCCTCGGCCTGGGTCTGTCGCTGCTCTGGTCCTTTGCTCCTTTGGCCCCGGTCTCTGCTCCGTTTCTCAGACTTACCACGACTCGTTCGCAGTCTTGGTCTCATTCTCAGCTACTCAATCGGACCGTGTACCCCAGTGAGGCGGGCTGGGCCTGTGCCTGTGCCCGTGCCCGTGCCTGCCCAGCAACGAGTTGTACAAACTAAAGAATGAAGTTTGCTTAAAATAATTTGCAGGCCGTCCAGGCTAATGCCTCCGGTCTACGGCGCCGGGGCAGGGGCTGGGGTATTGTTTGCTTATTTGCGAAGCCCATTTGTTTCTGGGTACGTGTGTCCTCGGTGTGTAGGCGACAAAAGTCTTTAATTTTGCCTAATAACAGCAACACGCTGCCGAAGTTTTCAAAGCCGCCAAACAGGGGCGTTAACAAGCGCCAGAGACAGAGATACACACACAGACAGAGAAACACACAACTTGCTATTTATTTCACACTACAACAATGCCAGATATTTACGAGAGTGTGCCGGTGTGTGCGGCTGTGAGTGTGCCTATTATACCCTGCACTCATTAGTTGTTGCAGGTATTCAGTCGAGCGCAAAATTGTCAAAAGTAGGCGAGAAGCTGAAGAAAATGCGAACGGGCAGCACAATCGGCTATCGAGGAGGGAGAGACGTGTTTGGAAACTGAAACAAGCTCAAAGGGTTTTAATTAGAGTACATATGCAGTCATAAGGGGGGCGGGGCAGGGGAGCTCGACAGTGGGGAGAAGGCGTAGAGACAGATAGATATGTTTGTACATAGTTTAAATGGTATTTTGTGGCAGAGAATTCAAAGAAGACACCGGGAGAGGAGACCAAAGTAAACTAGAAAGGTGAGAGAGGGAGAAAAAGCGAGTGAGAGAGAGCGACAGAATGTGGGCTAAAGAGAAAAAAAGAGCCAATATATATTATAGAAGGCAGAGCAAATGGGAGGCAGACGCAGGACGCTAGAAAGACTTTCAGAGTGCGATCAAGCGAGAGAGAGAGATCATAATAGCGAACAGGCAGAATGAGAATGATAGAGCAAGGAAGCGATGCAACAACTCACAAAAAACAAAGCCAGAGAAAGAAACAAGGAGTGAAAGAGCAGGAAAAACCAAAGCGACACATTGCAGCCAACTATTTCTATAATATGATTCTCATATTATGCTCAATCACGCCTTTAAATATTACCATATGCTGCGCGTTTCAACGCTTTTCACACTTTTTTCTGCCTGTACTACAACTCATTCTTCAGCCACAATTCTCACACATTCGCTGTGAGACAAGTTTCTAGAGTACTTCCTGCGTCGGAATACCCCAAACCTTCTAGCGAGTCTCGAGTTGGATAGTGTAAGTACGGGTATAAGTATAAGTAGGTACGGAATTATAGTGGTACATACAGTGGCACAGACAGACAGACAGGCAGACAGACAGACGTCATAGTCGAGGCATAATAGCGTTTTGATACCCGCACATAAACAACAATGACAACAATGACAACAACGACACGAACAACAATGCGAGCAACGATTCGACAATAAAATGCAAAGAGGCTGGCAGCCAACAAAGACAGGCACGACTCCTTCAAGTACCCTGCCCCGAGAGGGGGGAGGGGGTGTGCGGCATACCCCTCGCCAACTCCTCCCCCTCCCCCCACTGCCTGCTGCTACACCCGCAAAAGGTAAGCTCAACTTGATGCTGCCTGCTTTGTGTGTAGTCGATGCTGTTGCTGAGCTTCGGCTCAGGCTGCGGCAATGTCTGCGGCTGTGCCAGCTAGTGTCGCTGGCTGTGTGTGTGTGCGGGTGTGTGTCTGTATATAAGTCAGTCTGGCGGGCGGGTTAATCGCAATGTGGGGAGGGGGGGCAGCGGCAGCCGGGCCAACGGATTACGTAAACGTGGTAGCTAACGTACTTATTATGCTGGCAAGCACAAGGAGCTGCGATTTATTGTTTGACGTTTGCCGCTGCCGCTGCCTGTGACTGTGCCTCTGCCTCTGCCTCTGCCGCTGCCACAGCCACTGCCACAGCCACTGCCTCTGCCTGCGCTAATGCCGCGCTGTTGCCGTTGCCGCTTGCTGCGTGCTTGGTGCCGCCTTGAGGTCAGGGCTGGGGCCTACAGACACGGTTAGCACAAATGTTGATCTAATCCCGCGCCAGGCACAACAACCAGACCAGTCATGGCCCGAATGGAAGACATGACAAAGCCAAATAGCAAAACGGCAAAACAAACCCCAATGCCCGCACTCCCCCCCTCCGCACCGCACACTAACAAACCCGCACCGTTTGCTTGATGAATGTATCCGGATTTAGAATTGCAGGCAGCCAATGAGCTGCATGACATTGCAGTCCGTCAATCCGTTTGTCAGTCAGTCAGTTTGTCAGTTAGCCAGCGAGTGAGGCAGCGTGGCGGCTTGTCCTGCCTGCAGCCAGTAGGTCAGCCTGTCTGCCACTCTGCCCCTGTGCCGGCCCCGCTGTCTGTCCCTCGGTCTGTTCCTCCGTTTATTTGTCTGTCCCTAGTCCAACAGTATTTCGAGTGTTGAATTACCCAGCTAAACGGTCAACACTTGCCACTCGAGTTTCCAGCTGAACAGCTGGCGGTCATTATGTCCCCAAAGGGGTATATCGATTACGCCAGAACTTCAAGATCTTCCTGACTCCACAATACCCTATTTAGTTTATCAATGTGTATGTTTTTTTTATAAATTACTATTTAATTTCGAACCTAAACTACACAGCAAGTTGGCAATCGAGGTCTCTAGCCCAAGCACGTCTCCCAGGGAGATGTGATAAAGTTCCTAAGTTTAAAATATCCTAAAAGGATTGTTTGTATATATTTTATTGTTGTGCTTCAAACTAAACTTTTCACTCGAGTTTTGATGATAAACCCAAAGGGATTTGTTTTTACTTGAACTCAATTGCTTTTCTTTAACAGGGTATCTTGCTGTCAGTACTGATTCGACATTAACTTACTGTACTTGCTTTGGGCTGTGTTTATATTGTTTATGGAGGGTACTTCAGACGTCGCAAATAGTAAACAAAAACAGACAACATCGAGAGTAGATGAGCCTCATTTGTCTGGGACTCAATGGAGATTCGACTGAGTTATCGACACAAATCGATAAATAATTATATATAAAGATTTCTTTTTATAAATTTCTTTATTAGATCCGGAGCTAACAACTCCTTAACCACTCGACAGGGTATCTAATCGCCTTGCCTGTGCAGCCCAACGATTTTTGCTTTCCTGCTTGCGTTTTGTGAGTCATTTGCCTGCAAGATTTGCAGTCGAAAGTAATCGCTGCGATAATGGTCTCTCATTTTAGGCGGGTTGTGTTGGAGGAGGGGGAGGGGTTGGTTGTGCCTAAGCAGCGCTTAGCATCGCAATCAATTCGTAGGCCCGTGCCAGGCCGAGGCAGCTCCAGCAGCAGCACGACGAGCACTTAATGTCACAATATAAATGTAACTAACCATGAAAATTACATGTTCCCCGGCAATTTGCCGTTTTGACATTGCTCTGACGTCGCTGCCCAACACTGGCAGAGCCAAGTGGACCGCATGGCCTCGGTCTGAGACTGCACAGAGTGCCCGGCAAATGTTATTCACCTAACCCAAGAGCCTTCCACTTGTCGTAGGACTTGTCCTTGTCGAGGCGTCGCTGCCAGTGCCCTCTCTCTCGCACTCCTTCTCTCTCAGTTAGAGTCTGTCATCGAATTTGTCCGTCCCCCTGCTGGATTCGTATGAGTAAACCAATATTTATCAACATGGTTCGTGTTGGGCGCAGTGCAAAACTTCTTAAAATGCTTTAGAATTATAGAAAGAAATCAAATAAAAGTAGAATGCGATAAAAGAAACGTTGCAAAATAGCCAAAGAAATTTTCAATAAAATCGACTCGACTTTTGTTGGCAGCCAAATGAAAATACATAGGGAAGTAAGCGTTACACATGTGTGTGTGTATGTGTCACATACACATGTCTGGCAAGCACACACACACTCACGCACGTACGTGTATATACTATATGGTACTCGCATTTAGAACGTAGCACATTCCTGGGCATTGGTCGATGGTCTCTGGCTCTGGTTCTGGCTTTGGTTCTGGTTCTGTTTCTGGTTCTCCTCTCCGGTTTTTCACTGCTTTCCATTCAATGTTTTTTCCGTTACGTTTTTCACTTCAGCTTTGCATCGCAATTCGAGTGGAAAATTGACATATGTTTACTTTGTTGTTGTCCTTGTTGTTGTTGCTGTTTGTGCTGCTCCCCGGCTCCGTTGCTGCCGATGTTCTTTTTCGCTTTGAGTAGCCGAGAGTCAAGAGTGGAGAGTCGAGCGTCGAGCGCCGAGAGACGTGAGACGAGAGACGTCATTAGATTGCCGCTCTACGGGCACAACACTTGGAGCATCTCTTTGTGCAGCTGCGAACTAACTGTAAATGCTAACGAACAGTGCCATAAATGTGCTATAAAGAACTGCGAATGCCTCCGCTCCGCTGCGATAAATGAAAACTTTTTCGAAACTTTTCCATTGCTATGCTAATTGGTGGGCAATGTGTGAGCGGGTGAGTTTGGCTTAGGTTTAAAGGTCAAGTGGGGTCAGTTCGATCGAGGCTCAAAAGTGAAGTTATTCGATGCATATATGCTATATGTTTTTTGTGTTTTCGCTCAGTTTGCAGTGTATACGAAGGTCAGTGATGTGTTTATGGCATTTTTTACTTTTGAGACGCCATCAGAAATGAAATTAAATTATCGAAGCATTTTATTACCCACTCGACGGGGCTGTGGTGTGTGCAGAGTGTGTGCTGTGTGTGTGTGCTGTCAACGACATGTTTGTGCTTTTTTATCGCTGAAATATATTTATTAAGCCGAAAGGATATTGGGAAAACTTATCAAGATAGTTGCCAAGCGACAGGCGATGGCGATGGGGTCAAACACTAGAAAAGCAGGGAGACGGACAGTGTCTCTTTCGGCCGGGTTAAATTGCCCATTGAAAGAGCCGCCCGGGGCAAACAATTGTTGCCACAGCCGCTTCGGCAAGGCCACAAGCCGAGGCGAGGCGGCCACAACAACAATAACAATACGAACTGCAGTGTTAGCCTGCGATTGCCATTATGCCATGAACAGCAGCAGAGGAGCAGGAGGCGAAGCAGCAGGAAGGGCAGCGCAGTCCTGGCGCACGTCCTGCCCGACGCCGTGGCCTATAAAAGTGCATTGTATGCTGCGAGAAAGTTGAGTTGGCAACTTGCTGAAATACGGAATAAGTGAAAAAGTGCGCAGCGAGGCGGACGAGGCGGACGTCCATAAATGATTAATGGTCAGAAGCCCCTCCCACGCCCTCGCCCTCGCCCCGCTCCTGCTGCCTGGCACTTTCTGATGGCCCCAACACTTTTGCGTAATTTTGTTAGTTGAGCGAAATTAGAAGAGTCCTCCATTAACGGCAATGCACATTAATGGCCATTTATAACACACTTTTTGGCAAATGCTGCACAATACAACTGGCCCAACTAGTGCACTGCAAATGAACTGTAAAGCAGATACCATGGGGGGGGTGGGGGGTGGTAGGTGGGGTATACTACAGAAATGCAAACGCAATGAAAATGTTTTTAAGCTGATGCGATCCAACAACACGAGCCAATTTACATAACCCACAACAACAAATAGTTACAAATTGAAAACTTTTCTCTGCCAAGATTGTAAGCGATTGTCTCTGCAGAACCTCCCGATACCCAACTCTCCCACTCCCCCTGCTCCGCCATCCGCTTTGCTTTATTCTATTTCAGTTTCAGTTTCCTTCTCTATCGCCGTTCCAGTTGCCATTGTTATAATCAAAGTAGCACAAATAACAAGAAAAATCCAGCAACTGAAATTGACAGCCAGGCAATATGAAAACCAGCCACACACACACAGTCACACACGCAGACAGAGAGCGACACACAGATAGAAATAGAGCCGCAGATCGGATAGCGCGCACTCGCGCAGATACGTAGATACGTAGCACGCGTACAGACAAAAAAGTATCGACAAGTTTGACGCTTTATGGCATTGTTTAGTGCCGCACATTTCGCCAAAAACGTTTTTCAACTTTCACACAATTGCGCCATTTGCCGCGTCTTCTCATCGCAGCGGCGGGGGGAGGAGGGTGCGTGCGGATGGGGGCGTGGTCCGACACAAATCTGCTGACGGAAGCTTTGGGGATACGTTGGCCATGGCATTTTTTATACGGAAAACGTGCGGAAAGTTTGAGTGCCAGCTTAGAGGGAAAAAAGTTATAAAACAGTAGATAATAAAATAATAAAATATATGTATTTGAATTGCTCGCGACGCGGGACACACAGACTGAGGAGAGAGCGTGAGAGAGAGAGAGAGAGAGAGGAAGAGAGTGCGAGAGCAGGAAATGCGCGAGAAAGAGACGTTTCTGTCTGATGCCATAAAATTACATGTCAAATTGAATGTAACCTGCTATTTGTGCGCATTGTGTTGGCCATAATTAAACGCCCAGTTGCCAATTGGCACAGCGTGAGTTTTACCATCGACGACTTTCCATCTTTCCCATTTCCCATTTCCCATTACGCATTTCGCACAGTTAAGCTGACTGCCACGAGCTACGGGCAACGAGCAACGGGCAACGGGCAAGTGGCACTGCCACTGCCACATGATGGCTGGTCAATCATTGGTTTATTTTATGGCCAACAGACGTTTAAAGTTTTTCGCATTTATGACCAACTGGCAACTGCGGCAATGTGGCCCAAATGAGTTTGGTTGCTCATTAAACTGGCGCCTCGTCGATGAGCTCATCTCGTGGTAGTTTCGATCCCAATTTCGATACCATTTGCGACTTGTTCAACTTCAATCTGTGCCACACATCGTATCTGCTTTTCAATCAATCTGCGTAAATACTTAATTTATGTGGTAATATAATTGATTCCTACCCCTCCCCCCATCCCTTTTGGGAAACCAGCCCTGAATTAGCAAAGTGCTTGAATCAAACTCGATTCGATTATTTATTGATTTAGTTGTTCTGCGTCATGAACGGATTGAAAAGTGTTTCAAATCATGCGTTAAATTGACTCCATTATAAGTGCATATATTGTATAATTTTATAATTATCTCGATTAAATTAAATCTGCAAGCGTTGCTCAACTGTGCAATACCCTGTACGCGTTTATATACAATCACAATTATTACACGTGTTTACCTTCGACTCGTACTCGTAATGCGCACAGGGTGTTGCACTTAGATATTTGAAACAACTATTTAATTAATATTACTGAGCGAATAAGTAACTCCTGGGAGTGCCTCAACTGCACAGCCCAAAGATACCCTAGTATTTGCAAACAGTTGAGTGGGGTGTGTTTGTGAAAAAATAAAAAGCAAATAACGAAGTAGAAATAGATTAGATTACTCTGTAGTAATAAAATCCCAGCAACATGAATTATTAGAGAGTGTTTCCATTAACAATTGTATTACTTTTACAAAGGGATTATAATCTCTGATAATTATGTTGCGGTGTCCCCGCCGCAGTTCAGTCTGCAAAGCGCTCCCAACTCACAGTAATTCGTCACATTTATTGAATTTAATTAACTTAATTATTATAACAAAATTTTGTCAAATTTGTGAAGTAATAATTGAGGGAGATAGCCGGGATAACAAATTGCTGAATATTCGAATATTTATGAATTTAATGAGCTCTCTAAAAGCGACCAACTGCAACTTTAATGACGATTCAACTCCATCTCTCTCTCTCTCTCTCTCTTTTCGAAGGCAATTTCGCACTTGAAGGGAGGCTGTCTCTTTTGCTGGGAAAGGGTTTATAATTTGACTTTGAGTGTGATGCCAAATGTAATTTCCACAAAGAACTAGTGAAAAGAGAGGAGAATAGTTGTGGAAATGGGGGAGAGCAGAGAGCGGCGGTCGCTCGAGTGAGCGAAATCAATGCGTTTTCCATGTTAATACAATCAATCGGTCTAATCGAATCAAACGTTTTGACAAGCGAGCGGCTCAAATGGTCCGTTTTGGGGAATTTTCCCTCTTTGTGCCGCTGTCTCTTTCCGCTTTCCCCTTTTGTCTCTGCTCTTTCGCTTTGACTTGAGGCACACATCAACAACAGCAACGGCAACAACAAGTGCACAATATGCATAAAACTTTATATGGCATTTAAATTGTCTTTGCGGGCGACGTCGGGGCGTGACTAGTCGAGGGAGTAGGGAGCCCCGAACTATGCGCAACTGCCTCCCCGCCCCCGTCACCACCCCAGGGAGCAGATCGAAAAAATCGTTGGGCTGCTTACTGCGATTGTTAACTCAAGCGCCACAAATACCGGAAATCGAATACTCGTACAATTTGTAATTCTGATGAACACGGGCGCACGGGAGGAAGCAGCTTAAGCGCTCTCATTCTCTCTCTCTCTTTCTACTCTTCTGGATTTGCTCAATCTTTGTATTGGCTTAGAGCTGCTGCTCTTGTTGTTGTTTTCGCACTACTTTCTCGTGTATGTCTCTTTCCACGTGTGTGTGTATTTTTGTGGAAGCTGCCTTTAGTTTTTCCCTGTACACACTTTGCTTTCTGTTGTTTCTTGCTTTCAGCTGTCTCTTGTCGCCTGTCTGTTGTCTCCTGTCTGCTCTGCTGTCCCCTCTCCGGCTTGTCTCCGCTTCGGATTCATTTCGTTATCGCATCGATGTCAACAAGAATGGGCCAAATGTAATGCCAAATTGGGCGACAACGTTTATGCGCCTGCTGCTGCTGCTGCTGCTGTTGTTGTTGTTGCTGCTCCTGTTATTGTTGCTATTGTATTTGTCATTGTTGCACTTCTTGCTGCTCGCACAGTCTTTGACTTTGTCTTTGTCTGAAGGCAGCCAGGCGTGTGTGTAGGCGACTCCGCCTCCGACTCGGTCCACTCATCATCAGGTTCTGCGTTAAATTTCGCACACGTAGCAGCATAAAAATTGACACCGATAATTCGCATGCGTGTGTTTGTCTTGCATGCGTGTGTGTGCGAGTGTGTGTGCGAGTGGCCAACTCTACGTATGCGCGATAAACACGCTCACGTAACGCACACATACATCATGTCAAGTGAAATTTGTCGGTCTCGGCATTGCGTTGCTAACGGGGCGCAGCGAGGGAGGGGGCAGGGGTGCGGGAGCGTGCGTAGACCGTAGAGGGGTGGCTCGCTGGCAATGTCGCGACGCTGTTTACACAAACAAAGTTATCAATTTTACACACGCCCCGCATTCAATTTCCCTGTGGATGGGCTTCCCGTCCCGTCGGGATAACAACATGTTCTCATACACATTACACACCCGCTGTCTTATCCCTTCCTGCCGCTCCCGCCAAGCAACGCAGTGGCGGCATTTCCATCAATTCGGTATGCAATCAATGTCCAAATCGAAGACGCAAAGCGACGAAGCCTCTCAGCAACAATAACAAGAGTCGCGTACGACCCACCCGACGCCCCCATCCCCCTTTCGACGGGTTGTTTAAAGTATTGCGATAAGGCGCACGCACCGCGCCGCCTTTGTTTGTTACCAACAACAGCAGCGTTTGCACAGGTCAGAAATATGCTGCGCTGCTCGCCGAATCCGAGTAATTCGATATATTTAAATATCCCTCGAGTTCTTTCATACGCTCCACATTGAGCTGCGTTTGTCTAGGCCTATTTGGTTAGGAGTTTCGTCGTTTACTTTAAACGCCTTCGCTTTCGAAATAAAGTACTATTTCTATTTCAATCGATTTCGACAAGCTCGAACCTGATCCGATTGCGATAGACCGATTACTTAAGTATACAATAACAATTTTAAAATTGAACAACAAACAAATCCCTAATTTATTTAGCTCCTTTTCTGACACTAATAATACTCGTTAAAGCCCAAAATAATATTAAAGACAGTCGCAATTTCGATAAATATGTCTTAATCTATCGTTTGGTATATTCCTATTATTTCCTTTTACATTTATTCGACTTCTTAAAATTTTAGAGTAAACTGATTGATTTACACAAATTCTGTATATACAAAATAATTATTTGAAGCCCCAGCATACCCCCATTTTAACAATTTCGAATGTTCGTAGGGTATAAAAAATGCGCAAAGCAAATCCCTCGCTTCAGTTTTAAAGCAAACTGTAATTTTCGCGGATAATACACGCTAAATACCAAATAAATACCAAAAGCATAATCACAAATATCAATTATGCGAGCTCAATTGTTGGATCCCTTAGACGGGGCACAATGGCAGAACAGTTCAATTATTTTATTCAAAATTAATTACAAAGTATTTGACCCGCCGCAGCCGCCATAATTTCTGCGGTAAAAGCACCGTTGAAAAAGCAAAAAAAAAAAAATGATGGGAGGCTGCAGTTGATAAAATTTAAAATTTGATTTAAGTACTTAAAATTTTATAAGCTGCGCAACTTTCAACAACAATTTCCGCAAACAAGTGGAGCAACCCACTTGTGCGTGAAAATTCACTTAGTACGGTGAGCGATGAGTTGCGCACCCCCCAGGGGGAGGGCTTGAACGGCGGGGAAGGGGCGGGCGGGTCGTGCAAAAATGTCGCCGCTCAGTTGAGGAATGTTTGTCTTGTTAGTGTAAAATAATAGATGACAAGCGGTTGGTGGGGGGGGGAGAAGGCGCAGGCAGCTGTTGAGGGATTGTTGCGCTGAGTGGATACAAGGGGGGGGAGGGAGAGCGCGGGTCTTCGGGTCGGCGCGCACTTAAGAGGCCTGCTGGGCAACAGTTTTGGATATTTGATTGGAGCCGAGGCGCTCGCTAAGACTGCAGAGAGAATCGTCGCCTTAGAATAAATGCGCGTAGGTAATGTGAGAGCGAAATTCCATTGAAATTGCATTTGCCTGAGAAATATTTATAATAACTTTGAAATTCAATTTCCAAAGAAAATATGCTAAACGAATTTGCAACCAGGGGCGTGTACGCAGCGTGTGTGCGTGTGTGTGTGTGTGTAGAACTTGGTGACGGTGTCGATGCTGCTAGGCGGCGCTGACAATGTTGTCGTATGTCGTATGCGTTGTCTGCGCTAGAAAATTAAAATCGACCATATGTTGCCTCATCGATTTTGATAAGTCGCTGTTAGAGCGGCAGAGCAGCAGCAGCCACCGGCAATGGCAACCTAACCCTCGCCTCCCCCTCCCAAACAGCTGCGGCAACACCCTGGCGTGGCTTCATATCCGTTTCCGTTTCAGCACAATGGGTCACGGTGTGTGCCTACAAATATACATACAAGAGTGTGTGTGTGTGAGGGGATGTGCATGCCTGTATGTGTGTGTGTGTGTGTGTGCGTGGGACTCCACTTTCAATTGAGACACGCTGACACGACTTGTAAAAACGCGCGCTGTCATGCATGCGATTTTGGCTTTTATTAATGTTGTTCCTTTTCCTGTAACTGTTTCAATTGTTGCTGTTGCTGCTGCCGCCGTTGCGTGACACAAATCAAACGAGGTTTTTTAAGTGTGCCTGGCGCTATATTCAATGCCTTGTTAAATATTTCATAAGCACTTCTAAAGCAATTCGAATCGAATCAAATCGAGTGGAGTCGCGGCACAGTGCCCAACAGAAGTGCGTGTACCAGGGCGATGTCACAGCAGATACGCGCGCGAGATGTCGTATATAGCGTGGTGTATATTACATGGGCATCGCCAGCCAAGCCTGCAGGACCTGAATTAGATTAATACATTTCAATAAATGTTGCTGCAACATGTTGCCGCAGCACGCACGCGGCAGGAGCCTGCGCCTGCGCCGCAATTTGCATACTTTGCCGAGCCCGACTGTGGGCTCCACCGCGGTCAGGATAGGTTAGTTTCAGTTGCTCAACGCGCCTCAAGCCACACACAACGCAGTGTGCGCTGCCTGTCCACACACACTCGCACAAGCACACAGAGAGCGTGACTCAGTCACTGTGACTTGGATTCATTCACGAAGTCGCGAGATCACGAATCAAGCTCTCGTGCGTGTCTCGTGCTTTTCCGTTACGCGTCACGTCGCGTCGCCATCGCCATCGCCGTCGCCATCGCCATCGCCGTTGTCGCTGTCGTATACGTAATATGCGTTTGAAGCGAACGCGCCGCGCGTACGTTCAACTTGTTATGTAAATTTCACCAAATAGCGAAGAGACAAATTAAAGAAAGAAATATCAGAACAAACAATCGGAGTACTCAGAGCAGTTGAGAGCTGCCGAGGGAGTTGAAAGCAGCGAACGCAGCGCGCTCGCATGCGTCACACGTTGCGCATGAAATGGCGGCACGCAGTTCGCGCTACATTGAGTCCAAACGCATCACTTACAAATTGCTCTAGTCCGCTAAAGGTACTCGCTGCTCGCAGTGACCAAAAAACGAATGCCGAAGCGAGTGCGAATGCGAATAGCGTTTCGAATACGAGTGTGAGCACAATTAAGTGTATTAGCAGAACGTGACCAGACCGAAATTATAGCCACGGGCCAACTAAGTTAACTGCACGAGCGCAGACGGACAACCTGTACCGGTCGCAGCCTCTCCCTGCCCCTGCTCCTGCCCCTCTCCTACTTCCAGCCCCACGCACAGTTCCCACGACCAATTTGACAACAGCTTAATGCGTAATGAAGAAATCGCTCAACTTCTTACCGCTGTCCGCACTGCGCCCACTCCCTCCCCCTCCCTCGCTCATTGTCCTAGACACGCCCCGATACCGCCCCTAACAGGCCACCCGTCATGGTGATTGAAAACTCAACCGCATTGCGGGCTTGTCATCGTTTCAAATGAATGTGCTGCGGTCTCCGTTTCCGTTCTCGTCCTTCGTCGCGTTCGCCTTGGCACTCGGCTTCGCCCTCGCTCTCTCGCCCTCGCCCTCGCCCTCTCGCCGTCGCCATTGCGGTCGCCGTTACCGTCCCTGATAAGAATAAGACTTAGGATTCAAAATCTAATCCCTTCAGATGGTTGCGCGCACGCCGGCAGCGCCTTCTGCCCATAATACTTATAAATTAAGTATGGCGGATGGCGAAACAATATGGCGTTGACTCGCCTAAGTCCTGGCGAAGAGCATTGTTGTCTTTGTATTTGTCTTTGTCTTTGTCTTTGTCTCCCAACTCGTACTCATCTTCGCGTTCGTCTTCGTCCTGCGATTGCCATCATTTATTTTAATTACTTTTTCGCCTCTGTCGTCTCTGGTTGCAGTTATAATTTAACGGCATCACAAATTGCGCATGAAATGTTGTTGGAATACTTTGTGGCGATGCTTGCGATCATGGGATTAACCACAACGTTCGATAAGCGGAGCCAGCGGCAACTGCAACCCTTTGGTAAGTACCCCTAATGCTATCACCCACCCAAGTACCTAATCGAATTCAAAGCCCAGCCGAACAGCTGCTCGACCAGGATTGTATCGATTGATACACGATTTGAATATTAAAGCGATGAATCAAAATTTAATTGGTAATACCAAATTTTCAATTCAATGGCACACGCTTTATAATTGTACCATAATTAAGTTTGAGGTACAAAACAGACTAAACAGCCGCAGGGTATAGATCGAAGTGCTTTTAAGTATAATGCGAACAGACTAGATAATGACAATTAGAGCACAGGAATGTCTGAAATTTTCTACTTATTAGTTGTACCAGGAAATAATTGATGGTACCAGGAAATGCTTTGTACTGACTAGCTCGAAGAACAGAAAATAATTATGGCTTCATGTATTTTATTAAAAAATCAAGTTGAAAATACTCGAATTAACTTAATTTTATTTGAATTTGAACAAAAGAATGTTCTAGGAAAAGTAATACGATCCTTATGGGATTCAAAAGGCTTCATAAAGTAGAATTTAAGGAATGCAGTCAGTTCTTTTAACAGGAAATATGGCTGGGAATGAAAAACAGAATGATGAATTCAGAACTGATGAACTTATTGACTATTCTATTCTGTTGTGTGAATATATATGTATTTCTTTTGAAAAAGACGTTTAGTACCAGCACGTGCTCAACCACAACTCGGCTAACTTAATGCTCAACTGACAACACTTTGTGTTGCGTAGACAGCCTGCAGGAATTAAGAGAGAGAAAACTTTCAATGGAAAAACTTTTAAATAAGAAACACTTTTTGCATGTTAGAAACGGGACGGGAGCCAAGTAACTGGAGCTAGAGTATGTTGGCGATACATACATCGTATGCATATTCCATACAGTGTATTCCGAATAAATGCAGCTGCGATAACTGTAAATTGCATTCTCCGGCCACATGATCGCATGGTCGGTTAATCCGCAAACATGCTCAAATATTTATGAGGCCTGCACACAAATGCTGAATAATTTTCAATTAAACACTTGCCTCGTTTATCAAAGCGCACTTTGGCGGCAAACACGAGTGTGACTACGTGTGTGAATACGGGTGCGAATACTGTGAGTGTCTTCGCCAGATGCAGGAAAAAGCCCACACTCGCATTGCCGTTTATTTATATAGTACGAACATGTTAGCAATGTTTTCGAAATTATTTTCGCCGGGGCAAATGCAATTTCTCATTTATTATTTATGATACCTGGCCTCACTTTTAGTGCCCGCATGGGGCAGCCCCGTCGAGCAGGTGGGGGGTAGTGCGTGGTATGGGCCAGTCGAGCTTGTTGCTGCGGTTAAGCTGAGCTGGTTCGAGGTGCCCCCAAAAACCGAGGCGGAAGCCAAGCAGAAGCTAAACCTCTGGTTAAGTTCTCACTTTGTATGTAAATACGCAACTTTTATTAAAAAAATTTTATATATTTGTGTGGGCGAACGCCTCTGCATGTGTGTGTGCGTGTGGGTGTGTAAATTTGATTTTTTATATGCCCGTGTGAGAGTGTGTGTTTGTTCACATACTTTTTGTGGCTGGAACAAAAGCAATTTGTTGGGTAGAATGTTTCTTTTTTTCGAGGCCCCAAAACGGCACAAGGGCGTCGCGTGAGCAACAGTTTCAATTAAGTGTTTAACGGGGCTTTATTGCCCCGATATTCGATAGCTACAGTTGCTATAAATCAATATAGTATAACACACACACACACATGTTCACTGTGTTTGCTCTTGAGCCTCAGCAATTGTGTGTTGGCTTAGTATTTGTATTCGCATTCGTGTTTGTCTGCGCATTCATAGACGTATTCGTACTCGTATTCGTACTCGTATTTGCTTAGGCAGTCGTGGATTATTAGCGCATTAGTTGGCTAATACGTTGATGTTGATAAAGCGGACCCGATTCCACATAAATCACTTGCCTCGAGTGCGCTTGCTGCGTGGCACCCTGTGCTCGACACCCATTACCCAAGTGCCCCGTAGGCCGACTTCCAGTGATGGATCATGCAGTGTTGTGTGTGTGTGTTCCGTTCTTATCCAAGACCGACACACTGCCAATAAGATTGGGCAACTACTTTAGCATAAATTAAGCACAAATACTCGTTAATCAAATGAATGTTGAATGTTGATTCGTATGTCTGGCCACTCATTTAGTCCATTCATATCCATTTGCCGAGCTGTTCCTTCCAGACGTGGAACCTAATGCCGAATATAAATGCACATGAATACATTTAGATTGACATTTAGATACAGTTATTTAATACCCAACTCAAGTGTGCTGCTCAGCCTGCCTTGGGTGTCGGTGTGCATGTGTGTGTGTGTGTCAGTGTGTGTGTGAGTGTTTGTTTTGTCGGTATGATTGAGTGTGTTAGGCCTCGCATTGTGGACAAACTCATGTAATTCCAGCCACTTGACAAGTGTTTATTGACTCTGTCCTGCCTCCTTGCTCTCTCTCATTCTTACCTGCCTCACTCTCACTCTCACTCTATCTCTCACCCTCTCCCTCTCTCTCTCTCTTTTGTGCAGCTCTTGCCACCGAGCTGTCCAACATCATAGCCGAGGACTACGAACCGCAGTTCGACAACAGCACCGAGCGGGAGATTATCGCCGCCCTCGGCACCACGGCCCGCATGCACTGCCGCGTCCGGC
This sequence comes from Zaprionus inermis, assembly GCA_018151445.1. Classification (NCBI taxonomy): domain Eukaryota; kingdom Metazoa; phylum Arthropoda; class Insecta; order Diptera; family Drosophilidae; genus Zaprionus; species Zaprionus inermis. Next base: position 1,960,309 of record JAECXD010000673.1, on the reverse strand, counting down.
ATCTGGGCGATCGGGCTGTCTCGTGGATACGACAGCGCGACCTGCACATACTGACCATCGGCATCATGACCTACACGAACGATCAGCGCTTTCTGGCCCGCCACATCGACAACTCCGACGAGTGGGTGCTCAAGGTGGTGTCGGTGCAGCCGCGCGATGCCGGCGTCTACGAGTGTCAGGTGTCCACGGAGCCCAAAATAAGCCTGGCCTACAGGCTGACGGTTGTGAGTAAGTATCGGCCGAGAGTGCACAATCGATGATCGGCTTATTATCGATTAGCGATTTGGTATCGCTTAGCGAACCACAGAAAATCGAGGTTGGTTTCCCTCTTAAAAAAAATAGCAAATATTTTGCTAAAAAATAATGAGTCAGCTTGAACTCTAAAATCCTTCAGTAGCTTCCGGGCTTATGCCTTCATAGATCTAGAAGAACTAACTTAGCTGCCATAAGGCTGCCACAATTTGTGGAATATTGTGTTTTTCATGCGCTCCTTAGGCCTGAGAGATCTAGAGTTATAAGCCTGAAAATAGCTAAATATAATACATTAATTCAATGATATGTATATTAATTCAATGAAAAAGACAGTAATTTTTTTGTTTTAAGAAATCTCTACTTCAAAGAAAATCTATCGATCTTTCGATAATCAAGACTGAAGATCATAAATGGATCAGCTGGAATTTTCTTTAAGATGTTGCTCCTAAAAATACAAGCTTACCTATTTGAGAACTGGTAGAAGCCGCCCAGTTATTCGCCAGCAGTTAGAAGGAAAAACGGCAAAACAAATAAAAACGAAAAATATGCGATTTGCAGCATCGCTTTGAACTAAAAGTTTTCCCGTTGAGTCTAAAGAGTGCGAAACCCTTAAATAAGAAAGTTTGTCATTTAATTCTGGATTAAATGAGGACAACACTTTTCAGCGAACTAGCGAGTCGAGCAAATTAGTTTTGCCCACTGCACTTGGGTAGCAGGTGTACGCAGCAGTCTCTCTCTCTCTCTCTCTCTAATGCGAAACAGGTGCAGGTGAATGAAGCAAATGCTAATGAGTTTCTCGCAGAGATGACACGACTCAGGGACTCAACAGACTTCAGCAGTCTCTCTAGTACGCTCTGACCAGGCCCCTCTCCGACCAACCCTAGCCCCGGCACGAAATAATCTTCCTTGTCGAGTGTAATTGAAAATCACTTACACAATTCTTGACAGCATCCAAGGCGCAAATCCTGTCCAATCGCGAGCTGTACATCCAGAGCGGCAGCGACATCAATTTGACGTGCATCGCTCCCCAGGCGCCGGGTCCGTACACGCACATGCTATGGTACAAGGATACGGAACTAGTCAGCGACTCGACGCGCGGAGGGATACGCGTCGTGTCGGAGCAGCAGATTAAGACCAGCAATCTGGTGATATCGCGTGTTCTTCACACGGATTCCGGAAATTACACATGCTCCGCGGATAACTCAAGTGAGTGTTGACCCCACAAATTATCCGCCCATATGTCACTAATCTGCGTGTCTCTTTCACACGGTCTCTATCGCTCTCTCTCTCTCTCACTTTCCAGACTCCGACAGCGTCTTTGTGCATATCATTAAGAGCGAACAGCACGCGGCCATGCAGCACGAACTGGGCGTGCGACTAGAGCTGCCCAACCTCTGGCTGCTGCTCGGCCTGCTGTGGGTTATTCACTTGCCACGCCCCCGCCTGCTGCCCGCGGCCTAAGCTGAGCGGCAACTTATGTTTGATGTCTGCTTTGCGCTGTCGTGTCGTGAGCAAGAGGGTGCTAGGCGGAGATCTTGGAAAGGAGCAGCAAGTAAGTTCCGTAGCTTGGCGACTTTGTTTCCCCGCTGGGACTAGCAATTGATTTCGTTGCCTACTTTACAGCAGCGCCTGGACCCTAGGGATAATATGGGGGCAGCCATGCCACGCCCACTTCCAGCACTCGGCGAATTGATAAGGACGCACGCAGCACACCCGCGCACCGCACACCCGCGCCCGGAGGCAATCGACGCACCTGTAAATATGTAAATCGGCAGCTTTAAGTATTTTTATACGTAATTAAGTACATAGGCGCATTATCTAGTACGATTTGAGAGCAAGCATAGCCTAAGCGAATAATTGAGTAATTCAAAAAAAAAAAAAAAAAAAAAAACGACTAATCGCATTATTGAGTAAACGAGAAATCGAACAATCGAATATCTGATTAATCAAGTGATCAACTAAGTGAGCAAACGAATAATCGATGTATTGATTATTCGAAGAACCAATCAATCAATTGAACGATGTATCGAAAGGTTAGATAATCGATTTTCGATAAACCCGGCAATTGATTACTCGTGTGTATGACCATTCGAACAATCGAGTAATAGTGCTGTCGAATTAAACGTTAATCGAATAGATTAATCGCGCCATCGTGTAGTTGATTACTTGACTAATCGATCAGTTGACCTTTGACTTGTCGAGCAATCGAGTAGCAATAAGCAAATGAATCGAAACTGCAAACATGAAATCGAACAGTTGTAAATAAATGATTAATCTTAATTAACAAACACAAGTAGTGCACGATGGCTGTCCCCAGGTAATACAACAAGATGAAGGTGTCTCCGAGGTCGAGTTGTCCTATCTGTCTCTTAGATTAATTATGATAAATTGTGGCAGCGAGTGCGAAATTAAATTTGAAAAGCGAATGATTAATGGCGATATGAATGTGAACCACAGCACCCAACGCCTCGCTCCTGCCCACTGCACACTCGGCGGGCAAAAAAAGACAGGGTGCTCGCTGCGTAAACCAATTTAACAACATTTACGACTTCGACTTCCCGCCGTAGATTGGCCCCGAGCTATGGCTGAGATTATGCCGCTTAATTGCAGTTTGCGGCCGACTGTGAGCACACTCCATGCCGGTAATTGAAAAGCGATAAAGCACGAACATCACCTGCAGGTGAGAGCGTTTAAAAAGGCCTCGGGCTGCACCATACCGACGCAACTTTTTGATTGATACAAAGACTTAGGCGCAAATATTGGCTAAACTCTGTACGCATATATTTTAAAGCTAAGATAGTTATTAGTTGCTTATCTTATGGGCCGAGAGCAGGGATAACTTCTGAAAGTTTTGTAAGCGCAGGGGATGGAGGCGACCAGGAGGGTTGCAGAAACTTTTAACAAGTTGTGCTGCAACTGCAACAGGAGCTTGAAATTCAATTTAAGCTGACATCAAATATGCAACACTTGAGAACTTTAAGCAGTGGCGCAATGATGTTATGCGGTTCGTTTCTCGTCATTTTCATAGCGTACCGCACTAGCTGCTACCCTGCACTCGCTGGAATTCCCTGAAGGCCGCGCGCCGACAACACACAATGGCAGCGCCAGCCGCAGCGAGGTAAGTTGCCGTGAAGAGCGAAGTGCTCTTGGCACGCCGAAAAGTAGGCAACGATAAGCTGAATTTTCTACGAGCCAATACTAATTGAAATAAAAGCCGTCAGAAGCCGCTCTAATGGTGTTGCCAACACCAACGCACCTAAACGGCAAATGGCAAAGGGAAAGCCGGAAAAACTCGACTCGTAAAGTAGACAACATCAGCATCCATCATAATCGCCCGGAACGGGCACGAGCCGAGCGCTATGCAAGGTATGATGTGGCACAGTGGGACCGGTAAACATGACGCACCAGCTCAACGCCCTCCCCCTCCCCCTCCCAAACCCGCACCCTTCCGCCTTCACAGTGTTCCCTCCCACGAGGCATTTGAAATCTTTTGGGAATTTGCGTATCTCTTCAGCACGCGCGTGCTGACACTCTGCCAAGCCCGAGCAACGTAAATATTTTATATACATATAGAGCATGTATAAAATACTTATATAGATATGGTATATACATACAGACCAGATAGACGAACGCATAACCCATTGGACCCCGGCTCAATGAATTGCAAGTGCCAGCGGTGCGTCTCTTGTTCTTGCCACCGTCGACGGCGCCGTCTCCGCCGCCGCCGCTTCACCTTCACTCATAAATTGTACAACGAGAAATAAATCAAACCCAGCCTCAGCGCCAGCTCCTGCTCCGGCTCTGGCGGTGCTGCTGCTGCTTCTGCTGCTGTTGCTGCCTGAGACGCTGTCAGTAACAAATCATGCTCAGGGTTACAGCCATAACAACGAGCACAGGCTACGGGCAGGCTCGACTAGCCCGGCCAGGCCAGGCAGCCCAGTCGGCCCAGTCGGCTTCAGTGGAGCCAGAGAGCCGTAGACTTGTTTACGGCCTTAATACTTACGCATAACCAAAAAATTGCGTATACGCTCTGTGTGCGCGTCAGCAGCAGCCGCCGCAGAAACCGAAGAAGAAGGAGTCAGCAAGGGAAGTGCGGAAGTTCTGACTGTGCGAACACGACGACAGCAGCAGCAGCAACAGCAACGGCAACAGCAACAACATGCACGGCTACAACAACACTCCGGCTGCTAAGAAACTACGGGGCGTTGTCGCGCCGGAAAATATTTAATTACTAATGAGTTTTTCGTGCTGCAGCAAAATCAACATTTTAAATACATGGCAGGCAAAGAAAAAATATACGAAAACTCAACATTTTTAATTTGCTAATTAGCCAGGCAGTAGGGGAGCGAGAGAGCGAGCGGGGGAGGAAGACAACAGCTGCCTTGCTCCAGCGAGGGCAACTGCGAACGTTAACAATGCGGCCAATTTGATTGATAGTACACTTCGCAAAGGCTGGCGAAGAAAAGAAATGAAAAGCAAGAGATGTATCGAAAGAGAGAGAGAGAGAAAATTGGAATAAACAATTCATTATTCAGACACTGTTAGTCAATTGATTATCAGGTATTATGCTTGACAAATTTCTAGATATTCTGCTCGTTTCTAGTTCGGCAGCCCACGCTCAGCCGGTCGACCAATTGAATCCAGGTCGATGGATATTTGTCGCCTGGCTGCGCAGCTGCTGGGCTCACCTGCTACGCAGTAGGGTGCGTATGGGAGTGTGTGTAAGAGTGTGTGTGAGTGTGTGTGAGTGTGTGTGCGCGTGTGTGTGTAGCACACCCACACATCTATATTTATTCATATGCATAAATTATGATTGGTATTCACGCAACTTTGGCAAAAACAATGACAACTCTTAACATTTAAAAGACCTTAGTCATCGTTGTCGCAAAGCCAGACCGAGATAAACAACAACGACAACGACAACAACAGCAACAACAACAACAGCTGAAAAACTTTATCTTCGATATTATTGGGGCATAACTTTCTGGGTCATAAATCAAATTAGATGCTCGCTGACACTTAGCAACACATAAGAAATGCAAACGATTTTATTAAATATACAATGCAAACCGCACACACAGTCAACACCAGCAGCAGCAACATCAACAACAACAACAGGGAGAGCACTGATTAAATCACAAATACCCTGTGCTTACATTGTTTGCTTTGGTTAGGCTACACACACACACAAATACCACATACATAAGTCGCAGCCGCAAGCTTAACTGGATTTTTTAGAGTTTCGAATGGCCAAGTACACCCACTTAACCTAACCTCACAATACAAAAAGAACTCGGCGGGATATTGTACTTATTTTTGTAAGTGCTGCGTCATTCCCTGTGCACCGAGAGAACTTTGCAGGCCAAAATTGGATACAAATAAATAAAGAGAAAATAAATTTAATTTAGAAAATAATTTTTAATTTTAAAATTAATTAATATATAGTAATAAACATATTATATAGCCGGCCTCTGCCTGCTGCCCCCAGCGAACGCGTTTACCCGCTTGCAGCTCAATTGCGCAGGGTATAAACGTAAGAATACATTTATCATGCGATTTGCTCAGCCGTAGAAGCTTTAAGTTGGCCACGACTTTTGCACCGAAAGGCGGCAGGGGCAGCCAGAGCACATTAGAGAAAGAGAGAGGGGGAGAGAGAGAGAGAGGGAGAGAGAGAGAGAGAGCAAGAGGGATTTAAGTGATTTGCTGACTGGCTTTAAAATCCCAGTTCGGGTAATAAATGGCCTGGCACTATTTGAATAGCTCAGCCGAAATGTTGATTTTCGGTTCTGATTTTGGTTTGAGTTTAATTTAAGTTTTGTTTAACCAGCGTGCACAAAAGTGCAAAGTGCAAAGTGCCAGCATTTTGCAGCCATTTCACTTGATTTTCCACTGCTTTTCATTTTTCCTTTTTTTTGTTTCTGGTTTTGCAGCATTGGTTCCGCTGCTGTTTCACTTGTCGCTGCTGTCATTTTCTTGCATGCAACACGCGACGACGCGACGCTACGCGATGGTGTTCTACTAGTTTTGTAGGCCGTTTTAGAACCTGCTGCCTGCTGCCCGCTGCCCGCTGCCCGCTGCCCGCTGCCCCCGCTCATTAAACAGCACATGCGGCACACTTGCTGCAGCTCCAGCTGCGACCATTTGCTGCAGTGGCAGTGGCAACTGCCAGTCGGGTCCGCATGTAGTTTAATCTACAAACAAAATCGTTTGATCCATATCTGGCGGCCTACACAGCGGGCCGGGGGAGGAGCACAGGCAAGGGGTAGCGGTCAAACAGCAGTGTGCGAGCGAGAGATGAGAAGAGTAAGGACAGCTGACAAACAGCTAAAAAAGCCTGCTAACAGCACGCTACTATTGCACCCCGCGGCAAGAGGTTAATTTCCCCCAGGAAGCTCAGGACTCAATAACCTTAAAGCAGAATTTGGCGCTAAGTAAACCTCGACGTTAAGAGGGCGAGCGCGGATGAAAAAAGGGAATCATTTGGGGGCACCCCACCTGGTTGCCTGCCCGACTGGCGCTATCCAGCCGAACAATATGAAATTACCGCCCTGAAATATGAACTCCCGCTGAGATTTTATAGCAGTCAACTTTGAATTATTAAATATGTATTTCATGGCACGCCAAAACCAGAAACAGAAACAGAAACAGAAACTCAATTTGCCGCAATGTTCAAAGAAATTCTGCGCGAACGGGGAAATTAATTCAAAAAACAAAAATACCCGCTAAACCGTGCGCCATAAAACTTGCTATAAATGCCCAGCAGCTGCAGCTTTTATGGCAGAAAAGCTTTGCTGGAAACTGAACGAACTGCCAGAGCTTGAGTCCACATTTTGGCTCACTGAAAAGCTCGGCTCAGTCAAAGCTTCCCGTATAATGAGCTAATGGCAAAGCTTTCGCGTCGTAGGCGCCCGTAATGAGCCTGCGAGCAAGCCGGACCCGATGCCGCGACTCGCAACTGGCAACTGGCGACTGGCGAACAAATGACAGGCCATTAACCAGTTATTGCGACAGCCTGACGGCCAGCGAAAGCACTAAGCACATTAGCAGCTTCCGCAGCACGAAGGCTGTTCATAAATACCGTGCAGCCAAACGGTTTTCATTAGGAGCCGACTGGGCAGATAGATAGGGGGCCGACTGGAGGCAGCCAGCAGCCAAGTAGTCATTCATCAAATGAAATTTACGTACATATGCAGTGTACTTACGTAGGCCTTGCTATACTCTCTCTCTCTCTCTCTCTCTCTTTCTGTGCTATACTCTGCATATGCATATTTATAAACGACCTGGCCCGAAATTCCTACGAACTTGTATAAACATAAATTCTCATTTCTGTTGCGTTTGCTACGATTCTCGTTTGCCTTGTTGTTTCTACACTGTTTCCTTTTCTTTTCTTGACTATTTTATCTGTTCGTTGTCCACGTAATTTCATTCACACACACGCAGTAACCTTGTTAAAGTGTGCGTGAATAAACATGCACACTGCACTGTGCAAAAATTGCTTGTTTATGCTTATTTAGCATGTTTTATGCCGTATCTATGTGTGTTTGTGTGTGTATTTTCCATTCAGTTTCCCCGTCACTTTATTTATTTTCATTGAGCAGCCTCACAAGTTTCTGCGAAGCATTCATTCGTTGGTTTCCATTTGTCATAATATTGATAATTGACAAATCGCAAAATACTCATGCAATAAGAGTTCTTGCTCAGAATTTTCCATTATCAATTCTTGCATAACTGAAAACTGCAAACTGAATGAAAGTTACAGAACTTACTTGATTGTTAAGAGACTATTGCAAAGGGTAACAAGCATTCGTCAGCCAATTGGTAACAGAAACGAGTCAGCTGCTTTGATTATCACAAAAGTTTCTAGTTCTATGCAATCAATATTTCTATAACAACATTCTGCATAAAAATAAGTTGAATGAATTTGCCCGATTCAGATTTACAACAGATAAGCTGCGCTGCTTCAAAAGGCGTGGGCCTGAGCTGTAGATAACTTTCTGCAATGACTTTATGCCATACCACTTGATGTTAACTTAAAAGTGGCAAACAAGCTTTTCATACTCTTAAATCGCGTAATTAAATGTTAATTAAAATGCACGTGTAGCCCTTCTGGCTTCACGTGAAATTGTTGTCATTGAATATAATGAAATTTCTTCGTTAATAAATAAATGAGTGATTAAATATAAACGTTGCCTCAACTCAATACGATGCCCAGCTCAAAGTTATCAGTTTCTTTGGGCTTAAACACGCTCGGCCGCGCTCACTTGCTCCTCCGCTCCTCCGCTCTCCCGATCTGCCTCTCTCGGCTAGAGTATTTGCGCTTCGACCGGCTGAGCTGCGTTGCCATTGCCATTGCTGTTGTTGCTTTTCTTGCAGTGCATGTAAGCCGAAACTTGCAAGTGGCTGTTGCCATTACCGTATTCGCAGCTCACTCGCTCTCTCTCTCTCTCTCGTTCTCGCTCGCTCTCGTCCTCGCTCTTGCTGCTGTTGTTGCTTTCATACTCAGTCGCTTTTTTCATTTGCAGCTTCGGGGTTGCCATAATTTTTTTTCATTCCTTTTTTTTTTTAAGTTTGCACAGTTTGCACGCATCGGTCCGTAAATTTATGCATTTGGCTATGCGAGCGTAATAAACAAGACCTTCAACCGACGTCGCAATCGTCTCGCAGTCGACGCTGTCGTCGTCGTCGTCGACGTCGTCGGCGCTGTCGTCTCTGCAGCTGCCGCTTGAGTTACCCTGCTTGCCTTTTGGTACTGTTGCTGTCGCTGTCGCTGCGTTTGGTCACTTCCATTGCCGGTGCTGCCAGACTTTTATTTTTATGCGTAGATATTAAATGTGTTTCCTGGCACTTTATTCAGTTGCCGTTGCCGTTGCCGTTGCTGTTGCTGTTGCTTTTGTTTCTCCCTCTCTCTCCGCTCGCTCTCTCGCGCTGTTGTTGTTGGCGTATTGTGCCATTTTACACCAACATGCGGCACATTGGCGCAAATGTGCGGAGTTCGCATTGAAAAACATAGAGAAAATGGTAGCTTAAGTAAAAAAGCGGAATAAATAAAAGGGCCAAACAGCAAATAAAGCGAGGCAAGCAAAAGCTCATGGCGCATAAAAGTAGGCAACGGTTTTGGGGCAGCGACTACTTCGGCTTTGGCTAGATTTCGAGCAGCAAGTCATGGCCACATTTCTATGTAAAAACTACGAGGGCACATAAAACTTTGCCAATTTCAATAACAACATTTCATTTTCGGCTCGCAGTTCGCAGTTCGCAGCTCACAGCTCGCAGCCCGCAGCTTTTCCTTCAAAACGCTCGCTGGGGAGTCGCCGCGAGTCGAAGCTGTTGCCTACTTTTGCGGGCCCTGCGCCTTGGCGCCAATGTGCGTTCGCATTCGCTGCTGCAACGCCGACTGTGTGCCGCCTGTCATGAATGCCAGCCCCATACCCGCCTTGCCAGTCGGTCTGTCTGTCCGCTTGCCCCATCCCCCTCCCGCCACCGCACTGGGCGACACCACAATGCGCGCTGCTGAAAGGAAATTCATAAAAATGTTAATTTTTCCGGCGGAAATATAATTTATGTAAAGCGCAGCGGGTGACCCAAGGTACGGAATGCAGACGGGCGACGCGATTGCAGTGGAAAATGCCTGGAAAATATATCCGGTGCGAATTGCAACTATATATATGTACATATATGTGTATATATACTCCAACTGTTCCGAAGCCGCATCGGATCGCCATAAATGCGATACAATTTTAATTTGCATATGATTCCGACTTCGCTTTCTTCTGCGCGAAATTATGAACATGCATGAAAAACGGCGCCGCGCCCACAATTATCTAATTAATGCACCGCCCACACACGTATGGGCGCGCGTGTGTGTGTGTGTGTGTGGTCGCGTGGGCTGGCATCATTGTTAGCATTGCGGCAACATTTTCAAGTTGTTGCCATGACCATTAATCTTTGCAAGAAGGTAATTGCTTAGCAATTACCCTTTTGCAATCCTCGCTGCCTGGCTCCCCCAGCTGCCAGCACTCCCCCGCCTTGCCCTGCCCTGCCCCCTCACCTGCTGCTGCCCTAGCCTCTGTCCTAGCTCCTTCCCTCCGCCCATTCCTGCTCTGCTTGCAAATTTGGCTGTCCTGGCTGTAGCTGTCGCTTTACTGCTGCCCCTCCTCGTCAACCCGCCGACTACCTTGCTCATCTTGGCCAATGCATGTCCCCCAGGGTAAAGGGGCTGCTTATGCTCGTCTGTATCTGCGCTGCTTTGCCGCCTCGCTCCTCGCTCTATCGCCGCCTCCGGCGCTGGCTCAGCACTGCTGTGGTTACATTTCAGCGGAAGTCCCACGCAATGCCCGTCGGCAACAGCTGCAATTCCCCGCTGCCCCAGCGAGGTTCCTCCATTTGCAGTGCGCAGCCCCTCCCCTTCGACCCGTTATCATGCCCAGCCCCAGCCCACAGACTATGTACGACAATGTCGGTACATAACACGACCCGCGAAGGCAACGGCTACGACCACGCCAGCCGCTCCGACTCCTTCTCCAACTCAGGTTCTGCCTCTGCCTCACACTCGTATCCTGTGCCCCCTCCCCCCGCCGTCCCACGCTCCGCGTCATGCTGCGCCTGCATTGTGTTAATGCTTTTTGTTAAGCTGCAAGGAGGAGACGCACCAGCACCAGTGGAGCCGTGGAGCCGTGGAGCCGTCGAGCCATGGAGCCATTGTGCAGTTTTGCAGCGTGTGTCGTTTTTTGCAAATGTTTGCAACGCACACACAAAGCGTAAAGAGCGCATAGAACACACACACTCACACACACGCACTGCTAAACGGCACAGCAACAACAACAGCAACAGCAGCAAAAACAACAAGCACAACAAGCAGATACTTTTAAATTCGGAACTGCGCGCTGGCAACACAAGAATTTGCATAGTAAATGATTAAAGTGAACTAGTTCGGCGAGCGCAACCCGCTCTAATGAACCACTTGGCCCAAGTGCCAGGGTTGCAGCACACATTTCAGCAGATTTTATTGTTAACATATAACTTGCAGATTACACACGGTAAGCCGCTCGAATTGTGCACACGGGGCACGGGGAGAAGGTTGCGAAATTATGCGAAACGAAGGGGAGACGCAATGGAATAGAAAAGTTAATTAGTTTTCTAGTTGCTGTCTGCCGTTTTTAAGCAAAACAAATAAAACATTTGATTTACGTTTATGCGTTTAATTAACCATAACACACACACGACAACAACACCACGCACACACACCCACACATATGTGCGGCTTATGGGCTACGCCATAATTGATTTAATCAAGCACCTGGGCGTGCCCTCCTGGCACTCTGAAGTGTGCTCGAGCGGCGCCCTCTCCCTCTCCCTCGCTCTCTCTCTCTCTCTCGCTCGCGCCACAGTTAAATAGCGAAGTCAAGCAGCGTATGCGATCGCTGCAGAACTCATTCACGCTCGCCATGCATTACCGTAATTATTTGGAGTAGTGTGTATTCCCACTCTAATGTCGATATAATATGTTTCAACTGACACCGCGGCGCGCATAAGCAGCGCATGCACTGACGCTCGCCCCATGTAGTCCCCATTCGCATGTGTGTGTTCGTGTGTACGTGAGTGTGTGTGTGAGTGAGAGTGTGTGGCAGCGGGTAGCAGCAGCATGTCAGTTGGACCATTAGCTCAGCTGGTCAGCGGGCTGCCTAATGACGCGAGTCGGGGATTAGGTTGCGCTTGTTCCCAGCATGTTCCTCTGACTAATCAATTTGCAACTATTTTAATCTTGTTGACAATAAAACTGACCAGTTTTGCGCTGCTAAACACGACCTAATATCGGGGAGAGCTCGTTAAGTTCTCTTTTAAAAGTGAAATATTTTCTTAGCTCGGATGGCTTTGCGATACAGTTGACTGCAATTTAAGCTGTTTACAGAGATATATTAATGAGTTGGACAAGTTGAGTGAGTTTGAAAATGAACAAAACTATAACTATATACAGGTTCCCATTTCAGTTCTATATGCTTTGACTTTTTATAAACATTTAAAACTTAACAAAAGGGAGGTAAATTACAGACAAACTAGAAATATCTGCCGATAACTATTCAATTAAATGTTAATACTTTATTCAACAAGGTAGGTAAAAATCATAGTTTATGAATATAAGCAAAAGCTCTAGACAGAGCCAAGGTATTAACTTCAGAAGCTCGTTTGCCGTCTCTGTCATTATTTCCTTCCCCAGTTCGCCGCTGCTCGCACTAATGAGACTCCACTCGATGCCCGGTGCAGAGCTAAAACTAAAGCCGTTAGAACAGTTAGTTCCGTGCAAGGTAATGGCAGGATTATAGTCCAGCCCTAAGCCCTGATTATTGTGCGAAATAAATTTGAGTAAAGAGCGCAATTACGTGGCATCTTTTCCTAGTCAGTTGCACAATACGCAATGCTGCCTTCTTGTCTTCTGACTGTCATTACGTTTTGTGTTTGGGTACACATTGTAAATGAAATACGTCTGAAAAGTTTAATGAAATCGAGGAGAATAGACTGCAATTTAAAACATTTCGCTGGCATAGAAACTGAGGCAAAAAAGTGAGATAACGTTTACAAATTACAATTGAAGTCATTAAAATAAAAATTAAGTATCATTGGCAAGCACTTAAAGATAAGCTTAACTTTCATTCCTCTGCTTTGCTACCGTTCCCTTTGCTAGCTGACTTCTATTCTTGCTGGGATACCCTGCATTAATTCGTAATGTTTATAAATAGTGTACAAATACACAATATGCATGATTATCGAAGCACAGTTTGTCAGTCTATCCTATCTGTGTAGTCAGCTGCGTTTCCGGCAGTTTGTTCGTCTTTTAAGCCTATCGTACATCTGTTTCTTTGTTCGAGTATGTCATTTACATTCATCTATTTATCAGTTTCTTTGTATTTCAATCTATTTGTAGATATATTTATTTAGTTTTCTGCCTTTTTGTGTACTATAAATAAGTAGATACTTACTTACAATTACTCTGTCTGACCGCATATAAGCAAAAATATGGAAAATCGAGGAAAATAAAGGCAAAAATCGCTAGGTGCAGGGTATGCCGCAGTCGCAAGCCTTTCACTTGTTATACATGCCATTATTTGCCAACCCTTTGATGACTTTTGATTCTTTTTTTAATTAGCTGCAAAGACGTTGAAAACGAAACGCAAACGAGGCCAGGAACGAGGCATGAGAAACGTAACGCAACGGGAATTTACAAGGCAAAGCGGTGATTCGGTACGAAAAGCTAAGAAAATGGAATGAAATTTAAGCCTTTTGTTCAATTAACATTGACTGCATTTTCCGGCACAGCCTCACAGTGAGAGTCGAGACCTCGAGACCAGCTGCCTGGCCTGCTGCTGTAACTCATACAAGGGTGTGCGGCAGAGGGTAGCGAGAGAGGGAGGAGAGAGGCGTAGAAGGAGAAGAAGAAGAAGGAAATGGAGAAGTAGGGCGATCTGCAAAGGTAAATACCAATGCGAAAACTAAACTCCAGCTGTCAGAAAGTTTGTGCTAGCGCCATCTAGTGTGCATATCTTTTATTATTATCGCTGTTGTTGTTCTTGCCAGTATTTTGCTTGCCGCTGTTGTGCACCCCACGCACACACACACACACACTCACACCGAGCACTTGCAATTTTCCAATAAGAAAAGGCGAAGGTAACGCCGAAAAATTGTTCAAGCACAAACAACGCACGTTATAATATTATAAAACGGCAGCGGGGCAACTTACTGAAGCGATAAAGTCAGCGACAGGGAGTTGGAAGAGGGAGAGGGAGGGGACTGGGCCACTCGATGCGGGCTAGAGAAGACAACCCCATCAAGAACTAAAACAGCTGCTCCTTGGACAATGGCAACGCCAACGCCAACGCCAACGCCAACGCCAACGTCGTGTGCGTAGTGTGAGAGTGCGCGCGCGGAACTCAGCCTGACTTTGAGTCTGGGCATGATGCTGGTTCTGCTACTGGTCCCCGTTACAGACACCGGCTCTGGTTAGGGTCCTGCTGCTGCTCCTGCCACTGCTGGTCCGCTCTGCAATGGCTTCTGGCCTGGCAACAAATCGTTGAAATAAATGAAGCGCACTGGGCGAAATCAGCAAAAGTTTTCTACAATTTTTCTTCACTTTGCAGCAGGCAGTTGCCGCTGCTCCTGCTCCTCCTTCCGGCTCCGCCTCCTTTTGTCCCTATTCGTCGTCAGCCACGTCTTGACTGCCATCCTCAAGCTCTTCTACGAGTTGGTTTTACTTTTGGCTCTGCGACATTTTCGGATTTCGACTAACGCTTATGCCCCCCGCCGATTGCCCTCGCAGCTTGAGCCACGCATCCCCGCAGCGCCCAATCCAACTCTCCCGGCCCGCTCCACCCCGCCGCTCTTGGCCATTGTTGACTTACAAATTTAGGTTGCCTGGCGCAAAAGTTTGTTTTGAATTGTAAGTAATTTTTGATACCTTACATACTTACGTTTCGAATAGGTAGAACTGTTTCCATATATACTATGTATTGCATGCGGCAAACGCTGCATGCGAAAGGGAGAGCGAGAGAAACGATTGGCATGCGGGCTACGTTCAGTCAATCAATTAAAGCTAAAGCCATTGCTAGCGGCATAGGCGAACTTGAAGAACTTGAGAAGGAAGTAGCCTCCTCCATCGCCCACACCATGGCCAGCGCCATCTCCAGCCCCATTTACGTCTTCTGCGCCATCTCCTGCAAATCTTCAGTTCATGTTCCAGTTCCTCCATTAAGTCTCATAAATTTATACATAACTGTCAAAAGCAATTGCCCTTAGCTTTTGCACCAGTTTAAACTTCGATGATATATTTGTATATGGAGTAGTGTGTGCTCGTACCTCTATACATAAGTATTCGTATTTATGTATGTATATGTATGCCATATTTTGATATGTACAAACAGACACTCGCAGAGAGGTACGTATATATTTATATTTTAACGAAGCGTGCACATGGCGTCTGTGCGAGGCGCGATTCCAGAGTTAGCTGGGGCAGGTAAATCGAAGGGGACTCGATACAAATTCGATAACGTCACGCGTCTCTTTTTCTCGCTTGTTATGTTAACTCATTTTGCTATGATAACTCAATTGGGGCCAACTGGCTCTCGATATACAGTTATCCCTGTATGCATACCAAAGCTGTCTGCTTGCTTTATTTCTTTTCTGTTATTATCCCCTTATGTTAACACTATGTTATACTCAATTTGGTTAAGCGAGCTATCGATATGCAGTGATCCTGTTGGCATACCAAAGCTGCCTGCTTGCTTTGCTATTATCCTATTCTGTTAACATTATGTTATACTCGATTTGGTCAAGCGAGCTATCGATATATGCAGTGATCCTAGCTATCGGCCTGCTATACGAGGTTTCCTGTTTGTTAGCATGTGCTTATCGCGTGCTTGAATTTATAATAATTTTCGAAATTATTATGACAGCAAGCACTCAGCCACTCACACATGCATGTTCGTATACGTGTGCTAAATGCTTTAAACACCCCTCGGGTGTAATGCAAATCGGCATTTTGTACGCTGACAATAGCAGATATCGTGATGTTATTGTTGTTGTTATTTTTGCTGTTGCTGTTGTTGTTGTTGCTGTTGCTGTGGTCTGGCGTTCTCGTTGTGCTCTATTGTCTGCTCTCCAACATGGCAGGCTTTTCAGAATGCATGTGTGTGTGTGTGACTGCGACTCTGCCTGCGCCGTAGCCTGTGCAAGTGTGTGTGAGTGTGTGTGCGAGTGTGTGTGTGTGCGTGTGTGGCACTCAACATGCCAGTCAATTTATACTAATTGTAAGTGTCAGATACATTTGTCAAAATTTAAGTTATGGTTGCGGCTCGGGCTGCTGTTCTGCGGTTTCCCAGCGGATTCTTGTTGTTGTTGTAGCTGCTGCTGCTGCTGTGCTCCTCGTGCCCGGCTTAAACAGACAGACTTGCATACGCGTGTGTGTGTCTGTGTCTCCGTGTGTGTGTGTGTCATGAAAAATTGTTTATTGTAATGTGTTGTTAAAGAACTTGACAAAAGATACACTCTCTTAGGCACACGCCGCAGTATAATGGAATATAAAACAGACCGAGACCGAGACCGAGACCGAGACAGAGGCGCAGGCGGAGGCGGAGGCGTGGACGAATAGGAAGTTGGTGATTGGGGAGTGGCAACGCCCACTTGTGTGTGTGTGTGTTAACAACTTAAAACAGTTCTTAAATATGTTTGAAATGTTTTGCAGCTGTTTCGTCTGTTTCTACTACTGTTTCCACCACTCTAGCTGCACCTCTCTCTCTCTCTGTCTCTCTCTCACTCTCTTGCCACAGCGCGAAACTTGGTCCACTCGCAGTGGCAAATTTCGAGGCAGAAATTACAGTAAAAAACAAGTTTTTTAAGCTGCTTAACTGCAAGTTGTGATTAGCGCACAGAATTCCATAGCAGCAGCAGCTTGCGGCTGCAGCGCGACGCGGCTTTCATTAGAAAAAGCCCGCAAAACACTCAAATACCGCCTCTCCCACTTCCACTTCCACCCCCACTCCGTCTCCAAATCTCCGCGCTTCACTCCGTAAAAAAAACAAAAAAAAAAAAAAAACAGGCCTGCCTGTTGCAAAAAAAACTCACCGCACGCTACCAATAAAAAACGTATGCGAGAAGGGAAGGTTACAGCAAGCCGACGCTTTGCTACGCTCACCCGAAATAAGCAAAGGCTCTCTATACCCCGAAATACTCCACAATTTGCGGTTTTGACTGACATATAGCTGACATATATATGTTCTCGATTTCTGTATCGAAATGGCAACGAGTTTGCCATCTCTTTGCCACAGTTTTATGCCCGACGCATTGCTATTTGCATGTGCCACAAAGTTTTTTTTATTTAACATCATTTTTTTGTTTGACCGAGGAAGGGAATGCGGTGCGGTGTGGGCCGGGACGGTGCGGTGCGGGTGGCCTGTTGGCTGGTTAGCAGCGGTGGTTTTGCCGCCCCGCTAAGCGCGCCCGGGCAAATTTAAATGTTTTTAGTTAAAGCGGATTAAAAGTTCGCTGCACGCCGCCGCACATACATAACCCATGCGCGAAGGAGGCGAAGGGGCTGGCGGGAGGCGGCCAGGGATGTAGGCAACGCGCAGTCACCAGTTCTGGGCAGGCTCCTTCGGTTTTTCGGCACTCTCCGTCCAGTTGCAGCAGCAGCAGCCACCCCTGCCGCCCCGGCCTGACGCAAGCATGTGGCCTAGTTTGGCCCTGGCTGTGCTCAGCTAACCCCTGCATAATTAACGTGGCCCTCACCCAGTCCCGCCACAGTTCCGCCCACAGTTCCTGCCTCAGTCCCTGCCACTGCTTGAGCCCTCCTTGACTCGAATGTCTACGCATTAGCCGCTTTTAGCCATGAAATTGATGGCCAATGCGGCCAATGGACGGACGCGCATAGATCCCTTATTGGCCGAGCATAAATTATGAATGCAGCCCGAAAACTTGTAAGCTTCGAGCAAAATTTTGATTGTCTTTTAAGAACTATGCAGGGCACTTAGTCAGGCCAGCAGGCGGATGAGGCGTGCAGTGTGGAGGGCGGGGCGGCTGAAAGTGCGCGAAAAGTGCCATAAATTGCGGCGCGTTTCAATTGAAAATTAAATAGCTGCGCGGCTTATGTGCATTGACAGGCTGGACAGGCGCTGATTTAAGGGAATAACTTGCATTCACAATTGATTCGAAAAATCCTCAACAAAGCCGAATGTCCTCGATGTGGCTGACGTTGCAGTCGCAGTCGCAGTCGCAGTCGCTGTCGCTGTCGCTGTCGGCGCCAACGCTGCACATTGTCAGGATGTCATTTGAAGCTGCCCCCTCTCGCTCGCACACATTCGCTGCTAGTTCCCTTCCTGTCACACACCAGCAAAGTGTGAACGTCAGTTGTTGTTGTTGTAGCTGGTCTATTTGTTGTTATCGTAACAAACAAAAATTGCAATTTCTGCGCGGGTATCAGGTACGGGCGAGGGCAAGGGTGGGTGCAGGGGGCAACTGTTTGCTGCTAACGGTAACAGTTTTCAATAAATAGTTTTGCCTATGTCTGTCTGAGTGTGAGTGTGTGTGTCTGTGTGGCCAAAAACTTTTCACTGCTCGCTTGACTGTTCCTCAGTTTTCCGTTCTCAGTTACCCTCGCTCGTGGCCAACACGTTGCGCTTTATCACAATATTTGCGCAACACGCTGCTGCTGCAACTGGTTAAAATTGCCCGTATCTATTGCGAACTAGCCAAGATAGCTACATAAATTGCCATTGTGAATTCGTAAATCACGAGCAACTTGTTTTGTTCAAAAGTTATCGCAGTAGATGCGATGCAATCGCTGCGAACATAATTTCCACAGCAAACTCGATGCCTCGACTCGAGGGAAAATCAAAAAACAAAAAACAAGCAAATCCAATTAAGAAAGGATCATCCGGCTAGCTCGAGTTCATCCTCCAGAGATGCTGTCTTTAAACTTGTGTAGTTCTTAATACTTGCAAATACTTTCGAAAACAAATCATTCGCATAATTATTTCTTAGGGAATTCGGGAAATGAAATTAAGATAAACTAATACATGCAGAGAGAGAGAGAGAGAGAGAGAGACATAATTGCCTTTATCATGCTTGACTGCTTTAAGAACTTAATTATACCAAACTAAGTTTTTCTTGTTGGCAAATAACTTAAATAAATCAGTTTAGCTTTAATTTTATTTTGTATTTATATTTTGTAGCTCAGTAAATTGTCTTTTTTATTTTATTATGTATTCTTATATTTACGGACTTCTGAATTACAGTATAAATCAATTATCGATTTTTATGACAATTATTTCAATTTAATAACATAAATAACTCAGCTTAGCTTTAATTTGATTGTGTACTTATTTTTATCAGCTCAGTTATTGTATTTGATTGTTAATCAAAGAGATATAAAGCCCTGATACTACCAGTAATAAGATGTAAGACTTGTATTAGTCACTTATCGATATTTATTTGTAATTGGCAAATAGGCGCTGCTTGTCAATTTAATCGCAGTTAACTTAACAGCTTAATAGTCATCAGGCTCTTTACGCGCCATTGACATTGCATACACTCGAAAAAATCCCTTCAATTTCTTTTGTACATCATATTCCCGTACGTATATGATAATTTGATTTTATCGGAATTTTTTCGTCAGAGCATTCCCGCTTCGTTGTGGGCAAAAACAATATTTTCTTTTTCCTGCATTCTTTTTCGAATGCTCATTTCCATGAGGCGCAGTTGGCATTGTGCGAGGCGTGGCCAGGGGGGACGAGGGGCGGCAGGAGGCGTGGCGTGCGCTGGAAAACTTTACGCTTTGTAATTGTGTAATTATGGGAAATTAAAACTGTTGGCAAAACTTTGTGCACACGTGGGCCCATGAGCTCAGCTCAACGAATGGCGACGGCATCCGTAAGAATGGGCGAGAAACGGGAAATTGTGGCTGAGTGTAAGAGGGAGACAGACAGTGCTAGCGACGGTGATGGCGGCGAGGCGGCGCGGCGGCGGTTGCAGGTTGAACGGAAAGTTAGTGCCTGCGCTTCGTATGTGCGGAAATCTGCATAGATAATTTTGGCTTGAAATCGATAAATGTTTGTAAATGCAGCCAGGGCTAGTCGGGAGAGATGCCTGTGCCCCGCTCTATGCAAGCCTGCATATATTTCTATATTTATCAGTGTGTGTGTGTGTGAGTGAGTGTGAGTGCGTCTCTGGCATAGGGGATACTCTGTTGCTGCTCTCCCTGTTCTAGGCGAATTCAGTGTTCGGTTTTATGCAACTGCTTTCAATGAGTGAGCGATTTATGTTAAGTACACATGTTCTCATTGGAATCCATTGCACATACCCTTTCTCGCACACACACGCATGCCAGGCGAGTGAGCAAGAGTAAGAGAGAGGGGAAAGAGAGAGAAAGACTACACATAAAAGACATCTGCAGAAAATGAGTGTCGCAAACACGCAAACAGATACAAGGACAACAAGAGGAAGACCGTGTGTGCCCCATAACAATAAAAATTTATTTTCAACTTTTTATCTTAGTCAACCCGCTGTCGTGTCCCTTCCCCCACACACTGCCCTCCGTCAGTCCAGTTCAGCGTACTACTTGGACTTGTCGTTCTCTGCATACGTATACATATTATTATAACGCATTCGCCTAGGTGTACGGCAGAGAGCGAGCGCATTCTCGCCCAACTCAGCTCGAGCGAAACGAACAAAACGGAACAAAATAGCAAGCGAGCATAAGAATGCCACACAGCCCTCACTCCCCCCCCTTGCCGACGCCGTTCAGTGAATTGTGCTCAACTGCTGCTTGCTGCATGAACATGTGTGTATAAATATGCCGTGCGCCTGCAGGCAGCAGGACCATCAAATTGTATTTGTAGCCAATACAAATGAGCATACGCCAGCCCATTTGCCAAGTCATTTGGGCCAGTCAGTCAGACATTAAGGCAGTTGGCCACGCCCGCCATTCACCACTTACCCGCCCACACGTACACTCCCCCCGGCTTTCGCCCTATTTGCCTGTGCCAGCGCCAGTCCCTCTGCCCGGACTGTGCGCTGCAATCCATGGGCCGCACCACTCTCGGCCGTCATCCAACTGTCGGAGCCAAATAAAGCGATTCCGTCAGGCAGTTAACCCACTAACCATGAAGTTATTTTCTGCATACGATATACGACCCCGAAGAACACTGACAGCGACAATGGCCTCAGCATGGCATCAGCAGCATATCACAATATGTTGACAAGCCGGAGATAAAATTTGCTTAGTTCCGTTTCCGTCCAATATAGAACTATATCGTATATGTATATATAGTATGCAAGTAGGAAGTGCTGCTCAAATGAAGAAATAAACAAATTGCAGGCAGGCAGAGACAAAGACAGAGAGAGGGAAGGCAACTTAAAGCGAAGTTTGTGAATAAGCAGAGAAAAAAGTGTGCAAGCAGACGTAGCTGGAAAAATCTTATCATTAAAGCAGTCTTATCATATTCGAGCGGAAAATCGCCAAAACTTGCTGGCTTCACAGTCGTTTCGTAGTCTGCATTTATTATGAAACTTTCTCTCAAATATATAGTATGCTTATCGTGCACATTCTATGCTTATTCCGGCCCAATTTCCTTTGCAGTCTCGTTAAAACTTTTTCGCAAATAGCCGCGAATTCTTTGGGGGCTTTCGGGGCCGCGCGGTTTCGCGGATCGTTAATGGAAAACGATGTGTGAATCCTTCATAAGGCAAATTGTATTTAAATGTAAATTGCGCAATTTTTGTAGCCCGACTTGGCAGCATTTTTTGGCCTGCCTGTCGCCTTTGCTGCACTTATCAATATTCGCATATAGTATCTATGTATGTGTGAGCCATGCGATAATACTTTTTTATCGCTTGCCCAACTGCCGATATTATTTTGCGGGCTTCATCAGTTTTGTTCGCTCTCCAAAAATCACATTTGCTGGGCGAAAATCAATAAACCATTTAAGAAAAAATTATATACATATTTAATTTAAATTGGATTTTCCATATGGATATTTCTATCATCAACGTTCTTAACGAACATGTTCAACAGTTTTGTAAATGTTGAAAGATTATTGCCGTAAAAGCAATGGTGATTGAGCTTGAATTACTGTTATGTATATACGAGTATATATTATTAATTTCCTTATTTATCCCACATCATTTTACAATGTTTGCCACACGCTTTACATTTTCTGTTCAATCTTTGTCAGCCGTCAGAACTTTTCGGGCAAAAGTTCCCTCGTTCTGCGCGGAAAATGGCAAGATTCTCATTGAAATTATTTTGGGTATTATGATATATCTATTTTGGTATTTGGTATTTTGCGATAACTATCTGTTATCGCACTCCTAATTATCATATTAAAACCGAATGCAACGAGCCGCAGCGAACTAATCAAAGCAAATCCGACCGCAATCGGTTTCGTATGGTTTGATATTAATACGGTTTGTCGCAGGTGTTTCAATGAAATAAATGAAACGAAATCAAACAAGCGAAAAATGATCAATGTAAAATTAATAATGAATGCTTATTACTACCACTAGTATTATAATAATAATCATTATTAAATTTGGAATATGTTAATTACAACGGCGCGAATCGAATCGAGGCATAATTGCGATGTCACATATAATCAATTTAAAATGCGCATATGGATTCGGGCTGTATGTACTGACTGTCATATAAATATATATATATATATATAGCATATATATAGTGTTGTTTTCAACATGATTAAGTAGTTGGCATAAAAGTTTTATTGGGTTAAGCTGATTGACAATTCAATGGCCCGACAATTTCGAACAGTTGTCAAGCTGAAGCTGCATGCGACAGTTTGCCGCCCCCTCACGTACACCCGTTTGCCCCACCCCCCGCCTGGCTCATCCATATTCAGAGACAATCTCGCAGGCAGCTGTGCCCTCACCCCCACCCCCCCGGGGAGTTGCATGCCACTGGTGCACTGCAATTTGCTGCAATGTTGCCTGCCAGCTTAGTGCTGCGCATTTTTATTGTAACATCGCATTATAAGTGCGCCTCAGTTGGAGACAATTTTCCGGCTGCACACTAATTGGCAGCTTTAAAGACGACTGCCGGCTAAATCTGGCTGGCTGCAAAAACCAGTCAGCTGTCAGCGGACTTGGGTAGGTAGGGCGGGATCGGGCGTGGCAGAGTGCGGATTTAAAGGAATTTCGCTTTGGCTTTCGATCATAAATTCTAATACGGTTGCAGGTTTTACCCGTTAGCTACCTGGACGCACGACGGCCCCGGCGAGGCGCGGCTTTATGTTTTGGCCACTTTTCTGGCCATGCGTGCACGCACACACACACACACATACACGGGCAGACAGGAACTTCCATGCCATAGACGCATTTACGCACACCGCAATAATCCCCGGCATAAACATTGGCAAATCCGTTTGCGTTTTGTACAAACATGGTTAAAACGTATTGGCAACAAAATGGCAAAGCTGGCCAAAGCATAACGGAGGGACGCATAACACGGGCACAGTTAGGAAGCGACGGGGTGAGGGCGTGGGGCGAGCGGATGGGCGGTTGAGCAGCCTGTGGGGCGAAACAGCTGCACAATGAGCCGAGTCGACAGAAAAGGCAGACGATTATTTTGGCACGTGGGCGCGTTTGTTAGCATTAAGTCATAAAAACGTGTCCCATGGACCAGGGCCCACACACACACACACACACACATATACAGAGAACCCTCTTCCCATACACACTCACACAGACACAGCACTATGTACAAATGAGCTATTGGACAAGTCATTGCCCATTTTCAATGCAGTCTGCAAATGGCCACAAGAAGAGTAGAGCGCAGAGCATGCCTGGGGCTTTCGCCCCTGCTGCTGCTCCTCGCCAGCACCTGCTTAGCTGCTGTTGCGGCACCTCCTCTGCCAGGTGTATTGGCACTTTGGCTCCTTATCGCTGCGCACAATTCGACAAGTCGAGCAGACTCCCGCTGCCCCACAACAATGCCGGCACAGTGGGGCCCATTGTCGGCAACGGAGTGTGCCGGCGACATCTACTTCTACCTCCACTTCCACTTCTACGGCTCCAGCTACGGCTCCCAGCTTCGAGCTTCGAGCTTCGAGCTGGCTGTGGCTTCAGAAAGCAACCTGAACTACGCAATTTCAAAAGTCTTCTCTGTCTGCAACAGTAGGAGGAGGCAGCAGAGGGTAGGCAGCGGGGAGGTAGGGGGCGACTGCAGCTACATTTACGTCCGTTTGCCAGTTAGCTCATCCGTCTGTCCACCCGTCTGTCTCTCCGGGCGACTGTCCTCCTGTCCTCCTATCAGTTGGGCTGCTTACATTCGGTCTTTCGGTTGAATGCGGCTTGGTTTTGTTTTGTTTTGGATTCGTAACTCTTATCTCATTATTACGTTTATTGTTCTTCATTCAGGCTCAGTTTTGCATGCCGTAAACTTCGGCTTTAATTCCTGTTGCCCCCCCGTCACGTCTCTGCTGCACTTTATAAAGGTAATTGCCCCAATTAACTGTGCAATTCGTTTACCAGAACTTCGCACTGGATGAAGCCTAGCTTGCTCGAAGTCCAGAGTGCTATGATGGTATTATGCCCCGAACTGGTCGAATTGGTTTTGAAAATGTTCCGCAAACTGAAACTGCTGTTTCTAATGAATATATTAACGGCATAACTATCAAAAAGTTTGGTAAACCACAAGAAATTGCGTCTAAAGCGCTCGTGTTCTCGAGCTGGAGAACACATGCTATAAATTTATAGCTGATAAAGATGTACGGTATTCCAGTTACTGGTAGATAAATTTATTGCCTTGAGTTGCAGTTTAATTAAAATGGAATTTATTTATTTTTACATTTAAATAAACTACAAGTAAGCAATCAAATATCCTTTGATCTCAGCTATGTAAATTTATTTCTACTGTAGCTTCTGGGTTTATAGTTAGATCTGATTGAAATTTGGCGGGGAAATTAATATTAAAGACAGTTTTCTGTATACCAAAGCAGAAACTTGTATTTTGTATACTTTGCTAAGTAATTAAATCGAACAGGTAGTAAAGCAATTTGCGTTGGCAAAGGGTGTGGCAGCTAAGAATTGGAATTAACTTGACCTACTTTTAATATAAATAAACATTTATAGCAAATTTAAGATTGCCAGCATACATATTAGCCAAGTTATAATCGTTCATACAGACTGAACACACAAATCAAGCATATTCTGATAGATATGCTCGTATTTGTACAGGGTATTCAAAGAGCTTAATGCGGCTTTTGGCTTTTGCAAGAAAACTAATAAACAAACCGTAAGTCTGCAACGTGAATAACCTTTGTTGGTCAACAAACCCGTTGTAACTTTGCCATAATCAATCGATTAAGTTGCCTGCGGCTTGCCTGATTTTAATAATTGACAATTTGACAATATTTGCGAGCTAATTGCTGGAAATTATTCGCTAAGCTTGGCAAAGAGTTACGCTTGATCTATACCTGGCCGTGGGCCAATCGCAGCGACTTACGCGTCACGTTAAGTACTTTATCCCCGATAATTATTGGCATAAAAAAGTCTCCAGTTGCCGTCACGCTGCGTGACGCGGGGCGTGGCACAATATAATTTGTGGCACTTGCCGCCAAGCAGCAAGATTAATTTGATTGTCAGAAGCTACTTACGATTATGTGTGAAGGGACATGTAGCCGGTGTAATCTGATTCTTGTCTAAGTCCTGTTAGCTGTCGCAACGACTTTTGGCACATCCTTCGGCTTTGGCTTTGCCATCGCCTGCGACTTCGTCTTTCCATGCACAATTGGCTTAAGCATTTCCATTTCGTTGTGGTCTCAGCTATCCACTTTCCCATGCACGCCCCTGCCGCGCCGCACTCGCTCCTGCATTGACTTTCTTTGGACTGGTTTTATACACTTATCTACGCCCCGGGGCTGGATGTGTCTATTGACATCCACCTCTTTGCCGAAGCATTTCTCGCACATCCGATTAGCAATTTCCATGCACTTGAGCAATTTCAGTTTTTGTAGTTGTTGCTGCTGTTACTGGTGCCACTGTTGTCTTAGCTAAAGCTCATCCAAATCCCAGTTTTTATGGCCCTGCGCTAAGCCACATACAACTCTTTGTCGCCCCCACCCCTCCCACCATTCCCCTCGAAGTAGCTCAGAAACATTATGTGCACATCCCACAAGCACTTTCCATGCGTTTAAACAATTTTCATTTTATTTCGTTTTTCAGCTGTGAATACCGCGTGCAGAGCGCATGCCGGAAGTGGGGTTGCTGCGGCTGACAGGCACAATCAGCCTGAGGTTTAGCCTGCAGGGTATTTGCGCGTCCGGCACACTTTCTGCAGCTGCATTATCAATGCTGTGGTTAGTACCAGCCCAGATACCTTCTGCGGCTTGTTGGCTCACAAATCCGTTCGAAGGCAGCTCAGAACCAAATATGTAGGTAACTATTTATGGAACCGAATGTGCTCTCACTGTCTTACGTTCTCGCTCTCTCTCTCTCTCTCTCTCTCTCTCGTCCCTGTCTCTGTCTCTCTGTCGAGCCAAGCCGACCTGCATTCTTGGGAGTTTTGAGAAATGACGATAAAAATTTCATAAATATGCCGTTGCGTTACATTCGCTTATTCGTTTCTAAGCCATTAACTTTGCCACTCTTTCTCGGCTTCGACTTCCCTCTCTGCTCCACCGCACCCCATATAGAGTATACTTATATATAGCATATATATATCGTAAAATATTTAATAGCTTTAAGTGATTGCCGCTTGTTTGTGTGCGCCATCGTTGTGTCCAACGTTCTATTGGTGCTTCATTTTCAACTAATATTTCCTACTGCCCCCGGGCCACGCCCATTATGTAGTCCTGGCAACGGCAACGGGCATTGGGCGACCATTTGTCTCCGTCCCATAGCTGGCAGCAATTCTTATTAAATTTTGTAAAAAGCTAAAAAGATGTTGGCAGAAAATAAATAAAAAATATCGATGCATGAATATTCTGACCTTTGCTCAATAAATTTCACGGGAACGCATTGAATAAGACGTGATTTCCAGCACACGCACACACGAGGTCTTGTTTAGGTGTGGCTTATGTGTACGCGTGTGTGTGTGTGTGTGTCGGGTCGGGGTTGACTGGTTCTTAGCTTGGCCGCCAGGGGTCGCCTTGACGCTGTTTACTACTGCATGGCACGTATTTTGGATTTCTGCTACATTTGAACTTAATATTTTGCGACTCGGTGTGCGTGCGTGCGTCTGTGTGCGTCTCTCCCTCTCTGTGTGTGTGTGCGTGTCTGTATCGTTGTGTGCGTGTGCAAAAAATTTGCTCTCTTTGAGTCGAGCAAGCTGAGCAGCAGCAGCATCTCGCTCTTAGCCAGGGGAATTTCTTTGGCGTGTTAATGCCTTTTGGCTATCAATTGGCCATTATACGCTGGATTCTTGAGCCCGGTCACAGCTCCGACGCCTCAGCCGCCCTGGCCACCACATAACCATTACCAGTCTGTAATTCCGTTGTGATTTGGGATTAGGTCTCGCTGGTTGTAATACCCGCAGTAGCCGTAGTAACCGTACTAGCCGAAGCTCGAGCTTCATCTTGGGCGCATGAACACGCTATAAAAATATCTTGGCCGGGCAATTGAATAAATTGTGACCTTTACATTGATTCAGACACCAGCGCCAGCTCCAGCGTCAGCTCTCCCGAGTAAATAAGACCTGAAAAACCATTTATTTCCTTTTGACTTTTCTACCCTTTTCAACTCCCTGTTTGTTGTTTTTCTTTCAGCTCGGACATCCCCCGCGGCCATGGACACTGCCAACTGCGGTACAGTGCCGGCTACAGTGGACACCCCGCAGCCAACGACGTCCGGTTTGGGGCACGTAAGCTGCTGGAGAGTTTTATAAGTCCATTTGTGTGTTTGCTATTTTTAAATCGAAATATAAATAAATGGTTAGCGCACTGGCGACGACTTGGACTGCTCGCATTGCGGTTGCTGGCCGAGAGTGTTGCCATTGTTGTTACAGTTCGATCGCGCCGTAGCTATTGACCAAAACACACCCGCACACGCACACACACACACACACACATGCACATATAGTGACCACAAGTTGGTCTATTAATACGCGCAAATAAGCCGCTTAATTAGTCTTTCATTTTGAGGGCATTGCGGCCACAAAAACTGTCGGATTTTAGGGCCAACGTGGCCGGCCGTGTGTGTGTCGTATACATAATTGAGAAAATCGAACCAAATGAAGCATCGCATTTGGCACGTTAATTAAATATTGGCATAATAGGATAAACGATAGGCCGCGCATGCATCCCAGCCATGCCTGGTATGAATTTTTTGCTCGTTAGCTCCGATCACTTAATGTGACAGCGGCTCAAAGAGCTGCAAAAAGCAGCAAGTTGGCGCTTAAAGCGTTGCCAACCCAAATGCTAAATACTTTATCCAGGCTATTGCCAACTCATTTCAGGGTATTTTAATACTAAGCCTAAGCCAACTGAGTATTTATCGATGACACACGTGCCAAGTGCCAGTGCTGCTGCCAGTTCTTTAGTATTCCACGCAAATATGTAAAGCATACTTTCAGGCGGCTCATTAAAATATCAAAAACGCGAGCGCATTCAATTGCCCCATTTGCTGCTGCCTTCTGAGGAGTCAGATTGAGAGAGCAGAATACAAAATTGTCTCGTAGAAGCATCGTTATTCCTTCGTAATCCTCTTAGTTGTTGCTCTTCAATTTACGACAAAATACGCAACCAGCAACCACATTTTTGCCCAACTAATAACAAAATTGGCTTTGTTTATTTTAACCATAACCATACTTTTATTATGGGGAAACATTTCTCATTTGGTTTTAAAACAGAAAACATTATTATTTTTTGGTTTTTCTTTTCATATCTTTGGTTTTTGTTAATAAGTTTTTTGTTTTTTTTTTTTTATATGATTTGAAAGTTGTCAACTTGGGCTTGGGTTTTCATACTTATCGCTAAAAAGTCTTATCAAGACCGCTTAAACTCGAGCGCTAAATTTACAATTATTAATTATGTATGTATCAATTATCAATATTTTACACAGTGATGGACTACATAGAAAATTATGGCAGACAACCAGATTAGAACTTATACATATACACAGAATTTTGTTAAATATTTTAACTTTGTTGCATGGAGAATTCGTTTGTTTTTCGACATTTTCTTTCTTTCTCTCAACATCACAAACTCTTGCCTGCCCTTCCCGCTGCTGCTGCTGTTATTGTTGATATTGTTGTTTGTGTTGATTTGGTGTGCTTATTAAAAGGTATTTATATTGTTTAAATAATGAATGAGGCAGGCAAAAACAGCAAACATTTATAATATATACACCGGAGCGAGCCACACATTTCATTATTCTTTGTTATTCCATATTTAATTTTGGTTTCCGCCGAAAAATCAACTGAAAATTAAATAGCGTATAATTGGGCTGGACTGTGCGTTGAATAGACACATACATACACAGAATATATATATATATGTATATACATATATATTTATATATATACACGTGTTCGGCTACGAGGAGTAAAGAATTGCAAATGAGTTTGTCAACAAAGTAGAACAAAGGGCGGCGCGCCTGAGAACGCTTTCAACTCAATTCGCAAACTTTTATATTGCATACTTTGCGGCGCAAGCGGAAAACTTTTCGACTCCGTTTTTGCGTGTGCCCCATAAACAAAAATGGCCGCTTCAATGAATTTTCTATGATAAATAAACTTGCTGTCTATCAAAATATTTAATTTAATAAATCTAGCATAGAATGTAACCGCGAACTATGACCGAAAAAATGCTGGGGTTTCTTTTGCGTCAGGTCTGGCAAAGGAATTTTTCAAAAAAGAAAAGCGAAATATCGAAAAAATGAAAGAACGAAAAAGGGAAAAATAAAAGCCCAACAGAAAGTTTTTAAAATTGCTGTCGCTAGTTTCGTTAATTTTTGCTTTAGTTTGTCTTGATATCTTGTGATGTGTGTAATCTTAGTTTACCTAGGTTCGTTTTAAAAAGTTTCCATCTTAATACTTTTTTCCGCGCTAGTTCAGCAGGGCTGCCCTGGCAATGCTCTCTTATAGATAATACTCGTTAAAGGACTTGCATTATGTACACCAGTTTATTAATAACCGCTCTTCCTCTCTCTCTTTCGGTATACCTTTCGACTACTTCAAAACACATACACACACATTAAATGCATCATCGTCATCGTTATGATTAAGACTAAACAGAAGATAGGTGCAACAGCCCCAACTAGGCCGGGACTGTCATTCAATTTGTGGTTGCAACATCAGCTCCAACTGGTGCTGCGTTGCCGGTGACGGCTCCAGGAGTTGCTCAACGCCGCGGGCAGCGCAGATACAAAGCCAAAGCTGCTCCAGTTCCACTCCCAGTCCCAGTCCCAGTCCCAGTCCCAGTCCAAGTTCCAGTTCCAAGTGACAGCTAAGGCGGCAGCCGTCGTTGTCGTTGTGATGGCAAATAAAGGCACGGGGCTCCAGCGCAAGGAGCTGGCGCTGCTGTTGCCATGTTGCATGGCGGCCGGATGTTCGCCATTTATGACATGCACCACCACAGAGGCGGAGTCTGCGGCGCGTGCATTAGATGGAGATGCAAATGGAGATAAAGAGAGAGAGAGAAGCACATAGAACAAGGTGAGCACAAGCTGTAGAGAGATGTGGCAAGGGAGGACAAAGAGCACAAAGAGGAGAAGGGGGAGGAGCTGCCTCTGCCGTTGGCAAGTAACGTCACATTAATTGCCAGCGGCAATAGAACGAGACTGTCGACTGACACACACTCAGACTGAGGATAAGGACGTTGGCGTCTGCGTCAGCGTCAGCATCGTTGTCGTTGGCGTTAGAAGAAGATGAAGATGCTGCGTTGAAGCATCTGCAAAAACGCACAAGCTGCGGGGCAAATGGGGCAAGGTGGGGGGCCTGGGGAGGGGCGAACTCACCTGAGCTACTTGGCGAGCACGTGTAGTTGCCGGAATCCGCCGACGTGGCCTTGGCTATCAGCAGTTTGCTGGTGCGCGTCGAGCGCTCCGTGATGACATTAATGCCGCCGCGCTGCGAATAATTCATGACCCGCTTGCCTTTGTACCAGTAGATAAACGACGGCGGCACCGGCGACTGCATAGCCAGGCAGGTGAGATTAATGTCGCTGCCGCTCTTGATGAACAGCTCCGCATTGCCAAGAATTTTAGCACGCGACACTGTAAAACCGCACAATACAAATAATTGCTTTCTTGCTCAAAAGCGACCCAGTCACACACACACACACACGCATAGTACACACACACCGTACTCACCCACAACGTTCAGTCGAAAGCCTTGACTGATTTTTGGCTCGGTAGAGACCTGACACTCGTAGGTGCCGGAGTCGCGCGGCTGCGGCGACGATATGCGCAGCGTCCACTCGTCGGATCCCTCCGAGTGCAGCGACTGAAAGCGCTGATCGTTTGTATAGGTCAGAATGCCAACAGTCAGTATATGCAGGTCCCGCTTGCGTATCCAAGAGACCTTTATAAAAAATACATTTCAATTTCAAGCTGCATTAAACAAGTGCGCAGAAATTGTGGAAAAATATTCAGGAATATTTAAGTATCTCAGGCATTCACTTAAGTACCTCCCCGGTGACTCCGACTGACTGGGCTCGGCTTGCCCGACTTGCATATCATCACATTTTCGTATCGACATCGACATTCCCAATTAATTTACATACTTTCATGCGATTTTACTGAACTGAAGCATATTGCATATAGTATGAAACTGACAGCATTTATCAGTATTACTATTCTCTGTCTCTGTCGCTCGTTCGCTGCCCCCTCTCTCTCTGTCCACCCGAAAAGCACAAGTTTGTCAGTTTGGCAAAGTTTCGTTGTTTCTCAATGGCATGAAAAGTAATTACCAAATTACCAACTACAAACTCGGTCTCTACGAGCAGCGATGAAGGAAATTACAGTTCCTCTAATTTCATGATGGGTTTAGGTGAATCTCGCAATCCGATTCAGTTCTCAATTTATTTAGGCCAGAGCTGAGCTGAAAATTGCAGGCAATTTTTATTCTTCTTTTTGTCGTTCGTTTTCATTGAGTTTTTAGCATATTCTCGGCTTAGCTTGTTTGAAACATGATAATTCTTTTGACTCACAGAAATTCATAAGCCTCTATGATGTTTGTCTGCATACAGAATAATGAATATTGTGACCTAGCTCAAACGCATTACGCATTCCCCTCTACAAGAAAATAAATATTCTTCATTCATTTTCTAGTTTGCTGCTGCAGGAAAAAGCATTATCCACCGGAACTCGCAACTGATTGAAAAATCCAATTGAAAACGCAATTTAATACGCAAAACAATACGAAACGCAGTTAATTCTGGCCGAAAATACACGCACATATTGCGGCCTAAATGCGGTAATTCGGTATTCACAATTGCACATAAGTTGCTCAGGAGATTAGGCAATCATGTTTAATCCTAAATAGCCGGAAAATTAGTTAAATTCACTTTAAAATCGCAAAAATATTTATGGAGTGCGAGTGGCATAAATCACGGACAAAGCATGTCCAAACTGTGAATAATAGTGAATTATGCTCAAGTGCCGTGAGTGCGTGCGTATGTGTTCGAATTTATGAACACCCAACAGTATCGCATTCAATTGTGAAACGTATCAAATTTTGATGAGCTCGCAAAAGGAAATGAATAATTAAACGGAATGCGAAGAAAAAGACTTTTCGCTCGCACTGTCTGCGTGCTGGGTTTGATCTCTGATTGACGCACCATTGTGCCACATTGCCCCCAATTAGCTGCATATAAGCCGCAGACAATGTATACGACTTGACGCGGATTAGATAGACGGACAGACAGAGAGACGAGACAGACAGACAGGCAGGCAGGCAGGAGGAGCACGTCGACAAGTTGCCTCACTGAATGCTTGACAGACAATCTCGCTTCACGTCGCTCTCGCTGTATGACTTTGCTTTCTTTTCCTCGGCTTTCCACTGTCTCTTGCCATATCTATCGCTTCGTCTCTCTGTCTGTCCGTCGGCCTATCTCCCTGTCTCTCCGTCTCTCTGTCCGTTCGTTCGTTTGACTTTCAGTTCTGGGCGTTAATTACTCAATTCAACTGTCTCGCGAAAAGTTGCCTGAGTGTCGCCGGGCAACGGGCGGGCCACATTGTCGTCGACATCGTTGTCGTCTATTTCGAAGGGGCACAGAGCCGGAAGCGCGGGGAAAGAAGTAGCAGCAGGAGGTAGTTAGGTCAGGGCAGGGCAAGAAACAGACACGGACAGCGCGAAATTTATTACACCGCATAATTGCACAGCCACAACGCGTTTTGAGGTAGAAATCAACGTGCAAAATGGGGGAAGGAGACGCGTGGGGCGTACATGGTGAAAGGGGGGCGTGGCAAAAAGGAAGCGCGACTGTTGTTGCTTTGCTAACAAATCGCTGAGAACGGAAGCGAAGCCGTGTTACAAATGCGCGAATCAGAACAAGAATGAGCGCAAGCAAGTGAGAGAGAGAGAGACAGGAAGGGAGGAAGGGGCGAGAGAGAGAGAGAGTAACATAGACAGAGCAAAGCAAAGTTGAAAGAGTGCGAGAGATAGAGGCAGAGGGGCAGCGAGTAAAGGCAAGCTGTGGGCTCGGTGTGGCGGTCAGACCGCCAACTTTATGGCGTAATCTCTTAAAAGTAATCTACAAATCTGCCACGCGGACGCCGCAGGTCGTTTGTTTGCTCCTACCAAGCCGAACCGAACCCGTAAAGCATATACCCTACACAAACACACACACACACACATATGTACATACAATAGCCCGTATGGCTGATGCGGAACACATGCAATATATATACGTATACGTAATGTTTGGCCTGCCTGGGGCGCATTTTAATTGCGACCCCGACCCCAGGGCAGGCCAAGTCGAGCCGGGCATAACCCCTGCCAGCTGACCCCTTCCTATCCTGCCCTTTCCCTTGCAGCCCAGCCTGCCTCACTTACCGCTCGGTCACCCAGATTCCGCACACGGCAATGCATCAGCGCCGCTTGGCCTACGGTTGCCGTGACCTCGCGCCGCGAGGAGTTGTCAAAGTACGGCTGGGAATACGGCGTTTCCCAGTAATGTGGAGGCACTTCGCTGATGACCAGGCCGCTTTCTGCAACGGCACAAGAAATAGAAGAGCGCAAAACAAAGAAAAATAATAATAACACCAGCATTTCAGGTCATGACACTCGGTTTATTAAGTCGCCACAAGGCGGGTGTGTCCATGTCGATGGCGATGTCTATGTCTATGTGTTGCTTGTGTGTGTGTGTGGAACGTGTAAACGCCTTGTCATTGCATCTTGATCCTGAACTCACCGAATAACAGTAGCAGCCAGAGCTGTAGTAGCCACAGCGCTTTCAGCGGGACGCCGGCTGCCTGGATGGAGGCGCCCGTAACGGACTCCGAAGACATATTTCAAATTGATCGATGTACCGGGCAGCTGTGTGTGTTGTGTGTGCGTGTGTTCTCTCTTTGTTTATGCTGTTGTTTTTCTCCTGCTCCGCGCTCAGCACAGACGTGCATCCGCCACATGTGGCACAAGCTTCAATGGTTCAAAGTTCTGCGGAATAAGTAAGGTCATCGGGATTAGTTTCTTGTCGCAGCTGTATACAAAAACGAGGCTAATGGCATTCAGCTAAACCAAACTGTGACCAAATATCACATTACATTCGCAGTTATTGATTATTCGTAAAGTCGTGTAATTTTCTTATCTTTTGCAATGTAGAAAATTATATGTGCTCCTGGTGCAATTATTAAATGTACTTTCTATCGGCGCAATGCATCGATACTAGCAAATGACCCGCACATTAGACTGCGTTTAGATTATCTATATGGAGTGTACACGTAGCAGGGAATAATATACAGTGTGTGGATACTATATTTCCTATTTAATTGTTCTTCTTTAATATAAATCCCTGAAACTAACCTTGCCTGCCTGCGCTACTTTCTGCGAGCTTTGTGCAACACTCTGCGATCAATCAGAATTATCGATAGTTCTTTCCGCCTAACTTATGCTGGCCACACGAGTCATAAATAAACGAGTCATACATTTTCGAGTATACTCGAATCATGTGAGTGCCATACTCGTTTTGTTTCATTTGTTAACTCATCTCGCAAATATTTTGCTCTACATATTAAATTCGCAGTGAATCAAACTCGTTAAAAATTCACAGTTAAGTTGATTCGATTATCTTTTTTTACAGCCGAACTCGTTCTTACTCGAGTGTACTCGTTGCAGTTCGCTGACACAGACAATGCAAACAGTTTGCTTTTAGCTCGATATATTTTAAATAAGTCGCTCTTTAACCTCCGGTTGCCAAAAAGTTATGGCAACCGATTTAAAGTAAGCTGCGCTAGTTTCATGCAAGTTAAACCTCAATTCAATGTGCTCTCAAGTCAACCAAAGAAAGGAAAAAGATTTCAGCATTTCCGGTATTTTCTTGCTCGCTTTAATTGCGCTTCGATGGTGCGCATACTTATCGCTGGCACTGTGCTGTGCAGAGCTCGTTCTTTCAGGAATTTCACTTTCGCTTCGATTGCAAGTGAATTTTATATAGCGCACTTATTGACGCATGATGGGATTATAAAATACGATAGGGATAGAGCTCCGGCTGATTGAAAAAATACATGCTTACAAATGGAAATGGAAAATGGCAATGGGAATTGGGAAATTTAAATCGATGACGCGTTTTTTTTTTTTTTTTTCTGTTTTTGGCTTTTTGTTCTCTGCGTAGTCATGGGTAGGCGGGGAAGTCAAAGCAGACGGCTAGAAGAGAGCTTAATAGAATAAATTATCGTAATTACAATGGGAGTGCTTAAGGGCGGGCTGGATAAACGAAAGCATTTTATCACCAAGTAAGTGCTTATTTATTCCCTTTAATAACACCTACACCCGACTACACCCTGCTGCCGCCGGGGTAACCCTCTCTAATATCCAGTGCATTCGTTATAAATAACGCCTGAATTTATTGCGACCACTTATAACTGTATTGTAGCTCTTTCGTAGTCTCCTTCAGACTCTTTCGCAATGGCCTAAGCCCGCCCAGCTGGACGGGTCAACGGAAAAATTCCATGGAAATATATTTAGCACGGGAAAATATTCATAATCCTGGCCATTACTCAAAAATATATATGTATATTCTGTGTGAGTGTGTGGGTGTCTCTGTGTGTGTGTGTGTGTGTGTGTGTGTGTATTCGTTGTCAGTCCAATTAGCTGCGTGCCTCGGGTCAAGGGGTTCGTGTGGCCCGCTATTTGTTTTGGTCATTCTCCCCACTGTTTATGTATGTATGTGTGTGTGTGCTTGTATTTATGTGGTCTGAGGGAGGAGGGCAACTATGGGTGTATTTATTTGTTTGTTCCTCTGACCGCTGTCCCTTTTGGCCGGAGCATTTTTCACTGCTATTACAAAGAATTATCGCCTGTCCCGTCGCGTCAGCTTTTCAAGGAAATCAAACAAAAGTCAAGTCTTAATCATGGCGTGCAAAAAGCGAAACGGAATGCAGTCGGAAGGCAGCCCCCAGAGCAGCATGTTATAAATGGCATGTGCTGCTTTGGGGCCGGCACGCTCAGTTCCCCATATAGATAGATGTATCTTACCCGATAACACCTGGCTGTTGGCGCTACTTGTACAGATAACTCGCAGCAGTGCAAATTCCACGCCATATTGGGCTAATTCAATTGGCTTATTGCAGGTTTTTTGGCGAGTCGATTTACTTGACAATCGATTGCGCAATGCGGAATAATTAATGGAAACTCAGCATTTATGTGTGCCCACATTTCTCGCTTCGATTGCCGCTCATTTCGGTGTTTTCCATTGTTGCTTTCGCTCGCTCTGCTCTGCTTTATTTTCCTTTCGGTTTGGCAACAACCTGGACGACTACCAAATATTTCCGTTTAGCACTCGACCAGCGACAACGACAACGACAATGAGCAGCGACACGGACGCGGACACGGACACGTTCTTGGACGCGGGCAGGGACACGGGCGCAGGCGGGGGCACGGGCACGGGCACAGGCTCGGTGGCGGCACAGGAGAGCGACAACAACGACGCCTTTGTGTTATTTTATTTTTGTGTATATGTATGTACATGTATATGTATGCATGGGCACATTAGGCACGGCTCTATAGGTATGCCGTATAAGCACTACGACACACACTCAAACACCCGCACACGGTCACAAACAAGCGCGCACACATTCACACGGCAACATACACGCACATCGCTTTTTTTTATGTATCCGTCTCGTACGATGTTCTTGTTGCTGTTGCTTTTGCTGGCTTGGATTCAGTTATTAAATAGCCGTTGTTTTTTTGTATTTTTTGTTGTTGTTGTTGAAGCTGTTTTATTTTCAATGTGGCACAATGTAAGCAATCAAATGCAGC
This sequence comes from Zaprionus inermis, assembly GCA_018151445.1. Lineage (NCBI taxonomy): Eukaryota > Metazoa > Arthropoda > Insecta > Diptera > Drosophilidae > Zaprionus > Zaprionus inermis. Next base: position 1,923,144 of record JAECXD010000673.1, on the reverse strand, counting down.
GCCAAGCGAACACGTGCATCCTCGCGACTGGATTCACGTACTGGAACTGATTCATCAGCAGGCAGCGCGACGGCAACGTTTGCGATGTGAGAGAGTTGCCGTGAGAGCAACAAATGCCGAAGACGACACGAAGTGCTTCGGCTGTTGTTCGCTCGTAGCGCAGCCGCGACGACTCGTTACGACGCGAGAGCGTAGGAGCGCGAGAGCTAACGATAGCGAGAGAGCGCACGACAGAATGAAACTTTAATTTGCGTTTTTCTTTGCATTTTTAATAAGCAGTAAAGTGAGTACTCTTTTTTCTGCTCTGCTCTGCTGGCAAAGGGTTCGGATGTGTCGCAGGTAACGTAACAAACGATTCGGTAAGACCGCAGCCGCAGAACACAACTTGAGTTGAGTTGGGAGAGCGGAAGAGCGGATGAGCAGACGAGCGGACGAGAGTGAAACAGAGAGTGTCGGCTCTTGTGCTATCTGGGTTATTAGCACAACCTGCCTCAACTCGACTCAACTCGTCGTGCGTCGTCTCGCCTCGTCTTTGCTCGACCCATCGCCGCTCATCTCGTCTCGACTCGACTCGACTCGTCTCTGTCGCTTGTCGCATCGCATCGGGGAGCCTTTTCGGTATGGCAGCGTCAGTGCGAGTATAATGCGCTCAATAGTCACGTACAAATGAATATTCGCAATACACACGCCTTCGTTTTGGCATATTAATATAGTCTACATTTGGGGGCTTCGTTTGGATCTCACATGAATGATTTACGTTGGCCCACAGCAATGTGATTTTTACCGCAATATGTAGGTATGTATGATATGTAGGTGCATTACCGTACAGCTGGCATGGCTCTCTCTCGCTCGCTCTCTCTCTCTCACTCTCTCTCTCTTTCTGACACTTTGCTTACCCCCCGCATGCGACAAAAACAATTGAACAGACAGTTATAGGCCAATTTGAGTTTATGTACACGCGTCGCAGTCATGAAAGATTTGTGGGGCCGTCCCGCCTGGGGCCACCGCAGAACACCTGCACATTTGCCTGTATTACCGCCACCTCGCCTCACCTCACCTCGCCCTGCACCTGTAACAGCACCTCCTTCCGCTTCGCACCCACGCACACACCACACACCTGTATCTATATCTGTATCTGTATCTGTACCTGTGTCTGTGTATTCATTCTGTGCTTCTGCAGCTGTTCTGTTCTGGTCTCCACGGCCAACCGTGTCAAATGTTGCGTGTTATGGCCCGCAAATGTTGCTGTCGAAAGCGTATCCGTAGCCTCCCCCTCCTCCCACCGCAACTGCCACTGGACAACAACAGCAGTAGCAGCAACTGAGCTGGGCTGCGAGGGGCACGGGACCGGGCATGGAACCGGGCCCGGGCTCGGGGTCGGGACATTTCAACGCGCGGCTTACAAGCTAATAAATAAAGTGGCAAAAAAATTTTTGTGGCCAAAAGTCGAGAGTGCTTGACTAGAAAAACGCTCTGTACACGCCGGGGAATGTAAATTTGCAGTGGCAGTGGCAATGTGCGAGAGTACAATGAATGAATCCCAGCAGGGAAATACCTGCGACTGCTGAGGGAGCACTTGACCGCTTCGAGTTTCCGCATTTATTTACAAATTCCTCCGCACCGCATTCCTTTGACAGCAGCAAAACTATTTTTGGCCACGTCAAAATTGACAGCAAACCAAATGAAGTGAGGGTAATAAACACACTCAAGGGGGGCGTAGGAGGGAAGACATACTTGACACACTTTTTATATGCGAGTTTGTGGATTAGTTTGACAAAGGTACAGCTAGCTGCCAGCTAGAGATGGCTATAAGCACAAGTCATACTATAAATATAACAACTAATAAGTATGCTAAATATTGTCAGTATTTAACCAATATAAACGCCCTGTTCGGGCACTGCCGACACTGCTGGGTATGCTAAATATATTGGCTTCGTAGCGCTGTTTAAGCGTCTGTCATTGAGAGAATCAAATTAGTGGAGCAATCTATAGGCCGTCCTTAGCTCTCTGCCCATTTAGCAACTGCCCCCCAGCCCTCTACTTGCCCTTCCTTCGCCCACACGTAACCTATTCCCGGGCCCAATTCGAGATGCGATCTGCGCACCTTTTTGCAAGTGAATTTATTGTTGCCAATTAATTTGTTAAAATTAGTGGAGAAAGCGCAAGCCTCAACCCCAATCGCCCCGCACCCCGCAAGCCCCGTGCTAGTTTCAATTGGCCCCGCCGCCAACGTCGACGTCAACTGCTTATCGATAAGCGACGGCGACGGCAAGGACGCGCCAGGGCAAGCAAGTTGTTCGGCTCGTCTTGTATTGTGTCTAAATGTATGCCACGTACACGTATTTATCCATTGCTTAGCTGCCGCCAAGCGTTGCCGCCATATATTGCTCCAGCTACAGCTCCGGATCCGGCGCCAGCCCCGGCTCCAGCTACAGCTACAGAGCTTACGTCTGGCTGCCTTTGTTGCTGCTGATGTTGCGTCTCCTGCGGCCGTCTCGCGCCTTGCGCCTTGAATGAATGCTAAATTAATTTCAAATGAATACAAATGGCTTTTCGCTTTTAAGACCAGCCAGAAACGAGTACAACAGCGTACAACCCACACACACACAGACTCACACATCCACGGACGCACAGCAGGCCTTGCAGCGTTGTCTGCTTTACATTTTGCACAATTTTCAGCATTTTGAAATAACTCTGCGCGCCGCGACGGCAGCTGACTCACTGGCTCAGCCTTTTTATGGCCCGCATGTCGGCACGGCCACGTTTATCAGATGCACCGCGGTAAATTTACAACAGCAGCGCACCGGACCCGTTAATTCAATTCAGCGTAAAGCTGAATTCGGCTGCGCCTATTCGTCTAGCGGCGGGGGGTTGGGACGGCAGCGCACCTAGGCGATTACCCAATAGCTGGAGGAAGCGGCTAATCCCGTGAATAGTTTCGGGGCGCTGTAATTGATGTTTACAGCCAGGTCGAAGGCGGCAGCAGCGAGCAGCGAGCAGCAGCGTGCGCTCAGTTCGCATTTCGTGAATTTACATTTCTGTTGCCTACTTTTCAGGGCAACTGTCAAATGGTCGCGACTCCGCCTGCTGCTGCCTGCTGCCTGCTGCTGTTGCTATTGTTGTGGCTGCTGAGCCGAAAGGGCAGGGGAAGGGGCAGCCAGGTGCTCCAGCCGTTTGAGTGGGAAATTGCTTTCAACGATACTTTGATTTAATGCATTTCATTGAGCAGCGATAGCAATGGGCGGCCACTCAGCCACTTTGCATTCATTATTCAATTTGAGGTGTATTTAGATGTGCAGCTGATTGGGGCAGAGCCAGCAGGGGGAGGGGGTGGGGTTGGGCCAAACCCTATCGTAACCGTAACTAGTGTTATTGATGAGAGTGCAGCGAGAGCAGTCCGTAGTAACGTAGTACTACAAACTCCACTATGATGCCACTATGCGTTCCGTGAGGCGTTTATGCTCTTGCGCCGTGCCCAACAAAGAGCATTACTAACTGGCATCCATTGACCTTTGGCACACAAATCAGGGATTCCCTTTTCGGATGTCATCAGCGCGTGTGTGTGCGTGTGTGTGTGTGTTTGTGAGTGCGATTGCAAACGACATTAGGCCACCTTTATTTCGTCTGACTGCTGCCCAAGGTTGCTAAAATGTTTCGCCATCGTTTCGTTGTCCTATCGATTGCTCTGACAGCATTTTCTTGGATTGCCAATTTGATTTGCATGCTAAAGCGAGGACCGGCTAATGCCTGCAATTCATTAGAGCCAGAGAGAGGGGCAGAGAGAGAGTGAGAGAGAAAGCGGGACCGTGGGAATCCTTGCTGAGTGCGCTAGATAAACAGAATTCCTGCCCAGATAACGATGAACCCCATGTAAATGCCGTCTGCCTGGCAAACGAACGGAAAAGTATTAAAAACCACTTCCGATTTTATTGCATCGAGTACTTAAGGCTACTGCGTGGTCCGTGCTGCCTGGTCGAAGGACGCCCCAGCAGCAGCACAGAACGTTCCATCATTCCTATTATTTTGTAAAGGCAATAAACAGCGCTGAAACAAAGTGCTTTACACTCGAATAAAGTTAAGCGCCACGAACTGACGAACCGTTGCGTCGACCCACAGTGCGTATACTTGCTGCCGACCCACATAAGTATACATACATCTACATACATTATCTTGATTCATACTCAAATCAATTTTTATTAGACACGCGCCTTATTTCCCATAATTTGCGTTAGTTGCAGGCGAAATTAGTATACTGCGGTTATGTTCGACCATAACAATAATAAAGTTAATAAAATTGTTGGTTGTCTAACTGAAAAGTAGAAGAAGCTGAGTGAAATTAAATAATTGATGTTAGATAAATAAATAAATATTTATTATTAATCACGACTGATGAAAAGTAGAAACTCACTAAATTTGGAATATATTCGTATGTTTTGCTATGATTATTAAAAATTATTTCATATTAAGCCGCACATTGAGGTTACGCTTAGCCAGTGACAGCTCATCATTTTAGCAATTAGCGCATAGAAAAATAATATGAAAATGAACAAAAAGTAATTTGGAATAATACGTACGAGAGAACGTTATTTCACGCTTCATGAAATGAAAACAAAGACGCAGCGCTCGAAGCGTTTGACACAACACAGTTTTTCTTTTTTTTTATTTTTTTTTGCATCGGCATTGAACAAATATTTAAACTCGCAAGCCACACAATCCACTACACTGAATAACAAAATTAAAGCTTATTCTGCTTAAGCAGATAAATGCAAATACCTAGAAAAACCAATAGTATGGTAGAAGAATTGTTTTGAACCAATTAGTTAGCCCTTTTTGTGGCAAAAATATTAACGAATTTTCTCACAATTTTCGCATATTTTCGCATATTTTCGCATTTTTTATCTGGATATTAAAAAGCTGCGCATTTCAATAGAAAAAATCTGCCATTATCAGAGTTCATTAAAAAAACAGAATGAAAATCACCCTGTCAACTTAATAATGCCCACATTAAATTCTGGCATCCATAATCGCATAATACACACATATTTAAAGAGCTGATGCTCCTAGAGAGCCTCCTAACTCGTTTCAATCGCATTCTGCGGAAATACAATTTCGACAGGCGGATCCGGTGTGCGTGGCTCGAGCATTCTTTACTCTGGAGGGAAAACATTTGATTTTCCGTCACAAATTCAAAGTTTGTTACGGCCAAAATAAAAAAAAAAAAATAGGAATAAAATAAAGCATAACCAGAAAGTTGCACAAGATTTCGCTAGCTTCGGCAAAATATTCGCAAAGTTCTTGTGCAAATAACACATGGTGTATGGGTGCATAATACGAAACTTGCATTCTGACTGCAATCTAAGGGTCTGATTGAATATTGTTAATTTAATTTTAAGGGGGGGGAGGAGCCACACAGCTCACACAGTCGATGTCTGCCGGGCTTGACTTTTTTGCTCTGGCAGACAGGCCACTGATTATAATATCATTTATATTCCATTAGGCTACTGATTTATACAATATTTCTGCAGCTTCCTTTGCTGAGGCGGAGTGGCAGGAGAGGCAGGGTGTGGGAATGGAACTTTAACGATTATTTGATTTGTTTACGAGGCTTACGGGCCACAAACAACAACTTGAATGTCGCACGGTCAGTTAAACTTGTGCATTGCTTTTCCGCTTTATAATGATTTATGTAATGGGCGAACAAAGAAATCTGCATACACACGCAGAGCGAGTATATAATAATTAATTACCTATGAGTATCTCAAACGTACATATAACCTATACATACATATACATGTATATATACATACACGGAGCATAATGTACGTAGCTGTTGTATTTGTGCCTTCCCTTTGACTTGGCAGCATTGACTCGCATCCTTTTTCCACTTAAGCTTAACTGGCCAACACTGAATTCAATTCCCTCTGCCGCCGTTGACGCCGTCGCCACCGCTGCCTCCTCCTCCCGCGGGAGCATTTACTGGGCATAGACCACATGCGACGCCGGGACGGACTTTTGTCTGCTTTCGGCTTTAGACACTCGGACATTGAGCATCTGATATGCATCAAATATAACTCAATTGCCGGCCGAGCTCCGTTGCCGATGCCGATGCCGACGCTGCCGCTGCCGCTTAGGCCAGGATGAATCTGAAGCTGAATAACCAGGAAATGCCATGACTTAGGCCAAACTTTGCCTTGGCACCCTTTTTCCCGCCCCACTCGCCTTTCTTTCCGACTCTTGAGGGCTATAGCTCTCGGTACACTATCTGGCCGGCTGTATCTATATTTATATGTGTTTTTGCCACGGCCTCTCACACTGACATTTTCCATTCATTTTCGCAAGTGGCTACGGATTTACTTTATATACCCTGCAAGCAGGCGACTAGGCAAACGGGGTATGTGCGAAGTGTGGTAAATAAAGGTGTAAGGGGTGAGATTTGTGAGAAGGCTTACTGAGAGTGCAGCTGAGGCTCTGAGCTGAAATTTATATGTTAAAATCGATAGACAGCTTATAATAAAACTAACAGGCAGGCAGCTTATGTTAAAACTAAAAGGCAGCTTATGTTAAAACTAAAAGGCAGCTTATGTGAAAGCTAGCAGGCAGCTTAAAGCAGAGAAGCAGTTTATGTTAAAACTAACAGACAGCGTATATTAAAACTAACAGGCAGCATAAAAAGAGTGCAGCAGCTTATGTTAAAGCTAAAAGGCAGCTTATGTTAACAGAGCAGCAGCTTATGTTAAAGCTAACAGGCAGCTTATGTTAAAACTAAAAAGGCAGCTTATGTGAAAGCTAGCAGGCAGCTTAAAGCAGAGAAGCAGTTTATGTTAAAACTAACAGACAGCGTATATTAAAACTAACAGGCAGCATAAAAGAGTGCAGCAGCTTATGTTAAAGCTAAAAGGCAGCTTATGTTAACAGAGCAGCAGCTTATGTTAAAGCTAACAGGCAGCTTATGTTAAAACTAAAAGGCAGCTTATGTGAAAGCTAGCAGGCAGCTTAAAGCAGAGAAGCAGTTTATGTTAAAACTAACAGACAGCGTATATTAAAACTAACAGGCAGCATAAAAAGAGTGCAGCAGCTTATGTTAAAGCTAAAAGGCAGCTTATGTTAACAGAGCAGCAGCTTATGTTAAAGCTAACAGGCAGCTTATGTTAAAACTAAAAGGCAGCTTATGTGAAAGCTAGCAGGCAGCTTAAAGCAGAGAAGCAGTTTATGTTAAAACTAACAGACAGCGTATATTAAAACTAACAGGCAGCATAAAAGAGTGCAGCAGCTTATGTTAAAGCTAAAAGGCAGCTTATGTTAACAGAGCAGCAGCTTATGTTAAAGCTAACAGGCAGCTTATGTTAAAACTAAAAGGCAGCTTATGTGAAAGCTAGCAGGCAGCTTAAAGCAGAGAAGCAGTTTATGTTAAAGCTAACAAACAGCATAAGAGAGAGCAGCAGCTTATGTTAAAGCTAACAGGCAGCGAATATTAAAACCAACAAACAGCATAAAAGAGAGCAGCAGCTTATGTTAAATTGTCATGCTTGCGACGCTGACAATCGATACACCGCCATTAAGCTATCGATGTGCGTGTGAGCAATCGAAGGCTAAACGCAATTAAGTTAGCTCGAATATTTGCCAAATTTTGGTAAATCAATAAACAAACATTCGGCTGTAATAGACAGTCTAATTGTTAATGTTTATTATAGACTGCCTGCTAGTCGTGCACTGCCCGCGCGCACCCATTTCCATTGCCATTCCGGTGTCGCCCAGCCAAACTCAACTCGGCACAAACAAATGCTGCGTTTGTTTATTTACATAAGCATATAGCCTGTATATACACACCGCACATACACACACATAAACACAACATACATATGTGTAACGGAATGTTGCCTTGTCTGTCCGTCTATTCGGTTGTCTGTCTGTCTGTCTGCCTGTCTGTCTGTTTGTCTGCTGAAGCAGTGTCTCTTCAAGATATTTGGCTAAAGGCTTTTAGGGCCAGCTTGCCGTTAGTTGCCGCTTCAAGCCAACATAAAAATGCCCTTAAAAGACAGACAAACAGACGGAACTAGAGGGTGCAGGGAGAGGGGGAGCAGAGAGCGCAAAAGAAATAAGAAAAACCAGGCAAATATAAAACTTATACCAAAAAGGGATTGACGGATATAAATGGTGATATGACCTAAGGTCATTTGTATAAAATTAAGTTGAGCATCATAAAAACGGCCCCCAAACAAATGACAAAAACAACAAAAAGCAAGAGCAAAATAAATATGGTAGAAGCAGAGTAAGCTCACACACACACACACACACACACAGACAGACAAACATAACTTGCAACTACGCCCCCTGGTTGTGTTTCGGTTTAATCAAAAACTTCAAATCGATTTACAATAAAAACAAAGCAAGGCCAGAACAACCAACTGGAAAGCCAACTAAAAATATTAAAAAAAGAAGAAGAAGAGAAGAAAAACAGTGGAAACACTTGAATCCTCGGCGCGCTTCTCATTTCGCCGCGTTTCATCTTTAATAAATTTTTATGCCGTATGCTAATAAAGATTTTCTGTCGTGCCCCAAGCCATTTGGCCACGCCGCTCGCACTGACGCTGGCACTCGCACTGGCGCTGGCTTTGGCTCTGGGTTATGCCCGCCCGACTGGGGACTGCTGTGTGGAGGGGTCCGCGCTCTGTTTTAATATCCAGCCACGTATGTCATGGCACAAAACCATTAAGCACAAAAAGCGAAGCAAAGCAGTCAGCGCTAGCAAAGTAAAAGCCAAAGCTGAATGAAACAGCGGAACGAAAGACAGAGAATGGCAGAACGGGCAAAAGCAACAACAGAAAAAGAGGGAAAACAGGAAAAAATTATGCCCCAGACGCCGCTGAATTTTAAATGAGCCTTTATGGGCTTCATTTCAGCGTGTAAATTATCTCATTTGTCAGCAATTGCGCTGTGTGTGTGCCAGCGAGTGTGCGAGTGTGCGTGTGTGCGAGTGTGTGTGTGCAGTACAAGACTCAAGTGCACGCCCGCCTAGCCTAGACCCAGCATTACGTCCATGCTATGCGGGAATCCGGTAACGCTCTGTTTAGCTCCCCCGCCTGCTTTCGTCTGCATTCCAGCTTGTTTTAACTCAACCACGCCACCCCCTCCCCCCATTGCGCTCTTGTCGCCATCATATTCATATGCGACATGTACTCAGCCATTTGTAAAATGATTCAATGGCGTCTCCTGACATTTAATGAGATAAGCGCGCGCTTTGTGCGATAAGATTGTGGCATGCCAGGCAAAGGCCAAGCGGATCGTCTCAGCATGCCCTTCGCACACACACACACACACACCCGCACACACACACGCGCACGCACACAAATAGAAGGCAAGTCGGTATGCGGTCTCGCTTCGGAATTCACTTGGCAGCTGCTCGAGCATGGCACGCTCGACAAGAAGGCTTTCCGGATTGCCAAACAAATCTGTTAAATTGCAATAAACAAAAACACGTTCCACAAATTGCCGAAAATCCGAAAAACAACACACACACACACATATACGCAGAATATAAAAAAATAAGTAGTAAGCGAGGGAGCGCGGAAGAGAGAGGGTCTCTGAGCCGGAAACGGAAATCTTTTCAAGCCAATTTTCGATTAAAGTTTGCAACTTATAAAAATTAAACTCAGGCTCGACTGCAGCTCGCAACACCTGCTCGATGCCAGCTCGACTTCGAACATTTTCCCGCTCGTCTTCGCACTCACACTCACGCACTGCTCTCTCCCTCTCTCTCACACTCTCCCACTCTGTTGCTCTCTTTGGCAGTTTCAATTGCTGGGATATTTTATTTTTATAGCATACTTTCGAGCGCCATCATAAATTCCTTCGCTTTGCTTTGTTATATTGAGTCCAAGCAAGTTGCGATTATTACTGCAGAATTAATGCATTAACAAATCATCCGTATACGTTGGCCAGCAGTATATAGCCGCACATACGTACATATATGTATGTGTGTGTTTATGGCATATGTATGCACACAACACACAAAAGCGGAGGCAGCAAAGTTTTTGGCCAGTAGTAGATGTGGCGAGCGAGCGGACCGACAGAGCCAGAGAGAGAGTGAGAGAGAGAGAGAGGGCCCACCTTTTGACAAGGGCATAATTAAAGCATAACAGGAGCTACAGCAACGCCCCGTAAACGTAGCCGGCACAGGCCCCGCCTGCACTTCCCCCCTGCTCCACTTGCAGCGGCTCTTAGCCAAGGCAATGCGGATCAAGGCGAGGCGGGGCAAGCCAAGGCGAGGCGAGGCAAGGCAAGGCAAGGCAAGGCAAGCCAAGGCGAGGCGCACATAAAAGCGAAAACCCACTACATGGGGTGAAAACAGGTTGTTACTTCCTTGCAAACAAGGTTCCGTTACCGTTATGCCATTATACACACATATACATATGTATATGGGTCTACGCGTGTGTGTGTTGGCTGCCTGGCGTATAAAAGAAAAGCACGTTATTGCCAATTTAACTTACATTGTGCATGTGTCTTTAAACAAAGATTTATGTACCCACTTGCATGCATACTCAGCGCTGCCCAAGCAACCGCGAGTGCTGCTCTCTCTCTCTCACTCTGTGTGTGTGTGCGTGCGTGTGTGTGTGTGTGGGTGCGGGTCAGGTGTACGCGTAATAACTTGCTATAGATGTGTGCGGGGCGGGGCGACGGTAGGGCGGGTGCGACGTGCCGAGTTGCCACTTAAATCAGCATAATGATATGCACTTATTGTTGTGGCAAATTTGTTAGCGGAAATGCTGCGCGAAACCGCAGTGCAGGAGAGAGAGAGATTGATAGGGGGGAGGGAGAAAGCTAGGGAGAGAAAGAGAGAGGGCGACACAGCTGCAGAGCAGGCTAGGCACACGGCACCGCAACGCACTCTCCAAGACACCGCAACGCACGATGTCGATGTCGATTTCTTCATTTGCCTAATACGAGTCGACGCCATCATTAATCTAAAATATGGCAAAGACACACGCACACAGACACGTACACGCTCACGGGCGCACATGCACATGTAATTATGCTCAGCCACAGGCACACTCGCGCATTACACACACACGTAGCACACACACATAGCACACACTCGCAGACGCATTTGCGTAAGCCTTGTTAATCGTGACAAAAGCTTATTGCGGGTTATTTGGGCTACTTGTTTCACATCCGGCGTCAATGTCGCCGCCGGCAAAAACCAAAATCAACACATACGCACACACACTCCGACACACTCACACAGCTGCGTGTGGCGAGCGAGTCATGGACACGAACACGAACACGACTGTACATGCGTAATATGCATGTAGTCTGTACTATGTGTATGTATGGGTGCACTGGCATGTAATACAGTTATATAGGTAAACATATGCGTATGCCTGCGCCTCTGCTTGCCCCTCTGCCGCTGCCTGCGCCTCTGTCTCTGTCTCTGGCTGTCATCCCAAGCCGAAGCCAACGTCGACGCCGACGCCAACGACGCAGCCCGCGCGCGTCACTTGCACACACATAATAAACATTTTAAACATTATATTCGTGTTTAGCAGCTTCTTGCCTTGTTATACCCTGCACCCATTGCAGTCGCGCCTGTGCCAGGGGTATGCACAGGCAATGCTCATATGTATAGGGAACGCAGACTTTCCGTTACAAACTTTTAATGCTATTTCCTGCCATCGATCACGGCCAGCAAATGTTGTATTTATGTTTTATAATTTAATTAAAAAATAATATAATTAAATGTATAACTACTTTATTTAAATAAATACTTTAAATACTTTATTTAAATACTTGTTTATCGACTGAGTAGAAATAAATAGTTTATTAATTTAAATACTTTAATTAATTTATTTAAAATACTTATTTTTCGACTGAGTAGAAATAAATAATTTATTAAAATAAAAAAAACTTAAACTACTTTATTTAAATACCTATTTATCGAATGAGTAGAGTATATAATCACCCAGATCTAACTTTGAACCGGGTTGCTTGGCCGCCTGAAGGGTAACCCGCCGTAGAGCACACCCCACGCACTTGCTGTGGTTGTTGTTACAGTTGCTGCTGCTGCTGTTGGTACAGAGCTGCTTGCTACTCAGCTGCTGCTGTAGTATGTGTGGCTGTTCGCTTTCGGAAAATTTACGGGTTTTAACGAATAATGGCGCTTGTGGGAAATGAACGTTTTGTGTTCGCTTTTGCTTGTCATCGCATCACGCCGAACATTCGCAACGCATTCCACACAACATTCGCCACTTTATCAGCATTTTACTTTAGCTGTTATTACCAGGCAGCCAGCCAGCCAGTCGCTCTCGCTTGGCCCACTCTCGCACGCACACACACGCAAAGACAATACACTCGCACGCTCCACACATGGACACGTTCAGCGCACGCATCTATGAGTTTTGCGACTCTCCAAGGAAATTAAAAAACAACTAAAACAAATTAACTATGTAATGACAAAGTCTTATATAAGCACACACACACTTTCGCACATGCATTCGCACATGCGTGTTTGTGTGTGTGAGTGCGCTTGAAAACAAAGCTCAATTTCTTACGAAGGCTAATGACGCATCGAGCCGAAATTGAATTACCAATAAAGGCTGCCCAGCTTAAGCCCGTTCCAAATATTTGTACTCTTCCTCCCTCTCCCTTGCGCCTCTGCCGCTGCTCACCTTAAGTATACGCCAAGGAAATGGCGCAATTCGCAAGTGCGAATGTGAATGCGAATGCGAATGCGAATGGGAAACGTTTTTAATGATGATCGATTTGGGTAAACACCGAAATATCCGCATTCAAATTTGATTGCCAGCAATCAGAAGCGCTTCCTCTTGTCTCGAATATGTTTCTATGTACAGCGTACAAGCAGTGCCATAGACGTTATCTACTCAAATTGCGTTAATCTATCAAGCGGGCGGGCGGGCGGTACGGGGCAGCCCCTTTGATGTTTGCCAGCTAATTTTCAATTGAAATTGAACGATTGTCATTGCTGCTGCTGCTGCTGCGTGGATGTAAGTACGTAAGTCAAGTGGTGTGGGTGGGCGCCCATGCACACATGCCAAAAGTTATCAAAACTTGGAAGACATTTCAAAATTGGCCATAATCAACTTTTGCCACCCACTCGACGGCTGCGCGACGGTATTAACAGCTGTTCCAAAAATACCAGTTCGGCCTGGCAGCCTATGTGGTATTTTACGCGTTGCGCATTATGGTCACACTGCGTGACGTTTGTAAACAAAGTTGCAGCGTTGCCAGACGGTTGTTGCCAGTATTCTATTGCTGCGCAACGCAAAAATAAAAGCAGAATTTAACAATAAATTAACAAACAAGTTGTTTTTTTTATTAAATGTGCAAATAATTTACGCTGCGCCATTTCTGTTGTGCGCGCGCAGTCAGCTGTGCGCCAATCGAGAATCATACAGCAGCAAAACAGACAGCGCGAACAGGAATTCCAATGCACTTTCTCCAGATGGTGTTAAACCAGTCTTGCGGCTTTTTTTGACATCTATTCAATATCAATAGAAAAATACAGGCCAAAAACGTACTGGTCGTTGTCGCATCTGCGTTGTTAGCAGACTGCTAAGCACCTGTGTGTGCTGCGCGAACAACAACAACAACAATAATAACAACAACAAAGTTGATTGCCGTCTTTGCCGCTTTATTGGCCAGCCCGACGCGACAATGGAACAGCGACAGTCACATCTTGCCCACTCTTGAGTACACGTCGGATTCTCGATTCTGTCGCGGCTGAAGCAGTTGAGAAAAAGTCGCGTTTGTTGTGATTTGCATATTTGTTCGGTTTTATGCATACCTTCGCGGGCCGAGCATGTTTCTCGCATTGAGTCAGCGCATGGGCAAACGAAACGGAATTTTGTGCTAAAACGTAAGTCGGGCCAATCGAAGTGTTCTTGAAGCATGTACAAATTTCGAATCTCTCTCGCTACACATTAGGTTTTTGAATCGACACAATTGTAGAGAAATCCATACGTATATTTACTATACTATAACGCATTGAATCTATGTGCGAAGATGACTTCAATCGAGGAGAAAGTGCGCAGCATTTTGAACGCCACAGATCTGGGGGACATAACGACAGAACTATGTGATTTCTCGCTGAAAGAGCAAAACGCAACGGCCGAGGCACAAGGCGTGCAACCGTCATCAACATCCGACTTTATGCCCAAAGTCGGCCAGACGATAAACTACATTGTGGCCTGTGTGATGTTCAACGAGCACGACGAACTGCTAATGATCGAGGAGGCCAAACCGAGCTGTGCAGGTGAGCAGCCAGTTGCAACTTGGTGATGGGGCCAACCCCGTGCTGATTGCAATGTTACCGTTTTGAACATGTCGCTGATGTTAGTGTCTGTGCCGCTCTGGCGTTTCCAGGTAAATGGTATCTGCCCGCGGGACGCATGGAACGCGGCGAGTCGATCACCGAGGCAGCTGCACGCGAATTGTATGAAGAAACTGGTCTCAATGCCGATATGACCACGCTGCTAGCCGTCGAGTCTGCCGGCGGTTCGTGGTTTCGTTTTGTGTTGACGGGTCGCATTACCGGCGGACGCCTGAAGACCCCCGCCGATGCGGATGCCGAGTCCATACAGGCGCTCTGGCTGAAAAATCCTAATGAGGTGCCGCTGCGTGCCAACGATATACTGAATATCATCGACATCGGACGGGCCTATCACAAGCATCAGAAGATAAGCAAAGCGGATAAGCCCGAGGCACGGCAACCGCACTGGCATGATCATGTGCTGCCCACACGCCATTCGCACAAGCACAACTATTTGCGTGTGCTGGCTGTGGCGCGTAAGCGTGCCACCAACTCAATGAACATACTGATCAGCGAGAAGAATACCCATCACTTTCCCACTGTCGAAATACACCCGAATCGCAGTCTACACTCGACGCTACGCAAGTTTATGATTGAGATATTCGGCGCAGAGCTGCCGCAGCATCGGCCCCACGGTCTACTTAGTATAGAACATGCTGCGTCTGCCGACAATAGCACCGATGGGCTATGCTTGAATCTACTTGTTGCCTTCCGGCCGCCAGTCGAGGAAATCTCCCTGATTGGCAAATGCATTTGGCAGGAGCTTACTTCGCCGCTGGACGAGACGCTGGCCCGCATCCTGAGCAGCAAAAATGCGTCGATACCGCTAAACGTGATACGCTAGAGATTATACACACCCTACATTAGCATCTAGCTCTAGCCCATAGTCTCTTATTCAATGGTGCAAGCCTATGTATACCTTATACCATAATTAGACCAATAAAATCGTTGTCATCGAGAAGTTGATCAATTTAAACATGTTTGCATCTAGTTTGAGTTTTGTTCTGCTTTTAATTTTTCACATTGATAATTTTATCTCTACACATTGAATATTGTAAATTACTTAAAAATTGTTTCACATGTCCTTTTACATAGATTTAAGCAATAATCATTGCACATTTGTTTCCTAAACAATTGTTGATCGTCACAGAGAATTTTTGAAAACACAAAATACTGTTATACACTATGTAGATCCGTCCTATTTCCAAATCGAATTAAAAACGTCCATAAATGAATCGTAGATCATGAACGTTATGGACACATCCATACACACGCGACCCAGACGCGGTATAGTTCCCTTATAGAACGCAAACGGTCCCTCGTTTTTCAATATTTGCAGAGCACAGTCCGCCGTGTTCTTGTACTTGGCCGCCTCCAAGCCCTGCATGCGCGTCTTGACCACATCAATTGGCGTGTTGCCAAAAACAGATGCGGCGCCAGCAATGGCACCGAACAGACCCACAATTGGCTTAGGCACAGACTTGTGATGATCATCGCCCTGCAAACGGAAATGTGATACCAGGTATTATCGGATACTATATATATATATAAGACCTCAAAGATATGACGTTAATATTATCTGTGCTTCAGATGAGTTACCTTGTACCAATCCCTAAGGGATTCCATAACGTAGAACCGTATGGCCTGGTTGGAGCCCTGCTTGATAATGGTGGCTGTCATGCCCTTGTAAATGCCACTTATGCCTTCTGTTTTCACAATCTGTCCGACGCCGTGGAACAGCCCTTTGAACTTGGGCTTCCCACTTCGCTGGTCATTGATAAACTTCACCTTTATCGTCTCCATGGGCGTCACGGCAACGATAGCCTCTCCGACTCCAGCGGCCAAGCCTGCAAGCAGTTTGCCGGATGTCGTAAGCTGCCCGTTGGAGTCGCAGATTTTCGAGCGAATGAACTCAAATGCACCGAATCTGAATGAATAAGAGATCATTCAACTAGAATCACTTGGGACTAAGGAAGAAATATGAACTCACCTAGTCGCAGCCTTCGGTATACTACCTAAGAGCAGAACACTTACACCTCGGTATAGTCCAAAGAAACCCCTCTCATTCAGAGTCTTTTTCACACAGTCGACGATTCCGGTGTACTTCTTTTTGGCGCCCTTCTCGTCCAGCTGCAGCTGCGTCTTAACGTACTCTGTGGGGTATGATAAACTGATTTCAATGCCACCCGTAAGACCGCCGGCTACGATTCCCTTCAAGCCTTGACTTCCTGCGCTAGAAGCAGCTGCCGCCCCGTTGTTTTCCATCCAGGGACGATTCCTGTAGGGAGTAATAAATGCGGCCATGCATTGGCGGTCCAATGCTCTGTATGGACATTTTTTTAGCATTTTTAAATTTGTTAATACACTTAAAATTTTCTTTAGCACTTCTAAACTTTCAATTTTTTTTTATTATTATTAACACAGTTTTTATGACAGTGTTACTACAGTTTGAAAATATACTCTATAGATTTGAAGATACTTCGTTTTAAACGATCAAGTTAGATTGCAATATTGCGAACTCATCGCGTAGCTCGATGTTGCGCTAGGATGGTTGGTTCTTCTACAAGGATGTTGAGGTTCCTCTATGGGGATATTGAGTTCAGACACAGAAATCCATTGGCAACGGGTTCGACAACAATTGATTTATTTACTTTTCCATATCATAATAAATTTCGTTGGTATTTTGCTTATGTATATCAAAATATAGTTCGTCAGGGAAACAACGTTACATTATTTTAAATCCTAAGAGGTTATCAGATTTAAACAGCAAATTCATACATATAATCATCCATCGATATTAAGTCCAAAATTTTAAAGATATATTACACTGTATGGATTAAATCGCACATAACATAATGCAGCCTGAAACACGTTGGCAAGCTAAACTTAAATTTTCAATGCAATCATAATTTCATCTTCACGTAAATCGTGCCTATACCGTATTTAGGTAAATAACGACAGACTTTCCCCAGATGCGTTTTACGTCGCTACAAGCAATTTTGACTATACATACTATATATCTTGTCTCCTAAACAATTCTAAATGCTCTACACAGAAATGTTGTATACGCAAAAGACGTACATTGTAAAAAGTCCTCGAGTGTGCAGTGGGTTGGGGTTGGATCTACAAGTGGTTCTGGCCGTCATCCATGTCTATTTCCAGACCTTGTTGAACAGATCCATAAAGGAATCGTAGATCATGAACGTAATCGCCACATCCAGACACACGCGACTCAGACGCGGTACGGTGCCCTTGTAGAAGGCGGCCGGACCCTCGTTCTTCAATATTTGCAGAGCACAGTCCGCCGTGTTCTTGTACTTGGCCGCCTCCAAGCCCTGCATGCGCGTCTTGACCACATCCAATGGCGTGTTGCCAAAAACAGATGCGGCGCCGGCAATGGCGCCGAACGCGCCCACAAGAAGCTTGGGTACCGGCTTGTTGGGATCGTCACCCTGTAAGCGAAAGTGAGATTTAATAATGAGAGATTTTCAATTTGCCTAGAAGCATTAACAAATATAATAAAAAAAATTCCAGATAAATTGCCTATCTGGTATCTAGGGCAACTAAGAGTTAATTGTGAACTCACGTCTGTTCAAACTTTTCAGACGTAAGATATAAAGATAAGTGGTCAAAACACATATGACGTTAGTAGTGCTACCAAGAATTCCCACATAGCTTATCTTAAGCACGTTTGAGATATCATTTTACAACTCAAATCAGTTTTTCACAGGTGCTTAACATATTTTCCGGAACATGGATGATAATGTGACGCTTACCTTGTACATGTCCTTGAGGGACTCCATGACGAAGAAGCGTATGGCCTGATTGGAGCCCTGCTTCAGTATGGTGGGTGTCAGGCCCTTATAGACGCCACTTATGCCTTCTGCTTTCACAATCTGGCCGACGCCGTGCACAAAGCCTTTGTACTTGGGATTGGCACTTCGCTGATCGTTGATGAACTTCACCTTGACAGTCTCCATGGGCGTCACAGCAACGACAGCCTCGCAGACACCGGCTCCGAGACCAGCGAGCAGTTTGCCGGATGCGGAAAGCTGGCCATTGGAATCGCTGATTTTGGAGCGAACGAACTCGAAGGCACCAAATCTGAAAGAGCAAGGCAAACATTAGTTATTTTGGCAAAAGGGAAACACAGGATTCAAACGAACTCACCTGGTCGCAGACTTGGGTATACTGCCGTACAGCAGAACGCTCAGACCTCGGTAGAGTCCAAAGAAACCCTTCTCTTTTACAGTCTTCTTTACGCAGTCGGCGATTCCGTTGTACTTCTTGTTGGCGCCCTTCTCGTCCAGCTGCAGCTGCGTCTTAACGTATTCTGTGGGATATGTTATGCAGATTTCGATGCCTCCCGTAATACCGCCAGCGATGATTCCCTTAACCCCCTGATTTCCTCCTCCGGCAGCAGCAGCCGCACCGCTATTGCTCATCCAGGGACGACCTTTGTAGGGGTTGACGAAGGCGGCCAGACACTGGCGATCCATTGCTCTGTACGTACATTTGTTTAAAATTAAAGATATTTCCTGCTATTACTTAAATGTTGGCCAATCATTTGGCTCAGAGGGAGTCAACCCCGACCGCAAAAAGTATATGCACATGCTAAGAAGCTCAACAAATAAACAGAAAATATTCGAAATACGATACAAGTAGTATCTCAACTCGTGTGTCTTTTAACATATTGCCATTGCATTCGGCAGGAAATACGGTGTTGTATAACGAGGATTGCTTGTGTACGTGGTATCCGAGAGTGGTGCATGCCATGTATAGCTTTGTTTCTATATTATCTGGTTTGAATACGCATCAAGACTTTGGAATTTTGACAAGCTCTTCAATTCGTGATGTCAAAGTCCACTAATTTTAGAAAAACTAAAATGCGTGGGACTTTGTTCAAACAACAAACTGAGGGTTGGACTTTTTGTGTTTGTAGATAAAAATAGATATATTCCCAATGTTAAGAAACATATATTCGAAAACCAAAACAAAAAACAACTTGAAAAACAATCTGACAATTGTGCCATTAATTGATGACTCAGCCAATTATGCAACTTGTTGAATGCATAACAGGAACAGGCACATGCTACACTGTCTCGCTATCTTAAATTTTTCCATGCCATATACCCTGTAGTTCCATACAGCGAGATTTCCAAGTCGCACTCAATTTGGTCATGTTTGTTGCTAATCGCAATACGGCTCGTGCTTGTTTTGTGCCCGACAAAACGCGATTTGTATCGCACTATTTTCACCTTGAAAACAAAGTTCAAATAAGTACACATTTGTCGCCAGACATACACAATCAGAAAAGTATTCCATCTTTAGTTCTTCTGATTAGTGACGATCGTGTGATGGGCAGACCGAATTGAAAACTACGCAAGAGCTGTTCGAATTCTTTTTGAAACCCAATGGGGTTTCCCACTCTTTCTTTGCGATTATATAAGTTTGGCAAAGCAGCTCATAAATCAATATGATTAGAACTGCATAATTTCTGTATTTATTTTAGAATCAATAAATGCGGTAAATTGGAACTACACACTTTAGCAAACTTGAAAGCATATGCGATAAAGATAAACAACGTTGATGATAACTCTTTGTTGGAAGTGTACACACACACACACACACATACGTACGCGGCAGTTACGTACGCACACGCGCTCGTAAACCTCTCTGCTCGCTCTTTGGCAGCGAGTTTCTGATTGGAAATCGTATACTCACTAATGTAACTGTATCTCTACTCACATTTTCTAAAATTAATTAAATGCAAAACTAAATTAAATTAGCAAACTAAATATTGTTCGCTAATCTCTTTGGTTCGGCTGGCTGGAATGCGATGGCGACGCGATCGGGGCTAGGGCAGCGAATCAACTGACTTCGCGCTATGAACAAAATTCCCATTTCAATTTCCAATCGCAGAGAAAGCGAAGAGCAACAACAACAACAGCAACAAATTCAAATAGGCAGCACATTTGTAAACAAGCTGAAACAAACCAACTGTGCTGCTCCCCCATTCAAGATCAAACGGTGAGAGAGCATGAGCAAACGGTGAGAGCGACAGAACAAGAGCGGGCGCACAAGAGAGCAAAGTGTTGTTGCCTACTGGACGAAGAGCACAAAGTAACGGCGATGGCCTGATACTGGACTCGTGTGTTGACGCGGCAGAACAGAAACAACAACAACAACAGCAAAGATCTCGAGACTCTCAATCAGCATAAAACCCGTTTGACGCAGCAAAACTTGCCAAAGCTTTTTCTGCTGGAAAAAAAGCTTGCGTCGTCGAAAGCAA
The DNA here is from genome assembly GCA_018151445.1 of Zaprionus inermis. Lineage (NCBI taxonomy): Eukaryota > Metazoa > Arthropoda > Insecta > Diptera > Drosophilidae > Zaprionus > Zaprionus inermis. The sequence goes on along the minus strand of JAECXD010000673.1, from coordinate 1,902,529 downwards.
GCTAAGTAAATAAAATATACAATTTTTTATAAACTTTTCAAATGCGCGCAGCGCGTACAGCCGCAAAATAGACAACGAATTTTCGCCATGTCGATTATACAATACTAACACACACACGCAGAGAGAGTCAACTCGTAGTGTGTATGTATGTGACTGTACTCAGAACTGTACGAACTATGAAAACCTGCAGCGACTCCCACAACAGCGCAATTACTTATCAGGCAATCGATATTATGATATAATAGCCAAAACTTATGGTCGATTATTTAGTGGTTTATGTACCGGCCTATATGTTTATTCAGCCATGTACGTGCAGATTACGCTGCTGCGCTGTGCAAAACTGAAACCGGCAAACCGAGAATGTCAACTAAAGCAACTGTCGGCAAATTGCCCGCTGGACAGCGGCGTCGCCGTTGCCGCACTGCGCCGGCGTCGACTCCAACCGCCCACACTCTATTAACTACGCGACACCACAACCTCCCAGCCCCGACGCACGCACAGAGAGGGAGAGAGAGCGAGCGGGCAGCATAAGCTGTTCAGGTGCCGCGAGGAAGCGTAACTTGCGAAATTGGGGAAGGCGCGCCATGTACTATGGGCAGCATACATGTTTGGTATGCACAAAAAACCCAGTGCAAGTCGCAGTCTGCTTCCAATTCGGTTTCCCACAATATATCATATTGCAAATCTAACCAACTTCAATAAGAATCGCCGACAAACGAAAACCGTTTGATAACCTCGAGAATACCATCGTCATATCGCTTACAATAGAATCAGACGTAAGGCGAAATATTTAGATTTTATTCAAATGCATTTTGAAATCTTTCAAGTGTCTTCTACATGCATGCGCAATGCATGTGTTTAGTTTTTAGTTTTAGTTTTAGTTATAAATAAACATTAGTATTAAAGTGAAATTGTCAACTTGTTAATCGATAACAATATAAACTAAACTGGGAATTAGTTCGTAATGCAAAAGTTAGTTTAGACAGTTTGATAATTCAGTCATGTTTCCTTTTGGCTGTCGACGCGCGGGGGAGTCGCTTAGACGGCCTTGTAGACGCGCACGCACTTCACGCTGCCAATGGTGAGTGTCTATCGGGGGGGTGAGATAATCGTTGATTATTGGGCGTGTTCGAGAGATTACGCAGCGTTATCGGGCAGACTTACGGTAATCAGTTCGCTGTCGGAGAACTCGCGCACAATGGTCGAGGGCTTGTCGCCCTTCTGCTCCTGCGTTAGCTTGTTGCCGTCCAGGATGATGACGCTCTTGACCTTGCGACCGTCCAGAGTCTCCTCATCGAACTCCTCGCCCAGTTTGAAGCTGATGGCCGAGGTCTTGAATGTGGATGTGGTGGTCAAGGTGTAGGTTTCACCCTCCACGGTAACCTCCACGGTTGGGCTGACGGTGTTGCCCATCTTGCGCAGCACCATGCCGACGCCTGAGGAAGAGAATTCACATCAAACTTGCGAATCAGTAAAGAACTCGGATATATATATATATGTATCAATTTATATGGTATGCATACAAGTGTCTGCATTTAAAATGCTCGAAGATTTGTAAAGGAACTAATTGAATTAGCCCGTCAGAGTTGAAGACCTGCACACACAATGCAAATCATATTGTATTTAATTGAAATAATAAAACTGAATTATGAAGTTCCCCAGACAAGAGTCATGCTCAAGGTTAACAATACCGAACGAACCGGGGGCAGCATCCGTACTTATCAATTGCCCAGCCTAAATATAGCGAACGATCGGAAAGGCAGCAACAAATGCAGGCAGTCTTATCGCACTGCACATACATATATACAAATACATATATACTATTTTCATACGTATACGTAGAACTTTCGCCCTGGTGACCATCGGGGTCTATCCATCAAACAGACAAATTAATTATGTTCAATTATGTATTTACGAACATTTTAAAGTGGACAGTCGACCTTTTGGTCAAGTGTTTGCGGCTCGATAAGTTCCCACTGAACATTTTCGGGAACCTTCTCTGCTGCGCGACACGCATACACTATTGCAATCGAAATACTGCCCGATTTCATGCCAATTTTATTTAGATAATACTTCTTGGACTAGAATAGCTGTGAAACGCTCTGATTTCGCTGCATATACTAATATATATATACATATATAAGAATATATTGAAAAGGTGCAAAGTGCACACTTCATAATCGCAATAAATTATCATTTATATATACATACATATATATATATATGCACACAGCCACAATCACCTAGTTTATCGTATAGAAACAAGTAAGCACTATAATCAATAAACTAAAAGTCCAATTGGGGGTAGGGCTGATAAACCCGTTTCGAAGGTCTGTCGGCAACTATCGGTTCGATTTAGATTTTCACTAATATCTGATGCACTCCTTCAACGGGTAATCGAAGCCACTTGAAAACGTCGTTCACATTTAATCCGGCTTTATAAAACCGACAAATGAAAACTGAGACACGGACAAGATCAGTTGAAATTCAGTGTTAGCTTCAAACCGCAAATAATAAATAAATAGTATCAGATTTCTAAATTCTCCGATTGTGCACTTTGTACCCATATTTTCGTTTCGAAGAGGACACCCCCTTTATTTCTCCAGCAACACATCCAACACTCAAGTGCAGCGGATCAAAGGTTGCAAGATACCTGTGAAAATTGTACAGTTTGAACCCTCAAGCGATTAGCACAATGACTAAGCGCAGTTTTCTTTGGAGAAACCACTCAGAAATGGTCTTAGTAATAAAACGTTCTCTCTATCTCTCGCTGTGGGTTAATTACATATTTTATATGTCGAATGATATGTGGGACAAAGTACATACTTGAGTGTAATTAGTTTTTAAGTTTATTACCCCGCAATGGTTCACCCGATAAGTCTTAACGACTTCTATGCGCTTTGCACCTTTATCACCTGTTATTTCTAGGGTATATATGTATGTGTATGTCTGCATATATATGGCAAAAAGTGGAGCGATGGCACCGCAAGAGTTACCGAAAAATTCAGCAACAACCACGTTTTTCCCCATTCTTTCTCATCTTTTCTCTTCTTTTGCACTTCTGCGCAAAAAAAAAACAACGCCGGCCGGTTGATTTCGGTTGTTTTCGATGGCGTGTTTTCGGCTCTTCTCTCACACTCTTACTCGTGCTCTCTTTTTGCAACTTCAATACGCGGCATTTGCGAAGAACACATAACACTTTTTTACTAGCTTCTAATTCATAATTTATCCTAGTTAGTTGCGCACTTACCCAATTCCTTCATGTACTCGTCGAAGTTCTCGGACTTGTCCAGTTTGTACTTCTTGCCAACGAAAGATGCCATTTTTATAAATTGTCTTTGCTTGCTTACGCTATGAACGAAATACGAAACCTGTACAGCGAACGCTACTCAACTCATAAAAGCTCGCCGCATTGAGCTGCTTATATACCGGCGTTCGGCGTTGCCAGATGGGGAAATTGGATGAAAAGCTTCCAGTCAAATTGTATGAAGAGATAGAGAGCTTGCTTGAGAGGGAGAGAACGCACCGAATGCTGGTACTTTTAAATTTATGAAGGCACCGCAAAATGCAATATCGATATGAGTACATAATGATAGTTATATCATCAAAGTTATATCATGTTGTACTCAAATATTGCTCATATATAAATAAAAGGTTTATGTGTATTTATCAGTTTTCAAATAGCCACACCACAGGCTATCTATATGTATTTAATTTTTCATGCTGCTGTGTTCTAAGCGAATTAGATAATGCTGTTTTTCTCTTTCGGTACTTTAATTAAACGGCATTTAAAAAAGATTTATATAATGATATGCTTTTTTTAAGTTCAGTTCGTTGTGGTATGTATTTTATTTTATTGATCTGTCTGGAGCCGTGTTGCGCCCACACTTTCGACTGAACCTGAGCATCCCCCTCACCTCTTGACACGATCAGTTTCATGCGCTCTAATTGACTCAAACGCGCCGGCCCTCAATTTATGTATGTAACTGACATGCACTTGAATGTAGTCTGGAACCGCCAGTTTATGTGCTGGGAATCCATTTCGGTATGTTTGACTCTACCTACTTAGTATTTGTACATGTGTATCTAATGTGTGTATATCGTTCATTAAACTTGAACTCTGGGCTCACCTGATGACAACAATCACACTTAATAGAGAATGATTCTCTAAAACTAGGTAATCATCTCCACTTGATCTATTGATATTTCTTTTGTACGTGCCAAACACAATTGCCCCCGGACAGATGTCCAATCTAATCAAGCAATATACATACATATATTCCATAAAAGACTGCCGAATGCAATTTTCACAGACGTTTTATGTCGTGCTCACCGAGTCATTAAGTTGCTTTCTTATCTTATTAGTTCAATAAACGCCTCGGTCATTATCCATGCAACTTGTGCATCGACTGTATTTGGGCTGTGCCCGCTTTGTTATATTTTACACATGCGTATGGATATATGGAAGACTTGCACAAGCAAATATGAATATACATTTAATACCATAATAAGAGTTTTCTGTCAAAAATGCTTTTCTTAATGATTTGTTTAAATGATTTACGGAAATCGAGAATCCTGAATATTTTTAAAAATAGTTTTATTAATCTTAGTGATATATCGAGTGTTATTTATGAAATATATCTAAAATTACCTAAAATATTATTCGTTCCATTCATACATTGAGTAATTTTAGCTAGTTTTTAGTCGGTTTAGCTTTTTTCTGATTTATGCGAAAACATAGCTTTTTTGGCTGCTATTGGCAGCACTGAGCATCTCTAACAGTTATTAAAGCTCCAGTGTGCCCAAAGCAGCTGCGTCACACTGCTTTGTCAGCCAAGTTACAGTCCAGTTCGTCAGCAAAGCAGTGCAAGCCAAGTTTCAAACCCAACCGAACAATCGCAATTATAATATTATTACTATTATTACTAGTTTTATTTACTTATTTTCTCTTAAGATAATATGTTAAATAAGCTGGAATTATTGTAATATTCTTAATTTTTTGAAATCTTTTAATTTTCTACTACTTTCCCAAGAATCAAAGTTGTATGCAAACGAAGCTGTAAACGTGGAAAATATTTCGCTTCCAAAAATAATACGGTTTGTTAGTTATTGTTACCAAAATAGCAACCAAATTTGGTTATCGAATTGCTTAAAGCAGCCTATAAAAAAAAAACGTGTGTATTTTGGCGTCATGTTGTGATTAAGGTTGTGACTGATAACAGAGACTCGAGTGTCAATCAGGCCAAAGAAGACACGGGACGACCTGAAGGCTTATCGTGAAGCCAGCAAACAAAGTGACAAAATCAACAAACGTGATACGCAAATGCACTGCCTGAGATTGGGAGAGTGCGAGATCCGAAGAGCGCGTGAGCGAGCGCGTCTAAGCAGGCATGACGAAGTTGCGCGTGAGAGAGTGAACGTGCTCGGTTCGCTGAGTGCACGGCGCGAGCGCTTTTGTAGTCATTGCGATTGTAGTCGTGGCTCTCTTCGCTCTCAATTTCTTAAAAACAAAGCGGATTTTCAAATTGAGCGTTAGAAAGAGTTCGGCATTCGAGGCGTGAACAAGCAGCAGCAGCAGCAGCAGCGGCAGCGGCAGACTCGCGTGTGTGATTTCAATTCGACGTTTGGTCGGTAAACTTGTGCACAAAAATAAAAAACACAAAAACATAATTCACTATCTTCTTACACACACCGACGTAAAGTCATATGTATGCTTGTTTTAGTAATGAAATATTGCTTTCGGACTTGTGCTAATAATGAGGCGTGGAAGTTTTTACTGTTCGTACACAAACCAAAGATACAAATGATATAAGCGTAAACAAACGCATCAAACTAACACAGAATGAACTGTAGAACGTTTTCACAAATTTCCGAATAAAAGAAAGTGCAAGTGGAAAATTCCCAATCCACCAAGGAGCGCTCGTCCAATATCGAAATCTCTATCTCTATGTATCTATTATTTAATGTCTCAATAATTATATTAACGACAAGACACGCGTCTCTATCCCTGCTGGGTGCTAATAAAGCCGGATTCCCAAAACAAAAAAAAAAAATAAACAAAAATCACACATACACACCAGAAAAGACATTATAGCTCACACATAGCGTTTTTGTTGTGTGACATCTCGAAAAGCCCATGTAATGTGTCTATTAATCGCGAAGTAGAAGCTTAAAGCAAAGTTAATATTATCACACTATTATTGTAGTCCAAGTGCATCTATAAATACAAATAAGAATCGTACTGAGTGTTTTGAAAGCAAATAATACAAAGAAAAAAACGATCACAATGCAGTCATTAAAGGCCGATGAGCTGCCGGAGAATCCCGTCGAGAGTGCCAACTGCCTGTCGGAGTTGCTGTTATGGTAAGCCAAAATAAATATACAAACAAATCAACGTACTTTCTATCCGATCTATATATCTATTACTTCCGTATCGACAGTGCGACGGCGCCCAATCCCATATTATTATTTTTATTATTGATATTACTGTTAGTATTATTATCAATGGGTCGCTTAATTTACACAGTCACCCCGATCGAGTCGGACTCTGAGCGAGCCCCAGAGCCCCAGACCCGGGCTATGTCCACAGACAATACACATGTCCACAATCATTTGCGTGAAGTATTTCAAGTTATTCAATTGGTTGTCACTTAAGGCAACTTTAATTTCGTTGACAACCTAATGTAGCTGCAAGCTAATAAAAGCCGATCGCATGCCCAACATGCCAGCTGAATTAAATATATATATGTGTGCATAAATATCTCATTCAATCTGGCATCGCTAGCACATTAAGCCGATATGGGTTGGCATTAGGGTTTCGCTAAATTCGAACATAGTTATTTTATTCATGCTCACCACAAATAAGTTCTATGCTATAAAAAGTTGTTTATCAAGATTTTAAATACGGGTCTTCGACTCACAACGATTTTTATACACTTCGACTAGAGAAAATTGTTAAAAAAAAGGTATATTAATGTGCAAATGTAAAGTCATAAATTGCGTTCCTATGTCTGTTTGAACAGACGAATCTCAGCTATTGTAAAAGCTAGAGCCTACAAATTTGGCAAAAGGAAAAGGAGTTTTTCAAAATTTCCCAGCAAACTAAAATCTCACTCTCAAAAAAATAATTAAATTACTTTCACAATTCCGGATAGATCATTCGGTATGCAGAAAGGGGAACATCTTTGTGCGCACGACTATAGCCTTCGTTAATACTTGTTAATACTAGTTATTATTATTATCAATTTGACATAGAGTAGAAGAAAGCACACACAAGCAGACTCACATTATTATCTAATTTTGATAAAAATTTCGTTAATACGAACAAAATTTAAAATTAATGAAATTGCTTCAGGAAACATATTTGCTATTTATACTCTTTTTGTTACTAATTTGATCATCCAATTGAGTTGCCTACTCTCGTTAGCAACTAAGTAGAGATAATACCTACTTACTGCGTCACTGCACAAATCTCTGCGTTCGTTATCCAGCACGTCGCATCTATATGGCCCTGTTATTTTATGCGCTTAATATCAAAATACACACTCATATTATCTATCTATTTTGATTCCTTAAAACCCGCAAAGCTTTGCCATGCCCGTCTTGTTCAAGGGCCGCCAGAAAACACTGGAACAAACGGATCTGTATCGGCCGCTCAAGAAACACAAGTCGGGTAAGTGTAATTGTGGTTTGAAAATTCGGGCTAAGCTGATATTAAAAGTCATTATCATTACTAGATACACTTGGAGACCGATTGTGTGCCGCATGGGATCAGGAAGTCGCTCAGCGATCGCCACAGAAGCTACCACCCCGACTGGGCAGGGTGGTGCTACGCGTGTTTGGTTGGCATCTGTTCCTGACCGGCTTCCTGCTGTTCGTCCACGAGTTCCTGACTAAGTAATATGGAATGATAGTCTATTAATGTTTATTTGAAGTACATGGAAATCGTTTTCAGACTCACTCAACCCATTCTGCTATTTGGAGTTATGACCTATTTCGCCAAGCCCGATGCTGAAGATCTAACCAGGGCGCTGCTGTGTGCATCGGGTCTTATTGCCACGTCGGTTCTTACGGTGGTCTATGGACATCCCTATATGCTGGGTCTACTGCATTTGGGCATGAAAATGCGTGTAGCCCTCTGTAGTCTAATCTATCGTAAGGCTTTACGTCTGAATCGCACTTCTCTGGGCGATACGACTGTGGGGCAGGTAGTGAATCTGCTCTCGAACGATGTGGGACGCTTCGACACGGTGCTAATCAATGTACACTACTTGTGGCTGGCACCGTTGGAGCTGGTCGTGGTCACGTATCTGATGTACCAGCAGGTAAGTGCAGTACATACAGTACAGTACTACGATGTCTGAATCATTTTCGGTTTCCAGATTGGAATCTCTTCACTGTTTGGCGTCGCCGTGATGCTGCTCTTTCTACCACTGCAGGCGTATTTGGGCAAGATGACCTCGGTCTTACGCCTGCGCACTGCACTCCGCACGGACGAGCGCGTGCGCATGATGAACGAGATCATATCGGGTATTCAAGTGATCAAGATGTATGCCTGGGAAAAACCGTTTGGAAAACTGATTGAGCTGACACGCTGCAACGAAATGACCTGCATCAAGCAAGTTAACTATATACGCGGCATTCTGATATCGTTTGCGATGTTTCTTTCGCGTGTCTTCACCTTTTCGAGCCTGGTTGGATACGTGTTACTCGGACACGTTCTGACGGCCGAAAAGGCATTCTTTGTAACTGCCTTCTATAATATACTACGTCGATCGGTTACCATGTTCTTTCCGCATGGCATCTCGCAGTTTGCAGAACTTTTGGTGTCCATAAAACGTCTACAGACCATCATGCATCGCGAGGAGACACAGATTCGCGATATCTCTAATGGATCGACTGCGTCGGAATCGGTTAGTGATAAGGAACAGGGCGTACTCATCAACAATGGAAACGGAGATGCGCCTAAGATCAACGGCAACACCGACAATCTCATTGAGTTTAATCAATTCCATGCCAAATGGACTTCAGAAGCCAGCGAGGACACTCTGGACAACATTAATCTTCGACTGGATCGCCGTCAATTGGTTGCAGTTATTGGACCTGTTGGAGCAGGCAAATCAAGTCTGATACAATCGATTCTCGGCGAACTGCCAGCTGAGAAGGGTAGCGTAAGGGTTAATGGAAGATTCTCCTACGCATCGCAAGAACCTTGGCTCTTTACCGGCTCCGTCAGAGAGAACATTCTGTTCGGTCTGGCTCTCGACAAGCATCGATATCGTACTGTAGTCAAGAAATGCGCTCTTGAACGTGACTTCGAGTTACTTCCACAGGGTGATAAGACGATCGTGGGCGAGCGTGGAGCTTCCCTGTCGGGCGGACAGAAAGCGCGTATTAGTTTGGCCCGAGCTGTATATCGTCGAGCCGATATCTACCTACTCGATGATCCACTCAGCGCAGTCGACACTCACGTGGGACGGCATTTGTTTGACCAATGCATGCGGGGTTATCTGAGAAGCGAGCTAGTCATTCTGGTCACACATCAGCTACAGTTCCTCGAACAGGCCGATCTCATTGTCATCATGGATAAGGGAAAAATCAGTGCAATGGGCACATATAAATCGATGAAGAGTAGCGGACTGGACTTTGCGCAGCTTTTAACTAATCCCAACAAGACTGACGAGGAGGACGCCGAGAGCGAAGCCGGTGATATCTGGGATCGGTTAAGTGTAGCGTCGCGCAGCAGACGCAGCAGCAAAACAAGTCGTGGGGCGTCTCGCAACGAGAGCTTCACGTCGCTGAGCTCGTTGGCTGAGTCGGTTGGCGGCGAGGGGCCCGTGGCGCCACAGGAGACACGGGTCGAGGGTAAAATAGGTTTGGGACTCTATAAGGAATACTTTACAGCTGGCAGCGGTTGGTTTATGATAAGCTTCATGATATTCCTCTGCGTGGGCACTCAAATCGTAGGCTCCTCGGCCGATGTGTTTCTATCCTATTGGTAAGGCGTATTCCAGGCGGTTTTTGTAATCAAATTTTAATCAAATTTCATTTCTAGGGTCGACAAAAACAAGAACAGTGCGGGTAGCTCGGATCCCGTGGATATTTACTATTTCACAGGCCTCAACTTGGCCGTCATCGTGTTCACCCTGGTGCGGACTATGCTTTTCTACAAGCTGGCCATGCGTAGTTCCACTCGACTTCATAATGCCATGTTCCGAGGCATTACACGAGCTGCCATGTACTTCTTCAACACGAATCCGTCTGGTCGTATATTGAATCGATTTTCCAAGGATCTGGGACAAATCGATGAACTGCTGCCCACGGTCATGTTGGACGTTGTACAAATCTTTCTCACATTGTTGGGCATCATCGTTGTCATATGCATAACCAATCCGTACTATTTGTTGTTAACTCTCGGACTCGGTATCATCTTCTATTACATACGAGAATTCTATCTGAAAACGTCGAGGGATGTGAAACGTCTGGAGGCAGTGGCAAGATCACCGATCTACTCTCATCTCAGTGCCACTCTCAATGGTTTGCCAACTATAAGAGCCTTGGGAGCACAGAAGACCCTAATAGCCGAGTTCGATAATCTTCAGGATCTGCATAGCTCGGGATACTATACCTTTTTGTCGACTAATCGTGCGTTCGGCTACTATCTGGATCTCTTCTGCTCACTGTATATTGTTGTGATTATAGTAAATTACTTCTTCTATCCACCTGAAAACTCCGGAGAGGTTGGCTTGGCCATTACCCAGGCCATGGGCATGACTGGCATGGTGCAGTGGGGCATGCGACAATCTGCAGAGCTGGAAAATACAATGACAGCAGTGGAACGAGTTGTAGAGTACGATGAGATCGAGCCGGAAGGCGAATACGATTCAACGCCCAATAAAAAACCGCCAAACACCTGGCCCGAGCATGGAAGAATCATAGCGGATGATCTCAGCTTACGCTATTTTCCCGATCCGCAGTCCAAGTATGTTCTCAAATCTCTCAACTTTGAAATACATCCAATGGAGAAAGTTGGAATTGTGGGACGTACTGGAGCTGGCAAATCGTCGCTGATTAACGCCCTGTTCCGTCTCTCCTACAACGATGGCTCCATCATCATTGACAGTCGCGATACCAACGAATTGGGACTTCACGATCTGCGCAGCAAGATCTCGATTATTCCACAGGAACCTGTATTATTCTCAGGTAGCATGCGCTACAATCTCGATCCCTTTGAGGAATATACCGATGCAAAGTTGTGGGATGCGTTGGAGGAGGTCAAACTGAAGCCGGTCATAAGCGAGCTGCCCGGCGGATTATTGAGTAAAATCTCCGAGGGAGGAACCAACTTCAGTGTGGGACAGCGACAACTGGTGTGCCTGGCACGTGCCATTCTACGAGAGAACCGTGTTCTGGTGATGGACGAGGCTACGGCCAATGTGGATCCACAGACAGATGCTCTCATACAGGCCACAATCAGGAATAAGTTCAGAGAGTGCACCGTGCTGACAATCGCCCATCGTTTAAACACAATTATGGATTCGGATAAGGTGCTAGTCATGGATGCTGGACAGCTGGTGGAGTTTGGTTCTCCCTATGAGCTGTTGACCCAGTCCGATACGAAAATCTTTCACAGCATGGTCATGGAGACAGGTCAAAGCAACTTTGACAGTCTACTTAAAGTAGCCGAAAAGGTTGGTACGAAACTATACGAACCAGATCATAACTAATTGAAACTTCTCTATTTGCAGGCTTATTTAGAATCACAGAAATCAAAAACTGCCTAAGACAATAATCCTTACCTGATTCAATGAATATTCTCATAAAGAAAAAACTACTTTCAGCGCTAGCAGAGGAAACTATTTTTACTAGGGTTCTAAATATATTTTGCTACTTAAAGTATTATGTCTACAAATTTAGATTGTAATGCAACAACAATTACGAAAGCTTTTAAATAAAGTTACAGATTTTTTAAAAATTAATTTTAGATTTAAGCAGCTTCATTTGCATACATAAGCGGAACGGTATTTATTTTTAATTTATTTTTGAATTAATTGAAAATCATATTTTAATTCTCAGAATGTATCGCTGCAGCTAGTGTGGTGTATGGAAAATTCGTTAAGGAATTCATCGTATTTTTTAAGAGGCGATTATTATTTTAAAATGGGAGCAGTTCCTGTTAAGAGTGAAGTCTACTCCACACGACTCCATAGATGGTTGTGGTTTCCAATAAACTTGCGAGTGTGCAAAGCAGTGCAGTTACACTGCTTTATCGGCATCGTTAATGCTCTTCTAGGCAAAAAGCAAGCAGTGCAGTCATTCGATTAACGAATTATTGGATTTTAAATTTATTTTTTGATTGCGTCTACTGAGCCTAACTCTTTTTAATTGATTTCTTTTATTTATTTAAACTGCTCAGCTAGATTCATTTCCCGTGTTATGGTGATGATGCTGAACGAAAACTTTGCCACCTTAAAAAGAAGTGTAGGAAATGGTAAATGTTAGTTTTATGCAGTCTATGGGCTTACTTACTGTAATATTACTATTCATTGTTATTGGGATTAAGCCGCCAGCCATGAACATTATATGCTGCTGGGCTTGGTGCATGAAATGAATTAGTGTGTTTTTATAACGCTTTTCTGCATCGATCCAATTCGAATGGAATAGTCCATTTGACAATAATTCGCAGTCGTCCATAAGTAAATTGCAATTGTAGCAAAAGGGAAAGGTCTGCAGGATAATTGCAAGGACAAAACAACCCGAGGCGAGGCCACGCCATAAATTCGAAAAGAAAAATATGTTGATCAGGGTTAGACCTAAAACTATCCCAATCAGTGCGAACTGTACAAATATTGTGCGCGATATGATGGGATCGATGGTGCCACAGCAGCTGAAAATAGAAAGGAATACACGTTTAGTTGATACCCTCTATCAGCTATCTTCAAATACTTAACCTACTCAATAATCAGTTTATGATCCTTTATGCAGTTTACGAGTTCTCTATAATTTTCCTCCTCGGTCCAATCGGGATTACTGCGCAATTTTAGAACTCGTGTTTTGAGTAAATCGAAATGGCCGCGAATCAGAAGTATGAATACCACCAAATACGTGTCGGCAAGTAGATCTTGTATGACCGCAATTGACATTATAACATATTCAAATACAGCCTCTGCGAGCATGCTTCCCAGATTTTTATGCCAGTCCAGAAGCGGATTGTACATCGAGTATGGCGGTCTTCCGCTGACCAAGTATGTCAGAAATGTGGAGGTAGTATAAAAATTATAGACCATCATATACCCGAGAACTACATAATTGGTTAGGGCAACCGTCTCGCGCACCTTCCGACGCTCATCATCACTTTGAACCCGCTTATCTAGTTGATCCAGGATATTCTCGGCTTCTCGCAAGCGCCAGAGATTAAGAAAGAGTATGGTAGTTTTAATACTGCTTCCGTAACCATTTATGCTCACTTGCAACGAGGTCAAAAATTCATCGGGTGTAAAATTCTTGAAGTTGAGTATGTAACTGAGCGCGACTGCAATGGGCATGTAGACCACTCCAAAACCGAAAGTTAAGACAGTCAACACATGATAGAGTACACGTTTTAGACCTCCCTTTGGTGGTATCCATCCCTCTCCCTTCATTATCCTATACATATAGATGGTGCCATCTCGAGTTGCGACTGGTTCGCTCAGAGGAGCAGCTTTTATGCGAGTAAAGAATTTCTCCAACATTGTCACTTGTTTCTTTAACTGTGAATCCTGTTGCGGTAAACATGGGTTTATATAGACGTACTGAGCAGACCTCCATGTTCGTGGGCTCAGCAGATGTTACAATTTCGCAATTCCTTCTAGAGTCCTCAATGACCCATTTATACCCTTTTTATATGCGTTAGAATATCTGTTTTGATAGCGAAATTGAACACCTTGACAAAAAGAAAGGGTATTTTCGCCAATTTGTGTTGTAACAACTGCTTCTATCAGGCCAAATAGTAGTAATTTGGCTGATTTAATTATTTAAGCCAATAATATTGCAATCTGTTATTCCAAAACGTTAATTGAGCCATATATATATATGATATATAACATAGTGCACTGAATTTGCTACAATATTATTGGAAAAGTGCTTGCTTAACTTACAACCGGGTCCCTGAAGTAACTAAAAACTACGAGTAATTCTATAAATTTCAATAAAACTAAGCACATTCAGGTAACTTTATATTTTAATGTATTGGAATAAATAGTTATGGAGATTCAGATGAACAGTATATAAAACATGTTGGCTCACACATAAACGATTATCAAAACTTATGTTATATTTGTACAGAAGACTCAAAATGCAAAAAACGTTATTGTTATATAATGTATGTAAAATGTATAGGCAATGGTGTATTCGACCTATAAATGCTTAGGTCATATTTTGTCGTTCACAATGTCGACTGGTAAAAGACACGATCTCGGCTTGACATTTAAGGCTGCTATGGAGTTTCGTTTATGTATCGGAACTGAAATAGAGGTAGAATAGAGTTTTGGGTTAAATAATGCAAATCAAGTTATTTAATTCTACTTACCTTTATTTTTTTTTTTAGTTTAGTTTATCTTTTATCTTATCAAATGTATTCTTAATGCCATCCTGTATCTCATTTGAGATTTTGGTAGCATCGGTAGTATCCTTATCGTGATAGTAAAAGAAGTAGACCAGTAGCCCAACAATTACAAAGACCACAAAGAAAGCGCTGATTATGGATACCAGCATGCTTAGTGCGCAGCTAAAGCAGCTGAAATGATACAAGGTAAAGAACATTTACTATCAATTGGTTTAATAATAATAATAATAATAATAATAATTCTTCGACAGTCTTAAGTAAAGTTCAAATAATTTAATTTCAAATTATAAGTACACATACTACTCCTGAAAAAAGTAGGTTATTCAAGTTTAATTTTTTAAATAGCATACAGTCATCACGCAAGCGGTCCTTAATAAGTCTAATGTCGACTGCAATTAAGAGCTTACGAATGCTAATTGTTCTCTGCATATACTTAATGTATGTATGTACTATACTAATTCGTATCATGCTCATACATTTGCAACCCCCGTGCACACGCCCTTATTCAGTCATTGCGTTACGCTTTATACTTATAGAAATGTCAATGTGACGATTGGCGCCCAACTGGCGTCTAACTAAATATTATTCTTGCGGTGCTCGATTTCAAGGGTGGAATAAACTAAGTTTTGTCGTCGCGACCGAGTGGAGCCGGCTCGGCCCGGAGACAGGCAAACATGACAGAGTATGTATTCCGTATTGGTATGGAAATACATAGCGCATATAAAGAAGCGAATGCTCTTGTTGAGAGTACACGAGTGGAAGAACGTTTGAAAAACTTATAGATATGTTGCATACATATAATATTTATGTAGATACACTTCTACATTAGATATAATGAAACCAAAATGAAGCACATGTTGCCAGAAGAACTATCTGTATCTGAGTCATTGCTTGTAGTTTTTTAAGAATTCTGAATTATATTTCTCAGAAAGAATCCAAGTTGAATTTAAGTAAACTATAACGTAACTCGTTTATTATGTTTATTATCTTTTTATTTATTTCAACGAAATATAACTAACAATTTCTGCATACGCATGATATTTGATTTCGCTCACTGAGGACTTACTCATATACCATGTATTATGTACAAAAATATCCGTATGTAGCTGAATTGCCTTCCATATGTATATTTAGAATACTTAATATGCATTTGTAATGAAACCATTAGAGAGAAAAGTAAACTAAGATATGATATGATATGTATCTTATGATTATGTGGCACGCAATATGTTTGTTTGTGTAATGCGTCATTTGCAAGGATCCCTAACATGATGTCAGCAATTGAACGCGCAATGCCAAAGAAATAAACACAAGACTTAAGTACATACATACGTATGTACAGTAATAGAGACGTACATCAAACACACTTGTTGTTGATGTTTGCGCGCACACCTTTAAGAGAATGATATTGTTTAAAGAGCACGCAGAAAGCGAACTTCTTTGACAGGCTTAAGTATTTGTTTGCATTATAAACAAAGATTATACCGCGCTTTGTGTGCGCGTATTGCATGTCAATGTGAGGGTATATTTCTACGTGTTTCCCTATGTGTATATATCGGTAGGTGTGCGTGTGTAAATCGACTTGCTTCCGTTTTTAAATAAATAACACCGGCACGCTCAATTTGTATGGGTTTCGTTGTTCAGGTTCGCTTTATAAATGTGTGTACATGAATTTAAGTATTTGAGTATGTGCAAAAGGTACATATGTATGTGGCTGCATTTAGAGATTAAGTACGTCTATTTTTAAGTTATTTAGTCAGACTAGCTTTTATAAAATGCATTTCTTTATGAGTCTACTATACTAAAGTAATGTACATAAAGATTTAATTAAACTTACCAGCACGCTACGTTTCCGGCTAGACATTTGCACATTTTGCTCTGTGATGCTACAACTTTTTCTAGAGTTAAAACGGAATAAACAGACTGTAAGTATTAAGCTTAATTGCCGCTCACTTAATTTTGCAATGAATACAGCTTATTTGAATATATGACTGCATTTACACGAAGTTAAAGAGCTTAAGTTGCTGGGAGTAGCGCAATGTATTATTTTTTTAGCACTTTCTTTATCTTTATTAAATTATTTTCTCAAGCCGCAAACTGAGCATCTTCTTTGTCGTGTAAATGCAGCGTCGCGTAGCGCAGCACAACCTACCACACCTGAAGATGGGGAGAAACTGAAACTGAAACGAAACGACGCAGGCAGCTGCTGCTCGGCAGCAAACTATGCTCAGTGAGAGCACGAACTCAAACGGAGGTCGGTAAACAAATTTGCGCGTACAGTGCTCTGTTACAGTGGCGAGCAGATGAGATGGCCCCGTACAAAAAATTTAACAATATGTTTTAAGGTTGCACTCTCTTTAATTGCTCAACTTTGTTATTTATATTATAATTTCCTTCTCTTTATACAAGTATGGGCGTGTGTGCTGCTCGATAACTCAACCTCGTTCTCATATCATATAAATACAAATTGGTTTACGCAATTAAGCAGTCACTGTATATGGTATACATAGTTTACATGTCTTAAATGCGTAAGAGTGAAAGGAGATTAGTGGAACGAAGGAACGAAAGTATTTAACTGACGCACTTACATGTGTACTCATATATGTGCGAGCAGAAAAGCATTAGTGAGCTGACAAGCGGGAGAGAGCAACACACAGAGAGAGTGAACTGAACGTGATGAGGGATCTCTCAGCTGCTGTTCAAGATATGAGAGAAACATGAATATTGCGCACCCTGAGCTCAAAAACTCACCACATTGCAATTGCTTTTTCACCATAAAAATACTTCTTGATCACCTGCATCTTTTTAATACTGGCTTAAGCAAAGCGACTACTCACGTACATACATAATGTAGGGGATTATGCATACATACATCGGTTATAATTATACGAAAAATAATATTTCAATTTTATAAAATAAATACTACCCCAGTAATAAAATAACAGATATTTGTTTTTTATTATTTAATACGATTTGTATTTGTATATTTAATAATCTGATATAAAAACATTATACAGGATATTTTGTTTCAACTCGTACATTTGTATGTGAACTTTGTAAATCTAATATGTATATTTATATAACTTAACTGATTCATCCAAATATATATTGCTTTTATCAATCAGGTGCGTTTGTAATTTAATTCTTACAGATAAATCCATACATATGTTTACTCTATGTACATTTACTTAGGGCGGCAAGGATATTATTCTGATATCTATAGCTTTAGACCTATTATATGTATGTATATACATCGATGATTGTATGTTAAATTGTAATATGCAGATGATTTTACGTAAATATGGCAGTTATTATTTAAGTATTTTAAGATATATTGATTTGCCTGTGCGACAAAATAAGATTTTAACTATGCGAAGGACAGTTTGAAGACTAATCAACCGTAAACATAGAGTCGTAATAGGAATAGCACATTTGAATGACTTGTCTTAAAGGTAACTGGTGCTTGCCAATAAATAATACTCAAATTTAATAGAAACTACACAATAGAGAAACCCCAGTCGCCCTCAAATTAGAGAAGTTCTTATGGTAAATATTTCATTAAATTGTGACAACATAAAAGTGAAAAACACACATATACGGATGTGTTGAAACTGAGTAAAACTACTTGATATTCCTAGGAAATAATAAATCGGATACAATCGGTGCGTAAAAACTATTTGCAGAGTCCTCAACAAGCGTATGCGGAATGCGTAATCTAACTACAACTTCAGACGCATAGTATACAAACTGGTTCGCAGGGAATCGTATAACGACTCGTGCTTCAAGGATAACGAGCCTTAGAGGCTATCACATTTATATGGGTATGGATTCTTTAGATCTGCTTCACGAGTTTCCTACACGGTTATTACGAATACTGCGGCGACTCGCCGCCCGATGCGATCTTCTTGACGCGACTAACATCGTCGTATGCAATGGAGAATACGCTTTTCTTCTCAGCAATCGGATTACGTCGTCCCATGCTGTTCATCAGGGAGTTCATGGCTATGCCCGAATCGTGATCATCCTCCAGCGTGGACGCATTCAATTGCTTCTGCACGTGCGACGAGTGCGAGGGATTTCCGGGATTGTCTGCATTGAGATTTATTTTCGATTTCGATACCTTCACTTCGTTCTCTTTGATGGGCGATGGTTTCGGCTTGTGACGCTGCGCCGCATGATCCTTGTCCGCATGCGGCGGCGTCTCGGGATACATGTAGTGTGGCAACTTGGTGGGTGGCGGTGGCACTTCGGGTGCATTTTCCCGTTCGAAGCGATGCTCGGAGTGCTGCAGCAATGGATGATTGGTATCAGTCTCTATTTTGGGCTTATGCTGCTTGTTTAGGGCTCGATCTTCTTTCAGCAGGCGGCTGCCTTTCGGAGGAGATTTTCGTGGTGTCGGCTCCGGTTTAAATTTGCCTGCATCCTCGTATGCCACCGGATCGTCCGACTTGTGCGACACTCGTGTCTTCGTCACGCGTTTGCCGGCCACATCGGTTTTCTTTTTGGTCGACAGCTGCGACCTGGACGATTCGGTCGATGTGCGTCCGCTTTGCGAGGGCTTCTTCTTGCTGTAATACCACTCCATGTACTTGGGCACATTGCGAGCTGCCGCCTCATCGTGATCGGCCAACTCGGTTTCACTCTGATAGATACGTTCTGCCGAGGATCGCTTCGTGCCACCAATATCGCTGCCAGTTGTCGTTGCGTGTCTTCCATTCTCGCTCATAGCACCTTCATATTTGGAATTGGATAATCGATTGTGTGGCGGCTCGGAAGATGTTTGCTTTCTCGTATTTTGACTACGTCTCGAGCTATCCCGCCGCGAAAGCCTTGGCTGTGCCTCCGGTTCGGTTTCTCTCGTCAATGACGGCGATCTTGTACCTTTTCCTTTGTTTTGGTGGGATATGTTCGTTACGTGCGCCGCCGTCAGTTCGACGTCTCTTGATCGCTTCGCATATACATTAGATCGTTCGTGGCCATACGATGAGTTTGTATTCGTCCTGATTACGATCTCATCATCGTCCGAGTCTGCGGAGTATTCGGTATCGTTCTCATCGACTTCATCCTCGGAATTCGCATAGTACTCTTGAACGGGTACGTTGCGGCTTCTGCATCGTCGCGGACTACCGTGCTCGTCAAGAGAATCCGAGATTTCCATTAGAACCTCGCGACTTAAGGGTTCGGCTTTGTGTCTGGTTTTGTATTCCTTCGGTTCGGCCTGATCGGTCTTACGGCTTTCGTCGCTCAGTTGTTTGCGTAGAATACTTGTTTTAGTTTCCCGCAATGGCTTCTTGGGCGGCACGCGCTTCTTTTCATAAACCTCTTCCTCCTCTTTGATGGGTGTTCGGATCTTTCGCTTTACCTCCTCAACCATGACGATCCTTTTACGCGGCTGCGAGCCGCCACGTAGCCTCGAGCGCTTTTTGGGCCGACGACGCTTGATCCAGTAGACGCCTTCGGGACTGTTCGGCGGACTGAAACGCACATATTTGTAATCATCCTCGGACATCGAATCGTCGTTTTCGCTACGCGCTCGCCGACGCATCGTTCCGCCCACTTGCGCCTGCGAGCTGACCGTAGTCCGTTCCACATAGTTCTCAGCCGGCTCGGTTTGTGTGCCCGCATCACAGTCGGTCTGCGTGCCAATGGCCATCGACTGGCCTGGAAGACTTTGTGTTTCTAAAACTACCTCGTGCTGACTGTACCGCGACTCCAGTTTCTCCTTCTCCATCAGAATCTGGCGCAGCAGTGCATTCTGTTGTTTCAGCGAGTGCTCGAGCTCCTGGGTAATTGACTGATTCGATATGGCCGGCTGCAGTTGCGATGCCCCGTCGACACCCTGCACCGACTGCGTGTGGATTACCTTCACCTCGGGCTCGGTCTGCGAGTAGACTATGCTATTTGGTCCCGATTTGCCAAAGGGAAATGTGTCGCCTTTGAGTGTTGATCCTTGTTGTATTTCGTTTGGCATTGATTGTATTAGGGTTGCGCCCGGAACAATGTGATAATGTTCACGGATTATTTGTTTTCCGTCGGGCTGCTCTTCAATGAATCTGCGCATTAAGATCTCCTTGCCCGTATTATCGACCATAAGTAACTGCGGATGCGAAAGATTGTTGGATGTTTTGATGGGAACATTCACATAGATATTATCATCGTCGAGCGTGGCCCCGTCCCGGGTCTTGTCTCTGGTCATCAACTGTAGAATCTCAACATTGCCATCCTTGATGAAGAGTTCCCGCTTGTTCTTCAGGCTGTTCTGCGTGGCATTTAGGTCGATGTCGCTGCCACGATCGATTTCGTGTCTGCGCATCGAATCGTCATCGATGTGACGATTCTCCGTATCGTAGTTCTTACTTCGGGCATGTTCCAGATGTCTGGTGCCCTTGCTACGGCTAAAGTTTTCTTTGACCTCGACCTGCTGATCATCCATGACATCCTCAATGTAAACATCACGATCGTTGATTAAATTAGTTCTAGAGTTATGGAAACTATGATGAGCATCTTCTTTGGTTGTGCGATTATTCCTGAAAATATGTTCATATTAGTAGAAGTTTTTGCATAGTTCCCTAGTTTTATCGTACTTGATGCGGACGCGTCTTTGCTGAAACTCGGCCGATTGGGGGTGACGCATTACATCGCCCTCGTTGTGGACACCAGGCTGATGCATCTCTACGTTTTCGTCAGACTGTTCGCGGCCATCGCGGAACTCCCAGCGTGTGGGTTTCGTTCGTGTATCGGATGGCTTCTCCGCTGACCAAGCCTCTCGTCTTCCCATCCACTCGGCGACCTGTAACGGAATAGTAAATTATAGGCATACTTATATACTTTTTTATATATTTTTATTGGAAACAAAGAAGTAAGTAAAAGGAATTTCAAAAATAAAAGTGTATAAATCGGAATTAAAAAGCTACAAAACCAGTGTGAGTTAGGAGGAAAAGGAATGGTTAGGAATGGTGTCCGCTTGGGTTTTTTTGTAATGAATTTAAAAATTGGAAAACTTAAAATAGATAACTAACGAAATTGCCATTTTGTGAGTGTGTTTGAAGTTGATTTTCTTTTACTTCTTGTTTTGCATTAAAGCTCTACTGTGTGAATCGAAAATTATCAAAATCTACCTGAACAGATTTTGTTTGTTTTCCATTTGCCATTTCCCTATGCACTAGATGTACATCGTCTTCAGTTTTACTGATATTAACTATTCTTTTGCTACAAGAGAAAAATAAACAATTAAAGATGAGATAAGTGTGTTGTGTGTGTGTGGAATGAGAATTATTTCGATGAGTTTCGCATAGTTATTGGTTTTCAACTCTGTACTTAGTCTTTGGTACGATTCTAAAACCTTGGATATACGATATAGTACGTTCGTTTATCGTTCCCGTTTGATTAATTCAGTTAGTGAAATCGAAACTCGTATGAAACACATGCAGATTAAGAATATACGTTATTTAGCAGCTATTTGTTTCTTATAGGAATCTGAGTGTAGACCTCAAGTAGGGTATTTCATAATAGTTGATTATCGAACTCGTTAGGGTTTTGTTAATGTGTTTTAATACATGTACAATTATCACATTTCAACAGGCATTGAAATGACTCCACAAATATTGACAATCATTTCGGTACACATACCATACCGAGTATGATTGTGTTCGGAATATTTAGATGGAATTATTAACAATGATTTGGCATTTTTCGTATAGCTTCGTATGGTATTTTTCCAAGTGTTGTACCATCGCTTGCATACCGAGACTAAGTTACCGAGTCAATAAGCAAGGGGGATGAAAGTAGGGGATAGTTTGTTGCAGCATTCCGTTGGGATTGACATTGACGGTACTTACGACGTTGCTCCATAGAGCGGACACCACGAACAGATGCAGCAGAGCAGCAGTATGAGAATGGTGAGCGCGACCAGGGTGGCCAACAGGATGAGCAGCCAGAAGAGTACCTTGTTCTCGGCCTTGTACTGCGTCTGCACGGGAGTGAGAAACTATTAACGCAAACTAGTCGAGAGTTTTACCATCCACGCTCCTCTCAGATAACTTACATCTGTATCGCTTCGATCCTGCGGCATTATGGCATACGAGTTGTTGTACTGCGAGAGACGCTGCTGAATCTGCGAGATGTCCACCACGGACGAGCTGTCGTAGAGCACGGTGGCCGTGACCACGCTGCGCTCCTTGATGTTCGGGTTGCCATTGGGTATCTCCTTGGCACCGGGCTCTTCCGGCTGCAGCGGGCGCATCTCGTGTATGTACACCTTGCCGCCGGTTATGGCCGATAGAGTCTCCTCGGTCTTGCGCTTGTCGGGATTGTAGCCGGGTACCACAAACGTGACCGTGCGTTTGCGGCTCTCTGGCGGATAAATGCGTATGGTTGTGGTTGAGAAGCGTACGGGCACGCCCAGATCATAGGCACGCGCGGTCAGTATGAAGAGATCGCCCTCCTCTTCCGGAACAACCGAAGAGGGCGCAGCACGTCGGATACGTTCGCCCACCTGCTTCTTCGAACGTAAATGAATCTTTTCGCGCACGGTCAACTCGCCGGTTACCTTATCCAATACGAAATTGTTCTCGTAGTTGCCATTGATCAGTTCGTAGCGTACCACATTATTTGGCGCCGTGGCATCCTTGTCTGTGGCATGAATAAATGCGCTGGTGGTGAATCCCTCCAGATTGGGTGCCAGTATAAATTCGTAGAGTTCCTTATCGAAAACGGGTGTCTCGTCGTTTACATCGATTAGCTTGATAATCAATGGCACCTGCGCCCGATTACCAATGCCATCCATATCGCGTGCCTCCACGTACAGATGATATTCGGGCATAACTTCGCGATCGAAGCCGTGCGTGTTTGTCGATACCGTGATCTGTCCGTTCTCGGCATCCAGATTGAGCGATGTATTCAGATAGCCCAATACGGCAGTGTAGCGCACCTTGCCACCCAAACCGGAGTCGAGATCTGTGGCATGCACCTGCACAACCTTTGTGCCCACCGTCATGTTCTCGGGCAGCTCTACCGTATATGTTGGCTGATCGAATACCGGCTGATTGTCATTAACATCGTTAATGTACACCGTGACATTTACGATGGCCGACAGATTCGTGGCCGGGCCCAGCTCCTGGGCAAGTATCTTGAACTGCACCGAATGCCGCTGCTCGTAGTCCAGCCAAGAGTTGTCGCGCACCCGTATCAGAAACGATACGCTGCGCTCGGCCACGTTCGGCGAAATCTCGAAGGTTCCATTATTATTGAGCAATGTCAGTGAGAAGACACCGTTCTTGCCAATATCATCGTCGTACACGCGCGGCACATATGGATCGACGAACGTCAGCGCAGTACCCTGCGGCGCATTCTCGTCCACCCGCGAGACGTAGCTGCAATGGGGCGCGGGGCAAGACGAAAGTAAGCAGAAACAAATCGTGAGCGAGTTATTAGCATGAAGGAAACAACTACGAGTATGTAAATGCTGCATCAAATCGACCAATCGGCCAAACCGAGTCGGCCAAAAGAACGACCAGCCAATCGACTAGGAAGCAGCACACGACGCGAATTCTGCTGAAGGTATTTTTAAGTTAGGCAGAATTCGCCGGGTCTGGGACGAACTGCGCCTGAAAGTAAGTTGGCATAAATTGATATAGTCGTTGTTTTCCACTCTTTTTTTTATGTTTTTTGGGCTTCTCTTTGACGAGGTTGTAATCTTATCGTCTGCAGCGTGGACTGCTCGAAATTTATGTAAATGCATGTGGCTGCAAATCTTGTTGTTTTCGCTATGTATGCGACTTAATTTAGTCGTCGTAGGGCAGGTAGGCTGCATAGAAGTTGCATGGCGCCGCCTGCTGAATACTCTGCACTTTTTCGCAGTAATTATGCAGGCGATACTACGCAAATTATTGGGAATCCAACTACACCCATTAGTCATCATATATATATAGCAATTCGATTCGATCAAAACAGCCTGAGGACAGGGTAGCGGCTAGTCGATTACAGTCGCAGCAATGTAGCATTATTACATGTTTCATTCTTGCATACTTACTGATCGTTCTCGAAGTAAGGCGGCGAATTGGTACGATCCGGCAGAAAGAACGCCAATTGCACGGTGGAGGCCATGGCTGGAGGTTCGTCACGACCAACCTTAACTTCTTCCGCAATTACAGTGAGCAGGACAGGATCGCCCACATGCGTTATGGCAGCAATGTCTTCGAGAGGGCGCATTAGGAAGATTTCACCTGCAACAAGAATGGAAAACAATTTCAATTGGTTAATTTCAGCTGGAATAGCAAAATCTTAAGGCAGCTAGAAATCGAAACACAGTCTTAACTTTATATCTTTGTGGTCAAAAAAACAGATTACACGATTACCAAGAAAATATTCGACAAAAAAAACAATATTATAAGTGAGTCTGTAAGAAGTCTGACATCCATGGGAATGGCTGCACTTGGCAAGAAAGAATCGTAAAAGCAGAACGCTCGATGTGGCCGAGTTAAGATCATTAATGGGCACATTTCACTTTTTTGCTCGCCAGTTGGTTAAAAAGCAACTGGGGACAAAGGAAACAGAAAGTAATCAGGTGCTGCTGCGATGAGAACGAGAGAATACACTGTTTTTTTTTTGTTCTCCATTTCCTGTGAACACACACACATACACACACACATCTGTGGGTAGATGTCACACAGGCATCCACAGGTATGGTAATCGGCATTTCCATATATTTGGACACTCACTAATCAAGTCTAATCAAATGCATGGTCAGCTTTGATTGCCAGTTGGCAATTTCCAATATCTGCATATAGCAAAAAAAGGTAGAAGAGATAAATTCTTGTGACTGGCTGGAAACGTAGAATTCTGCCAATTCTCGAGGAGGACGTGCGCAAAAGCGGGCTAACAAATATGCCGCACACTCACACACACACACGTATTCGAAGAGGTTCGAAATTTTCAACGAAAAGCAAAACAAAAGACAGACTCGAGTTGGCAGACACCAGACACCAGTCTACCTGGGAGCTGCGAGCTGAGCCCCAACCAGAGACACTGCCGGAGCCAGAGCCAGAGCCAGAGTCATTGCCATCAAACTGGCAATGAACCAGACGAGCACGAAACAAGGAAGCTGAGCTCGAGCAATCATTACTCGTGTGGAGTGCTGCTCGCTGCGGTTTAGGTTGCCCGGGGAAGGGCGAGGAAGCGACGGCAGGAAGACAGCGCGAAGCGAAGCGAAGCCTAGAGCCAAATTGCAGTACCAGAACTTGGTCACAGCGTACGTATCGCGCTGCAGATGAGCTTCGCTATCTAACGAGTCTAACGACGGCGGTTCAAGCGTCCGACGGACCGACCGACCGCCCGACCGTCCGCCCGACCGACCGACCGGATTGCAGTTTGCCCGTTCGATTGCTGTTAAGGCTGTAGTTCTTGCGCTGTAGTTATGTTAATATGTCGTTCTCTCTGACGTTGTCGTATCCATAAAAATAGTTATAAGGGTAGAACAGCGCTTTATGCAATTGTAACAGACAGAAGAAAGCATTTCCGCATCTTGAGGCTGTCAGATTTTGGTCTTGCATCGAATCAATCTATGTTGGCTTACTAACGGGGTCCAAGTAGCATCAGTTCAGTTTTCCATTTTCTGTTAATCTACATAAATAATAAAATAACAAATATTTGCTTACCACTTGTATCGTTGATGTCGAAGAACGACGTAAATGGATTGCTCTCAGAGACTAGACCATAGCGCACTTCGCGCGGATTTCCCTTGTCGCCGTCTTCCGCATGAACTTGTAAGATCTACACGAACGGAATAGTTAAGGAAGATATTACAATTGTAACGACATAGTAGCTGGTGTGTGTGCTAATTACCTTGTCGCCGGGAAGAATACCAGGTGGTAATTTCGTAACTGGAGGCGCTAGTGTAAACACGGGTGGCTGATCTTGTACATCCTGCACAATGACAACAATTTCCATGCCCGCAATATTACGCCCATCCTGTCCGGGTTCGGCATATGCATCCTATAGCAAAAAAGGCTTATTAAGCTAACTACTTAGTTAACCAAGATAGACGTACGTTGGCCAATATTGTTAGATGATACATGGCTTGTTTCTCAAAGTCCAAGGGTCCCAGCAGGAAGACGGTACCCTCCGTTGTCTCGGGCGATATGATTTTCTGTCTTATGGCAAATAACGGCGAGCCCTGCAGATAACACGCATTACAATGTTTGGGCCGCAGACATAGACTCGCCAAATTGGACTTACCCATAACTCGAGGTAGACTGGTTTTTGATAGAGCGGATTCTTACGGGCAATTACATAGTCGAGTTCTGTGCCTCGTTTTGCGTCCTTTAATGGGGAAATGTAAATTTGATTAGCCTCGAACGAAATAGGTTTAGAAAGGTATGATTAATTGCATAGACGGATGCATTAAGTTCACGAATAATTTAATTACTTCGACTTTTTTTTTGAGCAACACATCGCTTGATATTTTGTGTGAGATCAAAGCAAACGCCAGGTAACATATAAAAAGGAAATCTCCTTAAATTTGACTCACGTTACTCAAGTAACGCCTCAAATCAATCTATGTTTTCTTTTTCAATTCGGAAAGCCATTACGTGCAATAACAGTTAGAAAGAATGATCTTTATGGCTTGGGTTCTCATTATGACGAAGTCATAAAGCAGCCCAGTGGATTTGGACACGTATTAACAATGTGATCGTATGTAATAATAGCTGACAGTAAGGTATTTCTATTACTAACAGATTCGAGCCGCGTGATTAGAACTTATCGGGATGATGTCGGGATGCTGGGACTTTTGGGGGCGTACTCACCTCGGGTATCATAATGATGCCCGGCTTGTGTGGAAATATGAGGTCGTGGGGTGTGCTGAAATTGGTCGCTGTAATTGAGCACAATTGCATGGCTATGCCACCATTTGTGTCCTTCACGGAGACCTGGAAGTCGTAGTAGCGTCCCGGCTCGAGGCGACGCTGCAGCACAACATTTGCCTGACAGACCGAATTGTACTTGGTGCATGGAAGCGATTCCACCTTGACGGTCGACGACGATGCATCGCCCATAAACTCAAAGGTCAGTGGATAGTCGAACTCCTCGTCGGTTGCACGCAATCTGTAGATTACAGAGCCGACCTGTGCGTCGGCCGGCACCAGCACCAGCCTCATGCGCGTGGAGGGGTCGAATTTGGGATCCACTCCGTGAACGTGATGTAGACACAGAATTCCAATTAGGAGGCTGATTGTCAGCAATCGATAGGCGGTCATTGCGCCCAGCCATGGGCCAAACTGCAGACCTGGCCAGCTCCGACGCGCCGCCGTTGGCCGCAGTTGCTCTTGCTGCTGTTGCTGTTGCTGCTGTTGCAGTTGCTGCTGTTGCTGTTGCAGTTGCTGCTGTTGCTGTTGGGAGGTAGGTGGTTGATAATAGTAGCATTCCTTCTGGCTGCCCTCGCTAGCATCTGCCCTCGCCGCGGTCCCGGCACCGATCCCGTTGCCGGTGTCCGTCTTGGAGTTCGTGTCGGTGTCGTTGGCGATGGCGATGGTTCTCAGGCGGCATTGCGGCACATGTGTTGGGCTGTTACTTTGTCTGCGGGAATCGTTGCTACTGCTGGAAGCCATTGCTGGAAAAAAAAACAACGAGGCACAGAAGACGGAAAGAATTATTGTCTTGAAAGGGCACGTATCTCTGAAGTTCGACCGAGTCGAACGAAAGTTGACTCATACCCAGGCAGCAGATGCGAATTTTCGACCTTGCTTAATTGCACATTTAGTTGAATGAATGAAATATCGTATGCACGTAGATCAGCAACTGTTAAGTAGTGGGGTATTGCGATTGTTTGTCAACAAACTTTACTGCTTATATTATATAATTTCCCATAAGTTTCTTAACCTTGAAAACCTGCGACATGTCTTCGATATTTGACGTTCATAATTGATAATTGAAGTGCAGTTTACACTTCTTCTACTTCGAGAATACCCCCAATTTCAGTGAGATATATCTGGCAGGTCGAGCCAAAAACGAACTTAATTAAACCGTTGAGCAACGCCATGAGCCATGTAGGTAAGTCTCAAACTTAACCGAATCATAATTGTGTTACCTAAGACAAATATGAAAGCTTGTTTTAGATTGTTGCAGCTGATGTCGAGTCTCGGGTCTGAGAGTGTTACTCCGGCTTGGGTTGGGTTGGGGCTTGGGTTGGTCACCGCCGACGCCAATGCCGTCGCCAACCACAAACAGATGCAGAGACCCGCAATGTGCTGCGTCGCTATTGCTCCGCAGTCGCTTCCCGTGGCAAGGCTGCAAGTTGAATTTGTTTTTCCAACTTTTCATGCTGTGCTGCCGCGCTGCGCTTCGAAATTGGTTATGCATGTATATATATATCGAATACTTCGGGCCTAACACTTTCATTTTCGGTCTAAACACTTGGTCTAAACGAATTACCCAACAAAGGGAAACATTTTAATTCGCCGAACTACTTCAAGCCGCCAGAGCGCAATATATTAGATGCTAAGCCAGATGTGACTGTCGATTTGCTACGACGCAGCATATGCGTACAGTGGGTAAAGATAACGTATTTGGTTTTGAAAATTTTCACATCTGCAATACGCAAGCTATTAATCTATTTCGCTTGATTATTCTTCGCCCTTGCCCCACTGTGCCGAGTTGTCGGCGAAACCAAAACGAAGCGACACGGTCACTAAGATAAATCGATTTGGACAGAGTTCAACATAAATTTGTCGAATTTCGTAAGCTCGATCTACCACAAAATCAGAGCTTGCTACAGAAGCGACTCACACCTGCACATGTGTATGTGTTTCTGAGTATACCACGAGAGTGTGTGTGTGTGTGTGTGTGTGTTTCAATGCCTTTGCTACAGTGTTTAATTGCCTACCGCAACACGGCGTGCCTCAATGTGCAACTAATGTTGGGAACCTCAATCCGATAATTTCCCGAAGATCATTTGCCTCCCTCCTTCACTTCCCACTGTACTTTCCATTTTAACAGATGCTGCAAGCTGTTGTTGGAGCAGGGGGAGCGGGTGTATGTCGCACTCGGCTGCGATAAGATCTCACGTCCCGGTTTCAGCAATGTGCCGAAGACTCTACTTCGCTCTCCGCTCCGGCAATTGGGTCAAGCTGTAAACTGTGCCATTTGAGCACATAAATTGCTGCGGACAAGTACATGGACAGACAGTCGGACCGACATGCTAACAATTTAATCATTCAGCTTCCATTTTGGCCAAAAATGTGTATCAGGTTTCGCGGCAACGGTAAACAGAACGTCCTCCTCTAGTATAACATAATAATAGCTATTGCGACGCCCAATTGACCGATTTTCAAAGAAACTGGATAAAAGCTTGCAAGCTTCTTTATACTAAATATACCCTGTAAATCTTGCCAGATTTATTTCACATACACACACACATATTCGTATATCAATATGTGGATAAAAGAAACTGGATAAAAGCTTGCAAGCTTCTTTATACTAAATATACCCTGTAAATCTTGCCAGATTTATTTCACATACACACACACATATTCGTATATCTTAAGTTCATAAGATTCGAGTACATTCGTTTAACCTTGTGGATGGATTCTTCGGCTAAGCGATTGAGCATCGATTGCGCTGAGCTGTACACACGTACGCACACTTATTGCGCGCACTGTGCTGGAGAACATTAAGTGGTCACGTCTGTGTCTGCCTAAACGCGCGATAATTTCCCAACGTCGAATCATGTGCGACAATTACGAGCGGTACTTTAGACGCATTTTAGAGAGAAATGTTTGCTGCAAGAATTGTGAGTGGAAGCCACTGTGCCTGCCTGCCTGCCTGCCTGCCTGCCTGCCTGCCTCCCTGCATGTGCGTGTGTGTGTGTTTTAGACTAGTTTTTGCAGCCGTCCATTGTTGAGGGACAGCGCGTGAAGTTGAGCGGAATTGCCCAAGACATGCTTAGAACATTTAAGCGTTACATTTGTCGGGCCGAACAGCAACATCTAGCCAGATAGTGTATCTCTGCCGAGGTGAAACCTGGCTCGATCATCATTTATGCCAGCCCAAGTCAATTTGTCGCATAGAACTGAAACAGTTAGACGACGAGTACAGTACCCTACGGTACAGTTCAAGCCCGGTACACACTTTAAGCCAAATGACAAATGACGGAACGGAATTAGCGATGCTAATGAAATGGCCCCAGGGCCCGTTACAACCAGTTCGGATTGGTAGAACTGTTCCATGGTAATACGCTTTTTATGTTAATTATAAGCAAACTGCCTTGAGAAATTGCGTAATTTAAACGATTGCTGGGGCCGCCCGAGCTGTCATACGTATGTCAGGGGGGGTTTTACGCGCGGTCTATTAATAGAGCCCAACAGAAATACCCCATGAAAACGGTAGCCGAAGTCAAAGTCAAAACACGTAGTAGCCCAGTGCCGGCACAGCTGGGATGGCTCATGCTCGGATTGGCCCTCAACTGGAGCGCGCGGAGCTAGCGCAATTGAAAAATGGCTCGATCTATGCGCTCGCTGTAGATGTGGAGCTGGAGCTGTAGCTGAAGCTGGAGCTGGAGCTGTGGCTGAGGCTGCATCTGCATTTGCGGCTGTTGCTCTGCGAACTCGAACTTATTGCCAATCCGGTTTCGGGGCGACGGACCAACTGTCTGGCCGCGAGTCGCGTTTGCCACTCGCGAATTTCCAGTTTGCAGTTTGCAGTTTGTGCAGCTGCAGCGTCGTGTCCTTAGCTGCAGCAGCCGCAGCAGCTCCACAAGCGAATGACCAGTTATGTCAGTCGAAACGGCGAGACGAGCGCGGCGCGGCAAGGCGAGACGCCGGGCCAGGCACGGCGTCTCTATGCTGGCTGTGTGGCTCTGGCCAACCTCACACCCTCGCAGTTGGCGCAGCGTCGTTTGAATTTACGGCCAAGCATGTTGCAATATTATGTTTTGCCCGCATTTGGCTTAGACAGGCTCCACTATTCCACTAGAAACGAGTGTGAGTGCGCATTCGTAAGTAAAGCGCCAGCCGCCAGTCCCAGTCCCAGTCTCCTTTGCCTGCTCCGTTCCCGTCCCCACTCCAGTTGCAGTTGCAGTCTCCGATCCCCGTCTGTTGCTTTTCGCATTCACTGAGTTGCAGTTGCAGTTGCCTGCTGTACCATACCGCACTGCAACGTAGCGTAGCCTACCTATTATTGCGCAACAATTGTAGCACACAATATTTGTGCCATTTGGTTAAATTTCTCTTAACACACATACGACAGACAGCCGGGCAGACGGACGGACAGACAGACGGACGGGCGGCAGACAGCCAGCAGCCTGAGCAACGATTAATGGCCATGTGATGCACTCTTCTTCGTCTTCGTCTTCGTCTTCGATTGCCGCAAGGCGCTCGACCAGATTTCGGTCAGTCCTTAAATTGTATTTTCCCAAAGCATTGATTGACATCGTGTATTCATTAGCGGAACGAGGGCCCAAATGATGAACATTTTCAATTCGAAATGAGTTTTCCCATTGGCTAAAATGGACGTTTCGAGCTGGAAGTTTCCCAACTTGAGGTTAAAAGAAAACTTCAGGCAATATGACCTTGCTAATTGCACACAAGCAAAAGTTAAAAGTAGTTTTTTTTTATAGTTATTGTTAATAATCGATCAAATCGATGATTTCTTTACGATGTGCGATGCATCAGACTTTACCAATCCAGAGCTTAAGCTAAGCGTATTAGATTCATTATGTTTTAAGGCAGAATTAATCTAGGGGCGAAAATTTGATCACAATTTAAGCTTGCACAAAAATCTATTGATTTAAGAGTTATGAAATCTTGCAAGGAGTTTGTAAATTTTAAATTCAAAACTAAACATTAAAAAAATCGATGCATTGCTTAAAAAATTCTCGAGTTCCATTAAAGGGTATGCTAGGTTCGGCAAGCTTGGCATTTCTGTCTGCATTACGATTAATGTCCTTCCTTGTTGTTCATGGTTTCTTCAGTTCGGTCTAGTCGAGTCTATGCCCGTCTGGTCGGGTCTGGCTGGCCCGGCCTGGGCCGCGCCAAAAATCGTGAGTTCACTCTAAAGCAAAACAAGATTTTGGGCGTTGTTCATTTTTTAGGCTGACTTCGCGGTCGCTGCAACATGCGGAAAATCCAGCAGCTTCGTGAGCTTGGCTGCTTTGGTCTCTTTTCGGTTTTGGGCTTGCAGCTTGCAGCTTGCTGGCCGCGACTGGCTCGGGCTGGCTCGGGCTGCTCTGGCGGCTCTGTGCCAGCCTGCCAACTGGCTGGGCCTGCACTCAACTAGAATGAAAATTTGTGTTGCAAATAAAGTTGAACCCGATGGCAAACTAATCTGCTTCACGACAATGGACCAGCCAGTCAGCCAGCCGGAGCTAGGCATGCCTCGAAGGCAGCCAGGCAGTCAAGTCGAGCCAGCCAAGCTGGGCCGGGCCGGGCCGGGGACGCGGACTCGTAATCAACTTTTATTTGGCCGCACTCGTACTTCGGCCACCCCGCCAGCCTCACGCCTACCGCCTGCCTTCGCCCGTCTCCGTCACATGACCGTCCTTCAGCACGCTAGATGCCTGTCTGAGCTCGGCTCAGGCTCTCCTGCTGCAGTTCCATTACAGCTTGGATTGTTGCTTGGGCGCTGTCCGTCGTCGTCGTCGTCGTTTGGATACGATTTCGACTATCCGCCTTTCGGTGCGTCGTCTGGTTGCCTCGTCAGCGGGCTTGCTCGAGTCTAGATATCTCTATGCCTATGCATGTGTGTCAGTGTCTGTGTGAGTATCTGCATATTTATGTGCATACATATGCATATATACATACTACGTATGGAGTTTTATTGCTGCAGCTGCGGGTGTGTTTTGGGTGCGCCCTCTCAGGTAATATGGGCGCATAAACAAGTTAAGAGATTCTAGCCAAAACTGTGCGACTAGAAGATATCCTACATGGCCATAAGATACGATCGTAACTTGCGAAACTTGTCTGCCAAAGTGGGCGTAACAATACGTATATATATAGTACTATAAAAGATACGCCAGACGTATATAAAACACACGCTATAAAACATGCAAATAGCTGGGCAAATGTGTCGCTTTTAAAGGGTATTATAAAGTCAATGAATGAAGGCTTTGTCGCTCGCACTGGGCTATATAAACACTCGCATAAAATATACATATATATATTCTATTAAAGTCGCATATGGCCACCCCTTAATTAAGTTGGTTCTAAATTTAAATACTGCGCTGAAATCTCAATTCTCGATTAGCTCGAAAGTTATTATATCGAAAATGAAACCGCATACCAGCTCTCAGTTAGTGTTAATAGTTTTCCCAGCGGATCTTCCGAATTGCTGCTATGAAATCGAATGAGGCAACAGGCATAAATAATTATGTTGAGTATCGACTATAACTCTGAGCGTAATTGAACGGAACTAATATTGCTGTGAACTTGGTTATCCCGGAGACCTACACTCTCGTGCCTGCATTTGATTAGAGTCGGCACTTTTTTTTTTTTTTTTTTTTTTTTCTTGTCTAGCTTAGCTGATCCCAGGGCTGCTCCCACCGATTTCTAATCACCGTCGATGGCGATGCCGCAGCCGCAGCTGAAGCCGGAGTTAAAACTGAAGCCGAAGAGATAAAATAATTTTCTCTCCTTACGAGAAATCCATGCGGTACCCGAGCGGTCTTTATAATTAACAATGTTCGGAGTACACGTAGAAGACAAGCTGCAAGCTGGGCCGCAATTTACAGGCGATTGTAAATGAAGAGCACAAACAATGCACAAGATATGCGAGCTGCGAGCTGCGAGCTGCGCGTTGCGAGCTGCAGAGAGACCCAGGCCAGAGACCTGGAGCCACGGGGGCTGGACCAGGGCCAGAAAGTCACTCGATTAGTTGCGGTGCCAACGCTGACGTCGGCTTCATCATCGCCGTCATGATAAGCATTAACAGACTTCAACATCTACGCCGTCATCGCCTGCGCTTGCGCCTTCGCCTTCGCCTTTGCCTTCGTCTTTGCCATCGCCAACGACTCCAGCTTCGACTCTGGCTGCGTCTTTGGCTTTGCCTTCTCCACTTTGCCTGCCTGACTGAGACTTTTTCGTTGTCCGCCTCACGCTGCTGACTTTTGTGTCTATCATGCTGTTGCTTTTGTTGTATTTGTTGTTTTGCTGTGTTCTTTCGGTTCTACGATTCGTTGCCGTGCATCGGAGGTGGCATACGTAATGGGCTCCAAACCGTCGACTTTTAATGAAATGCAGCAAAAATAAAAATGTAAATAAAAGACTCTCAAATGAATGCAATAACAACAACAACAACCTTTAAAAATGTGCGTGGGACTGACCGTTCCGGCGCTGAGAGGCAGCTGGATAGCCCCAGCAAGAGCCCCAGGCAGCAGTCGCAGCAGCAGCCGCAGCAGCAGCCGCAGCAGCAGCCGCAGCAGCAGCAACAGCAGCAGCAGCGACAGCAGCAACATGTTGCCTCCTGCGCCATGGCCACGCTCGCTGACCACGCTGCGAAGTACTCAAATTGAATCTCGACTTTATTGGTATCAGGACTTGGCATGGTTATTGCAGGCATGAAAATAATTGGCATAATTTATGTGCACCCCTCTCCCGCCGCTCTCCCTCTTCCTCTATCTCTGTCTATCTGGCTAGGCAAATGTACTCGCCTCGAGTTGGGAACTCAATTTAATGAGTTCAATTAAAAAGCGACATTAGACAACCCGCCAGCCCGCTTGATACGCGCCTAATTTATGAACAGTTCTTCGCGTTGCTGCGTTAAGTGCATAAATCTATGAGATGCACAGGCCAGGCAGATATCGCCAAACAGGCTGGCAGCCGTGGTGCAACACTCGAGCCAGATCTCTGTCAGAGAGATGCTAGAAGACAAACTATAACAATAACATGAAAAGCGCGTTTCTTGTTTGGCAAATTGCCAACTGCGGGGGAAGGCGCGACCGACCGAGCTGAGCTGGTCGAACAAAGAGTGTGACTGATGAATACATGGGCGGCAGTCCAGACCAGAGGTGGGGGGGTAGAGGGGTGTGTGTGTGTGTTTCCGAGACGCGACTTGTAAATCTATTTGCAGCCATGGCTAAGGGTTTGCCGCAGCGTTGTCTGTCGCAATTACTCTCCTCAATAACGTAATAATTTATTTCCACTTCACTCGGAGTCGGACTCGGAGTGCGCTGCGTCTGCAGACTGGCCAAAAGCTGCCTGGACTGAAAGTTTGCCCGTTTCCCATATTGTTAAAGTGGCGACGCGTCGCGACGACGACGACGACGACATTGTGGGCGTCTGGCATTAATGATTGTCTTTATGTGCGCTCACGCTGTTATTGTTCTTCATTTAGCGACTGCTTTTGGTACTCGAAATTCAAAATTTCAACTTCAGTTTGCGGGTCGCAGTGCTGCTATAGTGTTGGGTAATACAACATGCGGCAGCAAGAACGAGTTTGCTGCTTGCGCTCTTCGGTTTTTGTGCCATTACACACGACGAGTTCGTTGCCAGCGTGCAGAGAGAGCGGGAGAACGAGAGCGAGCGAGCGAGCCAAACAGAAGACTTAAGGCACGAACGCGCAAGGCAGGCCTCTTTTAATTGAGTTCAAATGTCTGGAGGCATGGTTAATCTCGGTGCGTAGATCGAAATGCTTTGCCTACGCGATGCAGCAGCATAATTAGCCCTATTAGTCGGTAGCCACTAGACAAACAACTGGCAGCCCCAGCAGCCCCGACAGTCCAAGTAGCCGGCCCATGCCGGCCCAGAGCCGGCTAGATCACCGAGCACGCGATACATACGTACGTATGTACATCCATATATAGAGAGTTGTACATACATTACGTTGTTGTGCCGGGCTGCTTTGCCGCCCCGGTCGGCGTCATTTAGGCGCAGATGTTGTCGCAGTTCACATCCATCAATTAATGCTACTGCTGCGGCCCGCGCGACTGAGCGGGTAATCGCGACCGAAGACCCGCGGGCCATATCTCTTGGGTTATGACAACAATTTGTATCTGAGATCCAATTTGATTTGAGTGTTGCATAAATCATTATCGAGCGGACGACTGCGCCCCTCTGCGCCGTTTCGAATTTTATAAATGAGGCGCTCTCAACAAGAAAGGCTGCCGCACAAGCGGCACATTGTTGTCGTTGTTGCTGCCGTTGTTGTTGTCGTTCAAAGCTGTTGCCGCTGCCTTCTGTGCGTTGCCAACGGTTGTTGACTGCTTCGGAGCCGGAGCTGGCCTGCCAGCCTGGTCTTGGACTTGGTCTATCGGCGTTGTTTGCGTTGCCAAAGCAAAACACTTTCAAGTCGCGAAACACGCATGCGGCGCCTCAAATGAATTACTTGCAACACTGTGAAATAAGTCTATAAGTTTTAGACTCGCACTCGCACTCACACTCGTACTCACACTCGCACTCGTATTCATACATAAATTGTAAAATGCCGCACAGCTGTCAGTTTTGGCACTGCGCCGTCTAAAGTGGGTCAGACAAGGTCGAATTCGAGTTGTTTTTGTTTACTTTAGGCTCGTTGCATACAGCTACAAACACACTCTCACACACACATATAACTATATAAACATGCGCAAAAGTAAGTGTTGTTTTTTATAGTTTTTGCTGCTATTTTCGCTAGTCAGTCGGCCACTTGCCTGGCCTGGCCGCCTATCTGGTTTTAGTATATCCCCAGCCTCTAAGAGTCGTTGCATAACCTACATACAAATACACACACACAGACATACGCTGTGTGTGTGTATTTAGTCTGCAATTTTGACTTTTAACAACCATATGGCCACACCGCACATCGATGTATAATTTTAGGCTTGTGTGGGCCTTACGACCGATACTAATGAAAACAAATTGCGGACATACGTTTTTCCCAGGCGCTGCGTATTGAAAAGTCTCGAACGACATAAACACATTTACTTTTCCGCACCTACAACTCATATACCATTAATAGTGCAATATCATATAGTATACCTAAGCATCTAAAACTGAGAATCCTTTACAAAACTCAGACACAATCTCTCGCCAAAAAAATTAGCTGTTAAATATAGCACTCGATTTGTAGCTGTTTCTGGCTGCATAGCGACTAAAAAACACATGGCAACGCATATAAAAAAGCACTGCATGACTTAGCTAAAGAATTTGACGGCATTTATTGCTGATTAAGTGGTTTTTTAACTTTTTCCATTACTCATTTAGCTGAGTGCATTTTTTATGCAAACTGCTCGAAATTTTGCGATAAGTGGAATGAACAATGAATGTGTTTTGGGGCATGTGGCAGAAACTTCGACAAACAGTAGGGGAAACTTAAATGTTCAAGTAAAAAGGGGAAGCAATGTTGACGAAGGTCTTTTCCTTTGATATTCTTATAAGTACTATAGATAGAAAAATCAGTAGAGTTCATAAAAGATCATATACCTTTTGTGTGCTCGAAAACAAAGTCTGTTGAAATCCGAAAACAGGTCAACTGTGCTTGTTCCTAAGTGAAGGCTGTGAAGTGATTCGTCGTGTCTTTATACTGCATTCTGCAACATCCCTACGCCGTATGTGCTATCAGGTTTCGGACATCGTCAGACACGTATTGAGTTCTTATAGTCAAGTGCACAAAACCACCGATGAAGCGAGTAATCGGCTTAATCTCTTCTAAATTACAAACATTTTCGCTTCACTAAATATGCTTTATGTCCGCCGTCTGTCTCGCTGTGCACAAAATATATTTCGGTTTTAGCTTCGATTAGGAAACGGCACTCACAGAAAAAGGGACTGCATTTGGCAGGCGAGCAGGCTATTAATTCAAGTTCGATAGATCTTTCGACGAACTTAGCTAGGTAGCCGAGAGTTTGTACGTATTGTTTACCGGTTCAGCGGACTCCAATCGACCTTGTTGGCAGATCAAGCAAATCGGATTAGAGTCGGTCACATCACTTGAGAGCACTGCGTGTTCGTTCTTAGATTTCGAAATGACGCGCGAATTTCGCTTCCGATAACGGCATATAGTATGTTTTCGAAAGCAACGGATCTGCACTGATTTTGGTATTCAGCGAGACATGCTTCATTTTGCAGCATATGCATACATATGCATACTTTATATATTTCCCAGTACTTGAAATTCACTTTCATTCACTACACAGCACTTTCAGATATTCATGAATCCAAATACCGAATGCCCAAGCATATATATAGAGGCAAATAATACCTGGGTAAATTCGCAAACAGATTCAATTACTTTGTCAGGCTCGGCACATAGATATGTGTGAACGTGTGTGTGTGCGTGTGCGTGTGTTTGTGTGTCTACACTATTCGCCTGACATCGATCTGATTGTTGTGTTCCGCGTCGTTGTTGAAATTGTACTGGAAGTAAATCGAGCATTAAGACATAGCCGGAGCTGCAGCTGAGCGAGGCCGTCGCTGCCGAGTCGAAGCCGGAGCGCCAGCAGGTAAGCCGAAGCCCAATGTGGAGAGAACGAGCGCAGATCGCCGACAGAAGCGAAAAGCCGGTTTCTCGCTCCGAGCTCGTCGCGAAGCCCGCTCTTCACAATGTTTGCTTGCTCTTTGCTTATGTCGCTCGGCCACGTTCTGCGCTCTCTTCGTTCGGTCGATCAACCTTAAGCCGCACGATCGCAGTTGCCGTCTCCCCCGCCCACTCCTCTCATTCTGATTGTGTGTGTTTTATATGCATATAATGTGTCTCAGGATGTTGGCGTTAAGAGCGCAATTTTCCCTCTATAAGTATGTGAGTATGTAAATGCGAGTACAGCGCATGCAGCAACAATGTGCGCTACGACATGTCGATAGCCTCGCAGAGAGTATTACGAAAATAGAAGGAAACTTTTACTATTTCAAACGAATTGTTTTTTTTTTAAGCTTACGCAGATCTATCAAGTGATCGCGCCAGAGTTGTTTTAAGCTCGCCGCGCCCGGCTACTATAAATAAAACCATATTAGACCAGTTTAATTTGTCAATTGCGCCAGATACTATCTATAAATATATGCATAACTGGTAAAAGCTGCAAGCTGTAAGCTGAAAGAGCCAAGGTCGTTTGTAATTTCAATTCTGCGTTTGGTTAGCTGATTTGACTGAGATCAATTGAGGATCGTTGGCATGGTCTTGTCTACTGCAAAGCTTGCCAAATTGCATAACTACAGCAACCTCAATAGGGATGCCCCCTATAGAGATTCACTACTGCAGTTCGCATCATTGTACGATCATGTTTTATGCATGTAGCTGCACATACGTGCACATAGTCGACTTTTTGTACTCTCGCCTTTTATCTGCTGGCCTGCATCTAATGCAGTGTGCCTCGATACTTAGAGAAACATTTTTACGTTGTCGCTGTTGTTAACTGACTTCAGATTATTTGTACACAAGGAAAAATGCAACGAGGGCGGCAACCTAAACGGGTTTACAAAGGCCCAAGCCCAAACCCAAACCCAAACCCAAACCGGGGCTCCGGCAAACCAGTAAAACGCGCAGATGTTGAACTCATTTCTCATATTAACCTCCATACGTTGCGGGAAAAAAAAACTTTTCAATTGATGTCGAAGCAGATAAATATTGGCATAGCCAAAATGCAACTAGAAAATTCACTTTAGGCAAGTCCAAAAAAAAAGGAAGCAAAAAAAGCAGGCTGCAGTTAAGAACACTGAAAAAGAAGACCGCGAGCTGTGGAGGTCCACTTTGTGACATACTTTCCCACTTTTTATTGGTCACGTCTTGAGGCAGCTCCACGTAGCTGATGTCATTTTAGGTCTACCCATACAACATCCTGCAATTGTTATGGCTGGGAGAATATGAACGACAAAAGTAATGTTTGCTGTCTCCGTAGGGCCGACCCTTGCTTGACCCTGGCTCTAATTCTAATATATACATACAGCAGACAGACCAATCGACGGCTATCGACGTAATGCCTGCCATTGGCCTAGAATAATAGACCGCTGAAAGTGGAAAGTCGATTCTGGTATTGAAGTTGTGACAATAATCTAACGCAGCTAACGACCTGACCTTGATAGAGCCCGATGTGGCCGCCCCCCACCCACACCCAGCGCGTTGCATGGTGACCTTTGTGACTCACTGTAAATAAACCCCGAGCATAGTTCGATTCGATTTTATCGATATGAATTAATATACATACATATCTCTCGATACATTATTATATTGGGTTAAGGAAAAACCATTGCTCGACTATATCTTAATTATCGAATAGGCTGCGCTTAATCATCAAGGCACTCGATGCGTTCATTAGCCCGGCCTGTCCTCGGTGAATCTCTAGTAATATTTCACAGTGATTCCTGTTAATGCACGTATGAATTATTCAAAAGTCAATTAGCGGCTGCGAAAACAGGAAAATGAGAAGTGAAAAGTGGAAAATGTGTATACTTATGTGCATTAGTATGCAAATGTATACACATGCATGAACATGAATGTACTATAGTAAGTATAGACGGCTGAGACATGTGCGATGAGGTAGGGAGTCGTTGTCATTAAATGAACTGCATAACAAGCTACGTTTAGTTGTGTTAACAATAGGAAAATGATTTTCACCCAGGCAGTATACAATACTCGAATATTCCTATATCTGCTAATCATTATATTTTGACTAGTTCAAGAAAATAGCGTGCTTTGCCAACACTTGAGAATGTCTTTCGCAGTAAACAAACACTACTTGGAGTCTATTCTTTGCTTTGCATATACGTCTACTCGGGGGGTATATATATGTAGTATATGGGTAAATTTATTATTGGGCTGTGGCTGCGGTTTTCCTTTGTGGACTCAATGTTGAACATTGTCGTGTTAATACGAATAGGTTCGGCATGCAATGCACAGCGTGCCGGGCTCACGCGATTCCAGCGAAAGGGTTTCAATTTACAAATTTGGATTTTGGCACCTTTTCCCAAGATATAAATACCTGCATTGGCGTAGTTCCCTAAGTTTGCTTCACCTAATACCAGGCCAGTCGGCTTGTCTCGGCTGTTATCTATCTGCCCGAATTACACGAAAGCAAATGGTATTTAGATTTAGGTTAATTACACGTATTGTTTGGGAATAGCACAGACACACAGGTTACTGGGGTTACACTCCGACCAGATGCAATTGAATTCCAGTATAAACCATTTAGAGAAGAATAACAGTCGTCAGGAGTGTCCATAGCATTATAGTGGTTCTATTGTTAGTTGGGCTTGTACACTGTCTGTATATACTCTACAGTAAGAGCTTTGCTATTGTGAGAAATTGTAATTTGACAGGAAATACATAAGTAGATTACAGTGAGCCTCCCAATCACGGCATTAAACCTTATATGTGCTTACGCACTTATACACCCAACTAAACTTGTTTGAACTAATTTCAGTGTAATCGATAAAAGTCTAAAGTGTTTCTAGCTGATGAAAGAAAGGCCCAAGAATGAATGAGAAACGGGAGACTCGGCAATTGACAGAAGAAAGAGCTCAAGCAATGCGCCATCACTTGGTTAAAAGTAATTAAAGTCGATGTGCATGATTACCGGTCGTCAATCTATCTTTAGTATATCTCGCTTTGATTATAGCTTAAATCGTTTACGAGTAGGCAAGCGAGTGAAGTCATTCGAATTTCCACAATTTCGAAATATAACTTAGAAGAAAACAACAGCTCAGTGATTCTTAATAACTTTATAAGGACACTCTTTCCCACGTATACCGAATTCTAAACAAAACACATTGATATTATGAATACATGAATGAAATGAACTTCTCTTTGGAAATACGTACTTTATTGATTGGATATTTCGTCTCGCTTTCAACTTAACTACAAGCATAGTATTTCATTTCGAGCTTTTGGCACAGCCCGTTAGACCAATCGAATTTGTGTAAACTTGCATAAACATTTAAAAACATTTGTACCAATATTCACTTATTTCATTGCACGGAAGAGCAAACGTTAGTAGAATTTTCAGAAGCAAAGAACGAACTGTAACTGAACTGGGTTCAACTCCCGCACGAAACACTTTTTAACGCAGAGTCTTGACCACGTCTAAAGGACTGCGATTTGATTTGCATTCGACTGACCCGAACGGTCGAGCGAGCCGCCAACTGGTTGGGTCTGCGAATACTTCTAGTCTTGGAATATAAACAGGTAGCGTGCGCTGGCCAACGTCGAGACTGGAACCTGGAATGGCCATGGCTTTCGAAGTTGTTGGAAATTCAAATTAATCGCTAACTCAAGAACAGTAGCTCGAAAGCTGACCAAGGATGGCCATAATGCCGAAACTCCCCCCCTGACTGCATGTGCTGCGAGACCTTTGCGCGTAATTTATTACATATTTCGTGAGTATGCAGGCGACGTTTTTATTGAAAATATAATAAAATATTAGCCCGAAATAGAAATGATTAAATACCTTGGCCTTCAGCTGAGACATTAGTATCAAACTGAAGCTCGAATCGTTGCAACTGGGGTTCGGGATTTCTGAGGAAAACCCAGAGTAGTAGTGGCATATAGAAACGCGAAGAGTTAACTCTTATTCTTGGCTCATGTTTCACATATTCGTAGTTTGATTTATGCAAATTGACGGCACTCTAATGCTATATGCATACAAGTTCTTGTCGAGTGACCTCTCCGGGGCTCGCCAACAAGTCTGGAACCATGGTTACCGCTGGTGGTCAAAACACGGGACACTGGACTTTCCATTAATTCTGTTTGAAATTTATGAATTCGGGCCTAAAGCACGACCATGGCTCCCCGAGGTTCCGAGTATAAATACTGTCGATTCGGTATGGTTGCCCGGTGCAGAGCGCTCTATATATATATATGTATTCATTCGTATCCGACTCGAGTTCTCCACATGTTCTTCCAGTGTGTGTGTGTGTGTGTGTGGTCAACTCGGCGGTCTGTTTGGGTTTCCGGGATTTAACTGGAGCTGACTTGTTGAGGTTTCATTTGCATGCCGGGCTAGAGCGAGAGGGGTAGTCGCATAAAAGAGAGAGTGCGAGCGAGCATGCGGGAATGTTTAATTATTACTTGTTTGCCTTAACTTTATTCCTTTGTTCACGCAAGTGAACCGCGTTGACCGACAGTTGAGATTCAAATTTAACTTTAATGGCATTTATGAGTACTTTCGCTGTGATTCGCGTGCGCCGTGGCCACAAGAAATGCCACTAGGCCACAATTGCCACGAATCGGGGTCATGCACAAGTACAAATATGCATAATTCTCAATTTGTACATGATATAGTGTTAGTTTGTAATCGACAACTCAAATTGCAATGAATTCGTTTCTAATATTTTGAAGAATTTGTTCTCAAATTTATAGAAACTTGTTACGTACTTTATAAATGTTTTTCAAGGTCTCCAAGTATGTAAAACATTTTTATGGTATGCTAAATATTCTATATAATTACACACGCCACACAATTAATCATATTTCGCAGCATGTCGTGCAAGAGTTTGCGGATCCTTAACTCGAATTTGTTTTTACTAATATTTTTATTCTATAGAAGTTACTTTTTAAGCCCTAGCACATAAACTTAAATAATTGAATTCTTCTAACGGAAACGTAAACTTTCGTTTGAAACGAATCGAAGAGCGAGTCAAAGTGGAATCCTAAGCTCCTACACTTTCCTACTTACGAGTAAACTTGTAGAATGCCTGTGGAGAGTGTGTGCCCTATATAGACTATACTACTCCAAACATGCGCCTGTGTAGGAGCTGGAAAAAAGTTTAAAAATGTAACAAGACGGCGTTTGATTTACCGAACGTTATAAAGGACATTGA
Organism: Zaprionus inermis; assembly: GCA_018151445.1. NCBI lineage: Eukaryota > Metazoa > Arthropoda > Insecta > Diptera > Drosophilidae > Zaprionus > Zaprionus inermis. The sequence continues at coordinate 1,858,219 of JAECXD010000673.1, read as the reverse complement.
CCCTGCCATTAATTATTACCAAGTGTAAACGATTTGTAGTGCAAGAGGAGTATAGAAACTTAAGTTGTTTCCCTTATAGACAATTGCTGTATATACCACATACATATGCAATAAGTTGTAGTTATTTCTTTGCTTATCAGATCCAAGTTGAACGACTTGAAGTACCTCCCTCGCGTGCTGCGTGCCATCTGCCGGCATGAGAACAATCCTGGGCAAATTCTTGGCCAACTTGTTAAATTACCGCACTCACTTTATTTAACATAGGCGATAATTTGACTGGGTCACAAGAGAGTCGGCACGAACCTGGTACAGGTGCCCGAAATTGTCAAACTGAACTTGCCCAAACCAATGCTAGAACCTAATGCCAAGTGGATTTGCTTGTAAGTCATGCTAGATATGGTATGCTAGATGGTATTAATGATATTATGCTCAGAAGTTTATTGTGTAAACTGCTCGAACTCACCTCGCAGCTGCGGCAGCCAACTAGCTGGAGGAGTATCCGTCTTGTTTAGGCCTAGGATTATGATTTCGGGTGCATGAAACAGTGGGGCAGGACACGATATTTTGTAGTTCCGGCACTTGAGCGTTCGCGTCCCGGCGAGAAGTTGTAATTGAAATTCGTGAACGGCTTCATCGCGTCGCGGAGAGTCGGCAGCAGTTCGAGATGGCCAGATTTGGCAATTCACAATCGAAACGAATTCACAACTCTTGTTTTTGTTAACTGTTTGCCCCGTTGTTGTTGGCCACATCAACCATCTGTCGTTGACCGACTGGCTGGAACTGAAAATGAATTGTGCATCTGCGATTCGTGGGCCACGCGAACTTCGGCTATGTGTATTACTGTAAATTACTTGGCCAAGTACAAGTGCATTGGCAAATATTTATTTATGTACATACATTCAGACACAACCGACCCGTCTGACCCGAGCGTAGCGACTCCAGAGGGGCGCGACACGTAGCGATGGCGGCGCCGCAGCGTTTGCTTTGCGTTTCACGTGCTGACTGTCAAAGTAAATAAAAATAACAAAATGGCCTCACCTGGCACCTGTATCCTGGCAACATTCATTTAAACACCTTAGACGAAGCCATCGGCAGCGCACGCTGAGCACGCTGAGCAGGCTGAGAGAGCGCTGCCGAATTTGCCAAGTTAGACGCCTCGTATCGCTTATTAAAATCCATTTGCATTTGCCGCTGCCACTGACGCTGCTGCCACTGCCTCGGTCTCTGCCTCTGCCTCTGCCTCTGCCTCAGCGACGTCTTGAGAACTGCATTGCCGAGGCGAGTGGAATATTTAATGATCCCGTTTGTTTATTGAATTGCAGTCAAAAGTTTTGGCACGGACGGAAACCCTGTTCGGCTCTCCTCAGTCCTACCCAGATGGCCGCAGCCTTTGGCTACGCATGTGAGCGTGAGTCGCTGTACACGACGCCGATGCCGATGCCGACGCCAACGTCGACTGCATGTCTGTCATGGCGCAAGCGGCGTGACGCGAGGCGCGGGGCGGCGCGACGCGGCGCCCGAAAAGTGAAATAGCTTCTGTCAATATTCTGTCAATAGGCAAATGTTTGCTGTGCCAAGTGGCCCTGCCAGGGCAGGGGTAGCCCAAGCAGGCAGGCAGGCAACGGCACAGTCTGTTTGCCCCTCCCTCGCCGACAAATATTTTCGAATTCGAATTCGAATGCGATTGCGAGCACGAAACACGTGCAGCCTTTGTTTTTTTTTGCATTTATCGACTTTCTCTTTTGTTTCGCATTTAATCGATCTTTGCAAATCGATAAATTGTAAAAATACATACATTCAAAAAATAAATAATTGCAATGTGATTCAAAATTTATAAAAATAAATAATAATAATAAATAATAAAAATAATTTAATACCTTTTGCTCTTTTTACTGAGACTTCCACGGTGTGAGCTGAACCCAAACACACGAGAATTTTTATAAGAAACTTTAACCAATTTGTACGATATTTGTATTTAGGTCAAGATCCACAGAACCTCAAGACATGTTGCTGTCTTGCAAGAACTTTTCCGACCTCATGTCCGACGTTTTATCTAACCCAAAAACCTGATCGGAAAATAAACACAGTAGTTGGGCAACAATTTTCATCGTGGTCTCGCGTCGCTGTCCGGCAGGGGGAGGTGCTCAGGCAGAGCAACAATTAATCGCGCAGCGTGCGCTGTTTGCACAATGTTTATGTTAATGTGTGCACACTGTACAGTCGTACACCAGTGTGTGTGTGTGTGTGTACAGCGTATCTCTGCGTCGAGCATTGACAGAGTCTATTCGCGAAAGCATTCTCGCTTTTGCTTTGATGAAAATCTATTGAGACTCGTGTCGCTCGCTCTTTGGCCTAAGCTGCGTTCACACTGCAACAATTGGCCAAATTAGCTAAAATATGTGCATCTATGTATGTGTATATAAAAACGTCGCCGTCATCGTTGCTGTCATCGCCGTCGCCATCGCCGTCGTCGTCGTCGCGTTGTCGCGCTGTCTTCGCGATGGAATCGCATGGTCAAGCGTATACTTTTTGCAAGCCGATATCAGGTAAGATACGTCAACGTCAACATCAATGCACCAATGGATCCGAATACACATGGGCAGCATTAGGAGGACACACACTCAAAAGCGCAGAGCCGCGAAGGAAGAGGGCAACACTGGCTGAGGCTAGAGCTACCCAACCCATAATCGGAGCTACACGAGGAAATGTCAGTCTTGATAAAATATTGTCTAGAAAACATTCTTATTCAGGCGAAGTCGTCGCCAATGCTGGCTAACTCGACGCGCTGCTGCTAAATGTTAAATGTGGAATACTCGAATCGAACAGACTTTAGTCTAAGACTGACTCCAGCCAGAGCAGAGAGAGAGAGAAAGAGAGAGAGAGAGAGAGAGAGAGGCAGATGCTTTGTCGGCAATTATTTGTGGCGGCGGTGTGAACCGATGGATTTATTGCCCTAACAGCTAATCAAGAAGCTGAATTTATCGCTGACTCTGTTCGACATTTAGAGGCTGTTGTCTCTGTACATTAGCTGTTTGTTTGTCCGCCTGTCTACCGCTTAGCCATTTGTACGATTTGGCCATAAACGCAAAAAGCGTCCAGTGTCATGGGAAAGGAAAAAGTAGTGCGCAATCTGTCGATGAGACCTCGATTCTAGCGTGCATTTGAATATATATGGTATTTTCGGTTGAAATTCTTCAACACGCCAAGTAGGTAAGAGATACATTCTTGCCTCTAGTACTCAAATATCTTCGGGAATCTATTTGTGTGCGTCTGCTCACTCAGTTACGCAAGAGACATTTCAGTTTCCGCTTAACGGTCTACTCTCTCTACACTCTCGACTTGGCTGCACAATTCTGAAAAGTCGCAATAAACAACTTTTTCTGCGATTCGGCTGCGCGCGGTCCCATCATTTTTGTAATTAATAGCGGCTCATGTGCGGCAATTTAAATAGCCGCTAATTGTAACCGCCGCCAAACGAAACCCGTTCCAAACGCCAGGAAATGGTGCGACCAAGCCAGGCCCAGGCCTGAGCCCGGGCCATGGCTGTGGCTCTGGCTCTGGCTCGGCTAGGCATTGCTCTCTGGCTACACTCCTTCTGATTTTGTAATTTCGCTCTTAATGCCGGTGAATATTTCATTTGCATTTTGTTCGCAATCTTGTTTCGAACTCTTTGAGTAAGAATCGTCGTACGTGTTCGTATGACCATGTCCAGTGGGAAATCCGTTCGAGCAAAGGAGGATGCATGTACATATAAACGTGTCTGCATTTCTCATGCTCAAATCTACACTAATTATACCCTGTACCGGTTAAATGGGCAAAAGTAAATAATAAAGTGGTTTATGAGCCCATTCGACTTGACTTGGTTCTTGCACAGATTAAGCAGCATGTTAATCCGCATGGCAGTTGGTTTGCTGCTCCTCCGCAACCCTTCCCTGCCCTGCCCAGCCCTGTCCTGGCCCCATGCCCATGACCAGGCTAGCTGCAAGTCGAGCTCGTCTAGCTGGACTATCGCACTTTTGCTTGTTTTATGTATCATTTGCGTTAATTGCGATCGCCCATGGCAAAATATCAAAGAGTGTAAAGCATTTGCACCTGTTGACTTACGCACTTCCTTGTGCTGCCTGCCTGCCTGCCCACCTGCCTGCACCTGTTAACTCTGCGCATATCAGAATATGCATCACTCTGAGTGACTCTCTCTATCTCTCTCTACATACATATATCGTTCATCCGTTCACATGCTCAAGTTGTGCTTAATTAGCGCATTCACCTTGGTAATTTGAGATACGAGTATCCTAATTTGTGTGCCTCGAGTACCCTGTGCGAAATATCTTCCATGCTGCAGAAGAATGTCCGTGATGCGCGTAGAAAGTAAAATCCAAATACATTTTTTTGCTGCCTTTTGAAACAGTATAACGTTATATGATCGTTTAAACTGCTTAACACCTGCAGAATTCCTAAAACTAAAAATATTTTTTATAAACATAATCTCAGACTTTACTCTGGGGAAGACTTCTCCAAGCTAAGCTGAGCTCTGTGCTGGCCCAATTTCCATCCGCCCAGCGGCAAAGTTCACTTAGTCCTTATCTAGTCCCTTTTTGGGCGCGATACCATCAACTTCAGTTCCCACTAATGGCCACTGCGATTTTTATGGACAGGATCAATTTCAATGCCATGCTTCCGTTATCCGTTAGCTGACCCCGAGAACTTCGGCAACGTATTGCCATTGAAAATTATGCTACATGAACGCAATTGCCAGCGGGCCAAGAAAAGTGTTAGTCAACGAGCGACAGCGGGCCAGCAGCGGCAAGCTGTGCAACAAGTTTTCACATTTGCCATTCCAGATCTTTTATCTGTAAAAGCATTTAACCTAACGTCGTCCATGGGCAGGCACAAGCACGCACACACACACATGGAATGTTGTATCGGGCTGCATTTGATAATTAACGGTTGTCTAGACAAAGTTATGTAATTTTTATGTTCTTGTTATGTGCATATATACATATATTTACACCATATACTTATAGCATATATATTATGTACTTGATGGGTAAATTATTGCCCTCATATGATCTCGAGTGCGCTGCATGCACATCTTGATCGTTTCTTAAAATTGAATAGCAAATTTGTAAGTATTTATTGCCTTTTATTATTGCTTGCTTTGTCAAGATTTCATTAGATTTAACACTTTTTTTTCATTTAGATAACTTTTCAATAAGATGGCTTGCTACTTAGTTTAATTTGGACTATTAACTTAATGAAAACCTTGCACAATGTACAAATATTCCAGCCTCTTAATCTTATCAGAAGCAAAACTAAATAACTTCGACAAGCAACTTTATACATATATAATACTATTATAAATCCATTTATAAAGTTTGAATAGATTGTCTAAAGTTCGATTAAGTACAAATAATTCGAGTCAATTCCGAAGGACGAATAATAAACCGACACTGGGCAAACGTAATACAAATATTTTACAAGACTTTTTACACTTTCCAGGTTAGTTGTACGTACACCTTACGTACACCAAGTTGTGTCGAATTTGCATTTATTGTAGAACCAACGAGACATCAAAGCATTTCGGTTCGACAAGTTTTTAGTTTCCAAATCAATATCGTACCTCTGATGATCGTGCTGAAAGCAAAATATAACAATCAAGTTACTATTCGAATATCTTTAGAAACTTTTCAATCTTACTATGGGCTGGGGAAAGATTCGTTTCATGTCGATGCGATGCAGATGCTCCTCGTGCGCTCTAAGTAACCAATCGTATTGTGTTCCACTCATACACGGAAGGCACAGGTCGCACTCGTCGCGGTTGCACGACTTGTCGCAGTTGAAGGTCGCACACTTGTTTAGAGAGGTAACCAGGTTCTTATCGGCCGTCATCATTTCGTAAGACCTGCAAGGAATTTTGAATAATTTCAAGTCGAATTCATCTGGTATAGCTCCTACTTACATGGCACGTCTATTTCCCGATTCGCTCACTGGCAGAATACCAACTAGATTGAAGACGCTATAGATAACTTGTTCGTACAGCAGGGAGTTAGGCTTGAAGTGAGCTGAGGAGAGATTCGGCGACATGTTGGCTTCCATTAAATGAACATTAAGGTCCTCGTCAATGAACAGATCGAAGCGAAGCAAATCGAAAAAATTGTGCGTTTTATACGAGTGTAAAGATCCGATAATATCCTTTTCCTTTGCCAAAATAGTCGTTCTTATTATACTTTCGACTTGTGGCCATATTTTCGAAGGATCCATAGACTGATCACGCACATACGCCTCGAAGGCGGCACGCATACTGCCGCCATAGCTTTCATAATATTTTCGCAGGGATGGAACCTCCCAGGTAGGCAAATAGTTGTCACCTACCACATATTTGTCCTGATTATTGGCATCAAATGGATAATACTTGACGGGACAGTAGCGAAAGAGAACGTCGCCAATGTAGATGTAAACACGCAACGGATTAATAGAAGTTATCACAACGTATACGCCGATATCGAACTTATGACCATCGACCAGGAATGGCTTCTGGATGAACTCCTGCACAAACGAGTCATTCGAGTAGAGATTCATCTCGCTGGGTGCCCGAACTCGGATGTGCCGGTGTTCATTGTGTTTCTCAACAAACAGTGCATCCGGATGCGCGGAAGCGTACTCCAGAAATTCGTCTCTCTGACTTGGCAGACGAAATGCACGTGGCAGAAACGGTAGACGCGACGTACACAAGTCCACTTTATTTGTTAAATATCCACAGCCGGGAAAATGATTAACCAACTGATGCGCAGCGAGATTCTTTAAGCTTGAAATCTGGCGATACGGATAGTCGTGTGCCCACAATAAATCCCATCCACCTTGGTCTAATTCGACTCGAGTATAGCCAAATTTTTGTAACACATTTACTACGTGCACCAAGTGATCTTCCAGAGGGCCCTGGCTATATATCGAATAAGTCGGTCGTCGCATCTCAAGCTGCTCTGTCGCGTTGATCGTGTTTTGCTTATTAAAGACTTTTGTGTAGTGCGGCAAAAGCTCCACAATTACTGCGGTGGCAACTGTCGCCGCTAAGAAGATCATAACTGATCGCAGAGGTATTGTAGTCCCCACATGTCCCGTCTTCTCTGCGGTGCTACTTGATAACTGAAAAGGTGAAAGTTTATTTGACTTGAACAAATTGTCAATTACTGGTTTTTCGTATTGGATTGCATACTTTATATTCATCATTTTTTTTGTTGGCAGCTTCAGCATTTAGATTTGATTCCATTTTAAATTAAGAACTAAAAAAACAAAATTGCTCTAATTAATTTAAACGGAACATTTAAACCACGATCACCAACGAAAAGCAATAAGTTTCTAAAACCAAATGGCATTCACACGGCAACGCGTTCGCTTCCAGTGGAACAGCTGATGTCTTGTTCTTTGCAATCGTTCATTCAGCATGGCAATTTGGCGCGAAATTTAAATGCTGCGCACTAAAACTCTATTCAAAGCTGTAACGGGGCCAAATTTTCTTGAATTTATCAATTAAAACATATAATTAATACTTTATCATACTCATAAATTCTATTTACGAAATTACTTTTTCAATTCGTCTTGAGTTGTTAATTCCCAGTATTTGTTACATTTATCGAGTATCTAAATATCGATACATTTGGCTCAATAGGTATTGGTATGTAATTGGAATCGTGACCGCAATATTTGAATTGAATTGTTAGTTTGATATAATTTTCTGAGTTTCATGTCAAACGGTAATATAATATGAAAACTTTAAAATAGTTTAATTTATTTTCTGTATTTGATTTCAGTAGTTAATTTATATTAAGTTGTATTTGATTGTATTAACTTTTTTTTGCTAGATATGTTGAAACGTCAGAAGAATGCGGAAGTGCTAAAGAAAAAGCTTATCCTGAAGTCTCTGTTCAAAAGAGTGGTTCGTGAAATTATTATGAATACTCAGTGGCTGGAAGGAGATGACGATCAGAAAATATCCGCTAATGTCAAGAGAAATATTGCATTGTTGGTGCGACCGAAAAGAAAAGTGGGATTGCTGACATCAACTGTAAGAATTTAAGTATATTTGATATTGCACTATATAAATTAAAACTTCCTGCAGGATAAATCATTAATACGCACTCCAGCGAAGTTACGAACTGTGGCGGATCGCAGGAAATTGTGCACTTTGTTTGGAGGATTACGATGTTTCTTGAATTTACCACCTGTTTGTACCCAGTGGACAAAAAATATAAAATTTCTTTAATTTATTTCTAATCTTTAGAAACTGCGTGCTTGCCTGGTACCCGTTATCAAGCTTGTGTCTCTCAATGCGGGACGCACAATTTTGAGACAGGGCGATTGGCCTATAACTGTTTTCTTCATTGTTTCAGGAGAAGTTGAGGAGATATGTGAATCGAAAAATAGAGTAGGCCGCAACTCTTTTTGAAAACAATATAATATTGTAATGTTTATAGTTGCAGACACGAGAGGAGTTTATTTTCGGGCCGGGAGATTGCATTGGCGATGTAGAGATGATAGAGGAATGCTATCGCAATCGCTCTTTCATAACTACAAGTACGTAAATAATTCTAATGTTTTACTATTTTCACCCCTTACAAAACGTTTGCAAAATGTCAAATTTAAGTAATTAAGAAATTTTTTATAAATGTTCAAGTTTGTAAATGAAACTTAAGTATTCTTAAAAAATGTTCTGAAACATTTCCTAATACTTAGCACAAAGGGATACCACATATATTTTTGACACTTCTGAAAAATTAGGCAAATTTCGATAGATTTATAGGTATATAACGTATTATAATTAAGCTATTATAGGTAAAATTGTAGTGCATAAAGAACCCCTTCCAGGCGCTAGACTTGAAATATATTATCGTGTGTTTGCTTGTGTCAGGGCACAGACTTAAATCCAACATGCAATTGACTTCAACATAACATAAACTCGTGGGTCGGCACAGGAACGAGACATTTGCGTTGTTTCGTGACCCAAAGCAGGGGCTGCACCAGCCAATTTAATCAGCAATAAAAAAGTTAAGTCCTAATTCGATTCAATCAAAATGAATAGCAAACAACAGCAACCTGCACCCACGCCACTTTCTTTCCCCTTGCCCGATGCGGCGTTACCAGAACTTGGTATGGCATGGATTTGCGACTACAGTTTACGTATACGTTTTGCAAATATAGGTTGGCACAAACAACAGACCCTTCAGTCCTCGAACCGATTCTCAATTTTGCTTTCATTTCGCTACGATGGTGCTTATTATTTTTTTTTTACTCCGCTGCTTTCGGCATGTTTTTCCTTTTTTTTCGGGTTGCCGACGGTTGGGAATCTTCAAACGAATTGATGCACTGCCATTCCATTTCACAATCGCTACTGGTATCCACTGAACGTGCAATCGACTCCGCAGCGCAATGCGAACTTCTCGTCTTGTTTGATGAGGACTTTATCTCGATTCTAAAACCATTCATGGGAAAAATTTGGAATGAAAAGAAACGTGCCATCCGGGCCTTAGACTATTTCGATTTTCTCGATGAAGATCAGGTGATTAATTATTATTTTAAATTAAACGAAAACAAAATTGCACAAAATATTTTCCTTTTCCCCTTAGTTTTTAGCTGCGTGCAAATTGTCTCAACTGCGACAGTACAAGGCTCTGGATACCATTTATTCCCAGGATAAGGGCACACTTTCAAACGTACACTTTATCTTAAGTGGAGAATGCGTTATTCTCCAATGCTTACATCTTCGGGTAACATATAAAGAGATCACTTTTTTCGTATAATTTCCCAACATTTTATTAAAGGTGACTAAGAAGAATGGAAAGAAGAATTACGAGCTGGTTGACGGTCTGCAGGAGGATAGCATTGTGGTGAATAGCGATATGAGTTCTAACAAGGATCTTCAATCTGATTCGACATCTTTAGATAGTCCACCCAGATCGAGTGTAGATAATAAAGTGAGTATTCCGATAAGCCTATGTTTTACGCACATTTCCTACACAATTCAATAGAATTTCGCATATGAAATACTTCGATATTCAAAACTACAGAAGAGATATAGAATTCATATACTGTCTTACACAAGTATTAATAATATAGAAGGAATAAAAACGATAGTTTATCTAGCATTTTCATAGCCCATTAGTCCACAAGATACAATGTGTTCGTAACAAAACTAATCCAAACTTGAAATAAACTACATAAACGACATCAACTTAAAATATGACTCAATATTTTTGAGATTCGCATTGACTTTCATTAATCTGTTCAGTGGTCAAAATTTACCCTCAAAGACATTGAAAGAAGGTGTGATAATTTCGTTAAAACCGAGATCTACAAGCAACCATCGACAATTCGTCATTTGAAAAAAGAAAGCATTTATACCAAACATTATAATGAATTAGAGGAGTCCTACTACGAGGAGGAGGAATATCTTTATGATGAAGATTTCTCCTCTGACTCTACTACTTCATTAGATATTGACAAAGAAGACCGACGTTCAGTTCAGAGTGTACAACTTTCAAATTATTTCATTGAAAGCACAACCGAATCTGAAATAACCGAATCTGAAATAACCGAATCTTCCGTTTGTACATCATCAAGCCCATTAATCAGCACCATTTCTGTAAGTCGACAATTTCTCGAATTCACAAATTTAAAATTGATATAAATCTTTTTAAAGGAAGAATATGAGAGTCGTTTTATAGATGTTGGAACCCTATCGTTTGGTGGAATATTTGGATTAGGCGAAAGGATCCAACATCGTTTAATAATGGCAAAGAATACTGTACAATGCCTGGTGATACCAAGATTTTTTCTATTAGAGGAGAACCAAAATCCAGAAAAAATTTGGCAAAGGCGTATTTTCTATCTAGACTGCATGATTCCATCGCGAGAAGATTTATTTCAAGATTTTCTGAAGACTTTGAATTGGAAAAAATTTAAATCGGAGTTCATTCGCGAGCAATTACTCTTGGACTGTAAAGATGTTGCCAAGGATGATGATATACCCATAATGTGTCGCATTGAAGAAGAGGACCAAAAACACTGAAATTCATTGTCGAAATCAAAATAAAAGTATTGTAAAAAGATAATAATTAATGTGTTTTTTTTTTACCTCAACCGTATTCCTTGTCATTCGTTGACCTTAAGTCATTACTAGTCACTTAACTAAAGTGATGGTTTGGTACAATTTCTCATTAAATATATTTGATTCAACATATAGCCTAAATATTTAACTTTCGGGGAAGCTAATTTTATTACCAGCTGATTTACTTCCATGAAAATGATTCATGAATAACAGTGTAGCGCCATTTGAGTTCTTGTTGTGGTCGTCAAATGGTTAACATGGAAACAAATGTTTTTAGGGGTCTCCGTAAAGAAAAGTTGGTTTTTTTTTGTCAGTATTGATTGTACTTCGGCGGTGAATGTTTAGTGTATTGTGCGGCAAATTGACAATATGGCAACAACTAATCTGCCTAGAGTACCGGAAGGTCTTCGGGATCTAATGAAAGCCTACACCAAAGAGGTTTTACGTGAAAAGCCGACAAATCTTTATGAATTCTCCTCAAATTTTTTCGAGAAAATTGCGGCTGCTAAAAAGCTCTACAAAGTGAAACAGTATGAGCCTTCGCAGAGTTACGAAATCATTATGAAAAACCGGCAGCGACAACAAATCCCCTTGTCTGCTGTCTATAACATTATTCCTGACAAACTTACCGAGCTCATCAAGAAGTTTATTAAAGCTGTTCTCAAGGAAAATCCCGAAAACTTACTTACTTTTGCAATAGAATATTTTCACAAGCTTCGCTCAATTAAATCACCATACATAGAGTATAGTAGGTATGCGTCCTACGAACAAAGTGTAGAAAAAAGCGGCATCAAATCTTCTAGCGCAAAGGAGACATGTATTTGTGGACGTCGACTAAGCGCAAGAGCTGCAGAATCGAGTCAGCAAACCAAAGTTGAAGAAACTGAAACCAGTCTACAGCGAAAAGAATTTCCGAATGAAAAACATAGTGTGAATTATTTGCAAGCAGTGTGCATTATTCAAAGATACTTTCGACAATATCTGAAACATAAGAAAGACAAATCCAAAAAAGGAGATGTTCACAAGAGCCAGGATTACTTCAATGCTGTTTTAATAATTCAGAAGCATTTTAGAAAATATTTAGCAAGAAAAAGAGTTAAAACTAAAACTGAATTTAAAATTGATAGTTACCATTCGGCAGAATATATAAGAGCCGTAGGCATTATTCAGAGATATTGTCGGAGATATTTAAACAGGAAAAACCAGGAGAAATCAAAAGAGAATGTAGGCAACCACAAATCGGATGCACAAGTTTCAATGACGACCGCAGCCTTTGTTATTCAACGAGCATTTCGAAGAATGGTCAGGGCTCGCAGGGCAAAAAAACACATCCAAGCCGAGCCAGACGACGACGTCAACGATAATGCCTCCGAGGCAGCCTCCTACACGTCGGCATCGACGGCCCTCCTTTCAACGGAATCGACGGGTGAACACAATGAATTCGGGGGCAACAACGGCGAAGAGGGAGTACACCAGCAAACCATTCAGGAAGATGAGGAAGTTGAGAACGACAACGTAAACCTACAAAGCGAGTACAAAACGAAAGCAATTAAGTCGAGTGCAAAATCGATAAGTTCCAATGGTAATGGTAATTGATAACATACTCCCATTTCTAAGTATAGGCCAACATTTGAAAGTGTCCATATTAAATGAGTGGCCATTACACTGCCAAAAATAAAGTTTTTAAATTGTATTCTTTTAATTAACTAATTATTTCGTTTTATGTTTTATATTCAGATAAAAATAATGATGATCTATTAAGCGATTCGCAAATTGACGAGCTGAATAATGAAGAGCCAGGCATTTTAAAAAGAGAAAAAAGCAAAGTAGAAAAATTCATTGACTCAAACAAAACATTTGAGAAAAATTCAGAGATAGAGAAAGCTAAAAGCAATAACACTTTAAATAAGAATATTATAAATGACTTTATAAAAGCTGAAGCAGTTCAAATCTTAAGTGATCACCACGAGAAAAAAATTGAGCCAGCTGAAGAAATGATTATTGATAAAAAACATATAAGAAACGTCGGCTCTAGCTTGGAAACCGATGTAAAATCTACCGATGGTAAAATTGCCGATTTGGTTTCCGGAGAGGAAACTATAGAAGACGTTGACAACCAGGCTGACAACCCCAAAAGTAGTATAGATCAGTGCAGTTCCAATCCTTGCATGGAATCAAACAATGGCGTTCAAGAAGGAACTTTGGAAATAGTTGCAAATTCCAAACAAGATGCAAATGAAAAAGTCATCATAAAACCAGAAGAAGTAACAAGTCCAATTTCACCAACTAAGCCGGAAAATTCGTTAAGCCCAGGTACTTCTGAGGGAATTGTGGCAGAAATTGAAATGCCTTTAGAAGAAATGAAGCCCAAAAATGATAATTGCGACGATGAGTCTAATCAGATTCCTGTCACAGAACACATAAGTCATCAAGAAACACAAGAAGACTCAAATGGTGCTCAAAAGCCAACGGAGTCGGAAAATAAATTAAGCTCAGATGTTCCTAAAGAATTGATGGAAGAAATTGAAAAGCCTCTAGAAGAAGAAAGACCACAGGATGATAAAACAATCGTTGAATCTGATAAAGAGGCCGTCTCCGAGCTCATTACTGAACAAGAAGAACTCTTGGATGCACCTCAGAAGCCGATAGTAGAGGTAGCACAACAGGACGACGACTCTATTAGTAAAACTGAACCAGAAGGTAGTGTAATTTCCAGGACAACATCAAATAGGAATTTAAGCTCCGAGGATTTGGAAGAATCATTGAAAAGACAACCTCATATTGATGAGGTAGAGCAGCAGTATGACGAAACTCTTGTTCAACCTACTCAGGACCTTATTTTACATTCTAAAATGCAAATTGACAAATTAGATGATATAAAAGAGTTGTCGAAAACCGACTTGAAGCAGCACTCAGATGCTGATGTTACGCCTGTTGACATTGAAAAATCAGAAGAGGGTCTTCAGCAATTACAATTGGAGGATAAATCAATTGAAGAAGACTCAAAACTTAACAACACCGAGGAAAATGGTAAAGGAAGCAATGCAGGTAAGTTTTCTAAAACAAAACAACTTTTTGATCCTACATTCGTTTTTTTTTTTTTTTGAAAATTTTAAAGATGTAACCAATTCAGATAATTTAGAAACAGTTTCCGAGCATGATACAATGCATTCACCTCTACCAGGGAACCTGAATGCAGTGGAAGTAAATAGTCTTCAGTCTGTACTAAGCAATTTCAATCATAATCTCGATAAGGAAAACCTGCAACCTGCAAGTACGTAAATATATTCTAAATAATACTTTGCTATCCCTCTTGCAAGTAAATTTTTTATTTAAACAGAACCACAAACAACAGAAACTGAAGAAGAAACCTCTAAACTCGAAAAAGTTTCCTCTGCAACTTCAGAAGTCTTTAACCCAAATACTTCAACAGAGTACGAATATCCTGAAATAATTAAAGCTCAAATTCATAAAGCGAAAGATGAGGAAATGCCGGATATCAGTCTTGAGGAATTAGGAAAGTCTATAATCATTCACAGTGTACTTCCTGGTGAAGACGATTATGTACTTCCGATAGCATCGGATGATACCGCAAATCTAGATAGTAAAAATGAGATAAATGATGAATTGGACACAACAGATACGTTAAAACAAGACGATCCTCATATAAATAATGCCGTATTGACAGATAAAACCAACGATGAGCTTCTTGATTGTGCCGTAAAACCCCAAAAGTCTATAAAAAGCCCAGTGCAGTCTAAGCAGAACTCTTTGGATACTTTAGAAAATATTGAGGCCCCAATCATAAAGGAGTCAATTGCTCAAGAAAGTATGGAGCCTTCCAAAAGCTCAGCACAATTAGAATCAGAAACTGTTGAAGAGAATCTGGGGGAAAAAGATAAAGAGATAGAAGAACAATCTGCTCTTGCTGTAGAAAGAGATGATGATAAAACAAAATCAAGTTCCTCTAGTAAAACCATTGAATCTCCACAAAATTTGGAAAGTATTGCAGATCCAATTAAGATAAATACGGATATCGAGGCTACTGAATCAATTTCTTTGAATCATGATAAATTAAAAGATAAGTCGGAAAGCCTAGACTCAAAAATAGTTGCGCTTGAAAAACAAACGGAAGAGAATCCAAATACAAATAAAGTCGAAGAAAAAGAAGAAGGTGACATTGAAAAACTAATTCATTCAGATAGTCTAATTACATACACTTCTCAAGATCCCCAAAACAAAGAAAATGAAAGTTATTTAAAGGATCTTAGCGTTGAACCTGTAACACAAGTCAATAATGATGTTATAAAGGATGGAAAAACTAGTCAAGATTCAAGACCCAGCTCAATCGAGTTACAAAACGTTTCAGATACTGACGAAAACAAAGTAAGCGTTCAAAAACGAAACTTTTCAAAAATTGAGAAAGCGTTAAGCAGTTCTGAACTGGATCCAAATATTAGCAATGCAATAATTAAAAGTATTGACACAAGCTCAGAACCAATACTTGCTAAAGATTCAGATACAGATCCAACTACAAAAAAAATAGAAAGTGTAAGCGAAGAAGAAAATCAGAAACTAGATATAATATCAGAAGATTCCAAAAACAAAATCGAATTACAAATTGAATCAGAAGGGAATAAAATAAACACCGACTTAGTTAATGGTTCTGATGCTACAAATTTACAAAATGAAAACCAAGATCCTACTCTAATTCAAAGTGATTCCCAAGAACAGCAAGATAAAATCGAACAACAGAAGTCTAATTTACTTCTCGACGAAGAAAATAATACATTGAAACCAGAAAGTGTTGTTGAAAAAAGTGTTATAAAGAAACGATATATAAATGAAAAAACTGGTGAGTACACAAATTCTCCTGAGGAAATATTCAAACCGAAGAGCGTAAAAAACGAAGTAAATGAGTCAGATGAAACTCAAGCTATAACTGCACTATTTAAAGCAGAGGAAGATAAACTATCAAGTTCCAACAACGATAATAAAGATTCAAATAATGATAGCAATCATAATGATAATTCAACGGAAACTAATGAAAAACAAACTCAAAATACGGAGGATCTTCCAAAGACAGTCGATGACGCTAATAAGAATATTCACAACCAACTGAAAGAACATAATACCGTAATTTCGGAGATGACAGGTAATATTCAATATTCATAAGACAATCTAGTCAGAAATATATAAATATATACTCCAATTTCTTTCTTCAGAAGAATCATTGAAGAAACATGACGAGGAAACCTCGAATAACAAAAAAGGTACGAGCGAAAGACTTAAAATTACATCTGAATATAAATAAAGTAATTTACACATTGCTCACACTTAGCATCGCATTCCGGAAGTGACGAACTAATGTTGGATTCGCCGGCACATGAAGTAAATATCGGTAAGAATTAACTGAGGTTTATTTTTCTAAAAACTTGTGCTTCACTTTACCAGACAAAATCTACATTGCATATGAGTACTCAATTATCTGACACACAAGCTAAAAAGATACAAGTTGCGAAAGAAAAACAAATAACAATTTCCCAATCGGGTCGATTATTAAATGTACCGATTGCCGAATTGCAACTGAAATCCTTTAAATCTACCGCTAATTCCGGTCCTTGGTACGAGATTCATAATGAGTTAAATGTTCCACAAACCTATGATGAAACCGCTCATAATCCAAAGAAAGATATCGTTCAACTCGCTAATGAACAGAATGGTGAGGATCCCAACTTACAACTGACCCCATCTCACAAATCATCTGAGAGGATTTCAAATTATATGTATGGAGAAGAAATATCAACACAAGACCGAAATAAACCAAAGCAATCGATTGCATTCTTTGTTTCGTTTGATGGAGACGACGGGAAAACTAGTTTCAAAATACCTAAAAAGTTTTTGAAGCCACAGCCTAAGTCTTCTGAATTGACTCATCCAATGAATGACAAAGATAAGGATATAGACTATCAGAACCATAATGATGAAGTAGATATGGACCCAATAATAATAGATGAAGAGGAAGACGATTTAAGGTTTTCACAATACGGTCAACACAAGCTACAGACCATACAAGAGCTCAATGAGACTGAATCGAGTTATGAGCTTAAGCTAGATACGGATAGAGATGAGGACGAAAAAGTGAATCAGGAAATGAATGAAGCTTCTCAAGAACATAAGGATTCCCATTTAGACAGTTCAAAAGAACTGATAGACGAAGACACAAGTAAATTAGTGGAAGCAAATAAGACCGATCTTTCAAATAACTTAAAACATATTAAAAGTGTGCAAATCATAGAGAGAGCTTATAAAAACTTTATAGCTAGACGAAAACGGAATCTCGAGCTCAAAACAGTAGAAAACAATGAGAAAGAAATAAGCGTTGATGCTATAAAAAACGATGTTAACAATTCGGAGGCAATAAAATATAAAACTGAATTAACTGAAAATTTAGCTGCCTCAAGAATTCAAAAAGCTGTTCGACAATTTTTGAACAGATCTGCTGTAAAGAAACTAAAAAATACTGATTATAAAGATAAGACATATTCAACTAAAGAAATATTGGCGGCAACGAAAATTCAAAAGATTTTCAAAAACTATATTGAACGTAAGAAGATGGCGAACCGCAAGAAGAAAGTAGGAATCGATTTTGAAAAAGAAGATGAGTTCAATACAGAAATTCCCAAGCACATCGGCGAATCGAAGTCCCTAAACGCTCTTGCGGATCAAACAGAGTCTACAATCGAAGAGAATACTATAAAAGCTGAAGAACCCGGCTCCACCAAGTCGGAATGGTTTGTTGGCTCGCAGCGCATTTCACTCGAATCGATCGGGCAAGCCGAAGTAGAGTCCATTTCTCCTGGAATGGATTCACAAGTTGATTCGAATGCACGCATGCTTGAATACACTCACGATACACAAACCGAATCGCCCATAGTAGGTACACAGATGGGCTTGCTTGAATCCAAATTAATACCAGACATTGGCAATATTGTTCACGATTTAAATCCAGGAAAATTAGTTGAACAAGATAATGGAGATTTTAATAATTCAGCAGGTTCGACTAGCGAAGATGTGTTGGATTTAGCTAAGGACCTAACAGTTTCGCCCTCAATGGAACCAGGATTCACTTTAAAAGGTAAGTCGAACATATTGTAAATATTATTGATATTCATATATAACTCACCTTACTAGTCGATGCGTCAACCCGTCAAATGTTGAATGAGTTCCTGAGCAAGGAGATCGAATACTGCTCAATCCAGCAAGAGCAATCCCAGATTCCTGAACAAGAAAAGTGTGCAACGCCGGATGAAGTAGAGGAACCGAAATGCATAAAGAAATCTGTTTCCCAAACAACAGATCTAGATTTGGAAAACGAAATTGAAAAAACAAAAGAGGAAAACGTTGAAGAACAGAACAAAATGGACTCTGAAGCTCCAAGAGTGGATGATGACGCAATGGAAGAGGCCGCGTCGAAACTATCGAAGCCCGACGAGGTAATTGAGAAAATGTCACAACGACGATCGGCAGAGTTACGAGATCGTCGCAAGGATGATTTTGTAGTTGCGGAACCAAGTTTCGACGAGCCGATCATAAGATCAATGAGCTCATTGCAAGAGCAGAGCTCGCTTGACATTGAGGACGGTGACATAATCGTGTACAATCGCCTGCAACGCGACGAAACTCGTGAGAGCTCAGCCCAGAGTGAATCTGTTGTGTTCGGAACTGAGGATGATGATAAAGTGATCAATGTGGAAAAAAGCAGAACGCAGTTAGCACGTCATTACACGATCGCTGGCGATGATCCACACGTTATTTTTAGGTCGGTGACGATTGACGAAAACGTCAAGTACATTGACGATGGGAATGATGAATCTCTGGGTGGAATGCATAGTAATAGCAGTTTCTGTTTGGACGACGAAACTTCGGAGAACATACGTAAAAAGATAATGGCGTATTCACTATCGGAGGGTGACTCCGATAACTTTGATCCCAATAAGATTGTCAGCGATGACTTTCACATAGACACCGCCATGACAGATGCCATGGACACATCGACGGAAACCGAGTCGACTATTGTTTCGGCCGCTACAAAAATACAGGCCGGTGCACGTGGTTTTCTGGCCAGGCGAAGATTGCGTCGTGCCAGCGCCGGCACAAACACCTCAACTATGGACACCAAGGCATCCTTTGGTAACGCGGCCATAAGCGAATCTCTGGAAAGGTTTATAGAAGAGGAGGCGGCCAAGAAGATACAAGTGGCCTACAGACTGCACAGCAGAAAGCAAAAGAAGCAGGCGAATCAATTGAAAAGCGCCAGTCTCGAGAGCAGCTTGGCGGCCAAGCGGCTGACCTTGCAGCGTGGCGATGCACTGCGCAACGATTCGAATACGACGCCAGAGGATGAGAATAGCGAAAACACATCAAATGGTCTCGAGCTGCGGAAGGCGATGGAGTCAAAGCAGGGAAAATCAACTGGTAAGTAAATATAGATGTATAGATTTCGTAACCAAACAAATCTAACGAAACTGGATTTAAAGCAGGGGGCCGCACCATAAAGAAACCCGCTGTCCAATTAACTTGGCTGCCCAGGAGACAAAACTCAATGCCAGTGCAAATAGACTGCGAGGTTATGAGACCCATTCCCAAGCATATGAGAAAACGCATCAAGAGTGCAGAGAACGGAAAGCGCAAGGCTCACAAATAAATATATCATATATTAACTATATAATCTATTCATATATCTTTATCAATGCTTATCAATAAAATAGAGTATTCTTGCAACAGAGGATATCATAATTAACAATTAGTTACAGTCATATAAGAATAACTAGCTGGTAATGTTTGCCACAGGGTTTGCCCCTAAATTGACTCTACAAATTTGTCTAGACGTTGTAAGTACTTATCTAGGGGATCACAGGTGTAGATAAGCCAGGGGACACGCATGGCACTATGTTTTCCCATTTGTTCACAAAACAATGTGAATTCTGGACAAGCGTCCCGCCTTAATCAAGTATCATTAGGGCCGGCTGCCTAATTATCATAGAGAAATAGAAAACAAAGTGACTTTTACGCGCTGCACAAGCATCGTCGTCATAACCGAAATGCATAGAAGATAAATATAAATACCGCACACAGCACAGATGCTTGATTTGGTAGTATATAGAACTGTGTTCTAACACGTATGCACAGATAGTATGTACGTAATGTGCCCACTGTACTTGTACAGACGTATTCACGACGCACACGAGTGTGCACATACGCGAGTACATACATACATACATCAGACATACATACTTATTCAGGCGCGCTGACTTTCAGAAATTTATGGTTAGATCACCCAAAACGCGAACGCAATGATTTCATATTTTGTTGCTTGAAAAGGCAATAATAATTACACATACGAGGCATTTCGGTGAGCGAAGGGGAAGAGCCCGAAGTTTGGTAAGAAGGCACTTTTATAGAGGGGCCAGCTGCGGGTGCGGTGAGACGCCAAGCAGCTTGTAGCCTCCCAGAACCTCAGCGAAAGCATTTAAACTATTCGTAGTATGCACGCCGATTACTTAACACAAATCTATGTGTATCTCTATGTATGTGTGAGTTTATATATTTATTTTTGTTTTTTGGTTCCTGCGGTAACTATGATCTACTGTTATCTATTTACAAGATGGATTTCGTATGTCTCTGCATACAGATAAGAATGCATGCAAAGTAAATTTACATTAATTACGTTACGAATTACTATTTCTACGGCACAGAATTATGGTCTACACGTATGCATGTGTGTGTGTGTGTGTTTGAGTGTATCTGAATTTATGTCTGTTTCATCTTTTCCGCATCCTTGCGAGCCTTGAATCCACGAAAACTCGATTGTATTTTCACCGCAGCGTCTGTTGCGATCTTTTGCTTTTTTCGCACAAGAAATCCACGAAAACCGGCCTGAATCTTGGTAGCACATCGATCCTCGACCGACTGTCCGCCCTTCTGCTGACCATCCTGCTGCAGCCTTTCCTCCATCGCGCGCTGTTGCTGTTGCTGCTGACGTCGAAGTGCACCCGGACGCGAGCCCGATTGTCGGTGGGCGAGGTGGCTCTTGGAACGGTTTCCGCTGCTGCTGCTGCTGCTGCTGCTGATGGCGCCGGATTTGTTTAGGCGATACAACTGTTTGCGCACACGATAACCACGAAATCCCGCCTGTATCTTGATGGCTGCACTTTCCTCGGACTGCAAAGACGACGCTGATTCTGGCGAGCTCGGGTATATGTACATGATCTCGAGCGGCAGACTGATCAAAACTTATGTACGTTGATGAAAGTTGGGCGAGGCGAGCGTCACATCTATCATACAGTCGAACAGAATGGATGACTCTATCAACGAACTGTGTAGTCGGTGAGCTCGGCGAGCAGCTGTCTGAACTGACTCTTGCGAGAGCTATAAATGTACTGACTGAATATATAACGGAATTGGCTGCTGTACACCGAGAATTTTCATTTAATTTTTCCATTCAGAAAACAAAAGCCCCCTCTCCGACGCGACCACTCCGCCCCCCGGCCGGCCACAATACACTTAGCATTTATGCTCTCGCACATACTCACCGTCCTCTGGGTCGGAATCGTATTTGTATCTTTTATATTTGTGTACAATATACACAGTTGCACACACACACACACACGCGTGTCTGTGCGCATATGTCTTACTGCATGTGTGCGTGTGAACTTACGTATTTGTATCTATGTATGTCTCGGCGTCTGTTTGAAACTAGATTTCTATGTGTTTTGTTCTCTTTGAAAATTGAAAATAGTCGCGGATGTTCATGACGTTAATGATATTTAATTGAAAAATAACAACAACAACAAAACCAATAACAATTGTTAAAAGTTTGGTCATCTAAAGCATTACATTCCTTAGCTTATCTAATACGAATATTCCGTTTCCAGTTAAGAGTCCTAGAACAAGTGTGATTTTTAAGATATTGGCATTAGCTTAAAAATTAAAATGCATAACAAGCATTTTGTATAATGATCAAAAGAGAGAGTATTGCAGCTTCAGCTTGATCGATAAAATCATTCCATCGTTTTATCGTCAAAACAATTTTATAAATATATATACATTCGGACATACAGACATGTGTGTGAGTGAGAATTTATGTTTATTTCCTGCAATGAATCGCGGGGATGGTGACTATACAATGGTTACGTTGACGGACGAGTATTTGCGGTCAGAAGGAAGGAAATTAATGGCGTTAATTACCTTTCCATCGGAACGGAGGAGTGAACCCATGAAAATAGAACTCATTGATAAGCGAACTTGTCTGAGTAGGTGCAGATACACCAAAAGAACATATTTATTCGAAATAGGTATGTACTCGCATATGTGTATGCATGCACAGAATTGACGGTTCGATTTGCCTCAAGTGGATCTCGATGGAATCAAAATAAATAAATAAATAAATACATATGTGTACAGATGGTGCGTGCTTGAAAATATTCATGCATTTGTTCTAGTCTAATGAGCCTCAAATATCCCAAAAACTTGATGTCTCAACGTTTCAGCGGATTCTATAAAATTAACTCTATATTTGAACATCCTAGCATAAACAAACAGCGAAGCCTATAGGCAAGTTTTTGTACGTCTTGAAAAATGTATCTACGACATTGAAAATAAACTTTTTGACAATTCGATTTATTCGTGATCGTCAACAGTTTATAGACTTTAAAATGGAAAAATGTCAAAAGTCTGGAAACACTAAAAATCATTTTAAATTTATATTCTACAAGATTTTAAAATAAAACTTGCTTTACGCAGCTGACTTATTAAATACATTTCTTTCTTAGTTTATTTGAAAAATATACGAATTTTAATGATGTAAAATGTTATAAAATGAATAATGATGCACAATACGATGAATGTTAACAATTTCTTAGCAAATGCGGTAAAGCATTTTACGCTGCATTCGATGCTGAAGCTCCCCGCGTCGAATCATTGTGTGAATGACCTTCATAACTGTTCGCTCTTCATATTTTTGACGCAAAAAGTCCTAAAAATATTTTAATTTTATTAGGCATGTACTTTAGCCAAAGCCAAACACAAGATAGTCACCTGCAAGACATTCTGCTCCGAAACTTGAGATCCTATAGCGAAGCGTCGCTTTAATTGTTTCTCTATACGATTGAGAGTTTCCTGATCCTCCTCGGTGGTAAAACCTTCGGCTCCTGCTAGACTGCCCGTACTGGCTGCATCTAGAGTGGAAACTTGGAACAGGCGAAGAGCTTCGTTTACATGCTCATCAGTTGCGAACGGAAGTAGACGCATCTTCGCCAGAGATTCTGAGATACGAATAACGGCTTCCAACTGTCGCACCGTAATGGGTATGGCATGACGTTTATCTGCAGACTTTTCCTGCTGTCCAGCACCGGTTCGCATGAGAACATAGCGACTCTTAAGCTTTTCGCCAGCCGCCTCACTAAGTCGCGGACCGCAATGAGTTCGACAATAGTGAATGTATTTCTTGAAAGTAGACAACGATATTTCTCCCTCAGCGACTTCGGTGGGTGCCGACTTGTTTGAGCTGAGATGCACGTTTATAATGTGCTTGGCCAATGTGATGTCTCGCGTCTCATCGTGGACATCTTTTACAATGAAGATCATGTCGAATCTTGACAAAATTGTTGGCATAAAATCAATGTTCTCCTCGCCTTTGGTATCATCCCAACGTCCAAATATTGAGTTAGCCGCCGCCAGAACAGAGCAGCGCGAGTTTAGTGTGGTGGTAATGCCAGCCTTGGCAATAGATATGGTTTGCTGCTCCATTGCTTCGTGGATGGCAACGCGATCATCCTCGCGCATCTTGTCAAATTCATCGATGCAAACAACACCTCCGTCAGCGAGTACCATAGCGCCACCTTCCATAACAAAGTTACGCTATAAAAATATATATTTATACTTATTAACTTGCCTTCGCTAAAATTATAGGTATTTCAAACAAATAAACAAAGTGGCTCGAAAGTGATGCAACTTATCTCATTGATTTTTTTATACATATGTTATAACACTAATTAAGATGTTCATTTTAATATTTAAATAAAGTTAAGTTGCAAATAACAGCGAAGAAATCATTTGTTTAAAATCTCAAACTTACCGTGTGCGGATCCTTCATGACAGATGCCGTAAGACCAGCTGCACTAGAACCCTTTCCAGACGTATAGACGCCAATTGGTGCTACCTTCTCAACAAACTTTAGCAGCTGCGACTTTGCGGTACCTGGATCACCCAATAGCAAGACATTGATATCGCCACGACGACAAAGACCATCCGGAAGTCGTTTCCGTGAGCCACCAAACAGCATTGCAGTAATAGCCTTTTTTATATCGCCTGAACCAAAAATACTGGGTGCCAAGGATTTGGAAAGACGCTCGTAGATATCAGACGAAGCTGCCATACGTCGAAAGTTCTCCTCTTCGTCAGTGGTAATGTTATTATAGCGAGATACAGCGCCGGCACCTTCCGCATCCACGGTGATGCCAACGACACGCAAGTAAGGAGCACGCACTCCGAGAACTGCTTTCTCGCGACCATCTTGTCGCGTCGGCCTGCTTACCTTGCGAATCGAGTAAATGCCCTGGATAAGCACACGATTGCCAGGTACGACGCGTTCGCACAGCGAACGATCACAAAACAACTGCAGATGACGTGGAATTTCACCTTGTGGCACAAAGTCCGGCAGCTCTTGCAGCTTAAGCGTTTGAAAGTCCACGCATTTACATTTATCGGGCATAATGAAGAAAGGATCTAGTGGACATTTTGGCCTGCCGGCTTGCTCGGTGGTGCACTTACGTGGCAGTGCATATCCCTCGAGACCGGGGTTGACTTTAAGATTGGGTATAACTGTGCTGCACGATCGACACATAATTGACATACGCGTAGCCTTAGCTTGAATACCCGAAGCAGCCACTATTATGCCGGCAATCTTGACCAGACGCGAAACACTGTCTGACTTCAGTTCCCGAATATTTGTGGGATTCGCGCTGGACATCAAAAGGATTTGTATGTCGTGCATATGTTCCTCGTTTTCCGGTCTAGGAGCTGTTATTTCATCTGCAACTTCCCGCGCAGCCTCTTCGAAGATTTGCAAGTGCTCTGTGGGCTGCTTGTTCAGTTTGTCGGCAAGCGTCTCGTCAAAACCCATCACATCCTCCATTTCAATCTCCAAAAAGTAGCGTCCATTGAGATAGTTTCGCTTAAGATTATCGCTACATAAAAATATAACATTTTATAAGTGCTGTCTTTCTTGTAAGGGGTTTAGTTATGTATATTTACCGATATTTGTAAAAAAAATTATCTTCGTTAAAAGTACGAATAAATTCCTTGTACTTCTTTTTCACAGCTTGCAAGTTTATTTGGGCTCCATCCGGTTGCTGGTCACCTCCAAAGTTATCAGAGAAAAATACACCGGCATCATCGAAACCTTCCATTATTTTAAATATTAATTAACTGAACAATCTTTCCAAACAAACAATTCGACTTTGAGAAACAACTAAACGACCAGGCGACAGTGGTGAACTATGGTTTTGCCGCCAAAATGCTGAAGCATTATTATATCGATATGTTCAAGCTGTTTTACCGATATAACTTTTTTGGTTTACCAGTGTTGTTAAATTATCAGTGAAATATATTTGACACAAGTTAATTAAATCATTTTGTCAAAAAAAACAAAAATTAACATACATTATTCATTATATGTGAGATAATAATTTGATTATGATCGCAGTTTCAAATCAATCTTTAATTAAAACATTCAAAAGACCAGCCACACTTAAAAGCCAACGATAAGTAAACCTAAAACTTATCGGATTTTTTTCAACGTCCCTGGTTGAAAGTCAACTGGCAGCACTTTTTCGCGTGTGTTTGGGAGGGAAGCAGACCGGAATTTTACACATTGCTAATTTCTTGCACTAATCTCAGCTCACCGAAGTAAAACTAAATAATATGGTAAGTGACTAATTCTCTATTATTGTTCTCTTTCTGATGCGTCTGTGTGCGCAGTCTTCAACAGATATTGCAATGGAAGCGAGTGTTGAACACGATAGCGCGCCTGCGACCGGTCTCACACCAACCGGTAACGCCACCACGAACAATGTGATAAAGAAACTTGCCCAAACCAATGCGGCCGGCGCTGGCATAGCTCCTGCTGGCACTGGCGAAGCGGGGGCCAACGCCGATGATATGACATCAAGGGATTATTACTTTGACTCGTACGCACATTTCGGAATCCACGAGGAAATGCTCAAGGATGAAGTGCGCACTGTCACATACCGCAACGCGATGTATCACAATAAGCATCTTTTTCAGGGGAAGGTGCGATGATTTAAAACAACGAAACTATTGAGTAGTCTTATTATTAACATATTTTCTTTAGACTGTATTAGATGTCGGCTGTGGTACTGGCATACTTTCCATGTTTGCAGCTAAGGCCGGCGCCGCCAAAGTTATAGCTGTGGACTGCTCGAACATCATAGAGTTCGCGCGGCAAGTAATTATTGACAATAACTTGCAGGATATTATTACTGTGGTGAAAGGCAAGATCGAGGAAATTGAACTGCCAAATGGAATTGAAAAAGTTGATATTATTATTTCTGAATGGATGGGGTATGATTCAAAGCGTTTCTGTTAATAGTGCTCCATTTTGTAACAAACACATTTTCAATAGATACTGCCTGTTCTACGAGTCAATGCTGGATACGGTATTATATGCGCGCGACAAATGGCTGAAGCCCAATGGCATGATGTTCCCTGATAGGGGAACTCTGTATATCACAGCCATCGAAGATCGTCAGTATAAGGATGAGAAAATTAACTGGTGGGACGATGTGTACGGCTTTGATATGAGTTGCATACGTAAGGTGGCTGTCACCGAACCGCTCGTTGATGTGGTTGACCCCAAGCAAGTGGTCTCCACAGCGTGCATGGTTAAGGAAGTTGATTTGTACACAGTGCAAAAATCGGATCTAAATTTTTCATCTAAGTTTAGTCTAACTATTAAGCGTAACGACTTTGTTCAGGCTTTGGTCACATACTTCAATATTGAATTCACCAAGTGCCACAAACGTCTAGGATTCAGTACGTCCCCTGATTCCACATACACACATTGGAAGCAGACTGTTTTCTATTTGGATGATCACATGACTGCCAAAAAGAATGAGGAAATTAGTGGCACGTTTCAAATGAAACCCAATGAGCGTAATAATCGGGATTTGGACTTTGTCATCGACATTAATTTCAAGGGCGAGTTATCTGAAATACAAGAATCAAATACATACCGCATGCGCTAGGGTTATGCCATACATGCCACTAACGTGGCTTTAAGGTTGCTGCCTTCTAACCATAGAGGGAAATAACCGATTGACTAGACGTAAGATTTAATCCAGTGCGAAATGTGCAACGAATTTGTGTTGCGTCTTCTACTAAGTTTAAAGTGTACCTTTTTAGTATACATCATATTTTTACAATTGTGCGCCTGTTTAAATTATTATTCAATGAATACTTCTAAGAATATTGTACAGTGGCACATTAGTCTCATAAACATAATAAAGTGTGTAACAAAAATACCATTTCACCTTAAACTATTTTATTTATTTAAATTTTTGAAATACCACAGGCTAGATTGCAAGCTTCAAATCAAACGGGGCCTCGTTTTTTGTTAGAAATGCTATTTTCAGTCGCGAGTTTCTCTATTTTTCAAGTTTTGATTTCTTTTTAAGACAGTCCTCATTGGAAACATTTTGTAAATACATTCTGTTCAGTCTTGCAAATAACTATGTCTATTCACAAGAACCCTAGAAGACAGCGTGGATTGACAGCTACTAATCAGCTCTATGATAATTCAGAGATTTAAAATGTATTTACAATTTTCGGTAGGAAAACTTGGTCATTATTTTTTTGGTGGTCCATTTGATCTTATTTATTAAGTAAACGGTTGTTGAGTGAAAAAAGTATTGATATATCCAGTTAAAATGTGAGTTGAAATTTTGAACTTTACAACGTAGAGCTTCTACATCATTGTCTTCCTTTAAATGGTTATATACAAAATAAAAATATTTAAATAATGTAAAAATTATATTTGTTGTGAATGCTTTAACTGAACTGTTATAAGTATTTATTTAATATTAATGTCGGTCACGTGAATCTGAACGACTTCTCCGGTCTCGGGAGAAGCTTCGAGGACTGCGGGATCGCTTTGGTGAACGGGACCTGAAAAAGTTTGTGTACAAAAGCCAAATTATTATACATCGATTTTATATAAAACCTATTTAATCCGTTGTCATCCATAGACCAAGATAGAAAAGGAAAAAATAATACTTATAAAGTTGTTTTTTAAATTCTATAAGTTAATGTCGACGCTCGTAAAGGCAGGGGGCGATAGGAAGATTCCTTATATTCTGGGTCCGGCTTGTGAAATTTATGGGATTAGAAAGGGACTCAAAAATTTGTAAACGGGACATATGAAAAATATTTGTTTCTATTTACAACTATTGAAGATAATAAATAGTTATGTGATAGTTTTGAAATATTGATGATCATGTTTTCTAAACAATGAAATTAAGCCTTTATTTAAACATGTATTAACGGTAAAAAGTACTACAGACTTGTAAAAAGAAATGTATTTATTTGATAATGTCCTTCGTTAAAACTATTTCCGAGTAGTAAAAAAAAGTTTCTAATTTAATGTATGTAGCAAATTAGACGGATCCTAAAATAAATTTTGTTGTCGGCGTCGACATTATATTACTTATAATAGCCATATAACTATTTCTTTTCGCGTTTTATTTGTACTTTAATTTATATCACAGTTGTTTAACGACTTTATCACATTATTAGGCATGTTTTCCGACAGCGTAAAGACATTATAATTATACTCAAAACTCAATTCGCTCAAAAGTATAATTTACGATGCGAAAGTTGATCGGACCCAAGGACTTGGAAATGCATGACGTTTCGGTGGTAGATTGAAAAGTATAGTAACAAAAGCAGAAATATGTGATGTGTTGTTGTGGTGACCAATGGTTGCAGTGCTGAGATTGTAATGTTGACTTTCTGTTCTTTTTTAAATCGAGGCATCTGAAGAACCGGACCGGCGAGGATTGTATTGGTACAGTTGAAAAGCTTGTTGTTTAGAACCCTGCTGATCGAGGTTGAGGTTGTGAAGATTTTGGTGGAGAAGCAGTACTTTTGAATCGTGAAGGTGATGTTGTTGTTGTTGTTGTTCTTGTTGTTGAGGAGGGAGGATGTTGTAGAAGAATGTCTTGTCAAAGGATTCATCCTGTAAAAATTTCGATTTTAACAAGAGATTTACAACAACTAATAGTTTTGGCAACAGAAAATGGCCAGTCTATGAGCTCGTTGAGATTTAACAAGTTTCTTTTAATCTAAATTAAACATTCCAATGTAATACAAATATACTGAAACGAGTTTATAAAAGGCGCAAAGCGTTATAGGGACAACATTCTAGTAGTCCTCTGATGCATAATTGCATAATAAAATAAATTAATTGTTTACGACACTGCTATCTGTACGGACGGACACGGATACTTTTGAATCGAGTGGTTTAATCATTTGTGCAAAAAATTACCTAAATCTTCCAGCACCGCGGCTACTACCGCTCCCTTCGGGACCTCCACGACGGCCACGATCGCGCGAGCGTCCCGAAGACATTTCTACACGGATTCGAGTACCACAGCAACGGGTACCATCAAGTGCTCGTGTTGCATCTTCGGCATCGCGACGATCATCAAATTCAACAAATGCAAATCCAGGAGGATTACGTGCAACCCACACGTTTCTCAGAGGTCCGTATTTACTGAAGGCATTTTCGATTTCATATTTTGATGCCGATGATCCTAAGTTTCCAACATATACTTTGCAGTCTAAGTCCCATTCGCGATAGCGTGGCATTTTAATTTAAAATTTTCTAGTTTCTGAAAATGTAAATTATATTTAAATATATTATTTATTTTGTCATTTTACTTTTAATTAACTCTACTGATAATGTGAGTAAACAGTGAATGAACGGTTCTTTCTGAACCTCCATTACGAATATACCCATTTACATATGTATGTGCATATGTACTATGGATGTGTGTAGGTTTGAATAGAGAAACTTATTTTATCCCTGAACCTATAAGACGAAGTGAAAGTGTGGAAAATATCTGAAGAATATTGCAAAGGAAAAGAAGGCATCGCTAGCTATAATTGTTTCACATTATTAACATATAAATATCATAATTATAAATAATACTCCAGTTTTCTAACTAGCAAACATACATATGTATGTACATACTTTAATTCACACATGGCACACACATAACATTTAATGGCACACACATAAGTTTAATTGAAATAATATAATAGATATTAAAAAAATGTAATGCAACATCATATTGAATTAAATTACTTACCAGAATAAAATATCGTTGAGTAAAAATAAATATTTTGTAAAATCTTTTACTTCAACCGAGCACAAAAACAAGAATGCTAAACTTAGGGATGAAATCTTCTCATATCGATATTGCGATGTGCATGCGTGATGTGAAGTTTTAACTATCGAAACCCGATTATTGTCAGTATTTTGGGCCGTAAAATATGAGATATTACACTTTTTAAGATCTGGTCACTCTGATTACTTTGACTTAAATTTTAAAATCGAGAGCTATCGAATGCAGTACTTCGTAAACAAAGCGAATTATTTAAAAATATTTTTAATACTCGCTTTGTTTTATCAATTTCTAGAGGAAGCAATTGTCAAATCTAGGCGCCACAGTAATACTGTCCAGCAAAAAATACCAAGGTATCCACCTTATCAAAACAACTCTAAGCAATCGAATGTTTTCGATATACAATCGATTTCGGCAAAATCAGCTGGAAGAAGAGTTACATACAAACATTTCATAACCTGAACGTGTGGTATCTTGCTATATTTTCTTAAATAAAAAAAGGAAAAATGCGCTTAACAAATAAACTATATGCACAGCATATTGGATGGCATTTCAAGAAACACTGGCAGGTGCAGGGTAGGCGGGTACCTAGAGAAACCGGAGCGGCAGCAGAGCTTTTAAGATTGGGAATTGAAGTAAAACCAACTGATGAAGTGCTTAACCCAAAAATTGAACCGAAAATGTAAGTAATATTGAATAATACTATTAACAGATTGCTATTAAACAGTTTTTACCGGCAGAGTTAATATTGTTGGTGCCATTCCAAAGCCAATTCTTGAAGATGAATCTCATCCCAATTGGCATAAAAAGGCTTGTAGTATGTTTGGAGATAAGAACGTTTTGATTGGCGGATTACCTCAAGCTCAAGTTTTAACGAACACACTGGAAATAAATGGCTTCCCACGACAAATCGACGAAGTCCTCGTGAATGACCAGCTTCCGAAGATCGTGGAGCGAAGTGTTCAAAATGCCATCTTCTCTTCGCAACTATTGGATGCACAACAAGTGAAGCTTCCAAAAGTTAAGCTTGTCGATCGACCAGCCTTTAACTTACCGCGGCTTTATGGAATATCGCACGAACGACGCAAGCAAGTTTTTAATGATATACTCAAATTAACTACCTAATTAACGTATTTTTCGTTTCAGTCGGCTTTTAATAAACAAACTATTGTTCGAAATCGAAAAACTATCCGGACGCTCCTTGACCGTGCGACGAAAGTTAATTGATAATGTTACATTTCACACAACATTACCGAAGGACAGTGACATAATTTCATTCAAAGTTACTGGCGACAAGTTGATAAGCTCCTCGCGAGCACTGGATGCCATCAAGGGTAAATTTGAGGGAGAATTGCCCGATCTTTATCCGATGAAATCAACAATTTCAATGCCAAAACAACACATTTATACGGAAAATAGCTTTTATCGTAAGTCAACTTCTGATCAAGCTTGCAGGTGAAATTCTAATCAAAAATCCAAACTTCTTATCTTAGCAATCCGCAAAGAAATAAGCTGTTCGCATCCACATACAATTTTTACTTACTTCGATAAGAAAGTTGTAGGTAACGTACACGCTTCTGAAATATCTTCGAGTCAATTTTACGGGCGCACTATGCTGAAGGCCTTTGTTGCAGCTGCGACCCGGGCTAAACAGCTGTACGGCGATTCTTTCAAAGATGCTCTGCAAAAGCCTATTGTTGTACAATGTGTTCAGACAGATGGAAAAGTTTTCCATTTTGGAGTATTTCAACTGAACACCCTTAATCTAAGCTCTAACAGCAGTTTGCAAAATTATTGGTTCCATCGTCCTAGTGTGGAGCTCTTCAAGGACTGTTCCTATGTAAAGGGAAGGCCCAACATTGATGGATATAGCAGCGAAGCTTTTCGTATCTTAAACGCATTTTACAATAACTCTTAATGTTGAATATTGATAAATAAAGTTTAGCATTATATGTTAGTTAAAGCGTGAAAACCAATTCAGTTTATTGAATCCATTTAAGATTTCCATTTATCATCTCTATCAATAACTCATTTAAAATGTATGTATGGGTGTTATATACAAAGACCCAATTATCCATTCCATTTTTCGTTTGTATTTTTATGATTTGTGTATGTTATTGCACGCGAAAGTTCTGTTTTAAAGGAGAAGCGGCATTAGCCCAAACGGATTCCATAGCAACGCGGGCATGAGGGGGCATCAATATATTGGTTGCGATAAAAGTACGACCTTTTTATTCGTGGTAGTTGAATTGCCACTTGCAATCAAATTGTAAGGAGTAAAAAGTAAAAAAGTCAGTAATATGAGTAAGGTACGAACACCAGCAACAACGGGCTCAAACAACAGTGCAACATCATCGGAAAACAGTGAAACGCAAAGCGTGGACGACCATCAAACGGCATTGCCCTCGACTAATCTAAGTGCTGCTTTAATTAGGTGAGTTACGAACATAAAAAGTAAAGCTTATACTTATTTTGATAAATGAATTTATTATTATTTATTGTCGTTTAATATTTTTAGAGCGAAAACCAGTTGGAAACGCATGAAGGATCTGGCTGCCGAAAAAGAGAAGGAGAATGAAGCCAAGCGACCGCCTTGGCGAGCAGTCAGTGTTTCGACTCTGCCCAAGCCGGACAAAAACGCTTTGTTGCGAGCTAAATTACTGGATGCATCCAGGTTTGCAGTACTACCTACATAGTTGGAAAATATGTTATTGATTTTCTTTCATTTAGACGATTGAGAGCTGGCAAGGCCAATGTTGCACTTCAAACCGATTTTGTTCCAACGAAGTTAATGAAAGAGGCAAGCATTGGTCCACAATATGACTTAATTGTACTAAGGGATGCTGGAGTCCTAACGGATGGCCAATACTCAATTAAAAAAGATGGCATTCAGCAATGTATAGCAACTATTGTTATTTATTAGTTCTTACATTTAAAATAATGTTTCTTGCAGATATATTGACTTATTCTATTTCGCAAATGACTGATTCCATCGATACGGTTGATGCATCTACGCAAACTCTTTTGCCTAAGCCTTGCAATGATGGCATAGTTGGCTCGTATGGTATGGATCTCAAGCACTCTGACAATAATGGACTATGTGCTGTTAAAAAGCAGACGAAACACGTTCCAATTTTGGACTTTAGTGAAGAGATCTCAATTCCACTTGAATCAGAGGAGGGCATGCCAGGCGTGAAACTGCATCCCACTCTAGCGTCGTGGCACTTTGATAATGATGATATGGATATGGAGGTTAATCAACATTTTATTCCCTATACCATTGAAGCAAATAAGCCCTGGCGTAGTTTTATTCCTCTTCCATTCCATCTGAGAGGTAACGACCTTATAGGCAGACAGAAGATTGACTGGTATGCTCTACTGCACTCAATCGATGATTTAGTTTATGAATCGAACAATTTAGTCGACAAACTTGAAGATATCATCCAAGATAAGAAAAAGCAGCGTAAAAATGTGTTGGAATCTCTAGACACAATTCGAAAGTTTGAACCAAGCTCTTTTAAATTTCCATCCGAGTACTGGTTGCCAATAATTGAGGAACAGGAGCTACAGTTGCAAAAATTAATGGCCTCGAAATAAATAAAGGGCAAAATGATATTTTATTATTTATTTTGCAATATCTTCATATCCAGCTGTTTCACTATTTTCGATAATTACAATCAACGTACAATTAATAACTGTTAATATTTAAAAATATGTGGGTTGGTAACAAATTAACTTCTTGCTTACAAAGTTGAATCAAATAAATTGTAATAGTTTAAAGATTAGAAATATTTCGATGAAATTGAGTTATGCATTTGCATTTGCAACTGAAGACTTTGACTTTCCTGTTTTAGTTTTCTTGGGCAATAATTTCATTAGAATATTTGTAGCCGATGCGCTGTCTAATGGACAAGATACGTAAAGCTCTTCACAGGGCTTATTATCTACTTCTTTTCCATGTTCTAAGGCCTCCTTGATTGCAGAACCATCCAATAAATAGTCCACCAGAGAATTTCTGTGAATATAAATAAAATGATCAGAAAAAACACAGTATCTTCGAGGCGGATATACGAAATATATATCCGAATACGTAGACTTAATTTTGAAAGTATTAAAAACATTTCAAATCATTAATAGTAAAACACAGATATTTTCTTACACACACACACATTTATAGTTAAAAATAGATTGCTCATTAATTTTTGCGATTGAACTCGACTGGCATTATAAACAGTCTATATTTAGATATATGTATCACCCGTTTAATACGTAAGCAAATACCAAATAAACATATTTATATTAAATAAATCAACGAAAATCACATTTTTCAACTTACTCGGACAACATGTGAATGAATTCGTCCATTTGATCCGATGCTCCGGTCTTCATATTGTGCTCCGTAGACCGAATATAACTACAGACGGCGCGTTGCATGCAGCTTGTTGAATCAATGTTGTTCTGGCCAAGTACATCATCGATTTTATTGATCATGCTGCTTAATGACGCCAGGTCGTTGTCATCTTCGCCTTTAAAGTAATGCTAATGCTAATTCTGTCTATATAAGAATATACTTTTGTTTTCTACTTACTGCGTCCATAGCCACCGTAACCTCCGTGGAAAGCTGATAATATCTTCGGAATGAGAATTATGGCTCCAATTCCAACGAGTGTACCAAGCACAACTCCTCCCAGATCAAGTTTAATGGGATTATAGGCGGAAAGTCCAGTACTCCCCGGATAGCCCTAACCAAATGTTTAAAAGATTTGACTTTTCTATTTAGATTTTTCCATGTATTATCTCATACATATTCCATACATACATTCAGTGATCCATATCCAGTTGTATACCCGAGACGCTCGAGTCTGTCTTTCGTCGAGGCTGTCTGCGGCTCCTGGAGGCTGGGGTTGGTTTTATTTTCATTCTGGTAGGCTCGACTCCATTGCGTCTTGTCTATGTAAGCTCTAAGTAAGCTAAGTAAGTTACAATATCTTCAACTACCTTCCCGTGCACTCAAAACTCACTTTTGTTTGCTTTCAAATTTAGGGATGCCCTGTACCAAACTAAGAGCAAGCAGAGCTCCAACGAGTTGCAGGACAATCCAAATTTTAATATCCATATTCGGTTTCTTTCAATTGTATCCGCGATAATCCTGTGAGATATTTCACCGTATGCACTATGTCAGTTCACTGTCACTTGAAAGTCGCAACTAATACCATTTAATATATCCAAGCTTATATTTATATGGGCCCAACGAAATTGAAGTTGTGCCTAGCGTTGCCTTAAGATTCCAGCAATTTGTACAAATTATTAATCGTCAAACAAGTCCATTATGCGCTCCATGCATGCGTACATATTTATGTGATTGCATGCCTGTGCGCGGGGGCGCACATGAAGTCGTTCCAGCACAACGAAAGCCTGTTACATTTACTCATATATGTGCGTGTATGTCTACATAAATTCAGGTACATATGTATGTGCAGTTGCTAAACTCATGCGAAAGCCATACTCAATTATCTCGGAAAATTGTTGCCTCAGTAGCAAACGCAACACATAGGTAACTCCAACTCCACACGCTTACACATGTCAACTAAAAGTATCTTACAACACTTTTCAGCATGGATTCGAGACAATAATACTGCGCTTGGGGTGTCTTTGACTGAACAGTACTGTAAGACGTGGAAGTATTTGCACCTGTAACTCGAGCAATCTTGTAAATCACTAGACCAAGAAATTTCTGGTATTAAGTCACTGACTGCTTTGCCATGGGACTTCCCAATACGAGTGCATAAGCACAAGTGCGTAATTCCATTATTAACACTTATGCCTGCTATATATAGTATGTGTGTGTGTATATACATTTTTACATTTGTATATAAATTTTCACCTTCATTATTCAATTTATACATATTTTTTGGCATTTTAAGTCAGAAAACCGTAAATAGGGTTCCAAAATTTAATATGTATGTTTTGGAAAAATGAGTTTCGATTTGGAAAAAATATGTTGTGATGTAGGGTCAAGGTATGTACCATACATAAGTATGTATTACGCTGGAAAACCTACTAAGCCGTAGAATTTCTTTTCCGCTAATAGCTCCTCAAGTTCCACGAGAATCTTTTGCGACAATGACTTCAATAAATGCAATCCCCGTTGCTGCTGTCATTCCTGCTGTAGGCAGTCCCCTTTGAAGGATAACACCTATAGCATTTTAAAGCGAATTTGCCACAAGATATCTAAAAAGTATAATCGGAGAAAATGCCAAGAGGAATACACCGTTTTCGGAGGCGGAAACAGTATGTTTTTAGAGAATAGGAAACCAAGAGGTAAGAAAATTCCACGTCAATAAGTTTTTATATATGAAATAAAAATTTGTATATGTAAATAGCTGAGGATATATGCAATTGTTTGTGCTACGCTAAAGCTAATGAAGGTTCCCCATGTGACGTGCTGAGAAAGAAACAGGAGGAATGTGAGAAAACATTAGTTATAGATATGGAAAAACATTTTGGAGACCACGCTTTTATCGGGACCAATGAAAACGATGCATTCGGTAAAAACGACAATAGCGCAAGCGATAAAGATAACGAAACAGGAAATGGTAAACAATCTTCCGGAAAAGGAGGCGCGGGAAGTGGGAAAGACAGCGATAAATCTAAAAAGAATGATGGTGGATTATTGAAAACCGGAAAAGGAGCTGAGGATGCTTCCCAGCAAAAATCAACACTCGGCAAAAAGGATACCGACGATGCCGAATCATCAAAAAAAACAAAACAACAAAATGATGAGAAGAGTGATGATAAAAAGCTCGATGGCCTACAGAAACAGGACAAGGATAAGGCCGACAAGAGCGGAAAAGACGACAAGGGTGGTAAGAATGATAAGGACGTTAAAGATGATAAAGGTGATAAGGCTGATAAGGGCGATAAAGGCGACAAGGGCGATAAAGGCGATAAGGCGAATAAGGGAGATAAAGGCGATAAGGGCGATAAAGGCGATAAAGGCGACAAGGCTAATAAAGGAGATAAAGGCGATAAGGCCAATACGGGAGATAAAGGCGATAAGGCTGATAAAGGAAATAAAGGCGATAATGCTGATAAGGCTACTAAGGACGACATGACCAAACTCGGCAAACAGGGTGACAAGGATGCCAAGGGTGATCACGACCGTAAAAGCGGCAAAGAAAATGAAAAAAATGATGGAAGACCATCTAAAAGTAATAAAAATATAAATGGCGAAGGTGACACAAATAAAAATGACGGCATGGACAAACAAAAAAATAAATCAAAGATATCCACGGATTCCCGAAAAAGTAAAAATGGATCACGTGTCGGAAGCAAATTATTTCCAAAACATCGGAAAAAATCTAAAAGAGGATCTAATCTAAAAAAACAGAAAAGCTTTTCGGCCAAAAATCATATGCCTAATCGTTTTGATGAAGTTGGGGTCTCCGATTTGATGCGTATAGAATTGGAAAACCGTGATCTTTGCAGAATGTAAGTGACGCTTAATGAACTGAAATTGATTTCCTAAAATAATTGTTTAATTATTTTTATTATTTTCTCAATAGTATACGCAACTGCTGCAATCGGTGTTGTTCTTGTCGCTGTCCACGTTTCATGTGCTAACGCAAAATCTATCTTATACTTTTATATACAAAGTTAAAATTTTATCCGATTAAAACTCTTCTCATGCAGACATTGTAAACGCCAATTGTATTTCATTTTTCAGTTGGGATTGTTGTCATTTTTAAAATAGCGGGAAATTTAAGATGTACTGATAAACGCAACTGATATGTATCGCTAAACATGCAAATAAATGTTAATCTTATCATGCAATACTATAGATGGACCTGGGCAGACTTCGTTATCTGTATGTATCATAAGTATGAAAACCCTCGCGACATTGGCTTCCATTCATTGCCTTAAAATAAATAAATTATAAACTAATAAATAAATCGTAGTAAGTATTCATATTAGAAACCTAAAGAGTATATTTTCCATGATTTCAATGTCATTCTAAAATTTTAATTTTGATAGTGTTTTAAAAAAAATGTTATTTTAGCTAATTAAAATTTATTCTAATGCATTATTTAGGTATGTACCAATTATATTCCTCATCATCTTCATCTCTTAAACATATTTGACCAGTTAATAGCTCAAGTTCTACGAAATTCTTGTGTGATGTTAATGTTTGCAATCCCCAATGCTGCTGCAATGCATGCTGCAGACAGGGGTTTCTGAATGATCACACCTATGGAATATTGAAGCGCGCTTGCAAGAAAATATTTAAGAATTTCAATCGACAAAAATGCCAGGAGAAATATGCAGTGTTTCCAGGAGGCATCAGTATGTTTGAATGTGACGAGAGCCCAAAAGGTAAGGTCAATTCTACTTATTACTATTTTGAATATTTATTGATTTCACCATTTTGAAAATATGTACATGCATGAACATAGTTAAAGACCCATGTGATTGTGGATGTTACGCCGATGCCGGAAATGGTAAAAATAATGGTGACGATAAAGGTGATAAGAGTAAAAATGGTGAAGATGGAGCTATGGGCGATAAGGACAACAGAAACAAACAGGGCGAAAATGGTGAAGATGGCGATAAGGGCGGTAAAGGCAATAAAGGCAATAAGGGCAATAAAGGCGATAAAGGCGATAAGAAAGACAGGACAAAGAAAAAAAGAAATTTAAGTCTTTTAGTTACGGCTGCTGCTCGAGGAAGCAAATCTGGTTCTAACATGAGGGGCAAGCATGGTAAAGACGATTCAAACAAGCAAGCAAAAGAAAGTGATAGTGAAAAGGGTAAGGGTGATGGGAAAAGCGGAAAAGAAAATGAAAAAGGTAGGGCAAGTAATAAAAAAGGTGGAGCCAATGACGAAGATGGCGGAGATGGCGCCAAAGGCAAGAGTTCCCTAAAGAATATAAATGAATCAGGCGAGGAAGACTTAAATGAAAAAGGGGATAAATCTAAGAGAAGGAGTTCCAGGCGTTCCCGAAAAAGTCGAAAGCATAGGAATAAATCAAAAAAGGGAAGCTTCTTATCTAAATATCAGTTGCCTAATCGTTTTGAAGAAATCAGTATTTGTGATAAGATGCGTTTAGAATTGGAAAGCCGTGATATGTGCAGAATGTAAGTGACGTTTAATGACCTAGAATTGATTTTGTTTAATAATTAAAACATTAATTTCCCTCTAGTATACGCAACTGCTGCAATCCTTGTCTACGCTGTTGTTGCCAACGACGGTGCATGTGAAGGCTTGCTGTAAAAAATATTTATGTGTCTACATAATTATATTTATATATAAGATAAAATAAAAAGATAAGATCTATTAAAATTTATGATATTCAGGCTCAGTAAATGAAAATTGCATTTTCTTCATCACTTGGGAACGCGATTTCACTTTTTGCCTTGAGTAGTTAGAATTGGCTCTCGGGTAGACCCACAGTCGATTACTGCTAATGCGCCTACCATCGTGATATGTTTTGGGTTAACTTGTTAATCATCTTCATAAGTCATCATTCTGCTTGTAATTTTTTGATACGTTCGTTGCCTAATTTAATTAAAAACCCATGAGATTTATGTTTGCTGCTTTTAATATATTTCTTAGAGTGATATATTTAAATACTACATTTCTTGTATATTTCTGACTCCAAGCAACTAAAAAATAATTCTATTGATTGAATTGGGATTTTCTGGGTTCACCCCACTCGATGCTCCCAGATTAAATACAAAAAGAATATATAGGCTTAAATAAAATTGTATTACTTGTATTATTTAATATTTTTAATTAAATCATTTTCTTTTTTAATGTACTTGTATTTAATCGTATTCCATTATAACAAATAGCTTTTAATCACTCTTTAATCGACTGCTATAAGGTGACTTAAATTATGAACTTTGACCTTAACGAATACCAAATAAATAAATAAAATGATCAACATATACGCTTGCTATATACTTATATTTTTTGTTTTTGGATGTATGTATGTATTTGGATAACGTCAATAGCCCGGCAAACAGAGTTCAAAAATTTAATATTATATTATATAAAAAAAAATGTTCGAAAAATATCCTAATTCAGTATCAAGGTATGCATACATACACGTTTCCAAAGATTCACCTCCGAAAGCCTACCTAACTATGTATATTCATCCTCCGTGGGTAGCTCAAGTTCTACGAAATTCTCTTGCGATGTTAATAAGTGCAGTCCCCATTGCTGCTGCCATACTTGCTGTAAAAAGGGCATCCTGAATGATTACTCCTATGGAATATTGAAGCAAGCCTGCAAAAAGATATTTAAGGACTTAGCTCGACAGAAATGTCGAGAAAAATATGCTGTGTTTCCA
This sequence comes from Zaprionus inermis, assembly GCA_018151445.1. NCBI lineage: Eukaryota > Metazoa > Arthropoda > Insecta > Diptera > Drosophilidae > Zaprionus > Zaprionus inermis. Next base: position 1,817,279 of record JAECXD010000673.1, on the reverse strand, counting down.
GGAGGCATCAGTATGTTTGAATGTGGCAAAAGCCCTGAAGGTAAGTTTAATCCTAATAATTGAAATTCACTCCTCCCTTTTAAAAATATTTACATATATGAATATAGTTATGGATCGATGTGATTGTCGAAAATACGCCAATAAAATAAAAGGATATCCCTCTGTAAAATCGAAGAAGAAAGAATGTGAAAATACATTGATTTTAGATATGGAAAAACACTTTGGAGGGCATACGTTTTTCGAAGGCGACTTTAATAAAGAACGGGAAAAATGTTCATTTGCAAAGGAGCGTCCTAAAGGCGGTAAAGATAACACAAAACTAATTAAAAAGCATCCTAGAGGGAAAAAATTCGAGAGAAAATATGTACCTAATTCGAAAATTATCCCAAACACGATGATTCAAAGTCAAGAGGCTCAAGAGCCGAGTACCGGGACTTGGGGACATGTTTCCTACGAATTATTTCCAATATATAGAGCTAATGAATTGAAAAAATCAAAAAAAACATATAGGAACTCGGTTAGATATTTGAAACCTAGCCGAATGGATGATGTTCATGTATCTGATATAATGCGTGTAAGATTGGAAAACCGTCATCTTTGCAGATGAATGAAACAAATTATCAAATATGGACAAATGTAAAGATTACAATTACTTTCCCTACTTGACATACATAGTTTTTGACGTAATTTATATATAATATACTGAACAATCATTAATAGAATGGCGCTTTGACATTAAAAATTAAATTATAACAATTAGCGAATTATGACAACAATAAACAGCAGTACTTAAAACTTTTTTTTGCATTTTTGTCCTCCTAAAGCTGTTCGATATAGTCACACAAGAAATCGATGTGAAATTAGGCACAGATATCACGAACAGTGTAAGCAACATACTGAACCAACTTCCAGAAATCCCGGACATTTTGTATTAAAGATGTACCCTTCAATTTAATTACAGTTTGTGCGCTGTAGCACACATTTTACATTTATAAATCTCCTCAACTCTATGAGTAGCGGGTAGAAATATAAACATTACTGTCAATTGTGTATTGAGTTTTCAATCTATATTTGCAATTTCCTGAACATTCGTTTATTAAAAACCTATATTCCGAAATTGCTTGACATGTTGAAAAAATTAAAACAATTTTGAAAATTGTTTAATCTACAATTTTTATATAGCTACACCGGTAAGTACTATATTCATACATAACATTGGTGCCGATTCGCTTAAGTACAAGTTTTTTCATCAAAAAAACACAGTTTACTGTAAAAATGCCAATTGTAACAACGATGAATATGAAAAGTGTGAGAAATCTCGTTGCCAAAAGAAATCAGAACGCCACCGATGCTTCACAAAAACAAGGCATAAAAAGACATAAACCTAATAAGGATGCAAAATTCGATAAGTTGAATAGGATCGAAAATAATAAAAAGCGACTTAAGAGCGGCAACAGCAATCCAAAAAGTGTTACAAGAAACTCTGTTGAGGTTGGTATTAAATACCCTAAAGCAACAGAAACTGCTGGAAAGCCGACTAAACTAAAAGTGAATGCCAAAAACGTCAATACTGGATTAAATAAACAAAAGCGTTTATCCAAGACAAAAATTCGAAACACTATTAAAAAATCGAAAAGCCCGAACACATCCTTAGGTGCTAGCAAAAAAATTAAAAAAAGTAAAAAGACAAAAGCTGTACAAAAATCGAATAGGAAGGTATTAATGAAGTTTGTAGCTCCTTTTCGTGGTAATGTGGGACGGATTTGCGATATCATGCGTGCGAACCTGGAATCCCGTGACTTTTGCAGAGTGTAAGCTATAGTTATTCGTTTGCAGTTCATGGATAAATCGACGTATTTATTCCCTTTAGCTCATGCAAGCTGGACCTTCATATGTGCTCGCCAGGTTCGCCAATAATTTGCTAGTCTCTCTCTCGAAAAGTCTAATTGAGAAATAAAAATAAATTTGTATCCACTTTTCATCCATTCACCTGTTCGTATGTTTTTATCTCCAAGACTACATCACGACATACCGAATTTGGTCCATCGACCAAAATTGCTTGTCTCGCCAGTAAGAAAAATGAAAACAATTTTGAAAATTCGATAGCCTTGAATTTCAGTTCAACATACCTAATCCCCAATGACGTGTCGCTTCAATTTTGTTTGTTTTTGAATCTATGTGTGTGGGTGTTCAACGTTGTGAGAGTAGATATAAAAATTGATAGAATACCCTTAAATACTTATGAATCTCTAGATACCCCTCGAAAATCTACTATCACGTATATATTTACAAAATTTACATAAGTCTACTTAAATATTATCAAAATTACTAACGAATAAAAATTTTCAAAAAGAACTGCCACATCTGAGTATTTTATAGTCTGAACTTGTTTTGCTCTATTCATGGACACTCATTAAGGTTAATGTCATAAAAAAATTGTCTATTCACCTTGTAGTTATTTTTATATAAATATAGATATATATTTAGTGTGAGATGGACACGTTCAGCAGTAAAGCATTATTTGTGAATTTTTACTTAATGCGATAAAATCCCTGTAGACCTTTACAAATTCTTTAACGTCCTTGACAATTTATGTAAACAATTTTATAATTATTTATTATTATATGAAGTTCATTTAAAGAATTCAGAAATTTAATGATATGTGCTTATTTAGTAGATAGTACATTAATTTATTAAAAATGTATGTGTCCGAGAGGAGTTAATGATTCCTATAAGAAATATATATTTTAATGATTATTCAAGGTTTTCTTCAGGATCCTGTCTCACAGTCTTAATTTAATGACATTCTCTTAAATGTGTTAAAAATGTAATAAATGATTAATTGAAAGCGAAAAATCACCCTGAAACCACAATTTATCTACATACAAATCTATTTGTATAAATGTACAATATAACACAAATATTAAATCTAAATGTGTGCAAACTTATGTACTGATTGCACATTATATTTTCATATACGTATGTACAGCCATATATATGTACTAGGAAAAAATTGCGCTCTCTTTTTTGCCGTGAGATGAAAATGTTTGTTATTCCAAAAATAAATGTATTTCTAGCCAGAGAAAGAGACTGTAGAAAGAGCGAAGGCTGTACAATATTTTGTATATTCTGAAAAATTATAAGAAACCGTTTCATTCGGATCTCGAGCAGAACAACTCGAACGGGCGACAAGTGAAGAACACGTCTAGACGATAAATTCGAATCGATAACCAACGACTAGTGATTTTTGTACTAATTTTTACATTTTAATATATCAAAATGGTTTACGAAAGTGGATTTACAACCCGTAGAACCTACACCTCCAGACCCGTCACCACATCGTACGCAGTTACGGTAAGTTTTGAAAACATTTTCACTGCGTTAACGCGTCAAATCCTAAGAAATTTTCTGGACATTCGTATAGAAGTAGTGTGGTGCTCTATTCATAAAATCTGTGCAATACATCTGTGCGTCAATGATAAAAGTGCAGTAAAAATAAAAATAAAAAAAAAACGTATTCAGAATATATGAACGAACTTTGTGTGTACATATGAGGTACAATTGTATTCGAAGATTTTATGAAAAGAGTTTCATTGCAATGTCTTTATCATAATGCAAAAGAGTTTTTCGTTGAAGTAATAATTTTTATAAGGTGCTTTATCCCACTTGCTGTCTCCCATAATATCATTATTATTTGGTTATAGTGCAATCTTTTTACGAAATTGAAACACGTTTGAGTGCAAAGTAACATAACAAGTTCCGTTCTAATGCCAAAGTGAATGTCTCACATATGAATATCGTATCAGCATTAAATTACAGTTATATGTGTTTACCCATAAGAACCAATGCGTACATCCAAATGCAATAATACGTATGTGTGTATGTACATACAGACATGCATAAAATGAAAACGATCTGAACTCTAAGACAATATTTGTATTTTTTTTTTGTGACATAAGTCAATTAAATGTTTAAATGTAATGACACATCCATACATCCATACATAGTTATTAAATCCGATGTTCTTTTACTCGAATACTAACTGAATATTTAAAATTGTAGAGGTTTCTTTTCGCCATCATCTCTCGCGTTGATCTAGACAAACATCCGGCCTATTTACATATACGCATATGTACTTGTGTATGTGTGTGTGCGAATACATACATATTTACACGATGAGTGTATTTATCTATTTGGGAAATGAGTCTATATTTGTGAGAGCCCAAAAAATGTATTTATGAGATTTGAAACAGATTTGGTTGGAGGGTCAAAATATATAGCGAAATAGATGTACTCATGATCGCTTTCGCATCTTTTTACTCTTGCATTCTCATCGCCTTGATGCGGCTGCAGGAAAGATATCCCAAGGTTGCAGCACATTTCTTTATCATCATAATTTTTACAAATTTCGACGTCAAGTCATAAGCTCGGCCGACTTTTCTGGCAAACCATGCAAATCTTTGGGCATGCAAATTCCAAATATAGACTTGTAAATACATGTATAATACATAGATTTTACACGCATGCAAATTTAAATAGTATTTATATTGTGTATTTTGCTTTAATTTCAAGATTTTGTATTATCTGTCACATGTTTTAATTTTCAGTATTCATAATCAAATATTTCAATACGAAAGCAAATGTATTCGTATGCCGCTAGATAGCATTCTTACAATATAGTTATAAGTTATCTTCTGGAATACGAAAGACTGGAATTTATAAGAAATGCGAATTAATGCTTAGATTGTTTCTCGACAAAACTTTCTCAATATTTTCTTTTTTAATATTTTCTCGTGTGGATTCCTTTATAACAAACCCACACAAATGTGTCTACAAATGTACATAATATATATGTTTATATATATATATATACATATACATATGTATGTAGGTATTTGCCCAGATATATGTACAGTCGCACAAATGTATAATTTTCGAAATATGTAGGAAAGTGTGAGTAATTTAAGCTGCTTGCGCATTCTGTGTTCGGGCAGTTCTAAAAATATCTTTCGATTTCCAAAACACATTCATATTTATACAGAAAAACAAGAGAATTTCTGAAAAAAAGTTTAGCCTTCAAAAATTCGCTATAGCATAAGAGATATTGAATTTATCTCTTAGGAAATCTGAGTGTATATGCATGTGTTTAGGCGATAAAATCAACAGAATACCGAAAGCTAACAATATTCGAACATTGTTTATACATCATTTTATGTACATGCATACTATACTATACATAAGACGCAGTTCTGTAAATATTCTCCTATATATACCGCAAATTGAATAATACCAAGCTTGCGAATCACTTCGAGCCACACTACATTCTAACTATGTATACCTGTAAATATGTTAGACTAAATATTGTTTAATGCCCGTATAGAATAGACTGCACATATTTCCCTCAGATTTTAGCTGTACATATGGCAAGCATTTTAGTACACCAGGCTTATTAACATTGCGAGGTACGCCCCTGTAAATATATATATATATGGAATTGTCTCGAAGCACCTGTAAATACGTTTCCGATGATAACCTATGGTAATCCAGCCGTCGATCTGCCAGCACGCAATTCAATATGCACTGCACTGAATGTTTCTAACTTGGCTTTCTCCAAAAACAAAAAAAAACATGAGTAGAGAAAATACCCACATATTATGTGACATTCTGGGCATTGCAGAAAACAAACAGACCTCCAATCGACTGGGAGAAAGTCCCGTTTGTGCCACGGCCTTCACTTATCTCCGATCCGGTGACAGCTTTTGGAGTTCGCCGACCGGACCATGAGCAGCGCAAGCGATCGATACTTGATCCGATAAATCGGGCTGCTATCAAACCGAACTATAAGATCGCCTATCAGCCCATCGAGCCGTATGTGCCCGCTCGCGATAAGAATCGCACGCGTATCCTCAGCTTAGTGCGCCAGCACATTGATACCGTGGAAGCCGGCGGCAATACGGCAGCTCGCACCGCGCGCGACTCTATCGATGCCCAGCTTCCGCGCCTGCATCGCGCCGTCTCCGAGGGCCTGCCGGTGCGACGGGAAACCTATCGCAACGAAAAATCGGGTGCGCTTGTCACAAAGTACTCCTATTAGCACAAAAAATCGCAGCACCAAATACATAAATCCCCGATACGAAACAAATTAAAACGAACGAAGAGACTATATTGACTTATTGTACGTAGGATGCATTAAACACATAGCCATAGTATAAATACATGCATATACATATAAACAATTCAGACATTCTATTCGCAACGTACCTAATATTACCCAAATCACGTCACATAATCTACCCTGTATGCAAGTCAAACTGTTAACGTGCATATCAGGCTAATCTTATCTAAATCCCATAGAAGCAAAACTCTAAAAAGCATTCAAGCTTATATGATTCGAACATGTTTCAATTTCCTTCAACGACTCACGTCTGTATTGAGTATTTTGATTCACTATAGTACATACACATTATAGTATGGTATAAACTAACTTTTTTGTATACTTATTAACTTTATACACTGGATTCTGAATAAAGTTGGTCCGTTTATGCAGAAAAGTTGATCGTAATACAGATTTTGAAATCGGGGTTCATTAGTTGAGCATAAAATACATGTGCATAAATCAAGAATTTGAAAGCATCTTGTACATCTTGGAACAGCAAGTTAGTTTGTTTTTTTTCTTACGTTTCCCAACAAGATTCTAATGCTGATTGTCTATTTTGCCATAACAATTCTCATTCAAATACATAAATCGGAATTTATAGACTCCACGCTTAGACCTGTGCACGGATAGACCTGGCTCGCATCGCAGTCGCGCCTCCTCGGACTATTCGTACACCTCGAAAGTTGAGAAGAGCAGCTACGATTCGAGCAACCCCTACGCCCGTCCGGAAAGGTCCACATATACCTCCACGGTGGAGAAAACGTCGCGCAGCGGACCCGGCGGTTACAATTATAGCACCGAAAGGACCAGCACCACCGGCGGTGGACCCGGTGGCTACAGCTATTCGTCGACCACATCTGGAAACCTGCCCGGCGGCACCAGATACCGTCACTTCTCGTACCATGTCTAAATCGAAAGTGTTCGACATGAATCCCATATGCAACCTAACCATAACTTACACTAATCTCTCTCCGCTTAAATGTTGATATTGTTAATTGTAACTGCAATAACATGACTTGCACAACCGGAAACATACGCAAACCAATGTATGCATTATCTTTATAAACTATATATTATAACTTTGTAATGGGAATTTTGTAAACTTATATTTGAGTTAACTAACTTCACTAATGGTACAGTTGATTGTTAAATAGATGTTTAGAGGCAACAGTCTAAATGATGTATTTACTTTCCACAAGAATCATTTTCAGTTGAAAAGTATTTGTGATACAATAAAAGAAAATCGCGTTCGTCAAAAATATATGTATGTGCCAAAAAAAAAAAACAAAACAATAGAACTGTATTATTTAATTTGGATAGAAATAAGAGAACTGAGTACGATATTCATATGGATTTTCACACGAAACGATGGCTAGGCGGGTTCCAATCATTCATTCTAAAATGATTGTTCCTAAAGAAAACGATAAAGTTCCCCAGCATATATCACAATTCGATTGCCAATTAAACCAACTGTTGTATAATTCTATTTCAGTATCCATCGGTTCAAAAAGTAACTCGTGTAAGTATTTCGAAATCAGTTCAATGTTCTTCACACTTCGCTTGTCATCCATTTCTTCTGTTTCAAAACTTCTCGTATCGCACTTTCTCATACTTCAATCATCTCATAAACATCTGGAATCATACGTGGTTAGTAGCAACAGTAGACTCTAAATCGCCCAGTTTAACGATTTAAGCCCTTAACTCTTTGGTTATCATCAAAGTGAAACGTATACGTAATATTAAGTATACGTTTTCCATCTTAAGCCTAAATAAAGTGAGACTAAAGTAATGTTAATTTAAAAGCAAAGCAAATTCATAACGATTTATTTGCATAGTTTTTCTTAATTTTCCAATCGGATTTTATAGAGAACTCATATCATTTTTTTCTGAAAATCATTAAATTACTTGCTCATCTATCTCGATTCACACATAAAATATGCACACTTTGTGCGTAACATATTGCGCCGACTGACCAAAATATCGAATACATACCAGGTATACAAAACGAGTTATCCGATCTACTCAACCTACTCGGTGCCCAGGCGCATCGTCAGTGGAACACGTGTGATTTCATCTCCAGTACGGGTTATCACCTCCCCCACCCGAGTCGTATCGCGTGTCATACACTCGCCGTCGCCCGTGCGTGTTGTGCGCACGACAACGCGTGTTATCTCGTCCCCGGAGAGAAGTTCGTACACCTACTCAACACCATCGACATACTACAGTCCAACCTATTTGCCATCGAGCTACCACACTTCGACCTATATCCCGACATCGTACACAACCTACACGCCATCGTATCACTACAATCCGACAACAATTACACGGGTCTATGCTCGCTCCGCATCCCCGGTGAGGATCACCACATCACCGGTTCGTGTAACACCCTCTTATCTGAAGAGACTGCCCCCAGGATATGGCGCAAGGGCTCTGACTAATTACCTCAATACCGAACCCTTTACCGTAAGTTGTTGCACCAAACACAATGTTGTACGATATTGTTGACGAAGCTGCGCACGTTTATGCAATGAAATACATGAACTGTTTTAGCATGGCACAAACGTTGTGTTATCCTAAGTAAATTGGAAAATATTTAATTATAAATCCCATATGAAACTCTAGACGTTTTCCGAGGAGACGGGCAGAATCCGCAATCGCGCTCAATCATTGATTCGTGATCTGCACACACCCGTCGTGCGTCGTGCTCGTAGTTGCACTCCATTTCCCGTCACCGGGTAAGTTGCAGTCAAGGTTAAGAAGTCGAAAAGAGCTAGCCTGTAAAGGTGTGGATTGAATAAGCAAAATATGTGAGGGGGAAGTTCATTCCTTAAGTCAAACATAGCTACATCAACTTAATTATTGCTTGTTTTGTAGATCAAACTAGATCTCTCGGTATATCATAATATCGTGACTTTGATCTGTGAAGAATAGATTTCTTGGTATTCTATAATTTCGTGATTTTCAGCTGTGTAGAATAGATCTCTTGGTATTCCATAATGTAGAATAGATCTCTTGGTATTTCATAATTTCGTGACTACGATCTGTGTAGAAAAGATCTCTTGGTTTTTCATAATTTTGTGACTTTCAGCTGTGTAGAATAGATCTCTTGTATGGTTAGCTCTGTCGATCTCTTACTGAAAACTTGCTGGGTTCATCTAAATACCATATGGTAAATTTGTAGGTATTCGTATGGTCCTACTTCCCAATTGGCTCTAGATGCGTATGTGGCCCGCGTTACAAACCCGGTGCGTCACATTGCCAAGGAAGTGCACAACATTTCGCACTACCCGAGACCAGCTGTAAAATATGTTGGTAAGTAGAGACAAACTAGTCTACCAAGACTAAAGATTCTTATTATATGATCAAAACTGTGTATTGTAAGTTGCAACGTGGCGCGTTGCTATTGAAAATTTGGTATTAAATGCAATTTCTTAAATATTAAACAATAAGGTCAAAGTCATCTTGCCTCTGTAAGGATATGTGGTGATAAGGCCTATAATGTTAGAAGGCAATTGTACGATTCGGACAAAGTCCGAAACGATATTAACCTTTTATCCTGGTACCTTAGACATCCAACCTGGAAGCGTGAGAAGCCAGTAAGTGGCGCTTCTGCTAAACTCGAAGGTAAGTAGCTGTAAAAAACAGATTAATATATTTTTTTTTAATTCATGTGCTTGTAAACTCCAGCTGTGTGTAAATAGCAAAAGAAAATTTCTCATTCATCCTTTTTTAACTCAATCATTTAAATATTGGGCCTTTCAATCGGATTGAGAAGAAAAATTAATTAAAACCATTACAAAGAATCTCCTTCAATAAGAACTACAAAAACAGAACCTTCATTTAATATACTAAATGTATTCTGATTTTGAATGTGAAAGGCGAAAACTAAATTGAAATACATATTTTTGTAACTAACGCATTTTGGTCAACGTACTCCTAATTAGTTCTGTTCTTTGTCTTTGACTAACTAAATACGTTTTATGATTGATTGATTCTTTCCAGTTGAAGCTGTTGAAGTTGAGGCCTAAATGATAACATGCCTGACTTTATTGTATGGACATATATACACTTACCTTTATTTTCTTTCAATAAATTAATCAAGCAAGACTTGTTTTTTTGCCTGGTAGAAACAAAAAACAAACAGAGCCGATATCCGAAATTATACATATAAAGAAACGATATCACCGAAACCCAGTCGCTTTCATATCCAAACTAATCTGCAAATCAACTAATAATCAGATCAGATAATTTATTATTTTGATAATTAACATTTTCTTTATACTAAATTAAAACCGAAACATGTTTGTGACTAATCGTTATCGTGTATATTCTAAAACTTAACTAATGTATTATTTATGATACAAAAATTTCATATACATATGAGCCCGAAATCTTTTGTATTTTCATTAATCTAATATTGTTGGGCATTTACAGAATGTACGTAATGTTTAAATGATTATATACATCGATTCTACTTAATGTGTATATTTACGATTGTGTAATTTATCTTATAACGAATGCCATGTATAATGAAACTATAATATATTGTACATATATATGTATTTAAGCACAGATCTTAAAATGTATGACTAATTTCAATGGTTGAACGTGTTTAACTAGGGGGTGCAGGTTCTTGTAAACTTTGGATCGAATACAGTTTGAGAAGTCCATCTGCCGATATATATATATAATTAGTTTTTACAGGCGTCTAGATCTATATACATATTATGTATATAAATAATCGGATATTCAGCATTATCATATATGTATAACTATAAAAACTATTAAATATGTATGTGTTCAGATATACGTATCTCACGCGTTCGCCATGAGTCTCAACTAAGATGCGATAAATCACGAGAATATCTCTTTATAAATCAAATGGCCTTGACCTATATTTTGGATTCCCATCTAGGATAAGTCAATGATTTATTGATTGTCGAAAGACAAATGGCTTGCTACGATTGTTCGAATTATAAGTATGTTTTCGCAAATTTCATTTCAATTTCATTTATATATACTAGTGAGTTACAAGTATGTAGATCTACAATCCCATGAAATATATACATTTATATTAAATCAGCATCAACAGTACAGTCTGACTATTTGTATATTTCAACTTTGGTAAATGTTAAAAATAAAAATAATCGATGTCTCCATCTCACATAGAATTCACTTTAATCTTTTCGTCCATTTGATGGTTTGTTCACCTACTTCTTTTCTTGTAGATATCTGCTTTTCATTAGCTCACTAATTACACATAACTACAGCATTCCTATGGGTTTAGACTAACACTCGATATGAAACTGTGTTTAACATACTAACACACTACAATCATTGCAAAACCAATACTCTATTACCGGAGTCGTCTTTATCTGCAAGTCTCTGAACTCTCGACGCATAGGGCCAATCCTCTACATTCGAAAATTGTAAGTACTCTAGCATACTGGTGTGCCAAATTTGAAAATATTTATCATACATAGTATCAATCAAAAGTCGATCTACACGTATTTAGTTCTTTCCTTAACTAAACTACGATGTGTTCACGTATTTTAGTTTCTACATACATACATACTACATACATTTTTATACAAAATACCCCGACAAAAGGTATCCCAAAATAGTTCATAACATGCTTTGACTTACAGACGCCGATTTGGATCCGAATCGCCCGTCGAGAAAGTTCTCTGCGCCCCGACCTCTGGAAGATGAAATCGATGTGGAGGCCAAGGAGAAGCAGCGTCTGCGACAGGAACGTCTCTTGACCGTGAACGAAGAGGCTTTGGATGAGCTGGAAGTTGAGAAGAAGCGCGCACAACGTGCCGACGAAGCCAAGCGTCGTGAGAAGTACGGTGAAGTTCGGAAGGAAAAAGATGGACTCATTATTAATTTTAAAACTATTTACAGCGCTCTGAAGGAGGAGGAAAAAAAACGCGAAGAAGCCGCTAAACAGGCCGAGGAACAGGCTCGTTTGGCGCGTGCCGCCGAGCAAGCTCGTCTTGCCGAAGAGGCTCGTTTGGCCGATGAAGCTCGTGCTGCAGATGAAGCTGCCGCACGCAAGGCTGAAGAGGAGAAATTAGCCGCCGCAGCACGTCAAGCCGAAGAGGCCCGACTGGCTGAAGAAGCCAAGGCTCGCGCTGCCGAAGAAGCTGCAGCAGCACTTAAAGCTGAAGAGCAGAGATTGGCCGAGGAGGCACGTCTAGCCGAGGAGGCTCGTCTGGCCGAGGAGGCTCGTTTGGCCGAGGAGGCACGCCTGGCCGAAGAGGCTCGTTTGGCCGAGGAGGCAGCAAAGCAGGAGGCCGAAGCACGAGCTGCTGAAGAAGCTGCCGCCCTGAAAGCCGAGGAAGAACGCTTGGCCGAGGAATCTCGCTTAGCGGAGGAACAGCGTGTGCTGGAACAAGAGCTGAACCGCTTGACCGAGATCGAGAAGCAAGCCGAAGAGGAACGCGAGGGCGAACTGGCTCGCCAGGCGGCTGAGTTGGCCGAAATCGCGCGTCAAGAAGCTGAAATCGCAGCCCAGGAGCTGCAGTCCATTCAAAAAGAGCCCGAACCCATTGTGGACGAACCAGAAACTCCAGTAGAGGAAAACGCTCAGGAGCCAATTATTGAGTTCACTTCCCACAGCCCCGATGCTGTCGATGTGGATAATACTGCCGGCGAAAGCTATACTGAAGACGAAGAAATCGAAGACGAGGAATAAGATGACTCTGTTCTGCCCGACACTATCAACTCTTAACGAATTCTACATATTAATAATGTATTAATAATTTATGAATCGAACACTGTCGGATTTGAATAATATGGCGAAATTTTCATTTTCATTATTTCAAAATCCGAATCATCATAATCAAACATTAGTTTTTTAAAAATCTAGTTCCTTTTGTATCGACGCTCATTTTCTTGCCAAATTAATTAGTTAAATCTAACATCGCGAAACCATTAAATACATATCATATCAAATTATTCATATATTCGTGAAATATATCTATGTTTGAATGAGTTTTCGATTTGGGTTACTTTTTCCGGGGTACATACATACATGGATTTGTAAATATTATTAATTTGTTGAAGATCAGCATTACTGAGATTTGTTGGTCGAGGGTTGAAGTAATTTTTACAGATTTCCAATATATTTTCTTAAAATTATTTTTTTATTCACAACAATTATTAATATAAAAACGTGCAGACATGATATATCCGTTCCTGGCTTCATGTCGAGTTCTTGATTGGCAAACGATAAATAATTCCAATACAAACTGCAGTAAAGAGTTTTAAAATAGATAAATTAAACTTTTGAAACTCATAAAAATAAGACAATTATCGGAAAAGAGTTTATAGCTTAGTTTTATAAAAAACTTTTTGAATTCTATAAGCGACTTACTGAAGAGTATTGCAGTCATTAGGGCAAAAGTTGAGTTGCAATACGGTTTTAACATGACGCCGATTAGATTGGTAGCTGCTATAATTCCCAGACGTCCCAATGTCATGCACAAACTAACAGCTTTTCCTCTAAACATAAAAAATCAAATATATTCAATTAAGATTATTATTTATATAATTTAAATGACATCTTTACCTTAAGTGTGTGGGCATCAGATCGACAATTGCGCCCAGCATTATGGATATTGATAGACCGGGCAGTAGGATGTAGAGGCAGAATAGAATCAGCAATACGGTAGAGTTCGTCACAAAATGAAGTAATACTCCGCTTATAGTCGAAAATATGACTGCAGCTAGAAGAACATTCTTGCGACCGATTGGATTTAGTAGAAATCCTTGTATCGAAAATCCTATTAGAAACGCAACTCCAACAACCAAGTTGTCGATATATGTTTTGTCCGTTATATGATCGGAACACATCTGAGAAAAAAAACATATATGTATAGATTATAATAGAATTGGGTAAACTCAATTTACCGCAGTTTCCGTTGCGGTCTCATTTTCCATTTCCAAATTGGAGTTATCTAGAATATCACAGACTGTTGAGCTACTCGAGTTGCCAGCATTTGAAATACGATTCACAATATCTGGAAACCATAATTGCATGCCATTGGAGCTGATAGATAGATATTCAAAGAAATAATATTAACAATAAATTAATGGTCTATAGAATGAGGCCAAACCTGAAGAACATTCCAAATACAACCATGTTGCATAGCACAAAATTAAATCCATGTGGTTTATGGAATAGCGGAAGTGTCGCACGTCCAATGTTAGCCAACATTCCACAACCAGTCGTATTGGCCAAAACGTTTTCATCTGCTTGAATCTCGGGTTTCAATGAAAATTCCGTTGAATTCAACACACGATTAAGCGGAATTCCCCGATTGAATTTACTTATCCAGTTCACGGCATCCAAAGCTTCCTGTTCCTTGTTCAGTGAAAGTAATAATTTGGGACTTTCCGGATAAATCGACAATATTAGGCCACCGATAAGGCCAGGCAAAAGAGTAACCAACAATATCAATCGCCAAGGTCGGAAAACAAAGTCACCAATTAGATTTATAGACCAGTCGGAAGATAAAACCAACCAAGCGGTTGCTGCAGAATATAGAAAATTCATCTTTAATATACTTTCTTGTGATATAGATTAGACAAAAATTATTATATATATAAAATACTAAACTTGGTCTTAGTCTGCATTATTAATCTTGCACTTACCTGGAACATAGATTGCAGTCACGCTGACGAACATGGTCGAGTAATTTATGGTAACTGCCCGATGTCGAGGTATATTGAATTCACTTATATATGCATAAAGTGCGGCAGAAACACCTCCAAGGCTGCAAGATGCCAGTGAGGCAAGAAAGTTGGGGTTGATAAATATAATACTGTTACTATTGATACCAGCATTAGTATATAACAAATTACAATTTGAATATTATAGAACCTTAAAAAACATTTACAATAGGAACAAACGAATGCGACTTTGCCCACATCAGCTATAAAAATTCTTGTAATTTGCATACAAACACTGTAATTGTGTGGGAAGCGATATATATTGCAATATAATAGATATGAAGGGCGTGCTGCGATTAATCACTTTAGAGCATAAGATAACTTGCCTGATGCCACAGAGCAGGTTTATAATGTTGAAGAGCCACACGCTGGTCACAAACATGAGAATTAAATGAAAAATATTACTACAAAATATGCCGTAGAGTAGGACGGTGCGTCGGCCTATAATATCGGTGACATATCCCCATATATAGGTAGATAGAAAGACACCTTGAAGAAAACAAAGAATCGTATAGCGACGATGTTATTGATACTATGCTAATCACAACAATGAGACTCACCCATCACACAGGCTGCCATCATGAGGCCCCTGTCAGCTTGAGTTGTTTCGAACTCGCATTGGGAGGCAATGGTTATAATACTCATTGCCTGTTGGGCAGCTACGGATGTTATGGTCAGAAGCCCACTGACGATCAGCAGAATCCACTGTGCCTTGCCGTAGCCTACAAATACAGAGCCTTTATGAGTATTCCTTGTAAAGAAGAATCATCACCGATTTCTCACCGATCTGTTCCAAAATTTCATCGTATTCCATTTCGATCGGAGCAATGGGAATTGTATTAAGGTGTTGCATCTTAACATTCCAAGAGCGAACTTCTAACTGATTGTCACTACAAAGCAAATAAATGTATTTCATTCGAGACTTAAAGCCATATTTGAAACGGGTATTATACATGTCGAAGCACGAATACCCTTATAGATTCTGAACAAAGTTTCTGTTGTCGGTTTATTAACTTAGCTGAGAAACTTTTAGATTCAGCGACCAGATAATGTGATTAAATTAGAATACCCGTTGTTAGGGTGGGTCGTTTACTGGTTGAGTAAGCAAAAACTTGTTCTGTGCTGAACATGTTTGTGATTTTCAGATCTTAATAATATTTTGAGAGAGCTAGTTAATTCGTGCTCGCATTTAATGGGTTCGACTATGTTATAATCTGTAAAAACGTTAATTTAAAAAACTATTAAGAGTCAATTAAAGAAATGGGGCTTTTCGTTTATACTCTCAATTAGTATAATTATTGTAAACACAATTTAAATATAGCAACAAAAGACAATAAGAGCATGAAATAGACTTGCAAACCAAATATAAGCTAAGGTAAATAGAGTATCTTTTAGCCGAGCAGACATACCAATTTTAATTTCTCTTATATTTGGTTTAAGAACGGGTTAGATTAGGCATATGTATGCGTATTTGTTTACTTATAAGTAACACTTGGAATTCGGGTAATTCAGAATCAAATGGGAATTCCCTCTAATCCGAAACCGAAAGTGTTTGAAGCAGAAAGCATAACTAAATTTGTTTTGTTTACTACTACTAATGTAGTACATCAAATATTATATTTTTTTTAATTTTTTTTAATAGATCAAAAAGATCTTAAAGTGAGTTTATTTAGCGTACAAGCAAGTCGCATAAAATAATTATTATGCGTTTCTATTAAAAAAGATAATAGCATATAATTATGTGTACTACAAGATTTGGTTGAGTTGTATTTTATTATATGGATGAACTTAATAATAGGTTCTTGTTGACAAGTTCTATGATTAATTCTATAGCGGAAATGTTGGGCTCGAATATGATGTAATTCTAGATAGGTACTCGATTTCTCATCAAACTTCGCTGAAGTTCGAAATGGCATTATGGCAACTCTTAAATTGGCAATATCAATGTGAGCAGCGCACAAACTAAAAAATAATTAAATAATAATTATAAAACAGATGGGATATGGGTATGTGAAAGTACTGCTGTTTACCGAAAACAAATCCAGAGAATACGCCGAAAGTTATGGTGCAATACGATTCGAGTAGGAAGCCTATGATGTTACTACCAAACACGCTGCCTGTTCGCCCGAGCATCAGACAAATGCAAACCGCCTTGCCTCTCAGGTGTGTAGGGACCAGGTCTACAACTGCACCGCTCAGCACCGATATACACAGACCTGGCAGTACCAAATACAGGCAGAAGCAGATCATAATGGCAATCTCATCCATAATCCAAACCAATGAAGCAGCACAAGCTGCTGCAATCAGAAGACCTCCCACGATTGACGCCTTACGTCCAATTCGGTTGATAACAAATCCCATTACAATAAATCCTAAGATGAGGGCCGATCCGTAAGTTATTGTGTCTATGTAACTTTTTGTGGTTATCTGATCGTTGCAAACCTATGCACGGCAAAAACAATTGAAATAATATGTAATTACAGTATAGTCAAGCTTTTTACTTACAATACTTGTAACGTTCATAGATGACTGATCTATAGAGGCATCAATAACCTCACAAACCGTCACGGAGTCTTCGACCATGGTTGATCCCAAGCGATTCAGTATTTCCGGATACCACAGGCCCATACCTGATGAGCTATTAAATAATAATAAAAACATTTTGATTTCGTTAAAAATTGTGCCTGAACTTACCTGAAGAACAGACCACACATAACCGTACAGCTTATGCAAAAGTTCACCAAATGCGGTTTCCTGAGCAACGGCACCGTGTCTCTCCACATGTTTTTTATGATAAGAATTCTAATAAAAGTTAAATAATTAATTAAAATTGTCAGACATAAATTTTAAGCCAACTTACGGTGAGTTGGAAACACAAGGTGCATTGTCTCGATTAGAACTAATGTCAGATTTCAGTCTATCCACTTTAAACTCTTGCAGCGGCTTGCCGGAATTTTTCAATGCAATCCAATTTACTATGTCGAAGGCCTCTTGAGTTTTACCCAGTGATAATAGTATCTTTGGACTTTCGGGCAAGCTGACGAGCATTAGAGTTCCAATTACTCCAGGAAGCAAGTAGAAAATTGTCAACAAGCGCCATGGTCGAAATGAGGAGCCCTCAAACAGCTCCACATTCCAATCCATAGACATAACTAGCCAGGCAACACCTAATAGAGTATATTAGATTAAAAATTGTTACTCAGTTATACTTGTTTCGTTAAATACTTTCCCGGTACATAAACCGTTGAAATACCCACAAAAAGACTGGCGTAGTTAATTACAATGGGACGATGGCGCGGTATAAAGAATTCCCCAAGGTACGCATATGTTGTAGACGATGCACCTGCTATGCTGTAAAGATATATTTTTGCATCTAGAAATATATATACAAACTCCATACACAGCTGTGATATTAATAGAGAAACAAATGGAAAGTTTAACTACAATACTTCTGTAATACTTACAAAAAACCAACTATGAATCGTAGTACCACATAAATCCAGAAGTTCGGAATAAATATAGAAATTAGCGATACCAGATTTCCGGAAAATGTGGTATATATTAACACTGGCCTGCGACCAATTGAGTCACTAAGATAACCCCAGAAATATGATGAGCAAAATATGCCTGTTTAAAGAAAAGAATAACATATTTAATTTACCATTGTTCTCTTTGGAACCATGCAAAGAACTTTCGCTAAAGGGAACTAAAATCTGTATATGGGAATTAGAATCTTCTTTTATCATACCTCATATATACTGTATGTATTATTAAACTAGGTCTTGGATCATTTCAATACTTTTAAACGGACCAAGAAAATTATCAATAACTCACCGATAAAACTGGCCGCGCTCATGATGGACTTATCCATTGAACTGGTTTTAAAATCGCACTGAGATACAATTGTTATGTACGACATGCCCATAGTCTCGTTGATGACCATCATAAGCAATAAACCCGAAGCGAAAAGAACAATCCATTGAACACGTCCGAAGCCTTAATAATAAATCGTAAGTTAGCTAACTCTTTTTCACATAAAGTAAATAGCCGAATCCAATTAAACTGGACATACCGATTAACTCGAGGACCTCCTCATATTCAAAACCAGCACTTGCGTTCGAGTCAATCCGACTATCGGTTTTTGCCTCGATATCTTCCGAATCCGTTTGCTTGCGCATTGTGTATCGAATATTTCTGTCACGATCACACTCAATTGTCATTACCGCAGCTCTGCCGAAGTCCTACTGAGGCAGTTGCTTGATCGACTCGCGAACATATAGTGTTTGTTAAAGTTCAGTTAAAAGTGTGATGAGTGAGCGCCCTACGACTCAACTATGGAAGGTTTTTTTTTCATTCCCCGTTATCAGTGCGCAATTAAGATAAACAAGTCGGGAGATGGCATCTGTTTGATTTATCAAATATTGTACATAATAAGAAACTGAGAGCTACCCAGTTTTATTTTTCAATTCATTAATGCAAACAATGTTAATATTACTTACTACAGATGTGCATATATGGAATGTCGATAAACGCATACAATCCTCAGCAGCGTTATCTACATATAGCAACAACTGTATATGCATATTTCAGATTTAAATAATTCAAAAGATACACATTAAATGGATCGATTATTTTTTTTACTTCCTTTACTGTTTTATCCAAATTTAAATTAAAAATAGTCATATATATTTTGTGTGTTTACATAGTAAATATGTATGTAGGTGGCTTACATTCTAACGAGAAGACAGAGTATTCAAGCTGATAAAGTTTGTACTACATGGATAAAAATACAAGTTGCAAGCACATTCTTAGTAGTTCATGTGCACACTTATGCATGTGTTGTATGCGTGCCGTAATGTCTTTATGACTTCTATAACACCATACAATTTAAAGTGTGAAAACACAACAAGTACAGCTACTGGTTTTTTATCATGCATATAAATATTCTCCCAAACAAGGTTTCTTTATTAGGACATACTATATTATTGTTTGCTTTGGAAACTTAAATACATACATTTCGCTTTTAATATGAAATTGCTTAATTTTTATGTTTCCATCCGGATATAACTAATCAAATGGATTACTGAAGAAAAATACACACAATTTCCAAATAAACTTTTTAGCTTACATTGGCAGAGAGAGCATCAAAAATGTATCAAGATAAATAAAATGGTTTCACTAATTTTACATTTAAATTATTGAATGTAATTAAATGTAATTGAATTATATTCAATTGAATATAAAGATTTTAATATAATTTTGAACGAGCGCCATTTACATGTCGATAAACACAACTAACTGTTGCAAATACGAGCTATCGACTCTTATTTGAATTTGATAACGTCGATATTATTTTATTAAGAGCAGCTTGCGAAGAGTAGCAGTTACTCATTTATCGATAATTCGGTGCAATAACGACCAAAGTAGGGGGAAAATGCACGGCGGCTGTTTATCATTTCGGGAATTAAGTTATTAAATTAATCTATCAAAATGCCAATTATGTACAACACAGGAGAGTGGTTCAAGGTGCGGCCAGACTACTACAGGTACATATCAACTAATAAAATCGAGATAATCCTACGAAAATATAAACAAATTTTGACTGTATCTTGCATTTGACGCCCACAGGAAAGTGGAGTTGCTCTCACCTGAGTGGCCAATCGATATTGACTTGGAATACATGCAAGTTGCAGCTGCACCCTATGGAGGTCCGCTTGCAATCATTCGCGATCCTTCAAAACTGGTTCAAGTAAAAGGTTCATCCAGATCGATGATACGAATCTTTGACACCACCGGCAATGAAATGGGTCACATATTGGTAAGCAACTGTGAATGAAATTGCGAATTAGATGAGCTTATGTTAGTTTTTTTCAGTGGAATCATGGAAAACTTATTTCAATGGGCTGGTCAGACACCGAGGACCTAATCTGTGTCCTAGAAAATGCAAAAGTATTTGTTTTCGATATGTTTGGGAATGAAAAGGAATCGTATAGCATTGGCGGGGAGGCAAGCGTTATTAAAATAGTGGAAGCTAAAGTATTTCAATCTGCAGCTGGTACTGGAATTGCTGTTATGACAACATCCGGACGCATCTTTTTGAAACAAAGCAGCAACAAAACCGAACGAAAGCTTCCCGATATTCCAAGTAAGAGGATATGTTTGCCACTATGACGGAAATATGATATGCTCGGTCTTTACTACAGATTCGAATGCAAACTGTTCATGCTGGGAGATCGTTACTGAAGGTCGGAACAGCTACTGTTTGCTGGGTCGCGATCGCGAGGTCATTAAGCTAATGCATGGCCAGACAGTGGGAACCGTAACAGCCAACCTATTTGAGAAGCCTTACGACCGTATTATAAAAATATCGGTATCGTACAACCATCAACATTTGGCTCTCTATACCAACACAGGACTTTTATGGCTTGGCAGTGTTGATATGCGAAACAAGTATTGCGAATTCGATACTGGACGCAAAGATATGCCTTTGCAAATGGAATGGATTATGAACACCCACAATTCTGATGCTGATGCTGTAGTCATTTCATATCCTTCCTATTTGCTTATTGTCAATCGTAACGCGGATAGAAGTGAATACCCCTATGACCCCATAATGTTTTTGGTTGCCGAAATGGATGGCGTGCGCATTATTACCCAAAATTCACATGAAATGATACAACGTTTGCCTAAATGTGTCGAAAATATCTTTGCCGTAAACAGTCAGGAGCCCGCAAGTTATCTTTTTGAAGCACAGAAAAAATTCGAAGAGAAGTCATATAAGTCGGATGAATATCTCAGCATGTGCCGCGAAGACATCGAACTGGCTGTCAAGGAGTGCATCGAAGCTGCAGCATATGAATTTTGTTCAGAAACTCAGAAGAGTCTAATGCGGGTATGTTTGGAAACCAAAGCTTCATAATAACTCAAAAATATACTAGTTTCTATTTAACAATTACAGACTGCTTACTTTGGCAAGGGTTTTATACCAGCACATGACCCAGAAGAGTATATGCGTATCTTAAGGATTTTGAGAGTTCTTAATACATTGCGACACAAGAAAATAGCTATGCCGCTTACCTACAACCAGTAATAACATAAAAAGAACTCCAAGGCATTTCTTTTACTAACTTTAATTGTTGTAGATTCTCTCATCTCAATCCCGAAGTCATTCTCAGTCGCTTGGTCTTTCGCAAGCATTATGGAGTTGCCATACAAGTTGCCAAGCATTTGAAATTACCCGAATCGTGGATTTTGGAACATTGGGCTTATCATAAAGTTATGAATGATCCGAGTACGATTAGACCTAATGACATTTTATGATATACAATCTTCATATTAACATTCCTTGTTCACAGATGATAATGAGGTGGCCCGAAAGATCACAGAAAAGTTTAAGAACCCATCAGTTGAGGGAATTTCCTTTTGCAATATAGCCGAGAAAGCTCATCAAAGTGGCCGCGATGAACTGGCCATCAAATTGCTTGAGTTGGAGCCGCGAGCTTCACTGCACGTTCCATTGTTGCTTAAGATGGGTAAGTTTGATCGGGCCGTGGCTAGTGCCACCCAATCAGGCGACACAGAGCTGGTAACGTCGGTACTCTTGGAAATAAAGAAAAAGATGATGCTTTCAAATTTCCATGTAAGTGCACTAGGTTACAGATTCACTGGCATTTTTATTAATAATTTTATTTACAGATGATAATACGAGATTATCCGTTGGCTTTGGATATGTACAAGAACATTATGTTTCAGTGTAGTCGCTCTGCTCTCTATGAAATTTACAATACCGAAGACGATCACAAGTCTATTGCCGAATTCCATTTCTGCAATGCTATTGACAGCGAGGGTCTTGAGTCGAATCTATCACTAATTGGAAATAGTTATGCACAGGGCAGGTGCACAGTTGAGGCAGAACTATGCGCCGACACTGGACGCATTCTAAAACTACAAAAATCACTTGCTACCAAGAATAATAACCACGCTTCCATTAATGGGTTATCTATACACGATACTATAATGGAGCTTTTGAGAAAGGGCGATGTAAAAGAAGCTGATAAAATCAAAAACGACTTCAAGGTACCCGACCGGCGATATTGGTGGATGCGCCTACTAACCCTAGCCGACCAGCATAACTGGGCAGAGCTGGAAAAAGTTTCAAAGAGCAAGAAAAGTCCAATAGGTTATGAGCCTTTTGTTGAAGTCTGTCTACAAAAGGATAATTCACGAGAGGCCCGAAAATACATTGCACGCTGTCCGGATAAACGCAAGGTGCATTGGTTTATGCGAGCTAAGTAAGTTAATTATTACATTTTTATAAGAATTTCTATGAATCCAAAATCGTTTATCATTTTTTATAGCTTACACGAAGAGGCCATTGATTGCGCGTTCGAACAACGGGACATACATTCCCTATATGATTTGCAGACAAAAATTCAATTGCTTCGGGACCCGGTACTGATCGATAAGCTTGGCTCTTTCATAGCGACTCTAGAAGCAAGACGTTAAACTGACATTCCCTGCAGAATATATATATATATATATAAAATGTATATCTATCAAATTATTGTTGCATATTTATTAATAGCAAAAGAGAGTTTAGAGTTGCGCGAAAAAGTAATGAACAATGCTTCAAATCTAAACAGTTAATAATTAAATGTCTACGCGTTTTATTCTGATTCAATAAAAATGGTTGAAATTAAAACAACATTAAAACTTTCCAAGGACAATTTTTATTGTACACATTTATGTATGTATGCAGTTATGTATATGTTTGTTTAATAGATCACATAAAGCAAAAAGTGAACAATTTACTACATTGTTTTGTGAATGATGATGACGATGATAATGATAGGAAGATAGGTATATGTATGCAGTAAGGTTACACGACAAACCCGTTAAAGTTCAAGTCTCTACAACTTTAGCCATTGCTACCGTATGTGTGTATATTTATAAGATTTATGGTTACATACACATACATACGCTTTAATTATTTCTCTACGAACTTTAGTAAATTACCGTATATTATATTTGTATTTATGTAAATAGTATAGTACATAGTCATATATGTAGTATGAAGGTAGAGTATGAATACACTAATTACTTATGGAGCTGGTTTTTATTTGTTATTACTCGTTTATTATCATAGTAAGTATATACTAAATAGATGTTTTTCGTTAATTATAATATATATTAAATATATTTACGAACATAACAGCAGTCTTATATAAGATGAAATACATTTAAATATAGAAATAGGTATATTTAAATTATTGTTTTCATTAGAGTTGAGTTGAATTTCCCTATTTCGACATTCATTTTTTGCGCTAGTTTCGCATACAGAATGAAGAATGTTCTATAAACTTAACCTCTGAAGATCTCTCTGACATTATTCAACTGCGGGATAACATTAATTGAATAATTTCAGATTTTTTATGATGGTTAGTGATCTGCAAGGGTTATCAAACTTCGGCGTACTGAAGAAGTTTCCCATTTCTCTTTTATGTTGATATACAAGTCGACGTCTTATCTATGACGGACCACGCATCGTTAGCGTGAGGACTTAAATGTATGTATTCATTATTCATTATTTTCGGCGCATACAAATGTTTGTAGTTGTTATGGTAGTCTAATTTAAGACGCTGAGCGTCTGCAAATGCGCTTCAAAATTTGTTTGGCGGTTGGCGGCTTTAGGTTTAATATATAACTTGTTATGTAAATATAGATCTGTGCTTATGCAATGCTTGTATTAACTCACAAATATATTCGTACATAATTCTGTGTAAATTAATAATTTTAATTTCATTTTTTTGTTCTGTTTACGCTTGACATCTTTCATTTGTATGTATTATTCGTACATAAGGAACCCAATTCATATGTTTAATTTTTTTTTATGTAAATGTATATATGTATGTATTTTATTAAAATAATTTCTAAACATTAATGTTAATTTTGTATGCATGCATAAAATACTTTGAATATGACTCACTTCATAGAAATAGAACATACGCTTATATAGTTGTTAAATATTTATATATATGTATCTGTATGTATTTATATATTACATTTAAGGACGATCAGAACTCGAATTAAACATTACATTAATTCCATAATCGGACATGTACACTGACACACACATATATAGAACATATTATCTAATCATTTCCAAGTATAACTTAAATGTACACATATAGCCTTAAACATACAACTGTTATATCATATAATACTATAACTACAACAGAGTTATGGGTTCTAAACAGAAAAGCAGAAGCCGATGTTTTCAGAATAGCTTCGTTTAATCATATTTTTGTTTATTCTGTAATTTTTTTTCATTTGTAGCTAGCTAATACATTTGCTTGCATATTCGATTGGACATTATGATAATTCTTTATTCTTTCTACTCTTATTTCAACCTACGAAAGGTTCGAAAATTCAACTTCGTGGTTACCGAAAAAATTTTGCTAATGTGAAGAATACCGAGCTTTATATAACCCAATGTATTTGTTTGTCGTAATGAAAATTTTCTTTTACCAACTACTACGTAGCGACAAAAATATAATAGAGGGATTTTCTGAATCCACTATGCCGCCGAATTGGGAGGCAGCAAATTTCTTCTTGTGCTTGTAAATCAAAAATTTAATTTAACTACGATAATGACTAGTTGAAGAAACATCTTCAAAATTTATTTACTAAATTTAATGGATATTGTGAGGGGTTTTATTTTTGTTTCTTTTTTCTGCTTTGTGAATACTTCCTAATGCAGTTTTTAGAGAAAATCAGATGTATGGGTATTCTGCCAATTGAAAATTTGTTATGTTATTTGTTTTGTAACTTCTGAAATATGTGAAAGAAGTTCTATTAACATTTAAATAGACAAATTGTAGTTATGATTATTATTATTTGTTTATGTGTGTTTTCATGTAAACTTTGTGAGTTTTGAATTTTTGTTTCTTTCCTTTTTTTTAATATTACATTAATGTCCTACAATCTTGCGCCCTTTATTATGCCTTCTTCTCAGCCAATTTCTCATCTGCCATACTGATAAATCCTCTTGCTCCGCATTTTCTTCAGTTCTTCCCATATATAGAACATATTTCATCACAGCCAGCTCTGCGCTTGCGACACTGAGCGATCCGATCTTCTTAATCTCTCAACTTAATTGATCGTTTTCTTGTACAGATTTTGATGTATGTGCTCATTCTGCAGCGCGCACATTTGACCCACAGCAACAGCGCGCAACATATTGCCGGCATTGTGGCCAGC
This sequence comes from Zaprionus inermis, assembly GCA_018151445.1. Classification (NCBI taxonomy): domain Eukaryota; kingdom Metazoa; phylum Arthropoda; class Insecta; order Diptera; family Drosophilidae; genus Zaprionus; species Zaprionus inermis. Next base: position 1,791,124 of record JAECXD010000673.1, on the reverse strand, counting down.
GCCACTGACACTGACTCCGTTGCCTGCGTGCGGTGTATCTACACTGACCGAAACGGATGCAACTGTAGATAGGTTGCCGCCGCTGCTATTTGCCGTTGCAGATGCTGTTGCGGTTTTTGAAGCGCGAAAACTCGAAAATAATTTCTCTTTGATGGCCAGGGCGGAATACTTGTGCTCAATGAACGTTGGCGAGATCTGCATAGGCGTGGTGGTTGCGGCCGACGACGGCTTTATGCTTGCTGCTGTAGGCCTGTTGTACTTGGCTGCGATCGCCGATATTGCTGGCGTTATTAACGCCGGAGCAGTTGCTATTTGTTTGCTGCTACTGTCGCTGCTGATGCTGTTGTTGCTACTGCTGCTGTTAATGCTGCTGTTGATGATGGGTGAGCAGGAGTAAGAGGTTTCTGCAATAGGTAGAGAGAAAAGGAAAAGAAGTAACGAAATCATAAAATAAAAACCAAAATTCTAACAAACCGAAATAGAAAACAAACAACAAAATTTATATGCATAATTTTCAAAATGAGAGAATACCACAAGAGGAAATATTGCACATAAATTGAAAAAAAATCAAAAATACGATGGTTTTTGAACTTTCATGTGTGAGTAAACTTAATGATAATGAGAGGTCTGTGCCCTAATATTAAAGTCAATGTGTCAATGTAAATATTAAAGTTTTCTCTAGTATAAACTTTACATATATAATTCACTTTACTATCGCTTAAATCATATATAATACTTTTTTGTTAATTTATATCTGCCTCTGATAATAAAAGTGTGTAGTTTTTTCATGTTTAAAATATAAATTAAATTCAAAGTTTGCATTTTTATTACAATTGTTTGCAGTTTTTAGTTTTTTTTTTTTGTATGCCATTCTTGTCTATATGTGGTTGTATATAAGTATAATTAAATTAAGAGGAGATCAACCGTTAATCGCTAACTAAATGTGTATACAAAATCATATTGCACAATCTATATACGATTAGTGTTTTCATAATACAAATGTCGAGAGAAAACAAAAGATTCTCTGTGGTCTATAAGCAAAAAGCAGTCTACAAAAGTTTTTCCAATGGGTTTTGGTGAGTGACTCTGCCGCCTCATGCAGGCGAGGGCGTCCCTTAAAGTTATAAAAACTAAAAGTGAATAATATAAACTAAGCATTGTGAGAACGAAATCTAGATTAGATTACAGTATACAGTTATAATTGTTAGAATGTTTTGTTTTCTTGGTATTTGTTCGTATACGAGAAACGGCATTGGCGCACACGCCTCCGTCACCTGTTGCCGTTCTTCAATGTGGCTTGGCCGACGCCATTGCCGATTCTAGTGCGCACTTCCGACGCATAAGTAGCTTCTTGAGTATAGGCTACGTTTCAGTGTTGACTACGCCAGCGCCGACAACTTCAATGGCCGCCACGGTTATGGTGCCCGAAGTAACGGCTGCAGCAATGGAAGAGGGTATATCCTTGCCCTCGACTGCGCCAACAACAGCTGAGGATAAAGTGTTATCTGAGAGTACATCGATGGCGACAGACGTCTCGTCCGTTTCCATCGGTTCGACGGTGGAAACATTTGTTGCGGTTGTCACAACATGCTTCTGTTTAAGGGTTATAGAGCTTGCTGAACTCTTAGCCAGGTGCTGTTGCTGTTGCGGCGGTGTGGGCGAGCTACTTTTGCTGCTGCTAATGCTGCTTGTAGGACTGATCGGCAAAACATGCTGATGCTGTTGGAGTTGCTGCTGCGGCGGTGATTGTATCAAATGGGTGGTAGTAACCGTATTAGGTTCCTGCAGCAGTAAAATGTTGGTTTTCGTTATACTAGGCAGCTTCTGTTGTTGCTGCAGCATGTTGGTCGTGAGTGACGCCACAAGTGCCTGTTGCTGCTGCTGTTGTTGGTGCTGTTGCTGCTGTTGAAGGTTGCCGGCCGTTGTGGTGAAAGTCAATGTCTGAGTGTTCTTGGTGGGCGAGGTGGCCGGTGTCAGTATGCCAAGGTTAACCAAATTGGGCAGCGTGATTTTTGTAGGCGTACTGTTTCCAACGGACGTTGTGGTTACACTGGAAACATTGTTGCCGCTTTCGTTCGCCTTGGACATGTTGGACATGTCAACCAATTTGAGTTGCTGCTGTTGTTGCTGCTGCTGTTGGTGTGAAATGTCCACGCCGTTGGCCACATTGGTGGCGAGCTTGAGTATTTTGTTTGCCGTTGCATTGGCAGCTATTAAATTGCTAACGGACTTAGTATTGTTGCCGCCAGCAACAGCGGCAACATTGTTATTATTGTTGTTGGCTTTAATGGATACTAAACCGAGTGTGCTGCGCATTAAACTGTTGTTGCTGTTACCTGTTGTTGTTGTGGTTGGTGTTGCACTTTGTGTGCTGATGTTCATTTGCTGCAGCTGCTGCGACTGATGTTGCTGTTGTGGCATTGCTTGTTGCTGCTGCTGTTGCTGTGGAACGTTTGTCACAGTAACGATGTTGCCATTACTCAACTGCTGCAGCATGTTACTAGTAGTTGCAACATTACTGGACAAGCTATTGCTCCCCAAGCTGGCAGCACCAAGACCGCTGGTACTGGTGCTACTCGACATGTTGCTGCTGGAGGGGCTCAGCGAGCCCAGCGATTGCGATGGTGAATTGCTGCGCTGAATCAGTCCACCATTGCTGGTCCCAGAGTTGCCACCCAATGGACCGGTGTTGGCAGCGGGCTTGCATCGGCTCTGAACTGGCTCGGTGTCCGGAACACCACCAGCTGCCAAATTGGCTAACTGTTGTGTAGTAAGGACACTCTCAGGCTGTGAATTGTGGGTGAGCAATGCATGGTTTTTCAGACCCTGAGCTGTCTTATAGCTCTTGCCGCAATGACATTTGTATCCTTTTCGTACTCTGTGGAATTTGTTCGAAAAAGGAGAAATGAGTTTTCGTATGTTCTATTTGTTGACAAGAATGTGCGCTCTAACCTGCCATCCTTTTTGTGCCCGTTCTTCGAATGGTATTTGATGCCATTCACGTTCTTGTAACGCTTCTTGCAACCGGGCACAGGACACGCGAAGGGTTTCTCATTTCCTGGAGTGCCATTGCTGCCGCCTCCAGAATGTCTACAACAGAAAATGCGGAGCAAATAGGCCGCTTTAACAAATGCAAATCAAGTTTAATAAGTAGACTGCAAACACACCTGCTACCATAACGCATAATGAACTCTGAACTAAACTCTTCCGTGGTCCAAGAATCATTGCTATCCTCCGATTCGGTGACAACCATTTCGTCCTCGTCCATTTCACTGCCTAAAATAAAAATTAAATATATTAGCCTATGCGTTAATATGTTAATAAGAACATTTACTCACCTGTCGGCGTATTACTTCGATTGGACGATGACATGCTATAGCTATGATGCTTGATAGCAAGCTTCCGCTTGAGTTCTGCATTGCCCGTATTACTGTTACCAGTATTGGTTGTCGTGGGATTGGTTGTGTTGCTGGTGTTAGACAGAAATGTGGGAGTCTCCTTGCGTGCATCGTCGGAGATGAAGCGCAGCACATAGCTCAGCGGCAGAGATGCGGGCTGAGCCAGCTCCTTTTGCTCAACCACCTTAGGATCATAGTCTAAGGTAAATGAAAAGAAGAAAGAAAAGTTAATTTTTAGTATCCACTCATTATATTCAATAACATTTCAGGTTCACTTGCGAGCAGAGTAAATCCCACAAAATATAACTTCAAGCCATAATTTAAAATCTTGTTCTCCCTTTATTTAAATAAGCAAATAAATTGAAACAAGTTTAACCCATTGCAAAGAGTTGTTTGAATTTATAAAGCAAATTTATTACAAGTCGAGTTGTGCGTTAACCCAACCTTCTTGTCACGTGTTTGCAATAAGCACGATGCACGACACACACCCATCTCTACCTTATACACTCAACAAGAGGGCGGCGACACAATCACCATCGGCTTGTATTATTGAAATGTTTAAATAAAACAAAATAAATAATGTAAGCGCATGTTCAATTTTCGTACGACTTGCCTACTGAGTTCATACAGTGGTTTGCTGACGCATTTAATAGGGGTCTTATGATGGTAAATACATACTGACGTGCATATGCATGTATGTGTATATATATAGGGGTGTGTACAGGGATGTGGGTCTGTTAAATGGAAGAGCACATGTATGGCGGTCTATCTTATCGTACGACGTGCGACAAACATAAGCTCAAGCTTGCCTAATCAGTCGGTGCATAAGAAAGCCACACAGGTGATTGGTTGACTGGGACTGATGTAGGCAAACGCATTTTATGAACCTTACCTAACCTCCCTGTGTGCACATGCTAACCATCATCAATAATTCCATTGCGTCAATCGCGTTAACTTGCACTTGAAACACCCTACACCTCGATATGAACGCAACAGGTTATCGGAACATTCTTTCCATCGCTAGACAATGCATCTACCGGTAAGTAGATTAGTCATCCAACGATAACATAACTACGTCGATAACACATTGTTTTAATTTAAAACATATGCGACAAATTGAAAAGTCCATATCAAAATAAATATGAGACGGATCGGGAATTTTTCTAGGTACATACGTTAGCTGATAGATAAGCTGGTTTAAGAGCAATGAATGACACATTCACGTGCGTAACTTATTTAAGTTCTTGCCTTAAGAATATTAAAAATCTTATTTAAGAATTATCTACGTAATTCTGACGAAATTGTCGTCTAACTGTTAACGAACCATAAACTTTCCTCCCTCGCCATACGTTTCAAATAACATTTGTACACGGCGTCATTTGCTACGGTCAAATCAGTCTATAATATTTTTCACGTTCAATATTGTTATGATTTGTTATTGTCGTTGCTTTCAAATACACGCACACATGCACAAATGCATGTGCACGTCATGCATGTATGTGTTTCAATAGTTGATAACCTCAGTGTATCTCGCAGTTCTTGATTTTCTCAATGCCTGGTTAGGTGACAACTCTATTCAGTTGTTCGGTTCGCAGGCAAATTGTTTATCAAATCGTCGTGGAGCACTGAGTAAGAGCAGAACGCATTTGTTTTTAAACAAATTTGATCTAGCTGTACATATTGAATATACACATTTACGTTTGTATGTTTGTGTATATATTTATATCTGTATCGCTCGCCGTGTAGGTACGTGTATATGTACAATACATTTACAATTTAAAAACAAAATAAACACTGCGTCGTTATTCCTGTTATTCTTATTGCTTTTGCGTTGTCAACTGAGTCACTCACTTGTTGCAGAATTTTTGCCAGATAATTTCATACATACAAACAATACAAGCACACACTGTTTAATTAAGTACAAACATTTATGCAAGTGCATATGTTGTTTTCATTTTCGATCGACTGCAACGTTCAAAACAATTTCCAATCAAAAAAGTTTCACATATTGAACAAGGCACGATAAAGAACCAAAATGTCATTGACTGTCGATGTCCGACGAAGAACAGGTCTAAAATATCGTCATATTGCATAAAACACATTCCGTATCTCATATTGCAAATGGGTTATTGCATTTCGGTGGATGCACACATGTTATCGATAAAAGAAATCTAAACAGCATATATTTGTATATGTCCGCATGTATACAAACATGTACAGATGTGCGTATGTGTATGCAGCGCACAACAGGTGCCTGGCAACTGTGCAAAGGACAAACTTGAAGGTCTTTCCCTAGGACTGTTGCCATGGCAGCAAAATAAAGAAAAAAAAAAGGGCGCTTAGCTCCCGCCAACAAGCAGCTGGAGACACGCATAGGGAAGAGAAGTGGGCGGACAAGATAACCAACCAGATAGATGGGAAACTGGGCCACAAAGAACAATCACATGCTTACTGCTTTCATAAGAGAAGTAAATATATACATTGAGACATACATATGTGCATATATTTATTGTGCTAAGTAAATGCGCATGCAGCAAAAGTCCTTAGAGATAATAAAACGCTAGGCAAAGCTTATAAATACATTGCTGTATGTGCGTGTTTACCCATACACATGTGTTTGATCCAACTGTCATTACGTTTGTTGTTGCTATGGGCCGTGCGTGGGTGTAGAAGCCATTAGCAATACCAGCTTTATGTAATACTCGTCAGCCCAGGCAACGCCGCCATTTACTGCTGACCGTTATCACATCAGCAGCAGCAGCAGCAACAACAGCAACAGCAGCGTCAACACCAAAAACCAACAGCTGCTGCTAACGCACCACCTTACCCACCTCACTTCCACCACCCTACTCACCACCACCACCACTAAGAGGCAACTACTACACCCCTGAGCTTAATTTTATTGATTTTTCACCCCCTCTTCACTGCAGGCTGCTTAAGTACCTGGAGCAAAGCGAAAGATGCTAAAATTAGAAATTTGTTTTGGAAGCCCAACTTGTGTGTGACTATGTGCGTGTATGTAAACTTAAGTTCCTTTCCTCATTGGGTTCCGAACTAACTTGATTAATTGGGCACCAGCTGAAATGTGGGTAATCAGACACGTGTGTATCGCCTCAGCTTTTGACAAGAATTGATTACAAATAATATCCGAATAAAACGCATGTCTCCTAGCAGGCAGCAGCTGCACCTGCAAGAAACGCGCTCAAATCCCAAGCGCAAGACAGGTCAAAAGCAAAAACAAAAAGGGCGCTCACTTGCTTTTGCCGGCGTTGCCGGGGTACAGATGCTGCTTCTGCTACGCTGGCGGCTTACCAACACACACGCAAGGCACGCTCAGACACACACACGCAAACACAAACTCACACTGTCACTTGAAGCATTCTCTTCGTATGTGTTGTTGTTTAATGGATCACCGGCTTTTTACTCGGCTTTTTTGTTTTTGCTTGCCACGCAGCTGCTCTCTCACTCGCACTTATGTTGTTTGCCAATCTATAGCGCAACCACATGTACATATGTTTATTTGATGTATGTAATTCAGTAGAATGAATGCTGTACATGATACAAATGGGTCCTTATGTATGTGTGTGTGTGAGAGCGCGTTTATGTGTGCGAGCGCACAGGTAATTCAGCTTGGCTTGACGCCTATTGTGAATGCGCTCGCTTGTTTCAATTGAAGGCGACGACGCGTACGCATTAAAACGTGCGTGCGTATTTAAGGCCTGGCCATATTGATTTTCCATGGCACACTTTAATATTATTGCACTGCAGATTACTGCAGCACTAGCAAATTTGGTTTTGGACAAAATATTTATTTCAGGGCCGGGGCGTTTTAACCACTAAAAACAATTTTATTCATATACACTTAAACGCCGCGACGGACATTCACACTTATATTTACAGTTTTACTCATTAGCATTATATGGCCAGTGTGTACGTACACATACATGCGTGCGTATGCATCTGTATGTATAAATAAATAAAATAAACAAAACACAGACTGCCGATGACAGCGACGACGGCGAAGCCGCCCCAACATCACGCGACCAATTAATGTTGTTTGTATTCGATATTTTAAACTTTAGCACTATTTCACGCAACTTGCATGTTTTTTTTAGTACTTACCTATGTGTGTGTCCTCGATGTGTGATATTAAGTCGCTTAGACTTGGAAAAGTTTTAGAACAGCCATTGAATTTGCAGACGTTAATCAGAAACACGGCCATATCACTCGACGCACTCGACTGACTGACTACTGTGAGTTTTATGTAATGCGTCGCTGTTAGTTAATTGTTCTGTTATTGGCATCAAAACTTAACAGATTTATGTACTGTAACGAACAGCGGACATTCATTTATTCCGCAATTAATCAGTTACTCATCTGCTTGGTAAAACAATGAATTTCTTTAATAAGAATTCGAATTGATATCCGTTTTGAATTGCAAAAAGATTTTAATTTGGGGAAAGAGCGTCGAATAATCCAAAATGGAATTTAACAGCCGCTGCTAACAGGCTTCGAATCACTGTATCTATCAAATGATAAGTGATAATAACAGAAATTATAATTATGTAAATCGAATACTGTTAACTATCGATATAGAGTTACTGCCAAAAATGTTAGGCGTCGTTTTAAAACTGATTTGTCTAAATAAATTTACTTTTTCTGCATTTCACTCCAGTAGCGTTTATCGATATTAGCTCATGTTAATGTTGAGCCCGCCGAATGTTGTTTTGAAGCGTTTCACGGCTTAGTATGTATAAGTGTGTTTCCTCCCTGGCTTGTCCGCACACACACACACACTTATGCAAAACTGCTGTTATGCAATTGAGGGCTGCAATGACACACATATCAGAATTAGCATCGCTTAAGTAATCTTAATTGATTTTGGATTGATTACTACAAACAATGCATATCTTTTGACTACTTACAACATGCTGTTTTTACTTTACTGAGTTGAAAGTTACTCAAATTCCCAGACGATGTGACGACACAACGACGCGTGGCTGTATGCGGACCAGGGCTGAATGCACACTCGATTTGTAATCGATAAGAATGCAAGTCGGTTTTAAGTATTTTTCTCAAAGAATTCATTATTTCATCAAAAGAGATCTCGATTTTAAATCAACTTCTTTGACTATAATTCAATTATTAAATTCAAATTATTCTCAATATAATTTTTGTTACTAATTTTAAATTTACGCGCCTGTAATCATGTTCAATCGATATGAGGAGCGCTCTAAAACAATAATTTGTTTGACAATTAAACTGTCATTGACAAGTTTCTCATAAATAGAGCGAAGGAAACATTTTGAGGTTTTCTTGAAATTGTCCATATATTGATAAAGTTCTTAGTTTAATGACTTTAACAAATACCGGCATCGACTTCCAATTAATTTTCCACTTCACCACACCGCAGGCTTGCATTTATTGACGATATTTTTGTTCAAGACGGTAAATTGTTTTAAGACTTATATATCTTTAACAAAATAGTTGCAAGCATATAATGTATAAAGTGGAAAATTGCATAAGGAATGCTGTTGTAAAAATACAAAAAAGAAAGCATAATAATATAAAGTGTACCATTTTATTTATTCCTAAATCAGCGTAAGTGTGCTAAAAAAAATATAGTTTTAACAATGTAAGCTTTTTAGGCTATTGCTTTTTGAAATAGTGCGTAAACGTTCCTTATCAGCAATGGATAGTATTGGGAATATCCATATTATACAGGGCTAACAAAGTAGCAAACTGTTATCGACAAGCGATCGTGCGCGCGCAGCTCTTCCAGGCTCTTTCCAATACACCACGAAATGTATTTTTGCATGGCGACCATAGGGTAAAGCAAAAATTCTCGTTCAATACGGTTCCACTGTTGTTAAGGGTTTGTTCGAAGTGAGTTCGACGGCGATCTTGTGCCGAAACTAAAAATGTGGAGCACCCCCGCAGCACCCATCGCCATGCTTGCAGTTGCCGCTGGTTGAATAATCAGTGTTCGATGAAAAAGAATAATTATTTTTCAACTGAAAATATTTAATATTTGTTATGAAGTGAAAAGTGTGACCAATGTACATTTGAAAGAAAATATTCTCTCAAACGTGTTCAATGTCGCCATCTTGCGGCACATGCACGCATACACATGTACAAAGATGTCACACGGCCGAGTCCAGAGAACTGTCAGTGTTAGTGTGTGCCGTAGTGTGCGTGAGCAGATTCGTTGCGTCACTGAAAAACTCTAACAATTCAAGAAAATCGTTGTTAGCATTGACTAATTAAGTGAAAAGTAATTGCAACTTATTTAATTTCATTTAAAAGTGTCTATCGAAATCTTTTAATAACGTGCGTGTGAACATAGATGGTTTTCACAATTACGTAACCAGCAACTTGCAAGCGGGCAGCGGCACTTAGAATACAAATTCGCAACATCTTTCCACCCATAACTCAATTTATTTACAAGAATCTACATCTATATCTTTTGCAGAGCTCCGTGCGCTTGCTTCAATTTTGTGCGAAACGCCGATTAAAATTCAATTCAAAATGTTCGTGTCGACAGTCTCTCGCATTGCCCCCGTTGCCAGGACCGCGGTAAGTACACAATAAATGTAATTTTGTGTAAGATATAAATGGTTGTGCTTTAGTGTCCCATTAATTATATAATAATTTTCATTGCTGCATCGATTTTGCTTAAGATTATATGCAGCAACAAAGTGTGGTGACTTGGAATTCCAATGGAAAACATACACAGTTACATAAGTTGAAGGCGACAATTGAGGTTATGTTCGAATGAATAACTTGAAATTAGTTGTTATATGTAATAATAAACAGCTTTAAGCAGGTATACAGTTTTTGAGTTTAGCCAAAATGTATTTTCACGCCCTTAATGTAGTTTGAAAACGTTTTCCCATTGTATAACAAATTACCTTCAGTTGAGGTTAGAACCGGTGAAAGCTTTCCAATCAATTGTGTATACATCTGCAACTTATACATTTTAAATAAGAGCTATAGCTTACATTTTTTAGGGATTGCATTATATGGGAGGTTGATTGAACACCGCTATCACCATGAATGACAACAAAAACAAATGTGGCTGCCAAATGACATAAAGTCAAATTGGTTAGTCCATTGCATAACTATGTAAATGTCAACGGGGAAATGCTTGGGGGAGTCAACCATTTATATCTTACTTCAAACACAGTACGCACATTATTTTTTCATATTACATAACTTTACTCTTTGTACTGTTACAGCTCCTTGCCAACTCCAAGCAATACTTGCGACCATTGAGCAGCGCCGTCATCAGCCAGAGCCAAACTTTGGCCGCTCAGAACACAACCCCCGTAGCATTACTGCCACAGATCAGGTCATTCCAGACCTCGCCAGTCACGCGTGACATTGATTCTGCTGCCAAATTCATTGGTGCTGGTGCTGCAACAGTCGGTGTCGCTGGTTCCGGTTCGTATTGGTTTAACTATTCTGCAAAAAGTTCATCTCGTCCGATAAACCCCCCTACACATCAGTAGTGGATTGTCCAGGCCGAAAGCTTGTTATGCTCCTTCATCATCTTCAGTCAGTTACAATCTAGCATCTGGGGCACACATAACGAGTATCAGATTACTCCAAACAATTGCCCCGGGAAGGTCTGAGAATTGGTCAAAGCTTCCTCTTTTTGTGTCGTGGAGCTTCATTTCCTAGCAGGAAACTTGTGTAATCACAAGGCGAAAGTACCAGAAATCCTGCATCGCTGTCGTTGCCGTTGTCTTATGATGACCGCCGCTTTGTTGCATTGAAATCTTTCGTGACCAGCCATTTTAGTGCGATGTGCTTGCTGCGCCAATGCGTAGAACTCAATTCAGACTAATCTGTGACTGACTGACTCATAAGAAGATGATAAGCTTTTAGGCTGAGGCTGAAGTTTTGTCCCATTTATCATATCACACAGCTCAGTCTGAGGTGTGTGCGCCGGCATCGGTCACTGCCGATGTTCATTTTATCCATCCACCTGTTTTATTTGATGAAATTTAACTAATCTATTCTATTTGTCTTTTATCTTCCCGTGATAATAACCAATACAACAGGTGCTGGTATCGGATCAGTATTCGGTTCCCTCATCATCGGTTATGCCAGAAACCCATCGTTGAAACAGCAGCTGTTCTCCTATGCCATCTTGGGTTTCGCCCTGTCTGAGGCTATGGGTCTGTTCTGTCTTATGATGGCCTTCCTGCTGCTGTTCGCCTTCTAAGCGTCGCGCTCCTCATCGTTTTTTCGTGCAATTGTGTGCGGTGTGTGTGTGTCCGGGAGCCTCCCTTTCAAGTGGGGCAAACGCGGCATTCAACGGCAGCAGCAGCAACGAGAAAACAAAATGCAGAAGATGAAGATACAAACAACCAACATCAACGTTTGTTTTTCGATTATTAATGATAAAAGTAATAATTGATAGCAACAACATCCTGTGTACTATCTTATTATAAAATACCAACAACATAATATATGTAATTTTGTTTTTAAAAAACATTCGAAACTGTAGTGATCGCCTCGACAAAGCAAAAACAAGAACAATATCGAAGAAAATACTTTGATTTAAGCTTAAAGAAAACGGAAACAAAAATGCAAAAAATAAAAATATTGGAAAACACTCGACTAAAGTGGTTGGAGAAGAAACAGAAAAGTTAGCAACAGAACGATCCGGTTTTAACGAAAAACATTAAAGTTTGCAAAGTATACATTAAAATTCAATTTTAATTGATGCAAACTTTTGGTTCACATTGCTCCAAGACTCACGAATGCTGCAATCAACTTAAATTCACTGCCACTCTGCAAACTCTCTTAATCACTGTGCAAGAAAGTCAGGTGTGCTGCCGACTCTCTCTCCCCCCGACGTCTTTGGCAACAACACCGGCTGAAGCGGCAAGTAGCACGTGCTGACATTCTTGCATATTTTATAGCCCGAGAACTTTGCGTGTTAGGTTCCGAGTGTTTTCTGCTTATTTTGAGTTAATGTGGCGCGAACTGATACCATTTCCTTTTTTTCTTACATTTAAAGCAGTTTTTATTTTACTTTTTGGCCACTTAATATTCATTGTCACACGGTCGAATACAGTTAAATGTGTTTGATTGGCTAAGATTATTGAAGAAAACTGAGTTTGAAGGATTGTAAAATAAACAAAAAATGATTGCGTTAAAGAAATTGTATGTGTTTTATTTATTACTTTAACATTTAGTTGGCATGCAAATAAGTCGAAGCCGAGCAATAGCTTGAATATTCGAACTGGGCGCCCAAATACAACTCTGTGCCTGAAACCACAGCCTGCCAACTTATGCCAGTATAACTGGTCTATCGATATTTGATGCGACTAGCATACAACCCTGCAATCTCGCCCGCGTAATAGATCTAGAATACAAAGCGATTTTTTCGACTTAATCGATTATTTTTGTGTAGACTTGATTCTTTTTTGAGAATCGATGTTAAGAATAAATAAATATGATAACTTCTGATCACTTTAAAGTTGAAAATAACACCGTAAAAACGGTTTGAGTTGTTATATTTTCAAATGGGGTACATTTAAATATGTATGTATAGAAATCGATTCTTTTGGGTGTATGCATCAAAAAGATCGATTGTTAAAATAGGAAATCGAATCCAGCTGTATTATGAAACACATGTTAGCACACCATTGCGTATTTTCGATAAATTGAGTAATGAAAACGATAACTAGACAATAATAAAAAAAACATTGATGGATTTTGCTAAAAAAATATTAGGCAAATATGGCTGGAAAGAAGGAGATGGATTAGGAAAAAACAATACTGGAATTGTGGCTCCATTGAAAGCTAGCTTAAAGTTTGACAATGCCGGCTTGGGTGTCGATCGCGCCAAAGAATTCAACGACCACTGGTGGGAACGCTGTTTCAACGAGGCAGCCTCAAACGTGACCGTTAAGGTGGAACAGAATGGCGAAGTGAGTGCGGCACGTAAAGCTGGCGAAGAGGCTGTTGAAATATCCACAAAGGGTTACTCTGCCAAGAAATTAAAGAAGGCCAAGGCTCAGCAACGGAACGAAGGCGCTGGCGCTGTTTACGAACATTTTTTGAAGTCCGCGTTGCTGACTCAAGATGGAGGAGAGGTGGCCAGCACAGAGCGCATCAAGGTGGAAGACATTGCCGTAACGAAAGTCAACGTGCTGACAGATGAGGAATTGTTCAAGGCATGCGGAGGGCGCACCGCACATAAGGGAGCGCGTCATGGACTTAAGTTAAGTGGAAAATTGGCGCGCGTGGAACAACAGGAACGCGAGATGCTGGCCAAGTTGCTAGCCCCAAAGAATGTTCCCGAAACGCAGGAGATTCAGCCCGAGAAAATCAAAAAGAATAAACGAAAAAAGGATCATGACGAAAGTCAAACAAAACAAATTTCCGAGTCCGGGAATGTGCAGGCAACTAAGTGTGAACCCGAAACGCAGGAAGCTGAGCCTGATCAAATCAAAAAGAAGAAACGAAAAGGGGATAAACTCGAAAAAACCAATGATGAACAAGAGCAAACTGATAAGCCAGAGTCGAAATCAAAGAAACACGAATCCAAGCAATCGAGACGCGATGAGGCCGAGGCGCCTGTCAGGTCAAAAAAAAAAGAAGCATAAGCTGTCGGAATAGTAGTACAAAGATTATATTCCGTTTGAAATAAATTCAAAACATATATTTAGTTATAATATATCTATATGGTGCCAATTATAATCTAGTCAGGACACTTAATCATAAGTTTCGCTTATCATCATCACTTTCGGGCCTTGGCCTTCATACGCCGTGATTTGCCCAGACGCTTGTTGACGGATGCGCCCGCTTTAACGCCGCGCTGCCGACGTGTTGACTTCTCCGAGTCGAGTCCGGCCGCCGAGGATTTTGTGTTCCGCTTCATTCCCTTCTTTTTGCCACCGAATCCGAACTTTTTGTTGCGCTGTTTACGTTTGTCTGCAGATTGTTTTTGTTTGGATTCCAGTGCCTTCGCGTCCTCCAAGAAGTCCAGGTTCTTTAGTTTACCCTTTGCGGAACTTTTTTAGCTTATCGAGCATTTCCTTCTTTTCAGCTTCGCGCTGCACCTTCGTCTGTTTGGCTAGCATCTTGCCCATTTTACGTTGTTCACGAATCTGTTTAATGCGTTCCGATTTGGCTTGACCCTGTTGCTTGGCCATCAGGTTGGCGCGAACCTTTTGCATGTGTTCGTCTGACTTGGCCATTTCGGCGAAATAATCATCGGGTCGACGTGTCTTAATGCCCAGCTCGTGCAGACGCTGTATGCCTTCCAGTACGGCACTTTGGGCTTGACGATGGAAGAGCATTTCACGTTTGAAGTCGTTCAACACAGGATCCTCCTCGGGTCGTACATAGGGTATTTTCGCATTGCCTTTAAACAAATTGGCGCGCTTCTGTTCATGTTTCTCCAACTGCACAGCCAACTCGGGCGCCAGTTGAGCCAAGCTGTTAACCATGTCCAGGCGCTCGACCCACGGCAAATCTAGGCGAATGGCCTGTGTTTTAGCCAATAGCTTGGGCTGCAAGTGCAATGATTAGAAAACGATGTGGACAACTAAACAAACACCATATGGCTTTCTACTTACAACGTCATTTACTTTAATTCGATCTCCACTGTATTCTATATTGAGACCGGGTTTCAGATCACCACGTTCGAATGCCGCTTGCAGCTGCAAAACAATTATCATGAGGATTTTTTTAATGGAGGTCTTACTATTTTTTTTACGTACCTCAGCATCTGAATTGTCATCAGACTCGAACTCAGAGCCACTTGCTTCTAATTCAAAGTCGGACATTTTAAAAACTATTAAAAAATAATGTTGGTAAAACGAAAACAATCTCAACACGTGCGACTTGCTTAAATAATTATCGATATTTTTTTTAAGCAACAGGGTGATTAAATAAATGCGATTGTGTAGCAATCAGCTTCTGCCATAGTATCTACGCTGTAGTTGCAGAATTATATTTGCGAAGTGTTTTTCAAATAAAAGCCTTAATAATATAAAAGTGAATTGTAAAAGCTCTTTAAGAAATATTTGTTTTAATTTAGATATATTATTTGTTTCATTTTTACACTTGCTAAAAACAACAACAATATGCGTCAGCTGTTGAGTTTAAATATTAGTTGCGTCGGATTTCGCTTGCTGTTAACAACAGTGCAGCGAAATGTTAAATTTCGAATGCCTAGAAGAAGAAGAACTTTTGCGGAATCAATTTAAGAAAATTCATTTTATACTGTTTTTCAATAGTTTTGCTTTACAATCTGCAAAAGAAAAAAATAAAGAATATGTCTAATCTTGCAAATGTATACGCGGAATTGATGCGTAAATATGGCGAAACCTACACAATCACTTATAGTACGCCTCCCAGCTATTTGGTCAGGTTAGTTGGCGCGCGCGAAGCTGCTAACAAGATAATCTTATTCTACAAAGAAGATCGCAATGCACGAGAACGCATACCAACTACGCCAACTAAACTATTGGCTACGAAAAAGAAGTCTTCATCAATTTCGGAACTTGATCTTACTGGCAGCCCGCTAAAGGATGATAGTATTGTTGATGCCATTGGCGACTTATCCCTGGATCTGCATATCATAAATCGGAATCCCTGGAAACCAGATGAGGAATATCATCGCGGTGACATAGTTGAAAAAATGCGAGAAATCATTTGCAACGAACAGTTTCAAAAAGGCGATGGCCAAGGATCTGTTTGGTTCTTGTGCGATGGCAGTGACTTCTGTCACACACAACTTCTGCAATATGAATTTAATCCCAACCATTTTTCGCGTGGTATTGTCACCTATGCTGGTGTACTTCCTTGCTATTTAGTGACCTCACAATCACTTGTACGTCAACACGGAATGGCCGCTGGTGTTTTGCGGGAGACAGAAATCGAGAACTCCTACCAGGTGAATCCAAATATGACGCTGCGTTTCAACTGGTCCACGCCGGCCCCGATGCCTCTGCTGATTGATCTAAGCGCTTGCAATGTGGTGTTGAGCCAAACCTTTCGCGTCGGCGAATGTAGTCCATTAACCGATGATTTTATGAATCAGCTAAGGATTTTAATATACATACGTGAGGATATCGTTAGCTATCATAATGATGTAAAGGCTGGTATTAGTCGCGATCCCGTTTATCGTTGTGGCAGTGGCATTGATATGGATGAACTGCGGGAGTCAATTAATAAGACAATGACCGAGGTGTCGGGCTTCACGGATGTCTTTGTTGACGGCCATGCCGAGTTCGACATTGAAGGTGTCGTCCAACAGGCGAAAATGCGCAGACTTACCGACTTAACTGACAAGTTGTGGGACCTTTTCAAAAGTAAGACCCCTAGGTATTTTTATTTAATCCCATAGCCCATTAACTTTTATTTAATATCTGTTTCGCCCAGGTTGCGCTTCATACAAGGATCTGAAAGTGGCCTTTAACATGCTATTCCAGTGCGCTGTGCGTTGCAATATTGTGGTAGGTCAGCAGTAGCTTTAATGAACCTTAAAATCTGATCTAAAACTAATGATTTCATTTCACAGAATATGCCGACCAACAAAAATCGATTGGCCGAAATAATTTTCAATTTGGCCAATAGCCGATTGGCGATGCCGTGTCTCAGTGGAGCTGAGCCCTTGGAGCTATTGCTGGAAATTGGCCTGGAGAAAGTATACAAGGACTATGAATATGTATTTACTGAAAGCAAATTGTGTAGCACGAATATGCTAAAGGCCACTGTCGAGGAGGGTTCAAATTCGGATTCATTGAATGATATGCCCAAACTCCGTAAATCTCTGCACAATGCTGTACGAGGTGATCCCACACCTAGTGGCATGCGAAAGACCCTGTTGCACCACAGTGGCGACACTAAGCAAAATGGTGCCAAATATCAGAACGATGATGCTGCTGGCTTTAAGAATAGTAGTTTCGATAGACAAGAGAGCATGAAGCGTATATCACACTTATTTCAATTACAATGTGCCCTGGAGCATCTATTGATGATACATATCAACTTGAATATACCAAATGGTAGGTTAAATCATGTTTGTTCGTAATGCCGCCTGCTATATATTTTGTTACTTTTGATAGTCTATGCCGATGTCTGTAGTCAGCTGCTAAGTAAGCAGCCGCGCCTGCTGGAAACCATTGACGAACAACTTAGTGATGTCGTTGACATACAGCTGTCGAGTCATTATGTGCGAGAACATTTGGATGGCAAAGATCCGCATTCACGTCAAATAATAATGAAGTCGCAGAATAACTTTAGAGAGCTGACAACAACATTCTACTTTAATCTGGAGAACATTTGTCCGTCGGAGCTGGCGAAATGTTTTCAATGCGATGGTGAGTAATAGTTGATTTGACTAGAAATATGATAATCTATACCATGTTTGTTTATTTATTTTGGTTTCTACAGATAAGGAGCTAACCAAGGAGCGTACATATCATTCGTGGGTATATCGCAAAATTCGCACACTTATTTGAACTCATACGCTGTATAATAATTATCGGCACGAAATAAAGCATAAAATAATTGTACAATTGACAGAAAACATCCAAGCTCAATGCATGTTTAACAAGCTGCTTTTCACTGCTGCTGAATTCCTACAAGTTTTAATCCAGCCAAGTACTGCACGGGAATCGCCTTCGACAATGGCCCAAGGCCTGAAATCTTTTGGGTTTTTAATGCCACACACAGTAAGCACCTTCCGTTCTGTTGACCAATTTTCACGTGTTTTCCTTGCCATATTCTAAACAAAATGAAAAGCGAGGAAGTGAACATCCAACCATGCGTAAAGTAATTTTTTCTAAATCGCACCAGCTTGGCGCTGGTATATCCGTCAAAACGAAGGCGGTCGCCAATTGCGAACATCCCGAAATGTACCAATCCAATTAGCACTATGCACTACTTGCTACCATAGTCGCTGAATGCTTACCCCGATTGATTTTCAAGTCTCAGACGTGCGTGGAACGCGCTGCGGTTCGGACGTATTGGCGGTGCAATTGTCTAGTTCGGGGAAAATTTTAGAAGCAAAGGAAAAAGTTCACTTGGAAGCCTTTCAAAAGACACACACATCCTGTGCAAGTCCGCAAAAATTTCGACGCATCGTTCCACAGGCTTCTGAGACGGATAAATCGAATTAAATAATTGCTTTAAATGTCAATTATCGCGTCTAGCTAATCATATTAAAAAAATGGTGTGTGTGTGTTTGTGCTAAAAATATAATAAGAAATTTACAGGATAATTACCTAATTACCTACTAGCTGAGAGCCATAAAAGTGCAATCTCAAGGGGTGAAATGAAAAGCGAAGAAAAGCCCATGTGAAACCTTTCAATCCCCAAAAGAATGCGAAATGAATCTCCAGCAAGAACAGAAATCTATTCAGCGTTATGGATATCCATGTTTTTTTTAGTCCCTATCACTCGGCTTAAATGTATTTTCGCAATTTTTCAGGGTCTAGAGTTTTTCTTCAAATTTGGCTATGCCTTCCTTACAATCACTCTTATCATCATGATCTGGATGTCATTGGCACGTGCCTCGATCTTCAGTCGCGAAATGGAGGAGACACGTTATCCACCTTGCACCTACAATGTGATGTGTACGTGTTCGAAGTCCTCAACAGATCTGGGTCTGGTTTTTTGCAAGAACGTTCCTTTTCCCGCATTGCCGCGCATGGTGAATCAATCAAAGGTAAGTAGTTTGAACGTGGCCAAACAGCTAGGATTTAATCCTGCCGGTTAGGTTTTCATGCTGCATATGGAGAATACGGGACTGCGAGAGATAGAGCCCTATTTCTTGCAATCGACTGGCATGTATCGTCTGAAGATATCGGGGAATCATTTGACAGAAATTCCTGATGATGCTTTCACGGGATTGGAACGGTCCTTGTGGGAGCTGATATTGCCGCAAAACGATCTGGTCGAAATACCCTCAAAGTCCTTCCGTCATTTGCAAAAGCTTCGCATTTTGGACCTTTCCAACAATCACATAACTATGATACACCATGATTCGTTTCGTGGCTTAGAGGATTCACTACAAACCTTAGATTTGGGTGAGAATTGCATCTCGATGCTGCAGTCTCACAGTTTCTCGGGCCTATTAATACTCGAGACGTTAGATCTGAGTGGCAATAGCCTCTTTGAGATCGACCCTAATGTCTTTGTCGATGGCATGCCGAGATTAACGCGGCTGCTGCTCACAGACAACATTCTATCGGAAATACCCTACGATGCATTGGGCCCCCTGAAGAGTTTACGCACCCTGGACATATCGCATAATGTTATATGGTCGCTGAGTGGCAATGAGACATATGACATTAAAGCCAACACGAAGCTGAATCTGGATAATCTTCATTTGGAGTACAATCATATTGAAGTATTGCCGCCGAATTCCTTTAAGTATTTTGATACCGTCAACCGCACCTTCTTCGACGGCAATCCAATACATACACTGAAGGTGAGTGGAGCAGCAACTACATACATAAATAATACACTCTTTCTTTTCTTAGGACGATGCATTCAAACCTGCACGAATTCGCGAGATCTATATGCGCTACTGCGGACTTACCAACATCTCGCCGGTGGCTTTTGATAGTCTGGTGAACAGTCTGCAGATTCTGGACCTTTCTGGCAACAACTTAACAAAGCTGCATCACAAGCTCTTCAATAATTTCGATGTCTTGAGGTAGGTGGAATACTGGTGGAAACGCCCCTAATCGGATTGTTTTCCCATGTGGGGCTTCCACTTGCGGTGTGACCTGCATTTGAAACAGAAAAGAAAACGTGACGATTGGCAGTCGAATGAGGTGTTGAGGAATAATCAGCTAGACGAACCCCAATAACCTTACCACCCTATGCTTTTCTCCCCCTTTCCTACAGTCTTTCTCTATCTTTTGGTAACTGTCATTGTAGGGTAATCAGCATGCGCGACAATAAGATCAAAATTGATAAGCCAACCGAAACATTTAATGCTATGCACTATACGCTGCTCAAGCTCGATCTGAGCGGCGATCGCAATGATCCTACCAATCTTCAGACACTGCGCAAGTAAGTAACGCCCCCTCGGCACAAAATATCCCGAAACACCCCACACATACCCCTTACCCGTGCAAATCGTTTTGTATTTATTTTCAAAAAGTATGACCAGAATGCGGAACATGCGCTCGCTATCGATTTCGCGCATGGGTTCCTCATCGGTGGGCTCCGAGGACTTCAAGGACTTTGGAGTTGAGCTCGAGGATCTGCAGATAACGCGTGCCAGCCTCTCGGGCATACAGTCGCACGCTTTCAAGCATGTGCGAGGGCTAAAACGACTTGATTTCAGTGAGAACGGCATATCAAGCATTGAAAACGATGCGTTTCATGAGGTTGGTTCAACTGATTGACGTGTTTTCCTTTTTGGCTAAATGCTTTTCCATTTCACAGATTGGTCATTCGCTGATTTCACTGAAGATGTCACATGGCTACTCGGGCAGCGCATTGCCGGCGGAGGCACTGCGGCATCTGACCTCACTACAGGAGCTGGACTTCAGCAACAATCACATTAGCAGCATGAGCGACACTAGCTTCCATTTCTTGAAGAATCTGCGACTATTGGAACTGCACGATAACCGCATTGAGCAAGTGCTGAAGGGAACATTCCAGGGCGATATACACTCGAAGCTTGAAGAGATTTCGCTGCGCTTTAATCATCTCACTTCGATTTCGCAGCACACATTCTTCGACTTGGAAGCACTACGCAAATTGCAGCTGGACGATAACAAAATTGATAAAGTGGAACGTCGTGCCTTCATGAATTTGGATGAGCTGGAATATCTGAGTCTGCGCGGAAACAAACTCAACAATTTAGCGGATGAATCATTCCAAAATCTACCCAAGTTGGAGATACTCGACATGGCCTTCAATCAGCTGCCCAATTTTAATTTTGACTATTTTGATCAAGTGGGCACCTTGTCCAATTTGAATGTCAACGTTAGCCACAATCAAATCCGACAACTTATGTACAACTCCTCCTGGAGTGGCCGCAATGAACATGGTAATTAAGTTAGACGAACCAGCTTGAAAGATTTGTTTATATATTTTAATTTTCTGCAGGTGGAATGTACCATTCGAATATTAAAATTCTGGATCTTTCGCACAACAACATCTCTATTATATATCCCGGCTATTTCCGCCCAGCTGAAATCTCACTGACGCATCTACACCTGGGCTATAATTCGCTAATGGTTCGTTCTAGATATTTTATATTTATCTGTTTATGTTTCAAGTATAAGTCTTCCGTAGAACACCACGCGTGATGTTTTTGGAAACATGCCGCATTTGCAATGGTTGGATTTGAGCTATAATTGGATACACGAACTGGACTTTGACGCCTTCAAGAATACCAAGCAGCTGCAGCTTGTCTACTTTGACCATAACCACTTGACCGATATTCCCCAGGATATATTCAAGCCTATCCAGGGGTTGCGAATCGTTGACTTCTCACATAATAAACTTCGCGGTCTGCCCGATAATCTCTTCTACAATGGAGGAATGGAAAAGTATGTCTTTAGGGTTATTCAATATGTCAGATAATTAATCATAAATTTTCTATTTTCAGATTGGATGCTTCGCACAATATGCTCCTAAAGATACCCTCTTCATCACTCTCCAGTTTGGCTGCCCTAACCCTGTGCGAACTGCACCTGTCTAACAACTTTATCTCCACCATACACAGCATGGATCTGTCCAACAAGTTTAGGGTATATCTGGCTTATCCAATGATTTTTTGTGTTATCTTAATTCATCATTTTTTATATCACAGTCCCTTCGCTACTTGGACATCTCGTACAACTATCTGCTGCGCATAGACGACGCGGTATTTGCCACAATGCCAAAATTGGCTGTTCTGGATCTGTCACACAATCGCGATCTGAAGGTAATGGACAAATCATTTATGGGTCTGGAGACTTCGCTTATTAAATTGGGCTTGGAAAATGTGTCGCTGAGCACCGTGCCCGAAATTCGTTTGAAATATCTGCGTGAGTTTCGACTGGGCTACAACGAGCTGCCCTCAATACCTCAGGAGCTGGCGCACAACATGAGCAATCTTCGAATGTTGGATCTCTCGAACAACGACTTGACCAATGTGCCCCTGATGACACAATCCCTGCCACATTTGCGGTGAGCTGGTCAACATGGTTTTGCATAAAGAAGAGCATTTTATTTACTTATTTTCAAATCTTACAGGCGTTTGATGCTTTCTGGCAATCCGATTACCTCGCTCAACAACAACAGCTTCGATGGCGTCAACGAGGACCTTGAGATGTTGGACATATCCAATTTCCGTCTGCATTACTTCGAGTACGGCTGCCTCGACTCGCTGCCCCATTTGCGTTCCCTCAAACTGACTGCCTACTCGCATTTGGAGCATTTCAACATTCCGCAACTGCTGCGGCATCATCACAACATACGTGAGCTGTGGATTGAGGCGCCGCAGCCATTTACACGAATTGTCAAAAAGGGGTCGGGTCCAACCCAGGAAATGCAAACGCTGCAGCTCGGCATGCCCACAGATCTATTGCGTGAAATGGAGGGACAACTGCCATCTAAGTTGACCAATCTAACGTTCAGCGGGCCGCAATTTACGAATCTGAATGAACGCATACTGCGCGTATGTCCTTTGTAAGCAGCTTTCGAGTCTCTTAACAATCTTGTTTTCCTCATCGAAACAGGGCATGCGATCACCTTATCTGTATATGCAACTTTTCAATACCTCACTGCAAGCATTGCCACCGAACTTCTTCAAGCACATGGGCAGGGTGCGGAACATTTCGCTGGACATACGCTATCACAATCAAAACTTGAAGAAGATACCGAATCCAAACACGGGCTCAGTGCCCTATCTGCCGAATAGCGTATTCCTTACTGATCTGAAAATGTCGCGTACGGATCTAAATTGCGATTGCGATCTGGGGTATTATTTGGCTTTCAGTTATCATCAATTGATCATAGTCATCACGTACATTATCTTTCAGCTGGGTGGAGTTTTGGCAACGCAAGCGGCGGCAATATATCTGCTCATCGCAGACCTGGACCGATACAGTTTTCCGTACGTTCATGAATTCACCGTGCCAGGTGTACGGACGACACAATTGCGATAATCATGATGACGATCTACGCGAGACGCGTTGTGATAACAAAGGCGGACAGCAGCTCTTGGAGGTTTGTCGAAGGATTTGAACGTGTTTGAGAATACTTGAAAACTAACGTATCGCTTCGCAGGCTCTGAAATATGATATTGAATGCGGCTGGGATAATGCCAGCTGCAAAAACACTGCCTTAATAATAATAGCCGTATGCCTGGGTTTTGTATTCTGGATGTGACTTCTGTATTTTGCATATAAGACGTCCACCGACTTTTACGATATTCTGGAGCAAGTCTACGGCAGGCAGGTCATATAGGCTGAGCAATAATTGCTTAGTCTATGGACAGTGCGCGACCAAACTAGAAGTTAAGCGTGATGAGACTTTTTCGAACCTTGTTTTAATTTCTTACTTCGATCCTCCTTTGTAGCACTGTGTCTACCTAAACTTTAGAGTCCTTGGTAACGCCTTATATGTAGGAATCCTCATCTCACCCCATTAGTCTGCACATACACACATACCATTCTACTAGTTCAGTAGTATATTAATACTCGAAATAGTTTTTGTATTTTATAGGTTGAACTCAATAATCTACTCTATACCTATTATGTATATCCACTTATTTTAATCCATATACTGTATCCTCCGATTTATAACTATATACATACTTAAGTTAAACAATTTCCAATTGAAAGTCTGTAAAATGTTGCATAAACATAATAAATATTTACGGTAGGTTAAGTGGGTTCTTTTCTGTTGTTTTTTCCTTGTTACCGTTCTAAAAAATTGTGTTGCATTAAGTTTTGGAATTTTATTATGGACCGAGTCAGGGGCGACAACAAATAACCTACACATATACGTACATAGATACAACAAAAGCAACAAAAACAGGAAACAATTAAAAACTTTGCTGGAAAGTTTCGCCATCATTTTTCATCATACGAGAAATTATTTCGTTGCGCCACATGCCACGCCCTGTCCACTTTCCTTTTCCCTTATTGTTTTGGCAGCTTTATTGAGCTAGAGTACTTGGCGTGGCAGTGGGGGTCAGCTGCGGAGCTGCGGTGTCCGGGCTGAGCTCACTAAACATCAAATGGCGCTTGTACAACCTCATCAGCTTCCCGTTTATGCACTTTGCCAATGCCCGTGGCAGGAGTCGCTGCCTCTGCGCGTCCGCAATAGACGAGCTGTGCGGAGAGAGAGAGAGAGAGAGTTATGGTTTTTGAGTGGGATTAAAACATGTCTTTCAATGCTGGTGGCTACAACCCACCTTCTTGCCAATTAAATTTTCAAAGCGTGGCTGCACAAAAGCCCAAGCGCCCATGTTGCGATGCTCCTCCTGGCTCCAGACACAAGCTGTGCAAAAAGAGTGGAACGTCAAGTTAGTTTCGTGCAAGTTTACGACATGAACTTACACTGCACGTTGCCATATTGCGCCAACTGTGCCTGTAGCTCCTGCACGGGGAACGGGCTGAGGGATTCGAGGCGCACAATTGCCGTGTCGTAGGCCTGTCGCTTGGCCCGCTCCTCGGCCAGATTGTAATAGTGCTTGCCGCTGCATATGATCACCTTGCGCACCTGTTCCGGCTGCACTGTCGTATCACCTGCGCAATAAAGTCTCATGAAATTGTTGGCCCGCAGCCGCGATAAACAAGCGTAAAATCGTACCGAGAACATTGTGAAACATTGTACCGGGCTCGAAGTCTTCGTGCGTCGACGTGGCTGCCGAGAGACGCAACAATGTCTTGGGTGCCACCACCACCAGAGGCTTGCGGAAGTTTCGCGCCAGCTGACGTCGTAGCACATGGTAGTACTGGGCTGGGGTTGTCGGATTCACCACATGCAAGTTGACGCCATCGCCATCGGGTTCAGTTTCCTTGGAGTCGCTCAGCTGCAGATAGCGTTCGATGCGGCAGGAGCTATGCTCGGAGGCGACACCATCGTAACCATGCGGCAGCAGCATGACCAGGCCATTCGATTCCATCCACTTGGCTGTGGAGCAACAAAATCAGAGTCACTATTCAATCAGTCTATTCATATTTGCTACTCACTTTCGCCGGATGCTATGAAGGCATCGATGATGATCTGGGCACCATTGGCAAAGTCACCGAATTGTGCTTCCCAGATGATCAGATTCTTTGGATTATCAATGGCCATGCCGTACTCGAAGGCCAGCACAGCCTCCTCGGACAGAATGCTATGCGCCAGTTCCAGTTTGCCGCCATTGCCGCCCTCCATGTGATTCAGGGGAATGAACATCTCGTTGGTCTTCTGATCCACCAGCATGGCATGACGATGCGAGAAAGTACCGCGACCCACATCCTCGCCACTAATGCGCACATTGTGACCCTGATACATGAGGCTGCCGATGGCCATTGCTTCCGCCGTGGCCCAGTCGATTTTGCTACCCTCAGCGAGTTTCTTTAGCCTACCCTGGACATGCATCTTCAGCAGATGCGGATGTATATTCTAGGCAAAAGCAAGAAACAGTTCTAATCATGATTCACAGAGATCTCGCAGAACTTACAAAATTCTCGGGATGAGCCACACTCTGCTGGCCAATCCAGTGCAGCAGACCGTAGTCCAAGCCCGTGTCCCAATAGGTCAGCTCATTGGCGGGAGCCAATTGCAGGCCAGTCCATTGCTGCTCGAAGAACGATGCGGGCGTTTCGTACTTGGGCGCCAGCGCCAACTCCTCGCCAAGATAGGCAAGGTACTTCTCCCGCACGTCTTTCGCCTGCTCGACGCTCATGACATTCTCCTTGGCCAGCCGAGCTGCATACAGATCGGGCACCGACTGACGCTGATGTATGATCTGATAGATCAGCGGATTAGTGAACGTGGGATCATCGACCTCATTGTGTCCCCAGCGACGGAAGCAATTCAGATCGATGAAAATGTCCTTGCGAAACTCGCGTTGATAGCGGAATGCCAAGTTGGTAATGCGAGCCAATGTCTCCGGATCATCGCCGTTGACATGAAAGACAGGTGCCTGTATGGACTTTGCCAGATCGGACGAGTACGCAGTGGAGCGTCCACGTTCGGCTGGCGTTGTGAATCCAACCTGATTGTTGACAATCAGATGCAGACTGCCGCCCACCTCGAAATGCGGCACATAGGCCATGTTGAGGCACTCCTGGTTAACGCCCTGGCCGGGAAATGCTGCATCGCCGTGTAGTATCACATTGAGCACGCGCTCTCCAAAGGGCTGAGCAGAGGATTCTGCTGAGCTGAAACCGCCTTCACCGTGACTCTGCTGCTTGGAGCGTGCTTTGCCCATGGACACGGGATTTGCTGCCTGAATGACGAAGCCGGATCAGAGAGTTGCTGGCATCTTTGACACAGACTTGCTACTTACCTCCAGATGCGAGGGATTGCGTACCATGCTAAAGTTGATGCTCTTGCCAAGCACTTGCAACTGTTCGGACACATCTGCATGGGAGATAGGTTTTGATTAAATTACGCATACGACGCGTGTGCTTGTGTGCAAAAACGAAACGAGAGACACGGCAAGCACAAAACACAAAACTTTCACTTACGGAAGTGACTTATGACGTCCGACATGGCTTCAATGTCGTCAGCAAACTCCGATGTGCCGCTTAGTTTGCGGAAAACTTTTGCCGGCCGCATGTTGAACATGACCGCCTGCAGCGCGGTGCGTCCTCGATGGGGCATTGCCAGCACCACATGCTCAACGTTCGCTGTTGTTGTTGTTGTGGATGTTGTCGTCGTCGTAGGTGGCCATGCCAAGACAATGGAATTTTCAGTGAAAATCAGTCAAGGGTTAAGAGCGAAGCGTAAGAGATATGCTAGTAAAAGCTTTGAGGTTCGAAAAGGGCGTAGGGGGGAATGCGGGTCAAATGTTGAAATCTATTATGCTCATTCTTGTGCAACGATATGTTGAGCTTCAAAGAATCTATGCTTAATTAATAAGAGTTTATATGCTATCACGCTTGCATCGCTTTTCGAATTGATTAAATATTTCCTGCTTCAAGCACACTGTCTTATTCCTAAGCCCGTAGATCATAGGACTCTCAGCTGATTTGGCTAAGCTTCTCCAGTTCTGCAACTGATACATTTAATTTGCCGCGCTACTCACCTTGCACACCGTCGCGAAGAAGCTGCCAGAAGAAGGCCAACATGGACTCGGCTCCCTCGCCGCTATAACGCTTGACAGTGGGAAATTTGAGGGCCATGAAATTATCCCATGCCTGCGACTTAATTAGCAGCTCTGCGATTTCGCAGCGTTCCTCAGACTGTAGTCGCCGCTGCTGCTGCTGCTGCTGGAGAGTTTCGAAATTCCTGGCCAACCATTCACGCTCCTCCGTGTCCTGTGCCGGTGCCGGTCAAAAGGTGTCTTTTATATATATAGATGGTATACAAAAGATTATATGGCCGCTACTTACCTCGACGTAGGCGAATTCGGCACTGACTGCGTTGCCGCAGTAAATGTCGCGAAGCAGCTGCTCCAGCTGGGCAACATTCTCGGCCCGCGTGGGCGGGGCACTCAAGAGGCCAGCGGTGCGCACCGTTTGCTGTGTCTGCAGTCCATAAAATGCGGGATTTAATTCCTGCAACGCGCTGCTGTCCGGCCAGCGTGAAGGCAGGATGGCCAGCAGGTCGAGCAGTTGACAATACAAAAGCATAAAAGAAGGTTGCAAAATATAAATAATATGTAAACCGTACTTGTGGGGCTGGAGGTAACCATACCACCCACCCCATCCCCAGCCTGTCCACCACATTATTTACCTTTCGCTGTTGGGCTCTTTGATGCTGATAGGATTTACGGCGGCCAATTTGTGACCGTGCTGGCGAAAGGCCTCGACCCAGCGATAGACATTGCCCTGCGAGTTCCTTGCCAGCCTCGTTTCGTCCTCAACTGCAGTGGAAAAACAAAAAACACATGCGTAAACAATATAAATTTCCTCGCGAGCAGTTATAAATTATTAAATAAAGAAAAATACGTAAACGAATACGAGTTTTGCCCGATCCACATGGCCATGTTGTGTGGCCTTTTGAATTTATTGACGTTTTACTTTTATGGCTTATATGTTATGTGTATATTTCGGTTTTAGCCCAAAGTACTTGACCTCAGCTGGTAGTGCATATGGACATGGTGACAAGTCCATGAAACAAGAGTTTTTTTTGCAGTATGTCTGCATGATCAAAAAAAAAAAAACAATACAAAAATATACAAATAACTCTGCTTACAATTGAAAATCTATATTAATTTTTCGCACACTCAAAGAGTATGCAAAATTCGTTGAACTCGAACAGACAACTTTGATTTTTAAGCTGCACACACTCACGTGAGATATGGCACTGGGCGGTTTTATATTGAGTTTTTATGGTTCTGCCAGCTCTTTTATTTTTTTTATTGTTCGCCAAGCCGTTGATAGCTTCGCTTGCTACTTGGGTGTTTATGTGCTAAAGTATTATCCCGATTTGGGGCATGTGAGCGCCAATGGCCCAATGAATGACAGGATTTGTGCGAGCTGTTGTTAGTCCGGATTCGATTTTTCGCTCTTGACAAATGCATTAAAATTTAATTTGCTTAAAAATTGATGCAATTTTCTATTGACAATATTTTGGTGATAAATCAATTGGTTGTCCGAGTGAAACTGGAGCCGGAGCCGGAGCTGGCTGCAGGATGTTTGCGCATGTGTACGAGTGTGTGTAAAGCGAATGATGAATTATATTTGTGGGGAAATATTTCAAGATAACCGTGTAAATATTATTGAGACAGCAAAGAAATAACGGCACCCAGACGTAGTCATGTTGTATACGCACTGTGGACTGTGGCGCAAATGCAAGCAGCCGAAGGGCACAGGAAGGATGTGAAAGAGCTCGCAAAAAAAAACAGAACTGGGCAGCCGTTTGATTGGTATGTCAAGTGAATTAAACGGAACCCAGACGACACTCGGCCCCTCGTTGATGTCGTGTCCAAGTCAACAAAAAATCAAGCCATATCCAGGCTGGGCAGCCATTCAAAGGGACTTGCAAACAAGCGTGTCCAGCTCAGACGACAATCTCGCAGCTAAGGTGCACGATATTGGACGGTGCTCTGCGCTGCCTTCTCCCTGCACTTCATTCCAAACACTCTCTCTGTCTTTCTCTCTCTCTGTCCCTCTCTTTATGTGTCTGTGTGCTGTACATGCTAAGATTTACTGCCGTGTATTTCGCCTCCACCGAATGCTGCATATGCTGATTGTGGTTGGCTTAGTCGAGTTATATCTTCTGATCTCCTTTCGTAATGTTTCGTGTGTAAAGAGAGACTGCTTCGATATAATTGTTAAATTTACAGGCCTTACTTGAAACATTATAGTATAATTTTCTGCTCAACATATGCACAGATATTTTAGTAAAACACAAACAACTCGCCAACTCGAACACGCACTACACGCACACTACACACTCCAACAGGTTGCTTCGAACATGTTGCAAGTGCGTGCGGCGAACAACTGCAGCCAACATGTTCGAGCTCGTCAGCTGCTCTTCCAATGTAATTCGCGTTGAACTGTTGTTTTGTTGCAGTCTGCGCTTGTTGTTGCTTATGTTGTGTAGATGTGGGCAGGAGGAGGGGAGAGAGCCGAGTTTGCGGGTACACTCAAACTCGCATTGATAAAATGCCCAGCGGCAGCGACAGCACGACGAGCAAGTGCACAACAACATGATTTACAACAACAGTTGGCCGCAGAAGAAGAAAAGTTGGATTGTTTTTGTTTTTTTTTGCATGAAAGTTTCCACACTTCCAGCTTGTTTGCCTCTGCAATGGACTTATCAAAACTGTTTTTTAATAATGATGATTGTTATCTCAGCTTGACAGCAAAGTTTATAATACGAGATTAAAAGTAAAGTAATCTCTCTCACGATTAAATGAGTACACACATTCTCACTCGATTCACTTTCAGGTACATACTTATAAATAGCATGATTTATGCGCGAATCTTTCCTACCTTGGTAGACACGCTTGGCGATCGGTCGATAGCCCCAAACGCCTTGCTTGCTATGATAACCGCGTTGCAGCTTGCCGGCGAATTTTCCCATACGCAGCATTCTACTTATATTATGTTTCCAATAATCAATTCTATATTTAATAGTATTCCAGCAGCCGATCTGCTCGTCCGTCACGCACCGCAGCTATTCGCGTTCGTCCCACAACTGAATTCAAACTATATGCTTGCTTGGAAACGGACCCCCTGGTTGTCGCTCTGGCTGATAAGCAAACTGATCGGCAGTTGCCTGAGGCGAAGATAAGAGATCAGTTTCACTCTCTGCGAGACGTAGGCTCTCTTGGAGAGCGTAAACATGATTACGCTCATTTCCTTTCTTAGTATATTGATGCAAGGCACATGATCGGTGTATGTGTATTCGCATAGTTAAGAGACAGACGCACACTTCCCTTTAATAATAAATAAATAGAAAAAAAATCATTTAATTTGCATGCAAGTTTCTCACAGACAATTCTGTGGCTTTTGTAATTTGGCATTGCATACTTTTAGGCTGCGCTTGAACATGTTGATTTCAAACAACATCAAATACGATTTAAAATATATATATAATATTCTATATTATTTGTAAATAATAATAATTACATACATTAAAAAATAATAGAAGTATGCATTATTTATTTTATGTTATTTATTTATTACTATTCAAGCAAGAACTTCTGCATTTCCAATAAAATTGTATTGTTTATAGGCATTAGCTTTTGCGCGCTGTTTTGAATTATTTATAAATAATTATTACACTATTTTTGTTTGATTTTTACACATATTCGCGTTCGACATTTAAAAATTTTTATGAAATTACCAACGTCTCCACACATTGCTCAGGCCATGTCCGTTCTGATCTGCCTATTTTCGCAGTCTATCGAAATAAAGTTGTTACCAATCTTAACCCGTTCTACCATTTCATTCATAAAACGCCAGGCCGGAAATACGAGCTGGTTGACAGTTATGGCTCATTGTCTATAATTATATTATTCCGGGGTGGGCAGAGAGAAAGAGGGTCCCGTTGAATTGATGTGAAGGAAAAACGGTGATTAACACCCAAATGAAAATGAATCACAAATCGTAATATGGCTTAAATCAACATAAGAGCGGCCATAGATAAGGTGGATCGTGGTGAGTCGTTTCGTGGAGAATCGCGAAACGCGAGAGCATTGAATAAACAACGGAATTTGAAAACTAACAACTTGCACAACACACACACACACACACACACAAGGGAGCGAGTCGAGCAGAGTCTAAAACAATGCTAAGGTATCCAACGAGGAATGCGTTATCAGTGCATGGCTTTGGCGATAAGATACGAGCAGTGTGGAGCATAAAAGAGATAACGGCAATAGATTTCACAATCGAGAAACAGTGACAGGTTGAAGCGGCTTTTGGCAACGCCCCGACTATTCAGTCTTATTTAGGCCGTGGCGCTGTATCGAACGTATTTTTCTGGCAACAAGGTTGGTAAAAAAAAAGTGCTCACAGTGCTGTGTGCGATAAGAAAACTGATTTCAAAATGCTGATAAGCTTCACCTGCAATTGATGATGGTGATGTCATCAAGTGAAAAACCATACAAACGGCAGAATTTTCAGTGAAAAACTCGAGAAAAATACAAAGAAAGGACAATTTAATAAGTGCTGCAATTGCATAATTCTCTTTTGTGTTATTTTACAGTGAAATACGTAACGAAACGAATCGAATCGAAAACAAAACGAATAGAATAGAAAGTCGAAAGTAATCGAAAGTAGAAGAGAGAGCGATATGCGCTTCAAACTGTTTGTGGTTTGTGCGCTGGCCTGTGGCTTTATGGCCTATGTGCTGGCCAACGAGAATGTCTCGACGGAAGTGGATGATCAAGTGAAAAAAGTCGCGGCCGCAATCAAATCGCCCAAAATCGACGAAGCTGTAGAGCTGGTGGAATTGGACGAGTTACCCCAAACGCCGCCGCCCGCTGTGAAAAAGGCCAGCAAGCCCGTTGTACCCGTGCTTGGAGCACAGCAACAGAAGCCTGCGACACTGCTTGTACCACATAAAGAGGTACCTAAGGCAGGAAAACTGTTGCCCGTTGCCTCCAGTCGCGGTACCGATGATATTCTGACCGTGGCCGGCCTCAAGCCGCAGCCCAAGTCCGGCGCACTAATTATGCCACATGAGGACTACTACATGGCCGAACTGTACGATGTGGATGCCAATGGAGTTAACTGGGGTAAGTGAGAGAGAGAGAGGGGAGTCAGAGCGTAGGGTGACCGCAACACTGTGCCAGCGAGCGCTGAATCAGTTCCATTACTCATACGCAGCGTTGAACCTGCCTGCCTGCCTGCCTGCCTGCCTGCCCGCCTATCTTATCATACCATTGCGCGCTACCCAATATTTGCTCGATAACTTGTTCGACTTTTGGCGACGCAATCCCGTCAGGTGTATGCGTGGGGAGTTAACTTGACTCTGCGTAAGTTAGTTCCCCCAACTCGAAAAAGCGCCGCGATAAGATAAAACACACACATATAATGGCTAACGGTTGTTTCGTTGTGTTCTTTCATAAACCAAACAAGCCCAGATAGAGAGAGAGAGAGAGAGAGAGAGAGAGGCAAGCTAGTACGCTATATTGTTGGGTTTCAATTTAGTTCAGAGTTTTTATTGTATATTTTCAATGCATGAATCAGTTTACAGCAATTCAGATTGCCTCGGCGAACCGTGCCATGTAATCAGGAGCTGATATAGATACATATATATATGGCATATATTCCTAAGAAAGGCACCCTTTAATTTATTAGTCATACTATCACTATATAAATACATAACAGTTGTATATGTTATTTATATTCGAAATTTATATTTCTGTATTGAATCATTTACTTCAGAAAGATAACAACTTGATATTTACGATACTATATCCAAGATAAAACTCTGCACTCTTAGGCGTATTTCAGACTTATCGAACCCTTCATATATACTATATATTTCATTGACATCGCTCAATGAATGCGTTAAGTTAATTCAAATTTCCCAAAGCAAATGCAATTTTCCTCTGTTTTTTCTATGATTTTATTTGATTTTGAAATATTACAAAATTATCTAAGTCTATGTTGAACACTTGATACGAACTATGTATGCTAAAGGAGCTAAGATTATATCAGCATCCTTGGGAGCTTGCACTAAATTGTTCACTCGACCGGATGCCGAGTGAATGTCATCCAAATTGCATTCCAATGCACTCATTCAGTTGCCCACTCACACTAGGCGGCACTCATCGAGATGCGCTGCTCGTATTCGGCAATGCGCAGCCTAACGGGCACCACCAGGCTCAAATCCTCCATCATGGCATGGCGTTGTGGTTTCAGCGAGGCATTGGAATTCTGACGTGCGATGCTGGCTCGTGATTTCTCCATCGATGGCTTGCGGCGCAACGAGCATTTGCGTTGCACGCTGGGAACTGCGGGTAGGGCAAACCCGTTGTTGTCCTTCACGATGTTGGCGGATGACAACGAGGATGAGGTGGCACCGACACGTTTGGGTTTCGGTGGCGGTATGCCAAACCCAATGGCAGCCGCTTGCTGCGATGCTGTGGTGGTGGCCATGCCCTGTGGCCGACTCGAGCGTAGAAGCGATATGAAGCGATTGTTGTTGTTGTTGTTGCTGTTGCAGCTCGTGTTGTTGCTGTTGCAAGTTGGGTTGGAGCCGCGGGCGTACTCAAAGGTGTTGGTTAGCTTGTTGAAGAAGTTGATTTTCTCGCTAACACTGCGTGCGTCGTCGTCCTCCTCCTCCCCCTGTTGCTGTTTCTGGAGCTCCTCATTGCCATGCTGCTGCAAATGCTGCATAAAGCGTTGCTGCATGTCGGTCACAGAGCCGGCCAGGCTCTCGCTGGACGAGGCATTGTTGCGCTTCGACATTTCGAGTATCTTTTCGCGCAGTTCCATGGACCAGCGCTTCTGCGGTTTGTGCAGCTGCGGACGTAGCTCCTGCAGTGGCTTGGTCACGGGCTGCTGGGGCTTCGCTCGCACCTCCTCCACTTGCGGTCCGTTAATTGCCAAGGCCAGTTCGCTGGTGAAGCGTGGCGTGGGTGATGGTGTCGCCGCCGGCTGCCTGCCCAACGGCAGCGGTGTCGAGGTAATCGGTGGAGTAGTTGCTCCCATCTCCTCGTCATCGATGTCCATTTCAAGCTCACTGAAGCTTGACACGGGCATTAGCGGCAGCTCTGCGGGCAGTTTGTAGTTGTAGAACTGAAAGTTGAATGTGCTGATGCTCATCTTGAGTTGCGATGTTTGCTGTGCTATGTCTGAGAAACGAATGTGCTGAACTCGCTGCCAGTGCCGCGATATATATAGGACTCTCGGGGCTACCTGCTCAGGCTGACAGCTGGCAGCTGCATCCGCTGCCTACCTGTGTCGCGTGCGCAGGTAGTTGTCAATGAGGTTACAGCTAAAAAGTTGCCCGGATTAGCGACACATGACAGAAATACTTGACTCGCGCTCGTCTGACGTCGTGTGGTTCCACGAAATACGCGAAAAAACGCTCGCAAATAATTCCCGTGAAAATGCAACCCGAACACGCGAATTTTGCGTATTTTCCGCGCACCAATTTTACTCTGAATATTCAATCTCAAGGGCAGGACCATAAATCAAGGAGATGCTGCTTGCGGCTAATCCACACCTAGCTAGGTATGGAGCAGCAACGTCGCCAGCTGCGCCGTACAATATAATGTTACCCGAAAAGGATTAGCGTGCCACGATATTATATTTTATGGCCTGTCAACTCGACACTGATTCATAAATAGATTAAAAACTGATCCATTCTGCGACAGCTGCGCGGAAAAAAACAATTGCAAAGATTCCACTGCTGCTGCTCGCTGTCGTGGCATGCGGCATGTGGCACAACAGCATTCAACGGTCGATTAATTAGCCAACTGCCAGCAATAATTATCGCCAGCATTACAAGGGCCTCATAATTCACGAGCATGCTCGATAATTGACACTCCTGAGAGTCGAGCAGAGTTTAATGGATAAAAAATGAATGCCTCGTTGCAAATTGATGCATTAATTGCCGCCGGGCTCGAGTGCTTCTTAATTAATTATAGACTATGCGAAAATGAATAACTGAAGTTGAAATGCTTTTGTCTGTCGAGAAATGCTTCTGGAATATTGCGAAAGCGATAATTGATTTGCGCTTTACAACATTTTAAAGATTTTTTAAGCTTTAAATTGAAATGTGAACAAATAAAGCATTGCTTAGTCCTCAAACGACATAGACTTCCCTTGGACCTTAAAGACGTGCGGCATTTGTAAATGATGCTTCGCATGGCTATAAATTATAAGGAGCTGCTTCACGCTAAACATCTCCAAGCATACTCAGACACATTCCAGTGATACATATAATAGCGCGTAGTGTTTGAAAAATAGTTTCCCCTCGACTTAAACTCTTCAATTGCAATCCAGAGCACGCTCCACGTGCAACGTAGCGCTCTTTGTGTCCCCGGAGATCTTTAGCACAGCACTTAGTCAGTTCGGTTGGAGCTCAGCTCGGTTTAAACTGCTTTAACAAAAAAGGCAAAGAAATTAGAAAGAAAAGCGAAAACGAAGCCAGCGAAGGAGAGCGTAAAGCGAAACACACGGAAAATTGTAGTTGGCAAAACTGAAATGAATATTAACTGTGACCTTTAATGGGCAAGTGCAGGATGCGGTACGGTGTGGGCAGCGGCGGGCGGGAGGCGCGCCACGCAAGTTGCTCCGGCCACGGGCAGCCATTTTGTAAGTGAGTCAGCAGCAGGAAGCTGCAAGAAATGAAGATAGGCGGCAAGTGGCAAAAAAGCCGCGGGCAAAGATTGCAAGCCGCAGCTGGAGCCTGTAGCAAAGTTGCTGCTGCTTTATGGGTTTGCTCTTTCGCCTTTCGCCTTGCGTGTGCATCCGGCCTGGAAATTGAATACGTAATCTCTGGGGGATTAGGCGTTGAAATGTGTGCACATTCTAGTAATTTGCAAGACATTTGGCCAGAGCATAATACTGACTGACTGTCTCTCTCTCTCTCGTCTGCAGATCCCAATAGCAATGTGGCGCCCCCCGATACACCGTCAACCGCAGCCGGAGGATATACAATTACCGCCGCCCGTCTGGCCGAGCTGCGCAGCAATTTCATGTACTGGTTCTTCGACAAGGATCAATATGGCGGCAATGGCGACTATCAGAAGGACATTCACGCCTCGATGACGCAGCTGCACAAGAATCTGAACTTCCAGATGCCCTTCTATGGCTTCCGTTTCAATTACACACGCGTAAGTTGGCCGCAATGCGACACAGTTAATGAACCAATAATTATTTTGCGCTTTTTTGCAGCTCTCGCTAAATGGTTATCTGGAATTCTCCGACCCGCCAGAGTATCTGACATATCCGCTCGTGTTTCCCATTAAGGATTGGCCCAACAAGCGTGATCCTTCTTTTATGGGCATCTTCTTCAGCAAATGCCGTGTCGGACGAATCTATCCAAGCGATCTGGACCAGCGCACACCGGGCGTTTACTTCCGGTACGTTAGACTAAGCATAAAATCGCTCCACACTTCCGCCCCGCACACTCAGCTTGGGCTCTTTCGTTTGCATTTATAATCACAATTATAGTTTGTTTCTTGTGGCATTTGCATATTTAAAATCACTTCGCTTTTAACACAGATACACACTCACACACACACACACAACTCATGCGCTTACGTGCGCCATGTTTGCCATGGACGAGCTCCATTTCCGCCTGCACATTGTGTACGGTTATGCCCGTTGTTATTGTTTCTGACTAGTTACTGTCATTTATTGCCACAGCAGTTTCTGCATTGTTTGCACGCAGCCAGTGCAGCACAGCATCTACCTATCCCGTTACCCGCATAACCCTGCCCCTTCCCTACCCATTCCCCTGGCCTGCCGTGTCCATGCCATGCTGCAAGCTATCTGCTGCACATTTGTTACCCACTGAGCTGTCAGTGTTGCTGAAATCAGCGAAATGCCTTTATGCGTGCATCCATATCAAAATGGCGTCCCTTCCGACTCACACACACACACGGCCTGCAGCTCATAGAGTTGGCACATTAAAGCCAAAAACTGGCTAAGCAATAACTGCTGCGCTAGGTAACTTTTGAAATGGATATTCTAAATTATTGCTAACTGTGATTTCTGTGTGTTTTTTCCACATAGAAGGAATTCCTTTATGTCTGCAGTACAGGCTGACAGTTTGAGGCAGCAGCATCAAGAGTTTAGCCTACATTCTGATATACATTGCACTTACTATACCTTTTTACCACTTGCTTGCCCTCGCCTTTTCTACAGTTACTTTATACAGGAGTTTTAGATATTTACTAACCGAAAAAAAGCTAGATTACCTGCAATTAGCAACCGTGTGGCTGCCAGCTTAGCTGCACTCTGATGCCAGCCGATCAGCTCGGTCAGCGCGGCTTCGTCACGTCGGCGTACGAGGCAATTCCATTATGCCGTCATTGGGGATCCGATTTGGCTTTGGTTCTCCAATTTGCTATAGCATTTTTCATGCACGTAAACTGGGCACCAGTAAATTGGCAATACGACGCGCAGCGAACGATATGCTGTACGAGCCTGGTTGCTTTGCTAATATACGCAAATAATTAAATACGTTTCTGAATGCGCGTAACTGTGCATAAAACATACACACACAGAGATTTATGCGGCAACTTTTTGTTTTGCTGTTATAATGCTAATGAAAATGTTCGTCGAAAATATCCTTTTGACTTTTGCCATTTTCTGCAACTGTGGGCAGAGTTTTGCATTGTAATTAGCGAAAATAAAACGAAGAGACAACGCATTAATTAGCCGACCCGTAGCCAGCACTGGAAAATCATTCTAAAGCTGCCTTAACATCATATCATAAGAGGAATTTACACGGAATTCTGTGTAGCTCTCTGCGTGTGCTGCATGTGGAGTATTCAATAACATGAATACAAGGTTGATTTCGCTTTTGTAGTTATTATTTACGAGCGTTTGCCTTGAAAAAGTGGTTTAAAAAAGAGCACGCTGCGCGTCAAAGTGATGTGAGACGCGGCTGGAGAGAGACGAGACACGAGTGTTGTGTATCGACCTGACTAAAGGTTTGTTCGAAGGGAAATGAGTGCAGTTGAATGTAGTATTTATACAAGAAGGTTATACTTACTTGTAGAATAATCAATTTAGGCTACGATAAAGCTTTTTAGCTTACAACTCACGTGGCCGTCTCACGCGTTCAACTCTAGCTAAACGTGGAAGCATGATACTTTTAAAGTAACCATAACAGGTCGATTGTACCAGAAAAAGATGCATATCTTTAGTCAATTGAGCTGTAGTGCTAGAAAATAGCTCACGCGCTCATCCCCAGCCGATAGTTCTCACATTCGCTCTTTCGGCATGCTTCGCTGTCAAAAGGATGTCCAGTCATGCGGCTACATCTGACAAATTGGTGCGACAAAGCAATTAACGGACTGTAAAGCGTATTTGTTGTTGTGGTGAAAAACATAGCGCATAGAGAGAGAGAGAGAGAGTGAGATGGGAGAGAGAGAGGGGGAGAGAGCGACAATATCACAATGGCACTACGGCACGTCCGATGCATTTTCTTTTTCCTATTCATTTCCATAGTTTTTAGTTAGTCGTGGACAATATGTCAAACTATCACAGTCGACACGCAGCCCGTCGCTCAAGTGGGCAAGGGGCGTGGGTGTCCAAAGGAGCGCAGCATGCCTGGCGAAAGGGTAGAGGGAGGCAACAAGGTTAACATTCTGACATTTAATTGTCTTGGCAAAAATGCTGGACGCCACTTTGATGTGTGTGGGCGGCGAGCATTGGTTGGAATTTAATTTAAATAACTTCGCTTTGCGTAAAAGCGAAAACTGAGAAACGCAGCACGGACGAGAAAAGCAGAGGCTGAGCC
The DNA here is from genome assembly GCA_018151445.1 of Zaprionus inermis. Taxonomy (NCBI): domain Eukaryota; kingdom Metazoa; phylum Arthropoda; class Insecta; order Diptera; family Drosophilidae; genus Zaprionus; species Zaprionus inermis. The sequence continues at coordinate 1,751,690 of JAECXD010000673.1, read as the reverse complement.
GGCAGCATCGCAGAACAGACGCGCACAGCACATACATACATACACATCAATTTAATTACGCGCTTATAGTTAACACTACGTGGAGGATTAGCCATGAACGGGGGCCAAGCGAGCTGGCGGTAGCTGCCGTTGCGCATACGCCCCGTGAGCCGCTTCGCATACTGCCGCCATCATTAAATTCACGATGAGCTTGCGCGATTAATTACACATACACATGTTGCGCCTTGCTCGCAAAATAAATGTAAGTAATTGTGGTAATGCAAAGACTGTATACTCTACGCATACTCTTCAATGCTGGAAAGAAAAAGCAAGCTATGAAAGGGTTTTTATAATTTTCTGAATTATATTTGGTTTGGTTAATTCCCTGTTTTAATAGCAGTTTATGAACAATTCGATTTGAAAAGCATACTTTTACACAATTTTGCCATGCCTGCTGCTACACCCTAACCGAAAATGATTGCCTTGACGAGAATTGTTAGTGGAAGTTTCTTAAAAAGTGTTTGTTAAGCGTTCAAGTGTGCAAAATCGGCGCGTTGAGCTTTTAATTGTTGTTTGCCAAGGGCAACAGCAAGCGCAGCTTCAACTTTCCCCTGCACCCTCCCTCCCAACAACACTTTCGGGCTGGCCGCAATTAAAGCATAATGTTGCCGGGCGTGGCCAGGCAATTTTCACGCATTACGGGCCCAGACTCATTAAAGGCTTGAGTTTGATCTCCCTTAAGGAAACGCCAACTGCAGCGTCTCGCAGTTGCTTCAAGTTGATCAACTTTCAGTGATTCACCCCCTCCCCCCCCTTGCAACGCAGCTCACCCATTCCTTACTGTAGCAGCTTGCCCCATTTTGTTGAACTATTTCCTTTTATGTGCTCTGCTCGCCGGGTCGAGTCGAAGAATTCGTGTAGCGTATATGCAATTTTCGCTATTTTCTTTAAGTACAGCCATTGTTTCACTTTCATTTACACACACACAGACACACACAGTCGCGCACACATCCGAAATTGGGCCAAAAGCAAAAGAAAAGACGAGCAACGTCGACTGATTCATGCAAAACTGTGAAAAAGGCATTTTAACCCAAAATGCAGACAAAACTGTGGCAACGACGGCAACGGCGACTGCGGCAGAGGCAGCGGCGTCGTCGACGGCGCCCGAATGTATGCAATAAAGTACATAATGGCGTAGTTCAAGAACTGGCGCGCCAAATGCGAGGGGGGCGCAGTGAGCGGGAGTGCGCGCTAAGGCTGCGCTGCTGTGCGGTGGAGGTGGAGGTGGAGGTGGCAGCTGCCTGAAAGAGACGCTGACGGCGACGACGCAGGCGAAACGAGCAGCACGGCTTGGTTATATATGAGCCCTGTGAATTTCCATTACTTTTGTTACTCGGCTGCGGCTCTTTCTCTCTGTGTGTGTGTGTGTGTATCTATGTGTTTGCCTTTTTGGCTTACTAACACGTGCAAGCTTGTTGGCCTGGCTTGGCTGCTGCGCGCGCATTTTAGGCTGTGTGACAACGCTTCGAAACTATTTTTTTTTTATATGTTTTGTCTATTTTTGCTTGAATGTCAATTGCAGACATTTAAAGTTTCATGGCAGAGGCAGCTGGGCCAAGACGCGGGCGTGACGTTGGCGGGCTCAAAACAAATGATAAAGTATGCAAGTGCATGTGCATGTTTCCATGTCATGCTAGTGTGTGTGCTGTGTGGTGTGGTGTATGTGTGTGTGCGGGTTGAGTTGTCTCTTTGTGGCATGAGGTTTTCACTATGCGGTTTTTGGCCGTTCTCTTTATATAGTTTGCCCTGTAGAAGGGGCCTTGGAAAGCAGGGTATTATCGAGGCATAAGTATTGATATTGCCATATTTAAGTAATAGATTCATGCTTAAAATGGAAGATTTTAAGGGTATATAACTGACTCTTTTAATCCGGCTTCTTTGAGGGTATCTGCTAGTCGCACTTGAGTCGCACTCGAGTCCTTAGCTAGCTTGTTTGCTTGCTATGTGTTCTTTCTATTTTTACATCGTGCTGGCACTTTTTGCGGCTTTCGTTGGCCTTTTTTGGCTGTCGGTTGCGCTAACAATGTGGACAGCATGTGTTTTCAGTCAGCTGAGGCCCGAAATGCAATTTATTTTCGATTGCCAGCTGCTGTCCGTTATAATTTATGAGGGCCATAATTGCATCGCCAATGGCAACCGGCGAGTTATGCGGTGGCTAAATAGGCAAATGGTACGGCATACTTAGCAAACAATATGATACGATGCCAATTTGTATAACAACACTTGTATCTGCATTTATTGCTGTTTATTTCTACTTGTTCCTTTCGAAATGAACGCTGCGGCGCGTTGAATTGTAAATAAATAAATGTTGCGCATACGCCACGATTGCCGTGTGTGTGTGTATGGTAAATGACGAATGCACATTCATAAATCTACTCGTTGTTTTTGCATTTGGTATGTATGTGTGCTGCCCCCGCTCTGTAGTCGCTTCGCTTCAGTTTTGCCAATTGAAACGTAGCCTGAAATCAATAAATTGTTGCCTGAATGCGTATGTTCGTAAATGCAAATATTGCAAACATTTATCAATGTTGCAACTTTCGACACACATGCAAAAATATTTTGATTTTCACGCCAATGTATTTTCAATTTTACTTAATTGCAAATACGCTCGTTTATCCGTAAAGAAAACACATGCAACGCACTGAAATTGAATTAAACACGCGTACACATGCGTATTTGCAAGTATCAATGAAGCAATTAGTGCAAGTAATTAAATAATTTGAGAACTTCAAACAAAAGCACTTGCTGTCGACTGATAAACGAGCTGTCTCAATCGGAATATTAATAATAAACCTATTGAATGACACGACAAGGCAATTGCAAGGCAATTGCCTGCACTAGCTGGCGATAGAAATGCGCACAAATATATGTATATATATTTATAGGTTCGTATTGCATGCATGTTGAGCTGCCTGGGCTGGCAGCTTAGATTACTTTATAATGCATGCAAGAGCCGAAAATGGAAAATTGAGTCGAGCGTAGGAGTACGGGACGCAACAAAGGCGAAATCCTATTTACTGTGGCAGACGCAATGAATAATTAAAGCATATAAATCATACGACACGTTGACGACGTGTGTGCAAAAAAAAAGGAAACAGCAACAACAGAAAAGCTACTTGAAAGTGCGGACAAGAGCGTAAAATACATAAAAATCTGTATTTAAATATGGCCAACATGTTTTAAAATCAGCATTCCCGGCCGTATGCTGATTTATATGCCAAACATCGCATCCATTTATCTTCATATACGCGAGCAGCAGCCCGGCGCGAAAAGCGCCAAAGTTCCTTACCCTTAGCATATTCGCAGCCATTGATTTGATTTCACATTATTTCATCTACACACACAAGCACACCCACACACACACACACACATGCCTATACTCTTTTGAACCCATGACTTATATACATACTCATATATATATATTTCGCATGTTAATACACAGAGTGGTGCGTGATCTGATGGGACGCACAGACCGGTTTGGCGTGGAGGTGCGAGAGCGCACCATGTGGGACATACGCACAGGAGTTGTCGGCGCCGATACCTTTGTGCCCAAGCATGTGGTGATCGCCACCTGGAAGAATGTCTCCTTTGCCGGTGGCATCGATAACTCGCTCTTTACGGTAAGTGCCGGCATGTTGACAATAATTTATGCTATCGATAACATTACTTTTACCTTTCCCGCACACAGACAAACACCTTCCAAATGGTGCTCGCCACCGATGAGGTCTACACGTATGCCATCTGGAACTATGCCGTACTCAACTGGCTGTCGCACACAGAGGCTGGCGGGGATACCACCAAGGGCGAGGGCGGAACTCCCGCATACGTAAGTCAACCAGTTGGCAACTCTGTCGCGCTCTCTCTCTCTCTCGCATTGCTCCGTTCGGGTCGCACTTAATTAAGCACTTTACACAAAAGGAAAATCACTTACACTTCTCCCGCATGCACACATGTGAGCGCGCGTGGTGGAAACATCACAATTTTCATTATTGCCGGTTGCCAGGCAACCGAAAAGTTTTCGTTGGCTTTCTGTTTGATGCAGATTTTGATTCACTTCACATTTCATGCATTAATTTGATGTTGTAATTTGCTGCTGCAATGCAATCCTCATTTCATGCTCTATTGTGAATGCTGTGGCAAGGGTTGCCACACCACAGAAATTCTCTACTCATACATACATTTGTTGTATTATGTGCACAGATAGTTGCGGCAGCTTTGCGAAAGTTTCCTGCGAATTTTTTTTTGCTGCAGAGCCAATTAATTTTGACAGCTTACACTCGATTTTCTTAAATTGTGCTGTAATTAAATATTGTAAAAAACAATAGAGAAAGGGTACGACAACCTGTTAGTATTTATTTTGTTTGATTTTTTTACAATATCAGTTTACATTTTGTCATCCTGTGCTCGATAATAACATTCTGTTAGATAATATGCAGTTTATTTACAAAATCAATTTACTTTTTGTCATCCTGTGCTCGATAATAACACTATGTTAGATAACATGCTGTTAAATTTCAACAGTCAGTTTATTGTGACGGCACAGGCTGTAATCGTGACTATCGATCGGCTTGCGCAACTATCGATATTGACCGTGCCTTTTGAATCTTGCAACTAAAACATTGCCATTAAGTGTTTTTTACAGTCGATCTACTAGAATTTGAAACGCATTACAACTTGTTCTAATTAAGCTAACTGCTAGAACTTTACTTACATGTTTTCAAGAGTTGGATTTACGTTCTATGGTCAAAAGTTTCTAATTGCAAAAAAGAGCGCCAGCAAGTTGCTCACATCATAATTATAATTGAATAATGTGCATATTTTGTGCAATCAGATTGAATTCAACATAGAAATAGAGAGAGTCAGTAATAAAGAGGAAAAGGGAGAAGTATGTACGATATTTAATACTATGTGTTATTCTCTGCAGGTCGGTTTCAACGCTGGCAACGGTACCCAGGCGTATGAGTATAAACCATACAGCCAGAACATGGTCATACGAGACTTGGCCAATCGGGGCTGGGGCAACGGTTTTCCCGGACGTCATATTTTCCGCATCGATGAGCAAATTTTAATTGGATCCTGTAACAAGGATATTGGTACGTATAAATACCTGAGTTTGTCGATTTGAATTCGCAATTCGCAGTTGGCATTGTGACTGAGCATATTATTTGCCCTCTGATAGATGCTGCTCTACTGCCGCTGACATTTGCGCCCGAGTCGGGCAATATGCTGGGCGGCCAGGTGGTGAACATAACGGGACCGTGTTTCGATCCCAACCTTCGTGTCACCTGTCACTTTGATACGGAATCTGTACTGGGCACCTATGTGGATCGTAATCGTGTGATATGCGTGCAGCCATTCCTCAAGGCCGAGGGTTATATTCGTTTCCAGATATCCGTGGGCACACAGCGCTTCAAGTGGCGCGGCAAGTACTTTGTGGAGACGCCGGCGGCTGCCACCGAGAAGATCTTCTTCGCCACCGATGATGTGCACAAGAAGAACCCCAGCGAGATTCGCATCACCTGGAATGCCTTCAATTTGACCTCCAATGCAAATGCCAATGTCATGATCTCGTTGTGGGGCTATCGGGAGACGAAAATCGAGCCGCAGCTCGAGTACATCGATGTGATCGAGGCTAGCTACACCAATACGGGCAGCTATGTGATCACTCCATCCAACTATCTGACTCGCCACAATATCAACAATGACATGCAGTTCGGCTTCCTGCAGATCAACCTCACGCAGCCCGAGCAATACTCCAACTTGGCAATTAGTCCGTAAGTAGACAAAGTGCTGCCTGTTATTCATCATACGCCACGTTGGCCGGCGCCTCGGCCCCGGCCACTGTTTATTATGTTTTAATTGACTTTTAGTTGTGTCAGCTGCGCTCAGCCCGCTCGACTAGCTGCTTGTATTCGTTCATATTTTTATTCAATTTGCCACAGTTCTGCAGAGTCAAAGTGCTGTCTGCTGCCTCTACAGCAGCGTCATCTACCGGCCCTGCTGCTGTGCGCCTTGTTCCCTCCGGGTAGCAATTAGTTTGGCATTCGCTACAGCTCTGGCTCTGGCTCTGGCTCTGGCACCGGCTCTGGTCGTGGTAGATGGCAGTTTGTAATTACGAGCAATAGCTAATCAATAGCTTAGCGAAATGTGTTTTCGATGGCCACAGCTTCTTGGCACTTAGCACAAATTGTTGCTTTGTCTGTGAGCGTCTACTTCATTTGCATAGATTGGCCTAAGCCTTTTTCTTATTTTCTGCCAACCTCCTCTACCCTGTAGTGGTGGCAAGCTGTAGCCAGGGTATACTCGCTAAGGAAATCATAAACTAAGGGATTCCATAACATGCTCAGTCTGGTTTATTGTGCAGATGCAGAGTATACGGCAAACCGGCAAACTTCGCAACTCTGCCACATTCTTGTTATTTTTTATTACGCTTTGTAATTATTTCGCACTTAAACTTGAAGTATTTGCAGTAGCTAAGAGCTCATAAAGGATGCCAGGCATAATAAAAACGTTATCCAGGGAACAGGCTAACTGCCAGTAAAATACAAAGAATAGCAGAAGTAGCTTAAAATATTAGATTTTCCTGTTACTCGATTATAATTTAGGTGTGTTCGTAACATGAAAGGCTCTGCAAGCGGATTAAAACTGAGCAGGAAATGGAAATTCTACTGAATTTTAGAATAGAATCCTTGCCCAGGCATGTTGCAAATACGAATTTACATTTCTCGTCATATTCGGTGTGTGAAAATTAGCCAAATTGGCAGCTGCTCTCGCTGCACAAGACAGAGAACGGGAGAGGGATATATGTTTGGGATTTGGGTTTATGATACCTTTGGGTGTCGTTATTTTTTGCAACGCAGCACGTGGCTTGCGCCAATATAAAATATTTCATTTCGTATTTAATTTGCATTTGATGAGCAACACGCGCCCAACTTTTTGTGTCTGCCACACACTCCGTGTGTGAGGCGTGAGTTTGCGGCCATTGTTGTGTGTTTGTCCAACTTGTCGTATGATTAACCTGATCTATCGTTTCCGTTAATTCCTGCAGCGTTCTGTGGTCTCGACCCATTCCATTGGCCTGGTATATGGCGCCGCAGTGGGAGCAGAAGCATGGCAAGCGTTGGTCGCGCGCCCTTTGCGATAATTGGATACGCGCCGACCGATTCCTCAGGTAAGACAATGCCGCCAGCTGCTGCGGGTCAAACAATTGGCCAGCGTTGGCAGCGACTGCATTTACATTTTACGCTAATTAAAAGCTGCCAAAGCTGCCGGGGTCACACCCTCGGGGCTGGGCTGGCTAATTGGACAGCCTCTTGGCCAGCCACGATAATAATAATCAAAATATCCAACTAATTTGAAATCTAGAAACTTTGCTGCCGACCTGCCGCTATGTCCCTGCACGCTCGAGCAGGCGGTACTCGATATAGGTCGCTATCGACCGGATCGTGAGTGCGACAAGGACTCGAATCCCAGTTGTTTGCATCATCGCGGTGCCATACATTGCGTGGTCAGTGGAACGCCAGTGTAAGTAGAAGAAGCTGCAATTGGTACCCTTCTCTGACTCACTGCATCTTATTTTCCATTCATCCAAAGTGCCCAGGGTGCTGAGCAACAGTGCTGCTACGATCGTTATGGCTTCCTGATGCTCACCTATGATCAGATGTGGGGCTCACGTCCGCGTCGTATTCACAATCTGGGCAAGATGCCATGGAACGAGGCCAGCAAAGTGCCCTCGTTGTCAATGTGGTTCCACGACATGCGTCCCTTCTACTCGTGCTGCTACTGGCAGGAGGAGCAGGCTGTGGGCTGTGAGACCTATCGCTTCGAGCGTCGCCCCTCACAGGATTGCGTTGCCTATCAGGCACCCGGCATAGCCGGTGTCTTTGGAGATCCGCATTTGATCACGTTCGATGGCAGTCCCTACACATTCAATGGCCTGGGCGAATTCGTGCTCGCACGCAGCACAGATCAAAGCGAACGCTTCGAGGTGCAGGGTCGTTTCCAGCAGTTGCCGCCCAATTACTACGGCCAGGTAATGGCCACGCAGCTGACGGCGCTGGCCATGCGCGGCAACACAACCACCACCATCGAGGTGCGTCTGCGTCCATTGCACGCTCGCTGGCGCTATCGTCTGGACGTGCTTGCCGATGGACGCAAGGTGTACTTCGATCGCGAGAGCTTGAAGTTCCAGCATTTCGATGGCGTCACGGTGTACACGCCCACGTATCTGCTCAACCAGTCGCAGGTAATTGTGCAGTTCGATGCGGGCATTGGCGTGGAGGTTGTCGAGAACGAGGGCTTCATGACGGGTCGCGTATTCTTGCCCTGGAAATTTATTGTAAGTATTGCAGTGATGCTGTAAGAGATTTGGGAGATTAGGCTAATCTTCTGCCTCGATTTGGCAGAATAAAACCGCTGGTCTCTTTGGCAATTGGAGCTTCAATCCGCTGGACGACTTCACGTTGCCCAACGGCCAGGTGGCCTCCATTAATCTGAACGATATGCGCAGCCTGTACAACAACTTCGGTCTCAAATGGATGCTCACGGATCGCGATGTGCCCAATGTGGGCGGAGCGCTGTTCACACGCGAATTTGGTCGCATGGCCAGCTACTATTCGAATGCCACATTCCAGCCGAACTTCGTAATGGATCCAGCCGACTTCCTGCCCTCCAATCGCAGCTACGATCTCGAGCGTGCCGAGGAGCTGTGCGGCGCGTGTTCGCAGTGTCAATACGATTATGCGATGACATTGAATCGAGATTTGGCGCATTTCACCAAGAACTACTACGACAGTTTGGTCAACATGCAGGCGGAGAATGCGCAGTGAGTAGCTAAGGGTTTTGACCTGCTCTGAACTGTTGTTAATCCTTGTCTTCGTGCAGGCGTGTGGTATCCTGCGGTGTGCTGCAAACTCCGCGCTTTGGTCGCAAGCTTAGCTTTGATTTCATGCCCGGTGCAAAGGTTGCCTTCGAGTGCAATGAGGGCTTCATACTGGTTGGAGATCAGCGACGCGAGTGTCTTGCGAATGGTTTGTGGAATGTGCCCGAATACGGTTTTACCGAATGTCTGCGTAAGTATTGCCTTCCTTGTCTAAGTATTGCCTTCTCTGCTCGCCAATCTGTCTGACTGTCGGCCTGTTGTGACTCTTTGACCTCGTACAGGTGAAGTTTATTACACGCGTCGCGTCGCTTTCATAGCAATTGGCATTATCATACTCGTCATATGCCCCCTGATGCTGTGCATCGTTTGCGGCGTTTATCGCTATCGTCAGAAGCAGCTGAAGGAGGATCCGCATTGGCAGATGCCCGTATTGCCCCGCTCCCGTTCGAGTTCGGCGCGCAACTTGCGCACCCTGAATTATGGGCCCGAGGACGATAGCGATACCGATGCGAGCACGCTGAAAAAAAGTAGGTCCTACGATAAAGTATATCGCACGAACGAACCATTACCGGGCAAACCGCAAATTGATTTTCCAGCTAAGAAATGGGATCTGGATGAGCATGACGAGGACGTGACGTCATCCGAAGGTAGTGATAATAGAACTAGTACAAAATTGGCCAAGGACATTTCCTACATTAATAAAACTAACGTTGACCATGCGACAGGTGAGAAACCCAAGCAAGCGGGTCGTCGCTCGCTGCGCTCCGCATCTGGCACCGAACTGGATCAGCACGACCATGAGGGCACCGGCATCGATGACCATGATGACGACGATGATTTCGATGAGGCCGATGTGCATACGGGCACACTGCATCCGGCTGGCTACCATCAACCGTTGTCACCCGAGGAGGCCGACCAACTGCATCGGCAGCAGTATAGTCCCACATTCAGTGGACTGGATAGTCGCACCAGCGGTGCCAGCTCGATCAACTACACGCCGCAGGCGACGGCACAGAATCGTTTCGGAGGCGTGCCCGTGCTGCCCAGCAACACGCAATTCTACAATAGGCCGCCTTCGGGCGTGCAACCGGCTACAACGGCTGCAGCAGCAACAGCCACGCCTCTGCGCGTTGCGCCCACACTGCCGGCGACACAGCTGACGCAAAACAGTGGCCTGCCCTCACCGCCGCCCCCGCTGGCCACATCGCCAACGCCATCGGTGCAGAAGTCCACCGAGGTTTAGGACGCAGCACACTCACACACGCACACACACACACACCCACATTTGCCTAATATGCACGGGCTACAAAGTTCAAATTTGTATAACTAATTTCATATATATAATATACACGACACACACACACACACGCGCACAAACACTAATACATACCTCCTCTACTTTAATTGTAATTATTCCATTGTTTTACTTTGCTAATTGCCCCCACCTGTTGTCGGTTGCGTATACGTAATTGTTGCTGCTGTTTGCCTCCATGACCTTTGCTCGTTCAACAAATATAGCCCAGGAATGTGTACAATATCGTTTAAACTAATGCATAAATAACTCATGCGATATCAAAACAAATATGCGAATAAACAAACCAAATCAAACAGAATCAGTTACGACGAAATCGCACACACACACAACTTTCATGTATTTCAATCTGCCAATATTATATCATCTTTTTATATAAATAAACATCATGTTAATAGTATAACTAAATCTATTACTATATATCGATTAAGCGATTTTCAGCGTGCTCTGATAATGCCAATTGTTACACGAAAGTTGACACCTCGCCGCAATTTGCCAAGTAATTTTTAAAGTTTTGACAGTCTGGCTACCATAAAAGATACGCGGCGAATGCCTGTCAATTTTCTGTAATGATTTGCATAACGAGCGATAATAAATTGCACTTACACCATTCAACAAAGCACACAAAAGTGCATAAAAATATTTGAATTTGATGCTACGTAGAGTTTGAAAATAATATAATAGTAATCATGTATTTTTGTTGACAATTTTATAAATTTTTTCATGTTCTTTTAATTGTAATTGAATTTGTACCCTATACAAAATTATTAGACATTTTTCAACATGCTCAAAATCTTGTTGCACAGTGTAGTGTGCATTGCAGTGCAAAGCAAATGCCACCAAATGTAGCAGGCGAAGCAGCAGCATCGTCAGGGCCAGAGACATTAATCTTAAGCTAACTGTCACGTACTACGCCCGCCTTGGCGAAAACCGAATGACACGCCCCTTTTGTGAACCACCCCCCCCCACACACACACACACGACACACACAGGCAGCAGAGGCAGCAGCAGAAGCAGAGCAAATGTATTGTGTATTGTGTGTATTACGCTGTGTTGTCAATCAATCTTGAGCAAATTGATGGACAAGTTGCCGTCACTTACTAGTAGAGTGCAAGCGCGCCTGTGTGTGTGTGTGTGTATGGGTGTCCGCTAGAAGGTTGAATGGGTTCGTAAAATGTTCGTGCGCACAAAAGTAGGCAACACATTCTATCCTACAGACTTGCAGATAGAACGAATGAAACTGGACAGGCAGTGGGATACAAATGAATATGCGACTGGGTTGATTAATTTATGAATTTCATTTTTCAAACACGACACAACACGTAGCCAGTCGCTGGCATCCTCCATTCGTGTCTATGCCAATTCCAATTGCACCTTAACCTTCTTTTATGCCATTCTATAACTTTCTGCACAGGACACGAGGAGCACTCGGCACGCGTGGCAAGCATCTCGCTGGGCATGATGTTGCTTATTGTTATTCCCTGTCTGCTGTTGCTTGTCTGCGGCGCAAATTATTGGATACGCCAGCGCATTGCGCGGGAGGAAGCCGAGGCAGCTGAAGCCTTGCTGCCAAAGCCAAAATGGAAACGACCCCAGCTGCAGGAATAGGAGGAGATTTGCTTAGCACGTTAATGAACCGCATACTGTAAATCATGTAAAGTGCACGGCCTATATGCGGTTCCATAATTGTAAATTGAATCTAAGCTTATGCAGTATTTTAAATACAATAGAGCGCATTAAATGTGCATTTAAAAATCAATTATAATCCAAGCGAACTTTGTTATTTGTTAATAATTAATTACTCACCTACTTTCACTGTATTACCATGGCTTTTCAAAAAAATTGGGACCAATTTAAAAGTTAATTCGGGGTTCAATAAGATACTTTATTTATTCATAAGTTTAGGTTACATGTATTTATGTGTTAAATAATATATTCAGATATTATCATAGTTTTTTTTAACGTATTCAACATTTACACATTACATAGAGCAAGAGCTACAGAAAGAGAGAGAGAGAGAGAGCGCACAACAGAGGGAAAGAGCCAGAGATAGAGTGTGTGATTTCAGCTTACCTTTTTGGAATTTACAATAACTTCGCTCTTAACGTTCTATCAACTCTCAATCTTCTCGCAGCTCTCAGAACAACACGTAACTGTACGAAGGACTCTATCTTCGATCTATATATTCAAACTATTTATTGCATCTTAAGCTATACACGTGACTTACATACCGATGATGTTCAGCTGAACAATTTAGGTATCTAATAGATGCAGTTATCGTAGTATTTGCTTTTGCTTAAGTTATTCCAAATTGTTTTGGGAATTGTATTGCATGCGAGTAATGCTCGGAAATACCCTCTGAAATGTGATGGCTTAAGAACTATAAAGCTATTTTCAGTATAAGTATAGTACTCGTAGAGATTTGTCTTCATAACACTTATGTAAATAAGTATGTGTGTATATGTATATGCATGTGTATATTGCCAATAGCCCAATAAATGTACATCGAAATTCACAAACAATACACATTACTTTTGTTTTCTCTGTGGGGTTTTTGCTTAATATAGTTGATCTCTGGATGCCTATAGAGTTATGTTTATATTCTTTTTACTGATATTTCATCTGGTTAGTTGGTTATTTATTTGTTTATTCGCTGTGGTGCAGTTTTTTATCCTTGTTAATAGTTTGCAAAGTGGTCAGTTGCCCTGTATATTATTTCAAGTTCTTGTGCCAAGCTGTGATACATTTTATATATATATTGTATATATAAATGTACGCATATCTGCCGATGCTACAGTTATCTGTTCTTGGTGCCTTAGGGTATACTTAAGTATTTACGAGTTCTGCTTAATTAGTTTCCCAAAAACTTTGTGGATTAGAATATTTGCCTTACATCGTTTGCTCGTTGAGATTTTACAGTTCTGGTTCGAAATAATACCATATATAATTAGAGTTACGTGAGTAGTGCCTAAATAAATTACATCTATAGTACAATATGAAGCACAAAAAATTCAGCCTAAGAAACCATCACAAAGTAGAAATATAAATAATAAAACATACGTTTAGTTGCATTCACACTGGCACACACAAATGTATAACTCACAAATCATTCATTCCATTCACTAATCACATCATTCGAGTAGTCGTAACTTCAGACCCTTTTGCCAAGGCTGCGCTGCTGATTGCTAAAAAGAAAGAAAATAAAAACAATCTATATAGAAATGATTTTATAAACATATATAATGCATAAACGGATTCAGTTTATGTGTTAGGAGAAGCTCATGAAGTTTTCACCAAGTGCCATAAAATGTGGTTAAAAATGAAATCAGAACCCAAAGCAGGCCCCGTCGCACGTTCGCGCATCATTTGGCTTGGTTTGTTTTGGGGATTTCGTTCTGTTTCGCATACCCTGGGGAATTTGATGAGAGTTTAACAACAAGTTCGGCAGCTGAGCTGTTAGAAAATGGTTTATCACAGTGATTACTCTGATACTTATATAGTAACCTTCTAAATACAAAAATGATCAGTTGAGTTTTAAAGTAATTTAGATCGGTTTTCTAGGGTATACAAACTTTGTTTGTTGTTTAATTTGACTGCTTTGGCTACTACTTTCGGCAAATGCAATTCAATTTGAACCCTTTACGGCCAATTACACAGGCAAGCCAAGTTGCCTGCTTGCTGGGCTAACAGTGTCAATGTCAAAGTTGAAACCTGGCCGCAACGTGGCAACTTTTCTTGCCTCGTTTCGTATGCCAGCTGCGTGGGTGGCCCAGTCGAGTTGGGGCCCGTGCAAAACTACAAAGGCGCAAAACAACTTTTGATTGCCAAACAGCTCAACCACTCTACCGTTATCTGCCTGTCTGTGTGTGTGTGTGGCGGAGAGGTAAATGGGTATTTGTATTTGGGTCGTATAAAATTAAAAATGGGAATCACGTAAATATCTAGTCGACCGACAAAGCTAAAAGGTCTCGGCCAACAGACGATTATTTATAGAGCAAGTTGAAGATTTTACGGTGCTGCTCCTATTTGATCTTTCTCTCTCACTTTTCACTCTGAACTCTGTTGCTAAATACAAACTGCATATAAATACAATTTGGCATGCGAAAGTCATGTGTGTGTGTGGATGTAAATAAAATATTTAAAGCTGAAATGCAACAAGATAGTGTGACAATTGCCAGAATCGAAGGGGATACGGTTGGGTTGCTTTCGGGTTGAGCTTTGGTTTCGGGCACGAATGCTGTGTTTGGTTTAACGTAATTGCACATGCATGTTAAGCTTAAGCCGTTGACAGGCGCCCCAACCAACGAGATACACACCAGCACACCCGCACACCCGCACACCCGTACACACGCGACAAACACTCTCTTTTCGCACACACTGACACGCTTAGCAATTTAGCAATTTTACAGACAATTAAACAACAACATGTTGTCCGTTTCTGGCTCCTTGCAGACTGCTGTCGCTGTCCTTCGGCTGAGCTGCTGTGGAATTGGCTTAAATGTACTCGCTGTATACTATGCTGGCTCGAAGGCTTGGCCCGCACATAAACTATCGATTAGTTTAATGCGCAAAAATGGAAGCAAGTGACAGGCGACAGGGGCGGACAGCTGCAGCCGCTGTCGAAGCAGCTCTGGCCGTGGCCTGTGGCTCCACATTGTAGTGTTTGCTATAACGTATTGAATTAAAATTGTAAATATCAGCTAGATTCGGGCGCGAACTTTATGGGCCACAAATCAATTGCACGAGCTTGCGCCGTGCCGTGCCGTGCCGTGGCATGCTGTGCTGCAATGTTGCGCATACGCCTCGTTGGCCAAGTGCCCTGTGCCATGTCGTGACAAAATGTAGCGTGAAAAGGACAACAAAATCTGCCCTCGATGTTGGCACACTGATGTTGGGGGCGTTGTTGTTTCAGCTATTGCTTCTTTTACTTGTCTTTGCCGTTGTCCCACCTCTCGCTCTCGTTTCAGTCAACATTTTGTTGCAATGCGCAGCGAGAAGTTTAATTGCACAGCTGTTGAATATACAATTACTCTCGTATTTATTTGCTGCAGTTTATGCAATCGATTGGCAACAAGATGTAATTAAATAGTATCCTAGTAGTTTACACTGGAATCGCATCCGGGCTCAATTTATAATTCTCCCGATGCTCGAATTGATTTGTTGTAGGCGGCAGCTGCATTTGCAGTCTTTAGCAGCTGGCTTTGTTTGCCGCAGCCACAGCAGCTGTGGTTGCAGCAACTGGCAGAGAGACGGGAGAGCGGAGGGCGGTTCGCAGGGCAACTGCAGGCCAGGCTCAAGGCTATGGGCTGCCTCATGCAAATGAAAGGCGTCTGTTTGCCAGCGTTGTCATCTGTCTCTCACTCCGTCGCCTTGCCGCGCCGTCTATCTATCCGCCTTTGCCTGCGGCGTGGCGTGCAGGCGTTGCTTTTGTGGGCGTTAGGTTAATGTTGTTGTTAAATTGCGCATTGTGTGTGTTTGTATTTGCAGGCTCTTCAAGTTTAATCGAAATTAGTGCTGAGTTTTCGATTAAGTCTTGTTGTGCGTTTCGGTTTGTCAGCTGCAAATATTTGCAGCGTCAACTGTTGCCTGCGGCAACGAGTTGCAAATTGCCTTGGGGGAAATGCGAGTCAACTTTGAAGTTGAATTTGGACTATCTTTCCTGTAGGCAACATTAACTGGCCACTTAACGAGCACACACACACACACTCAAAATACCAATGTATTTTATTAATGAACTTTGCAAAAGTTTTCGCAAATAATGAACCTGTTTATCAAACAAACTACAAAAAGGTCACCGAAGCTAGTCTTCAAGGAATTTCTGGGTACGCCAGAAGAAATAATTCAATCAGAAAAGTTTCACTTTTTTCACCAACTTCCTGCGGGGATAACCCGAGTGTGCTGGCATGTGGATGCCGTCAACCTGTGACCCCTTCTTTCCTGTCACATTTGCAAGTGTGCCAACGTGCGAGTAATTTCTATTAAAATTCGCAACACATGTCACACCGAAGTTTGTCGCCACTTTGTGCGGGCGAAACCCTTTTTTTTTGCATTTTTTTATTTTTACAGTGCGAGCTCGTAACTAATTTTGCATTACACACATGGCGTATGCGTAATTTTTTCTGTTGCCCGCTGACATATAACATGTCACGCCTGAAAGTATGCAGAAGCAGAACCGGAACCGGAGCGGGCGAGGCACACTGTGAATCATCGTCATCATCATTATCGTCAATGGCAATGGCGTTGTCATCAGCATTAACGTTAGACGTATTATTATCTGACTGAACTTGCTGCCTAGAGCCAAGCATTTTTTTCCGCCACGCATCCGTCATAGGTATTTAATGCCAATGGGGTATACTGACTATGGAACTCATCGATTAGATAAGATGAGAAAAGGGCAGGCCAAGCATTGTGTGGAGGCTCGATAAATTGAATGGGAGGAAGGAAGAAATTATGCATAGCTTTAAAACATATTTAAATAAACTAGAAAGCAGAAACAAAGAAAATTGATTGAAATGTTGACATCGAAATAGATACTAGACTATTTTTAAAATTATAAATTTGATTCAATTTGAAACTTATCCTAGCCTAAAGTTGCTGCCTACATTCATAGAGTATTCAATGGTCGACGTGTCGAGCGACCTTCTCTTAGTTTTTCCGTTGTTTCGTGGCAGCAGCAGTGGCAGCCGCCACCGAGACCAAGAGCGAGCTTTGCCTCTGACATTTTGTCGTCGGCGGCTCATCGCAATCATAATTTCCATCTTTATGAATTTTTAATGAGAAAAAACCGACTCGAACTGGTAAGAAGGAGAAGCCACCGCTTAGCACGAGAAGCGCCTGTCACTTGCAATTTCAACTAAATTTTGTATAAGGCTGACACGCAATGGCCTTGAAAAGGACATGCCCAGGCCAGGCCGACACGGATTGGGGCTCTGGCTTGGAGCCGAGCAAGATCCAGGTCAGGTCTTAAGCTCGTCCAGACATGGCGCGTCAAGTTTATGTTGTATTTAGTTAGGCAAATATTTGTTTGATTGGTTTTGCGATTTGCATTTGCGTATTTGAAATGTAAGCGATGCAAACAGAAAAGGAAATTGTGCGAGGACAAATGAGAGAAAAGAAAATATACATACACAGTCAGACAGGCAGACGCACATACAGAGTATCCGCTCGAATTGATGGATATGCTTGAATTAGATGCAGCCTCATTGGTTATGGAAATGTAAAGAAGGCAAGCAAAAAGAAAATATTATTTATGTGTATACCGAAAGAGGATGATTGAATGGGGCGTCATATGATAAATGACCGGGTGAACGTGAAGGCAAAAGCGAAAGCAAGGCGAAGATAAGTTTCTCCCCCCTCTGATGCATGCCAGTACGAGTTCTCGGGCAGAACCAGCTTAATTAAGAGCTCATTAAAGTATCTTTTTATATAGAGGCAGCAGGGACAAAAGGATTTTTCTGATTGAAACCAGCAGGGATTGCATTCACTGGCACTGGCATTAATTAGACCCTGATTGTAAAGGCAGCGCGTCCTTGAGCCAACGAATGCGTATTTAAATTGAGAAAAACTTCACGCAAATTGCGAACTTGCCTTAAAGAAAGAGATTGAAATTGGTGCGGGGAAAGGCAAAATAAACCTGCGGCAGCATCCTGTACAAATAAGCCGGATGCCGGAGAAATAAATAAAAGCTAAATAGAAGAAATGAAGGAAACATTTTTTTAAAGCAAACTAGGGGAAAGTGGAGAGGCCGGAAAATGCTGCTTGAATTTGACCGAGCGAGCAGCCAAGCATATTTAATTCTGTCTCATTTCTGCAGGACAACAATATTTTTGTAATGATCTTAATATCGTTGGGGCCTTCGTTAGAAATTCAAATGAGCTGCTAACCGTATATTTGATTTATTTTAAATTCTTGCAAACCCTTTCAATTAACGCAATTGTTGCTGATCGTGGGAGGCGCTGCAGAATATGCGACAACTAATCAATGTTAATCCATTTCTAACGAGTTGTCGTTAGGTCTACACACACACACCCACACACACACACACACACACACACGAACATACATGTGTACTCGGATGGCATCATCATCAAAATGCCTTCCAACTTTCAAGTCATCAAATTGCATTGTTATTCTGCTTGTTGTTGTCGTTGTCATTGTTTGTTGCTGTTGCTTTGTCTGTAGCTGTCATTGATGTTATTGTTATTGTTGGCATTTAACGATAATGTGCGCATATCGAGGCCATAAACAGACATTGCGAGCCAATATAAAATGTATGGGCCAACGGGGCGAATGAAATCTGTATGCAAGTCTACGACACACTCTGAATTTGTATCTAGAACTCTCTCTGTTTGTATCCGTATCTAAAGCTGGGTCGCCTCTATAAGGGTTTGTGTGGGCGTTTAATGCGATTCGCTGTGCCTCAATGTCATAGACATTAACAAAGTTTTTGGGGCTAAAGATAAACTTGAGTTACATTGATACGAGGGTAGTTTCAAACTTCGCAACAAAGCGCATTTCCTATGCGACAAAATTAACAAACTTTTGCACATTGTTTGCAATGAAAGTTTTTGCTACGAAAATGAAAGGTTTGCCATGTGCCGGCAGGCAGTCAGGCAGGCATAGTAGCTATCTGAAAAAATAATGGACCAAACGACAGAGAAGAGTAGTCGAGCAGAGCCGAGTACAGCATTTTTTTTAGAGCTTGAAAAGGCATCAATTTTGCCAGGAACAAAAACTTTTTGAACTCTTTGCTTTGCTGCAGCTAATTTATATATAACTTCTCAACCGACTCTCGCAGTTCGGTGCGTGCGAGTGGGTGTGGAATCTCGTAGTTTTTGTCTGGAAGCCTTTTCCGTTTATGCGGTTGTTTGTTTATGCCAAATATTTGATACGGAAATATGTGTTAAATTCCATCTCTCGTTCTCCTAAGCCTCCCTGCTGTTTGTTGTGGTTTTTTGCTTGCTTGCAGCAGCCACGGCCAGCTCCAGTTTGGTAAACAACCCACACACACTTACACACAAATGCACACACACATACACTCAAAATAAATGCAAACATTTTGCTCAGCTCCAGCGGCTTGCGCTCTGTTTGACAATCCTTTGGCAGCCCCGTAAAGTATGCTACAAAATAGACAACGGGCTCAGCTCAGAGGGGGTTGAGGCTGGAGTAAGATATATATATTTAACTGTTTGCCATATTATGGCTTTTATATTGAGTTGTTTTGGACTTATCTAGTTTACTGGCTCTGTGGGACAAGCGAGGATTGTGCAAACAGAGCGCGCGAAAGTGCCATGAAATGATGTACCATGTACCAGGATATGTTTTCCTTTTTGCTTCTTCGTCTTTTATGGCATCGCAACTAATCTTGTTTTTGAGTTTCACAACACTTTGCCTAATGGCATTGTCCGTGCCTTGTCTAAAGATCATACATAATGCTAATTTCTGTTTTCCGACGCACAACTGATAACGTTGCTTTGATTTATGCAGTACAAATAAGCATTGTTGTAAATATGGCATAAATTACGTATACGCAGCGTGCGATATCTGAAAAAATGTAAATCATTTGTAAAGCAACTAACGCAAGTGCAGACGACGTGCCTCGCCCCGGCTCGCCCCGCTTTGGTCGACTTGAACGAGCTAGCTGAGTGGTTACAGATAGAAGAGCATTAACATAAATTACCTTGCACAAGGATCCAACGATGCCGAAGCCGAGGATGCCTGCTCCGACCGCAATGTGGCAGGCGCAGCGGCAGCAGCGGCAGTCACACTCAGATGCATACAAGTCTAATGCAGCAGGCTGGGAGAGGACAAATACAAAGCCATAAAAATGAACTGGTTAAGTGGCCAAGACATAGCCACACACACACGCACACACACACATACGCACACGCACACAGTTAGAGAGACAGTCACAGTCGTAGAGTACACGTAGAATTTGCAGCGCCAACTTTACAGTTTATTTTAGCAGTTTACGGACGCATCTCCTTCTTCAGACTGCGTTCGCTCTATGCATCCGAGGGAGCTGAGGGAGCAGCACCCGTCGCGCTGCCGCTGCCACTTGCCGAAGAGGTACGTGAGACGCTGGCATGTCCCGCCATGCCCATGCCCATGCCCATGCGCTGTGGTACGGTCGGCGTTGTAGGCTGCAACAGGGGCGAGTCGAGGCTGCCGTTGCCGCTGGCATTTGCCACACTGGTGGCACGTGTCAGGAACCAGCAATCCATGGGCGTCGGTTTGCCTTTCATAATGACCGGGCCGCGGTACTCCAGGTGAAATGAATCGTCCTGGTTGATCTCCTGGCACAGCAGGCTGTAGTAAAGAAGAGAGAAGGAGAAAAATTGTGTGGCATTAGTGAAGGGTCTCTAGAAAGTTGATTTACAGCTAAAGTTGCAAGTTATGGTTAGTTCGAACAATGGAAAAAAACAGTTTATTATTTTCTTATAGGGATCAAATTTGTCCATGAAGATAATGCCAAAATGTCGAAATTATTATTCATTAATTCTCCTATGCTCCTGTTCTATCTCTACTTTTGCTAAATGAACGTAA
Source organism: Zaprionus inermis (assembly GCA_018151445.1). Taxonomy (NCBI): domain Eukaryota; kingdom Metazoa; phylum Arthropoda; class Insecta; order Diptera; family Drosophilidae; genus Zaprionus; species Zaprionus inermis. The sequence goes on along the minus strand of JAECXD010000673.1, from coordinate 1,730,913 downwards.
ACTAAGCTGAACTCTAGTATTAATATTGCCACAGTGTACATAATATTTTTCTATGCTCTTTAATTTAGCACACACCGTAATAATTCAATAAAAATATTTATTTTTGCAAACTTAATTCATTTCCTCTGTGAAGTTTATGCAAATATTGATTTAATAAATTTTCCAATCAAATCATTCACACAGTGTTGCACTTTTTTTTTGGTTTTTAGTGAATTGTGTTAAATTTGTCTGCATGAATTCGTTCCGCTTGTTGCGGTCGCATTTCCGTTTCCGTCTCGCGCGGCTGCATGCAACATTTTATGTAAATACGCAATTCAATACGCGCTATCTGATTGCGTACTCAATAACTGATTGCATTCACATTTAATTCACTTTAAATCATACGGAACTCTCGCAGTGAGATAGACAACTCAATTTCTTATCAACTCATCCCATAATAAATCCATTAACTTTGTGTTTGTTTAACAGCATAAAGCAAGGTAAGCACTTGAAAGATTTGACCCGCAATCAATTAATCGTCGAGTGAGAGTGTACTTAGTTAATATCTCCACTTTAATGCATTCCATTGTGTAATTGCCCGTGCAAATAAATAAGACATTCAGTAAATATCGCATGGGTGGAGTGGGTAGTGTTCATGTTCATGAATATTTTATTGACAGTCGATATGCAAATTGATACAAAATACTGAATCAACAAATAAGCCAACGCGGGGCTTACTTGACAAATAATTCTCTTTCATTGTGCTTAATTGAATTATTGCTCATTTAAGGAGCTCGCCGAACTGCGAATTGAACTTTTAACTTGGGATCGTTTCACTTTAATAAACTTTTACTTTGCTTTTATAAATTGTATGAAAACTTATTCTGAACATAAACCATTTTACAATGAATTGCTTTCAGCTCATGTCAGCTTATGTTGGCAAAATAAGTAAGTCTTTTTCCAACAAATGTGAGAACAATAATACAAGTATTATTCGCCGCATTTTCAAATAAAAGAAATTCATATTAATTCATGTGCGTACAAAGTAAATAAACTTGTTGACGGCGCAAGAGAAGAGAGAGAGAGAGAGAGAAGAGAGAGGGAGAGAGAGTGTGTGTGCTCGAGCTCAAGACAAGGCAGCGTAGAAGCGGGTGCAAGGCAAATAGCGCATGAGAGAGCACGGTAGAATGTAAGTAAGCGTGCAGGGGGAGACTTGTAAACAACCAAGCATTTGGAAATTAGTTCGAATTGTTTTGGCTTCTCAGTTGAATGACGACGCTTGAGCGGCACGAATTGCGGAATTGTTGTGCGTGGGCTGCGAACCCATTTAAATTGTTTGCTAAGTGCAGCTTGTGCTTTTTAATCATTTCGATATTGTGTCTGACACCCGTTTTGCTGTGTGTGTCTGGCGACAAAGATAAGAAAACGAAATAATCGCATGGATACACGAACTTGAATTGATTACAATAAATATGATTCAATAATTCATTAATTCATACGTGTCGAATGAATAATCAAATGCAAATTTATCCAAGTCAACTCTGGAATTCTGTGTTTGTTTACGATATTTTATTCACAATATTTGCTTTTTGCCACAACGTTGCCAGCATGAAAAAATCAATAGCCCGAGAAAGGCAGAGAGAGAGAGAGAGAGAGAGAGAGAGCGAGCGACGATTGTGAGCGTACTGTGTTGGCTTCGCTCTGCCCACAGTTTCGTCGTCACTTGCCCATTGCGCTCTCTCCTGTGCCGACTCCTCTTCCGCTCGGTTCACAATTTTTTCCTGCCTCCTCGGTGTGCGCAACTTTGTGTAACGTTCGTTTTATGTGTGCGATAGCGATTGCACTTGCGCCTTAATCGAATTAATCGATAGTTCAACTCAATTTGTGTTTTGTTCGGTTAATTTTTGTTCGGGTTTTTTAGTCTGCAGGACCATAAATTGAATTCTGTCATGTTTTTGCAGTTGTTCGAGGCATTGCAGTGGCTGTTAAATCAATTAAGAAGCCAATTGGTTTCTGTTTGGCTGCTGCCACTGCCGCTGTCGCTGCGCCGCTTCTACGGCTTCCGGCCATTGCTCGGAACACGCCAGGCTGCCGCTTACCGTGCCAGCTATCAGCGCTGCGGCCGCACGCCACGCCGGCAACTCGTTATGGACTACATTTTCGAGTGTTTCTACAATGACACGTTCGAGCATATCACGCGCAACGGGCTGCAGGATCGTCAATCACGCCGCGATGTCCTCGATCATCTGAGCGCCATCATCAAGGGCTGCAGCGAGGGACAGAATGTGCAAACCGATGAGGTGGCCAGCATTGCGGTGTGTGCCGCCCTGCGATTTCATCGATTGGCCAAGCAAGGCAACGGGGGGCAGGTGAGTGTCATTTTACGCAATTACGCTTTGTTTTTGCATTGATTTTCACTGTAAGTTTTCCGATGAACTTGTAGCAAAAGTCATGGTCGAAGCGAGGTCAAAGATATTTTTTATAAATCTTTAAGCTAACGAAAGTATTTGCATTCAATTTATATACATAAATTTGATGAATTATGATATATTTAGTAAGCATTTTAATATTTTAATTTCTCTCTTCTCACTTTTAAATTAAAATAATTCGATTAAAAATAGTTTTCATACAAATTTAACTACGCCATTCAAATTACAGCTCCTAAAACCATTATTTACAATTGCATAATTCATTGCAGGATAAGATTTCGTATTATAAATTCCAACTCGAAGGTTTTTTACTTTTGCTGCATAATCCCTATTCCAAATTTGGCACACATGTGTCCGGCGCGGCCTGGCCTTGGCTAGCATTTAATTTAAATTCAAATGCGTTATATCATGCAAAAACTTTGTAAACGTATGCGAGTCGCCTCCTCCCAACCGTTTCCCACTTTCTTTCTTTCTCTCTCGCTCTCTCACTCTCTTCCTGTGCCGCTCTCCCAGGTTTGCCTCATGGGGAAGTATCACAACATTTTGTATATTGCGCTGCGCACCTGCTGGGATTGGGGCGTGCGCGACTCCGAGGTGGTCGTTCGACTGCTGGGTAAGTCAAAGGCAAAACTTAATAATTTAATACCCACAGATGTGCAGGGGAGGGTGTGTGTGTGTGTGTGAGTGAGTGTGTGCTGCCGTGTGTGCTGCTTGGGGCTTGGCCTTTTGTTTTGCATATTTTAATGAATTTTATGACAGCGCATCAGATTATAACACTCCTAAGCAGTTGGGATTGGGTATGAGGATAACGGGCAGAATCTCATTTAATCGCGTGTTTCTGCTAATTGCCGCCTGAAATTGTAAAGCCAAAAAGTGCTACCGAGTCGAGAACTACCTTGCTCTGTTGCACCCTCTCACTCTCTCTCATGCTGTCTTGCGCTGTCTCGCTCTTGGCTTGTTTGCGCCTTGTTGCATCGTAAAACTTGTAAAGTGCCTTAAAGTGTTGCAAGTTATTTGGGCCATGTCTGGCAGCTCGTTGCCAGTGCGTGTTGCTTCTAATTAAAATGTTGCGTAAAGACTGACAGCATTAATGCTATAGCCAGGCCTGTCGGGAGCACTGTGTGTGAGTGTGAGTGCAATAAAATGGCTGCCTTTTGATCGCATGCGAGTTTTAGCATACTGATAGCGAGACTGCAACAACGCGGAGTTGCTACACTGCATCACCGCCTCACTCCCTGCTGCCTTCGGCCTGCTCCATGTTTGTCAAATCCCAGGGCTGCCTAAGTTTGGCTGTTGACATTGTGCTGGCATCCGTTTCCCTTTGCGCTGCAGGATGTCGCATGCGAGTTGCCAAAAAGAGAAACCAGCAGAGCGTGCGGCGGCGGCAACAAGTGCGAGCTCCTAATTGGCTTCTTTATGTCTATCATCTCTCACACACACACACACTCACACTCTTTCTCTTTCGTTACCAGTTGCCATTTACGAGTGCGAGAAGACATTCGAGCGCATCTTTCTGGGCGCCCTATTCGGACCACATGCTCCACATTTCATAGCCGGCTGGCGCAGCGATTTTCAGGATCAGGTAAGCCAGATGATTAAACCCTTACCCCATGTGTTCCATATGGAAATGAAAATAAACCGAAAATGTCTGCTTGTTTGTTGTTCTGCAGCACGAGAATGTGCGCGCCATGGTCTACTTTCTGAAGCATGCCACACGCGAACAACTCACGCTGCCCGTTTGGATACCGCGCTACGAGGAGGAGCGTCAGCTCAGGTGAGTTTGACGACAACGCGGCTGAATTTATGGCCCCAGTCAACGATACCATCGGTTTTTTGTTGTTGCGAGTGCCCTAAAATGTGCGCCAGCACTTTAACCACGTATGTGACAAGGTTGCGCGATGTTGTTGCATGTTCTACTGGCGGCCAGGGTATGTTCATTTCGAGCAATTGATGATGATTTTTGCAGCAACCGTTTTGAATTTATTTTCCTTTGTTATTATTTATAATAAGGTTAAAAGGGTTTAAAGAACGATTCATGCTTAATGTCCTTTTCACGTTCCTACATCCTAAAAAGAAACAAACCTGTGAAAGATTTCCGTTTTCGTAGCATACTGCCAGGGTATAAGCACTCTGCCATGCCGCAAAGAACTTTTCTTTTTGCTTTTTTTTGTTGCTTGTTATTTTGGCGTGTTTGCTCGCATGCTGCTATTTTCGTTAGTTCGTTGCACGAACCACGCTCCCCATCGCCTTTGGCGTTGTGTGTTTTTTTTTCGCGAGTCTAATTGAAAATGGAACCGCATTCTTGCCCCACAAACTTTAACTCTGTGTGCAAGTTGGTTGCAAAGTGTTTTTCCAGTTATAATGTTTAAGTCGCAATAGCGAGTGCTTTGCCTAATTTGATTTCAACAGAGAATAACTCTCTCTCTCCCTCTCTTTCTCTGGGAGCAACTGCTGAGCGTGTGAGAAATTATGAGAGCAGCCGAAATTACAGCAGAGCACCGATGGCATTGTTTGTTCGTCGTGCATGTTTGTCAGACATAATTGAGTAAAAGATGGCGACACTTTACAAGCACACACGCCGAACAACACACACACACACACACAGAAATACACACATGCCTGCTGAGAAACAATGGCCGCTGTGGCTTTCAATCCCGGTCGTTTGTTGCTTGGTGTCATGTATAATTAAGATTTTCACTTCCAACATGAGCTCAGCTCGTCGGCTGTCTCATTTTTTAGCAGCCAGTGATTTAAGTGTTGTTGTGTGTCTGCGTGTGTGTGTGTGGACGTGCGTACTGCGATAAGCTGAAAACCAACAAGCAGCAGTAGCGGCAGCAGCAGCCGCAGCAGCAGTGTAAACCTTTGTTACTTCGGCTTTGTTTGCCAGCGCACTCCGGAGGATTAAAGTCAAAAATGCGTGTAATAAGCGCACAAAGCGCCTGCCAGGCTAACACTCAAGCTCGTTGATACAAGCCCGCGCGAACTGCCAACACACACACACACACGTAAATACATACATGCACACATGTAGATCACAAGACAAACATGAGCAGCATGTTGCGTAGAGTTATGCTGGCATCGCACTTGAACAACGTCTTCAACAAAGGCAGAAGAAATGAATACGCATTAAGTAAGTGTGATTGTGGCAGCATGTGTGTGTTTGTGTGTGTGTGTGTGTACCGACGTCGAAGAATGGCGGCAGTAAACATACAAGTCGAAAAGAGTTATTGTTATAACATATTCCTTACTATTGCTGGCTAGGAACTCAATATCTGTTAAAGAACACTGAATTTTAAAATATATAAAAATAAAACAAAAACAATAAATAAGTGCGAGATTGCTGCACAGTTATAGTTGGTATAAGTCGAGCTATTTTTCTAGTTTATCATGCAGCAAATTGAAGAGTTTGTGTGTGTCTTAGTTGGCCAAAATTGTAGTTCTACCACAGGCATTTGAAATCATTCAGAATATCTTAATATACATACATGTCAATTTTACCGCTGTTATTATCTCAAAGAGTATCTACACTACTTGCAAGTGGAAAGTGATAAGGCTTTAAGCGCATTTTCTAGTAACAAGTTGCCTTCGAATTTCAATTAAATTTGCCACAGAATGTCAACAATAAGGTTAAGTTTATAAATTGTTGCAGTTAGGGCGTGACCAAGGCGTAGCCTTATATCCAGCTGGACTTGCAGTTGACAGATAAGCTGTGAATTCATTTGTGGGCAATAGCAGCATGAGTTAAATTTGCGACGTTGACTTCAGCTGCGTTTATCACCAACAAAGCAGACAGAGCTTGCCTATGCTTATCACAGTGTGTGTGTATGTGTGTGACGGAGTGTATGTGCCAAGGAAATCACCTGAATGTGCGTTAATTTCGCTTTATTGTGGTTTTGGCCCTTTATGCGTAGGCATAAAGACGAACTGAGGCACTAACAATGCGAAGCTTTTATGCGCATGGCTATGTCTCTACGAGTATATGTGTGAGTGTGCGTGTGTGTGTGTGTGCGAGTGCTCTTTGTCTGTGCGTGCGAGCGTGTATGAGTATCATTGTCTCGAGCGTGCCGCAAAGCGCTTCAAGTGTGCTCGTATAGTGTACATGCTAATGCCACAGTTGACTACACTGCGTATAAGTAATAAAGGACGAAGCCAGAGCCCAGATGCCCAAAAAAGCAGCAAGCAAAAAAAAAAAAAGGAAAGAGTCATAAAGCAACAAGCCGACTATCTAATTTCCTCAATGCGTACGCGGCAGCTGCTTTTGCTGCCACAGACGAGGCTTAAAAGCTTCGCTCCATCGCGCAGCATGCGAGATAGTCACGTCCATTAAAGCAACAATGTGTGTGGCCTGAGGGCACACGCAATTTGCCATTTTGCACCGGCTAAATACAGCGCCCACTTAGTGAGTGCCTTCGATGTGTAAGTGTAACTAAATATTTAACCATGCCTGTTTCGTTTGCAGATTCATCGATGTGCCTATCGAATCGTGCGGTCGCTCGTCCCCGCTGCGCATTGCGCTGCAGGCAAATTCACCCGAATTGCTGCTTATACTGCTAAGGTAAGTTCGGGGGATGAGAAGAAAACGGGCAGGCGGGTGGCAGGCAGGCAGGCGCACGCACTTCAATTAGCACGAAAAACTGTGTTAAGTGAGCGCGGCACTTGGTGGCGGCGCAACGCCGCAATATATGCAACATCAAACTCTCTGCGCATCGCTTAGCATAATCAAGTGCTGCGACTCTGACAATGCCAAGAGTGAGGGTCTACCCCCTGCTCCCTACGGCCCGCGGCCACGCCCACTGCTCTTGAGCGACGCAAATATTAACATTAAATATGAAAGTCGCTGCCAAAGCGAATTTGCATGACAAGGCGAGGCGTGGCGATGTCTCCACAGTGTCTCATGGTCGCGGCAGCAAGCAGCAAGCAGATTGCCGCAACTTGCGAGTGTGCACTCAGCAGCAGCAGCAGCACAACCAACAACAACAACATCAAACCACGCCAGAAGATGAAGAAGACTAGCAATAACAACAACAACTTAAATGCATGGAATTTATATGTAAAGGCTCTCACATTCTCAGTCTCAGCTTGCTCAGTCATCGTCCTTGGATCTAGCTGGCTCTCACTCCTGCATACACTCTCACTCGCTCTGCCTTGCTCTCTCTCTCCCTTTCTCTATCTTTTACTCTCTGTCTCTCTCTCTCTCTTTGCGGTTGGCAATTTATTGTTTTATAACTTGATATTGCCCGTTGTGCATTTGCCACTTTTGCTGCTGCTCAGGCTTCGCCTCATTGCTTGCACAGCTTTTGGCAACTAAGGAAAGTTTTCAACTTTTGATAGCGCGCCAAAAAGTATTTTTTGCATAGAATACGACTATTGATTCTCAGCCAAAACATAGCCAGCGTTGGCGATGGCAATCAAATCAAAACAGGGAACCAAATTATAAACGCAGCCGAGTCGAATAAAAGCAGCAGATACATATTCTCTCACCTAGCTGACCTTATGTTTTGCTCTTGTCTTTCTCTTTTGGTGTTGGCAGCAAAACTGTTTTTGTCTACTCCATGGAGTATAGTTTGCTTAAACCTAATTATATTCTCAAATCGTATAGTTCAAATTGCTATTGAAACCATTAAATCGGGTTGAAAAAGCAGAGTTGATAATGTATATTTTAAGCTGTGCTTACGGTACGTATACGCATCGTATTCGAAATTGCTGCAATTTCACTATATAGTATTTCGTAGCATACTTTGCAGCGCTACCTTAAAATGTTCACTCAATAACGAATAATTATTAATAGCACAACAGATTGCCAGCGAACTTTCACTCCCAGATAGACCTTGAAACATATCTCTATCAATGAGCTCGAACAAACACGATTCATTAAAGGGGAGTGGGAATAATTGAGCTGAAGCGAAGCTCGAGGCAAATGTCGATTGTATGCATCCCCATTGCGGAGTCAAGGGGTCTATCAGCATCTCTGCGCTGTTTCTGTTTCTGAGCTCTGCGTTCTGCATCGCCGCCTGGTTGCCTGTTTCTCGATTGATTTCGCTGCTGATGTGGCCATAAATTGCCGATATTGTTTACGTTTTGATTTGCGTTTCGCTTTCGCATTTCGCTTACTGCTTTCTGTTTTTCGCTTTGCTGCATTCTCATTTAAAATTGGCCTTAAAATATGCAAATTGTGTTCATAACGCGACGTTGTTGTTCTTGCTTTCCACCTGCTTGTGCAACATTCGAGCTGAGTGGCTGCGGGATAAATTATAATACCAAACGACAATAATATAAATTATGCTGCGATAGCACAGTTATACGGCCAGCAATATATGACGCTGCTTATCAATGTGAAATGCAAATGCAAAATACGAAGTGAACATTTTTTGACAAACGGTTTCAATTTGAAATGTGACAACCCTGTCGCCGTTCATCTGTCACTGTTGCATCCCTTTTTTCTCGTCGTGCCACATGCTACATTTGCACTTCATTTACAAAATTCACCACACTGCACACACGGCCAACGCGGCGTATGTGTGCTATGTAACACATACGCCGCGTTAGCCGCCGTATGCCACGTGTGTGCATATGACATGGGCGTCGTCGACACGACCGCCAGCTGCGCTCAAAGCTTCGTGTTCATTATTTAATTTGCACCCTGTGTTTATCAGCGTTTCAAACATTTATTTTCCCTACAACCTGGCATCCTTTGCTCGCCTCGGCATTGTCGTCTACAAATTACAGTTAACAATCACACATAGCACACATTTGTGAGCCCGGCTCTTTGCCCAGACCGCAAGCTAACCAACTACGTGCTCGAACAGCAGCAGCAGCTGCAGCGGGCACACGGGCAACTGGCAACTGGCAGCTGCCACCTCGTTGCACGTAGCCAGCAGTTAGCCGCACTCGTGACCGCTTATCATCTTTGCAGATATGGCGCCTCGCCGCTGCCACCCGATGGCGGCAGCTCCGTGACGATTGCATTGCTCGACAAACTCATCGAGAACGGACGCAATTATAGCTACGAGTTGGTGCTGTGCTTGAAGATACTGCTGCGGAATATTACCATGATTGAGATGCCGTTCAAGGTGAGTGAAATATTTAGAAGTGGTTCTCACAAGTAATTTCACTAGCCTTTCGCTAATAATTAATGGAATATATATACTAAGCATCTACATAGCGTAGCTATTTCAAATTTTAATTAAAATCATTGCGAAATCATGTGAAATGCGTATTGGGGCACCATCTGCAACTCAAGCAGAGCCGCCTCATGCCACTCCCTATTAACAAATGAAATTTCTGCTTCCTCTATTTCAGCCCATTCTGTATGCGTCGCGTCGCGAAATGTTCTTCGAGCGCTACGGACATCTTTTAATGGACAAAATCATTGGCAGGGAACAGGTTTACGGCGTGCCAACACTGCGTCATTTCTGCCGGTAATTATCAACTGAAAGAGCCGAACTTTTGCTCGGGGTTTCCCTGTCCACTTGTCTTTGAAGTCCAACTTGGGGACAATGGCTCTATGGGCTTATAGAAGAATAGAACGATGGGAGTGGGAGGGGGGAGCGGGGGATAGGGCTTACTGTCAGCGTGTGACAGGCAGGCAAAGCACATGGCTGCTGACGTTGCCAACAAGTTGGAAGTTTTTTATTCAATTACTTTGGCCAAGATTGCTGCTGCTGCCGCTGCTCGCAACGCTTGCTTGACTTTCTATACGGGTCTCACAGTATTCTCACAGTATTCTGATAAGCCGGCAAATTTAATAAGTATAAAAGTCGAAGCAGCAAAGGCCCAAGTGTCTGTCTGTCTGATTGACAGATAGACAGACGACGAGACAGATGGACAGACAGTTTGACAAACCGTTTTGTTGACGCAGTCAACGAGCAACTGTGTCGACTTCCAACTTGATGCCTCTTAAATTTGGCTGCCTTTTTGTTTTGTTCCACGCCTGTGTTTATTATGTGGCTTTGTGTGTGTGTGAGTGTGAGTGAGGATTATGCCACAGTCATAGGCCTCATTGTGGCCTAACGCAAAATATCTGACGCAAAGCTGCGTGAAAGCGCAGAAGCGGCCGTGCAGCCGTGCGGCCAAGCGGCTAAGCGACTCAACGGGTCAGCTGTGGCAGCTGTTGGGCAAATTTAATTGAATTTTCTCTATAAATTTGATTAGTACTCGTATTTAATCGATAAGCTGGCGCTGTCAGGCTATCGACTAATTTGATAAGTTGTCAGGTTTAACTTTTTGTGGTTGCCCCCTGCGCCTCCGTTGATCGAGTCTTATCGTGACCCTAACTTGTTGTACTATTTGACTGGCTGCTTGTTTGCCATTTGCCAACTTACGTGTCACATAAAACTGGCAACCACTTGCCACCATTTCTGCTGCGTGCCTTATGCCCTGTACAAAAATGCATATTAGCAAAAGGGGCATGCGCAAGTCGTGCAACAAGAAGTTCAGCAAGTTAAACATTTCCCTGGCCAAGCATAACTTGTTTAATAATTATATATATATATAATGAAGAGGCAGGACATCTCTTCAACGAGTCTACAGGGTATGTCTTAGTCTCCCATTTAGTGAGCAAGCGCATCCCTACTGTTTGGCCAGCTTGTTTTTCTTGGGTCAATGAAAGTATTCGCCACGTACTTGTGCGTATCGCAACATGACTATCGTCTCAGTATATATATATATATCGACTTACACACACACAGAAAATGCATGTGTAAATACAAATTGAAGTGGTATATGTGCAGAGTCAATATATGTTCTCAATTGCATTGACTTGGTCCACTCGCAGTTCGCCCCGAGCGAACTTGACTTCGATTTCTGCGACTACCTCTGCTCCTCGTCATTTTATTTATGCAAACTTCCATTTTCTGTGGCGATTTTTTTTACATTTCGTTTCGTTTCGTTTTGCCACGCCTCGATTTAAGTTCCCCCACGACAAGTTAAAGCTACATGCTGTCATATTGCGCATACGCCTAGTACGCCGCGTTTTCGTCATCCGCCAGACTTGTGCCTTGTGCTTTTATGGCCGCTTAGTACTAGCTTCCGCTTTGGGACTTGCTTCATTGATTGCCGAATAGCAGAGTGTCGTAAAATGGCCAAAACAAAAGCACACTTCATTTGCCAACTCAATAATGTTGACAAGACAAATTAACAAGTACATAAAAAGTTTCGCCCAAAGCGCTGCAGCACGCAGCTTGCCTGTGGCCAGAATAAACGCCAGATTAGCATTATATGGGAGTCGGATGTCGATGTCGATGCTCTTGCACAAAATTTGCGAGGAGAATGCCTCGTTGTTTCAGACCAAAAGGTTGGCATTAAAAAGTTTACGGCCAAAGCGCGCACACGCGCTCACTATGCCTCAATCAAGTGAAAAACTCCGGATTGAAGCAAGTAAGCAAAGAGAAGAAGATAGAGAGAAAGAGACAGCGACATAGAAAAAAAGATAGAAGAGAGAATCAAGCTCACAATTTCCGGCACTTGAACTTTTTCGCTGTGGATAGCGCAACTTGCCGAGTAAAAGTAAAGTTTATAGAAATTTTCTTACAACAAAAGTTTTAAGCACATGAACTTTGCTGTGCTCTATGCCGTCACACCCCTTTGGCTGCCGTAGTGCTTTCCCCACAAGCTTATTATGTGAAACTTAAATTAATTTATGAAATATGTTGCAAAGATTGACAGACTGCTGGAAAGAAGATTTCGAAGTTGTAATGTGGAAAATATGCTTAAAGACTTATAAATAATATATATTTATACATGTGTTGTCCCACAGTTGCCGCATTCGTGATATACTGCGGGAGCATAATCAGCTACCGAATGGCATCGATACTCTGCGTCTGCCCAAGCGCCTGCAACGCTATATTGATCTGACCGAAGAGCTGGAGGCGGTTGCGGCTGTCGAGCCGGGTGGAAAGCCAATGCAGCAGGGCAAACTGTCAAATGCCCGACCCAGGCTGGAGACCATACCAAGCAGTGCCGAGAGCGATGCTAGCGAAGATGAGAGCGAGAATCAAATGCATTTACTGCAGGCTGTCACGGATGCGGAAAAGGCGGCTGTGGCTGCATTTGTGGCCACCGGCAATGGCGCTATCACTGACGAGGCCAAGCGGGCAGCTGTGGCTGCCTATGTGCGTGCCAATGAGGCGCATGTGGCCCGTCCCCATCCAAATGAACTTAGCTAGCTGTAGTTGTTATTGTTGTTGTGGCTCTACTCACCGATAGGTCTCCTCGCTGATGTTGATGCGACCGGGCACACCGGTGGTCTCAGTGCGACTGGTCAGATTAACCGTGTTGCCAAAGAGGCAGTAGCGCGGCACACGATTCCCAATGACGCCAGTGACCACTTCGCCCGAATGGATGCCAATGGTGATTTGCTGCAAGGGCGAGAGAAATAGACATAGGGTGTAAATTACTGCAAATCGAATTTATAAATATACGAAATAAAATGTTGCTTCAAGATGATGACGGGAAAGTCCCCGACGCACGCCTGGGCCACACTTCATTGTGCTAATAAACTTTGCCAGCCGCAGAACTTGGACTGTGCCAGATCCGAAGCTAACAAAATGAGAAGGTCTCGAATTGTGTAGGGAAATACCTCAAGTTTTCCCCTTCACCCCACCCTCCGCGCCTTTTCCACTTGCAAGCCAAACCGACGAAAAGTTGCCACAATTACTTTGAAAAAGTTGCACTTGCCACTGCTGCTGCTGCGGTGGCCAAAACTTTTCTTTAATTAAATTTAAAGCGAAATGAGCTGCGGCTGCCAATGCGACTGCGGCGAGCAAGTACTAAGACATAGAAAGGGAAAGGGAGATAGAGAGAGGGAGAGAGAGGAACAGCGATTATGCTGCTGGGTTAGTACTTGGAATGGGATAATCTTACGATGCAGCAGTTACGCCCTGGAGAAAGTTAAGCTGCCTAATGACATTGCTCGCCACTGCAACTACCCATTAGCCTGGCACGTTGCTAGTACAGGGTACACACGCATTACGCCAGTCTAATTACGTGACGAAGTAGAAGATAAGCCGCGAGTCCTGAAAGTCCTGAAAACTTTGCTTGATTATTAAGCATGGCTTTGGTATGCCTGGAATGCATTTAAAGTTGAAAAAACGAGAAGGAAACGGATTGTTGCAAGTCGAATCAATGCTCAGCAAATGCAATTTCGATAAGTAAGTGAGGTAAAGCAGCTGGATTTTACTTTGCCTTTTTTTCTATTTAGGTTTTGCAATTGCAGCGAATGTAATATGCTCTACATCAACTGAGAATTAATGATGTAGAGTGTAAAGAGCATTCTTCCTGAAAGTTTGTAGCACACTGCAGCTGATATTTTCGAACAGATTGAGTGAAATCGTGAAACTGTTTCAATTGAATATTATTCTATAATATCTCTTCCAGCATACCCCAAAAGTTAGCATATGAAATAACTACAGAATATGCGCTCAAAGTTCGCACAAACACAATTTATCGATTGCAGTTAAAACTTGGCAAAACTGTGTGCCATGATTGGCCGCAAAAAGTGGCAGAAGTGGCGCAGCTATTTTTGGTCTGCTATCGGAATCTAATGAAGCACAAAATTGTAAGGCAAATACTGTGCACTACTCTGTCGTTTGTTAATTGCATGCGGGGAGTTGTAGGATGCCGGCAAGTCGGATCTGTCGGTTCGTTCGACATGCTGCAATTTTTTTGTTTTGCAAGGCTGCGCACATGCATCAAAGTTTACGTGCAGCCTGTCCGTGTGTGTGTGTGGGTTGTCTGATGACAGTGGGTGCAGGCAGTACGTGTACGTGTATCCGGTTACATTACCAAAAGCAATCAGTCAAATATGAAATACTGGCAGCCGCAGTAGTTGACTACGAGCAAGAGAGAACGAGAGACAGATGAATGGTTTAAGACGACACAGTTGCCTCAAGAGTTTGGCGAGCGTGTGTGTGTGTGTGCGTGTGTATGCGTGCTGCACGGGGCAAAGACGAAAAGGCAACGCAATTTGAGCAAAAACAACTCTGACAATAAAGCCAAGCGACATGAGCTGAGCATTCGAGGACGAGTTTACCGCCCATTCTCTCTCTCTCTGCGTTTGTATATGTAGTTATGGCTTGTTGCACACACAGACAAAAGAAATGGCTGCGCACACACTCACACACATAGCAAGCAGCTGACAAGCCACAAGCATTGTCCACATGAACTACAACGACGTCGACGACGACGACGACGCTGTAATTTTGAAGGATGCCATCAAGTGGGCAGCCCGTCGCTGTCGTGTCTGTGTGCGTGTATTTGTCACAATGCGTCTGCATTGAGCATATGTACACAGCCAAACACACACACACACACACATCTACTCAGCTAGCGTATATTTTAAGCTCAAGCACTCAAAGTAAAAGTGTTTAAGCCCAAAGAGAAAAACCACAGCATCCTCTGCCTCGCTCGATGTCGGCTCGACGGCTCGACGGCTCAGCTGACGGTTGACGGTCAAGTGCCAAGGATGCCAAGGTCTATGCGGCGTGCGCGGGCGGCTGGCATGAGGGGGGCATACTGCCTTGCTCTTTGACATTGCATGGAATTAATTCTGAAAATTTGCAAAAACTTTTCGTAGTTTTCTCGCACTGCACATCGAGTTGTTCTTAATATTTTACGTGCACTTGCCACTCAATCCCGGATTCAGTCGCGCCATCTAGATGCCCCATTGATGTTCGTGCACCATTGAGCCCGTGCATGTTGCCACACGCTTCCCTAAACCCCATCGGCGTTCGCCAAACAAATTGCGCGAACTTGTTCAAGTTGCAGCTTCACACGAATGCGCACGCTGCCGCCAGACAACGAGCTGGGACAACTTTCAACTGCTTTCATTGCGCACAATTAGGAGGCAAGCAGGCAGCTGGCACTACTGTTGCCACGCCCATTCAGCACCCCCCTCAAAAGTTGTACATTAGTTGCGCATACAATTTGCAGAATTCACTTAAAATTGTCGCGCGGCACATGGCTGTGGCCCACTGTGCAACGGACAGTGCGCACAACTTTTGACTCATAATTACGAAATTTGTGAAAATTTGCAAACTGCAATTCTTGAATAAGTTATGCCCAACGCGTTATCTGCTTGTTTTTATTAATTTTTAAACAATGTAAACAAGTTGTCTGCTGAGTTTATCATTTTTGATGCGGAGGTGCAGTTTCTCTTGATTTTAAGCAGTTTTTACATGATCTATAAGATATTTTTATGCTTAGAGCGCATTTCTTCTATGTGTATAGGTGTGTAAGTGTCATACGATTATAGCAGCTCAACTCACCACTGGATTTGAGCCCATTTTAACGTTCTTGGCCATGTCCATCATGTCCAGCGCGACACGAGCCATGCACTTGGCGTGATCCTCGCAAGGGTCGGGCAGTCCCGAGACGGCCATGTACTTATCGCCAACAGTTTCCACCTGAATGAGAGAGGCAAACAAAGTGAGTATTTGTGGGTGGCGGCAAATAAATTGTCAGTTGACCTAGATTGTCAAAATTTATTCGGTCTAGTTGCGCATGCAATGTTTTGCGGCCGGAAAAGGTGTAATTAAGTTCAATTTCGATAGCCTCGTTGTGACACAAGTCAGTTGGAAATATATATCGAATATTGCTTGTATATACACTCATAGATACTTACTTTATATACGTTCAGGTTGCGCTTGGAGTCGGTCAGGGCATCGAAGACTGTGTAGAGTTCGTTGAGCATTTTCACAATTTTCATGGCACCCTCGGGATCCGTGTTGGCCGCACAATATTGCCCGAAGCCCACAATGCCGGAGAACATAAGCGTTACCGAGTCGTAGCTGTCAAAATATAGTATAATATATAATTGCGCAAATGGCAAATTGTTAATATTTATGACGGCGGAGAAGATGGAGGCCAGGACCAGGCGGCCTTGGGCCTGACAGCGACAGCGGTCTGGGCTGTGGGCTATGGGCTATGGCTTACCGTTTTGGTGGCACAGGACGCTGATGTCGTAACTCATTTGCCACAGACTTGGGCAGCACCGAGTAGAGCAGCCTGACGGGGTGCGGGGTCCGAGGCGGAGAGGGCAGCAGAGTGGCAGCACGACCAGAATGAATGACAAACAAATGCAAAGAAAATGTTCGAGTAATTTTAATTTCGCGCCTGAAAGCATGCAATGATTTTTGTTGCTCCTCGTTCATCGTTCTTTCGAGCTTAATGTGTTTTTCCCGCCTTCCTTTCGCTTTTGCTTTTGCCATTGCTTTTACTTTGCATCATTTTTCTCACCTGTCCGTTTTCTGCTTCTCACTCTCGAGGTCACGAAACGTTTGCTGCAGCTTATCCGTGAGCATTTCCAGATTCTTGGTCAACTTGTACTCCGCCTCGAACTTCTCGGACAGCAGCACCAGATCTCGGGCAGCATCGTGCAGGGGCACATCCGAAATGTAGAGTCCCTTTCTGGCAAGAGAAATGATACGCATTTTATTTATTTTTTTAATCTATGCGAATTCTGTCTTGGCTCCTACGAAGCTGCGATAGAAAACGAAATAAAATGAAATAAAATATGTAAAAACAAAAGGATACAGACAGCGCAAGCTGAGGCGAAGCTGGTATCCAGGTGCGACAAGGCATGTTTACTGTCGCCAATAAATTTAGCTGCCATTGCTTTCAATTTAAATGCAGAAATAATAAACAAGCGACCATAAACTGTCAGCGAATGCGCTGTAAATCAACTTTTAAATAATAAACATGAGCTCCGGCTTGATTTCCGCCAGATATCATAACAGATACATATATATATAGCATATAAATTGATTATTATATTCGCCACTCACTTGGTTAGATCATCCAGATTCATGACGCTCGGATAGCACTGAAACAGTATGCGATCTGTTTCCGGTATGTACATCATTTGGCCCTGCAAGTCAGATGGGGATAGGATCGAGTAAGTCGGCAGAAAGTAAGGCATGCGCATTCTCAATTATAATAAAGTTGCGTTTTATGTTGCGGCAAGCTGCATTAAATTTTATGCACAATTTCAATTCCAATCCCAATGGCGCCGGCTGTGCGTAAGCGGCCATTTTGTTTATTCATTTCATTATGCTGCCATTGTGTGCGTGTCTGCGTGTGCTTGTGTGTGTCTGTGTGGTCACATATTGAAATCAATGCGGCTGATTGCAGAGCAAGACCACAAGACACGAAGCCAGCAGAACACAACAAAAAGAGACCACAAAACTCACTCACCTTCAGTCTCAGAAATCGCTGCTCGTGGCGGCTGCTCATGGCGCCCTGCCTCGTCTGGAGCACATAGATGGTGTTTATGTGCGACAGGATGTTCTCGAATGTGAGCTGCAGATGGGGTCGTATCGCCTCCACGACCTCTATCAGTGAGCAGTTTTCTTCGGCCACTCTGCATATAGAATGGAAGCATCGAAAGAAACGGGATTAGTTGCCCGAAATGGCTTGCCCATCCCGAATGGCCTTAGTCACCAAACCAAAACAGCAGTGGCTGAGTACAATGCGGCCTGGCTTATTACGCCTTACCTGGGTATAACGCGGGATACGGCCTTGCCGGCCTGCACGACTTTCATTTGTCTATCGAACATCAAATGGAAGGGAAAGACCTTGCAGAATGTGGCCGGTGAGATGAGTGGAGCTGCAAGAGACGGAAGGCAACGAAGATTAGTCGGGCAATTAGCCGAATTAATGGAGAATGCTTGCTGCTCCGCGAACCTTCGCACAGAAATTCCATTTCATCGTTGGCCGCCTGCTCATCCTTCTTTGTATCCTGCTGCGATTTGGCTGCCACATTGATTTCGCGTATCACAAACTGCACATGATCGTAGCGCTCGATATCGTCGCTCTTGTTCTTCAGCAGGCGCAGACACTTCTGTTCCTTGTCGCCATCGCAATCGAAGCTATCCTGCACTGCCATTGTCCCCACCGTACCGGCGCTGCCCTTCGATGTGGCCGGCAATTGGTCTGCAGCTGAGTGAGATTTTCAATTGAAGATTAGATTAGTGCGAATAAAACTTGACTGGACCTCCTGCAGGACGATTGTATAGCATCGCTGCCTGTGCCGGTTTCATTGACTTCACCCTCTCCCCGCCCCCTAAGTCATAAATGTGGCATGTGCTCTGGCCAAGTCGTTATGCCGCATTCTAATAAGGTGTCTGTGTGTCTGTCTGTAAACGTAATGAGCCTAAAGCAATTTGTTTGCGCCTCAACCGATGCTTACCCAGCTCGTTGCCAATCTGCTGACCGTCGTTGTTGTTGTTGTTGTTGCTGCTGCTGCTGACATTGTTATTGCCCAGGCCATTGCCGTTGTTGCTGCCATTGTGATTATTGTTCTGCTCGGGATTCGCCGCACCCGCCTGCCCGGCTACGGCAGCTGTGGCGGACGCTGATGCGGATTCGGATGCCACAATGCCTGAAACAAAGGCTGGACAAACTGCCGTCTCCACGCCGCCAGCTACTGTCGTAGTATCTGTCGTGTCCAATTGTTGCTCCTCGCGTGCCAAAGCGCGCTCCTTCTCGGCCTCGTCGATGGGCTCGCCTTTGCGTTTCACTATTTCGATTTCCACCTCGACGCCGTGCAGCTTCGATGCAACGGCCTGTGAAAGATAAGCAGAGCGGGCGCGGGCGCGGGCGGAGTGGGAGGAATTGGGTAAGAGCGAGATTGAGAGAGTGAGACAACACTTACCTTGACTATGCCGATGACAATGTGCTCCAGGCCAGGCCGCTCCGAATAGTAGTGCAGCAGCAGTTCGCCATCCTTTTCCGTGCAGCGAAATGAGGGCGCCCGCATGCCTGGATACAGGGTGCCCAGATGGTCGTGCAAGGCGTCCAGATTCTGTTTGTGTTTGTTGGTTCGATGCGGTTGTTGTGGTTTTTCGAGTGTATTCAATGAAAATGCAGCAAAAATTCAATTTCATTTTTCATTATGATCAAGGAATGGGTATCGAATGGATGACGATGCCGGTTCGCTCTACCGCATGCTGATGTCGAGCTGGCTGGGAATGGGTATGTGAGTGGGCTGTAGGTGTGTGTGTGTGGGTGTGTGATGTTCCTGTCGATGTAGACGTTGATGGTGTGGTAAAAAGTGTGGAAAATTGAAAATAAATCGAATGTGAGTGCAACAAAAGGCGGTGCGGTGCGGTATTCCCAACCGCAGTTAATGGGAGTGACTCTCTATGTAAGTGTGTGTGTGTGTGCGGGTGTGTGTGTGTGTGTGTCCGGGTGTGTATGCGGGTGTGTGTTCACTGAAGCAAAATAATGCTTATCAATGCGACGGCAAGGGAACAGCGTCTCGACGTGGCAACATGAAAAATGACTCTGTGCGAAATTGGCAATGCGATCTGCACGAGATGTGATGAGATGAGTTGACTGATGAGATGAGATGAGATGAGATACGGATGCATGTGAAATGAGCGTAAAATGCGAAATGTGCTTTAATTAAAGTCAGCTCAGCTCAGCTCTATTTCTGGCATGGTATACCATGTGTAAAGTCTAACTGAATGCGCATCGATGTTGATTACCTGCAGAAAGTCACGTGGCGTTGCGCCAAGCACTTGAAGTATCTTATCGTAGCCCGAATCCTGACAGAATTCGAAGAACGTCTTGCCAAACAGTTCCAGTATGTCGTCGGCAGGTATATCTATGGGCATTAGATGTAGGTTATATATAATTGAAGTACACAGGCGGCTACTCACTGAGTATCTCGACAGCTGCTCCAATTAGATTATATGTTATTTCGTCATCGTAAATTTGCCGTACCAGAAACTGTCCCTCCATGCTGACCATGGCCTTTTTTCTGTTTGTTGATGTTGTTTTTTTTTGTGGATCGTCGAGGGACGCGGCAGTGGGAGGTGGCAACGAGTGTTGGATGCAGCATCAGGGGCAGCCAAGTCGTGGGATATGAGGCACGTTGTGGAGAAAAGTGGAAAATACATACATTAATTTTAATTAAAATGCTTTTTTGCTTCAGTTCAAGAGCGTGTGGAACGACAGCATCGTGTTTGCGTGCGTTGTTTGTTTAATAAAGTGAATTTCGGCTGCTCGCGAGTTTTGAAAGAGTACCCCAATGTCTGCCATGTTTCAATCTCGCCTTTAGTCAATGATATACAGACATACAATTAAGCAGGCAACGCCAAAGACACTTGCAAATTTTCCGAGACTGTTGCAACTTTCCACTCATGGAAACTTTGCTCGCAATTTTGAGTGGTTTCCAAGCTGCTTTGTGTATGTTAATTTGCCGTTGCGCTAAGCCGCATTTGCATTGAATACAAATGCGAGAAAGGCGACAAAATCAAATGTGAATGAATGAAGTACATTGTGCAAATCGACTTTATTATTTAATAGAACCTGTGCCAAGCTGTTGCCAAAACAAATTGAATACAACGTGACGCGCAGAGCAAAAACGCAAACGTCGCACAAACTTGGTGAAAGGAGGATAGAAAAAAGTGTAACAGAATAGAAATCAGATAGAAAAAAAGAAAGTAATAGAAAAGTAGATGTAATACGTGCGAAAGTTTTTCCATTTGCCCCGGCGCGTACCTGACCTAACTTCGCTCCCACCAGAAACAGCTGTGGCCTTTCTTTTCGCAGGTAATAAAAGGGAAAAGAGGGCGGAGTGAGAGAGATGGGCAGGGGATGGGAGCTGTGGGCCTGTAACAACAACTCGGTATTGCTCATTTCGACTGCGTTGCTGAGCTGCGAATTGTGCAACGGCTGAAGCGACAGCAGCAACAGCAGCTGCTGCTATTGGCAAAAGTGCAAAATCTGTCAGAGATTCGAGTGTTTTTCCTCGCATCCGATGAAAATGATTTCCTAGTGTTGATGATAGGTTGACTCTTAATTTCCTATACCACAAACTACTGCTGAGGCTGCGGTTTGGGCTACTCGCAATTCCAGGATATTTCCGCACATTGTGCAGACGCAAATTGAAATTGATTTTTAGCTGCAAAAATTATTCTGCCATGAAATATTGCCTGTGGTTTGACCTGCACGTGTGTGAATGTGTGGCAGGATATTCAAAATTAAAAGGAAATTCAGTTTGATAGAAATACTGTATTCATGCTTCATGACTTGCGTAAAGCTGTCTTTAATTTTATATTATCGTAAATTAATTTTTGTTGCTACATGCGGCTTTTTGCGCATCATTTTAGGGCTGTGACTCGAAGCCAGCCAAGTGTCTATCAACAACAACAACATTTAAGGCGTAAATTAAATTATGGCCGCACATTTTGAGGCTGCCCCCGCCGACTGCTCTCATCCCACCTGTCTACGCTGCGTATGATTGATTTTTATTGATTTAAACGTGTGCATGCGAAAGCGTGTGTCTTTTCTCTCAGTGTGTCTGTGTGTGTGGCGTCGTTTGATCGACTACTTAATTGAAAAAGTTAATGTGTGCGTGCACACAAGAAAGTCAGGCGCAAAAGTGACTATTTGATTTTTTGGCACACGTTTCGCATCTAATCAAATTTGCGTGCTAACTGCGAAAAACAAAAAATAGAAAAAAAAAACAAAACTTTTTATGCCCGACGCAAAGTAAACATTAATTTGGCGCGTTTAAGCCAATTTAAGCTGTACAAATTAATTACACAGCCGGCAATTTATCACCTTGTTATTTGCAGCTTCCCGTGACATTAAGTATACGCCGCGTTAGCGGAGCGTAACAAATACAAGACGACACTTAGTAGCCGGCTGGCACTTATGCCCCGACTCTCTCTCTCTTTCTCTCGCTCTTTGTCTTTCTATCTCGCTCTATCTCGTTCTGGCTCTGCTAACGTTATCTCTGAGCTGTTTACAAATTCAATTTCCGCTTATACTTATTTTCGTTTCGCGCTCTTTGCGCTCATTTGAATATTGCGTGAACGTGAAAAGGCGCACGGCCAGGGGGCGTGGCCAGCTAAGTGGCCTAATCTGGCAAATGGCTATGCTGGTCGGCAAAGCATTTGGTTCGACCAATGGCCCAGCAATAATATAGTGTTTGTTTTTATTTCAATTGGCAACATTTTAGATACAACTCTCTCTGTATCTGTCTTGCTCTCCCTTATTCTCTCGCTCTTCGCTCGCTCTCTCTCTGCCCATCTGGCAATTAGATATTTGCAGTCTGCACACCCGAGGCAACTTGATTTTGTTATTGACGCTGGAACGTGCAAATATTATTGTTTAATATGCCATAAGGCAAACATTTTACAACACGCACACACACACACTGTCAAGCACACACTCACGCATGTACATACATCAATGCGTGTGTGTGTGTGTGTGTGGGAGGCAGCAGTGAAAATGCGCAGCTCGGGGATTTTATGCGCCTCAGACACGCAGCAGGGAGCAGGCAGCTGGCAACTGTCGGTGTCATGTGTGGCTCTCGCTCTCGTTTAATGTCGAAACCACTAAATCACTTTATTATGAACTACTTGTTGGCTTCGCTGAGCGTTCAAACTTTAAGTTGGCTTTGCAAGTTTTCGCTCTCATTCCGCCCGCCAGTTCTAAGCGTGACCGCAATTGATATCAGAAATCAATTAGCTAATTTGATTTGAGCCTTGCGGCTTTGCCTCAGTCTTCCATCGCATTTTTAATGAGCCCGGGGTTGTGTTGCCTGCTGTGTTGGTTTTACGCTGTAATGGAATCAAACTGTAAATCGGTTTGGACTTAAACCCAACAACAATCGACCTTCCCGACTGCGAACTCTGATTCGCCCTGCTCCATGACAGTTGCCACAAACTTGCCTCACATTGTGAGCGGCTCAAAACTTAAGACTCGGATGTATGTTGCTTTTATCTGCCCATGCACACACGCACGCATACACATGTGGCACACACACACACACACACTCACACATGCATTTATATATGCGGGGAAAAACTAGCACATTTCAATGGCGGGGCACTTAGCTAAAGAGCGCTCGCGCTGGCTCTGGCTCTGGCTCTGCTTTATGCTCTACACTGCTAAATATAAAACACATTCTGTTCGGCTTGTGAGGTACTTGGCTTAGACAGAGAAAATAGTAAATAGACACCGCTTAGATGAATCGAAATTGAGCTGCAAACTTGGTATAGCTGGGTACATCGAACATTGTGCATTCTATGCTTATGTTCTGATTTAAAGGTGCTTGCACATTCGGCCAGGCTCGACTTGGCAGCTTGCTTGCCGCAGCTTTCCAAGTGGCAACTGCCTTTGCAGCAGCGCACCCTCCTCCCCCTCATGCCAACATGCCATGGAGCAAGTGCAAAGCTGCAGCCAAGAAACGGAAACGAAATAAGGTTAAAAGCCACTTAAGACTTGTGCAAGTTAATGTGGCACATAACTCAAGTGAGTCACATATTTTATTGTGCACAGAGAGAGGGAGAGAGAAAGCGAGAGAGAGAGAGAGAGGAAGAGTCACACACGCACACTTAGCGTGTGTGACGACGAATAAAGTTGGGCCATGGCCAGGGACACGGACAGTACCAGGTCGTACATTAGCATTGGTAATCAGAGTGAAAACGTAAAGTCCTGCTTTGGTAGTGTCGCATTGGAGAGAGTAAAAAGGCAATTGCGATAAGATTGCAAAACGATTTTTAAGCGTCTGGTGGCAC
This sequence comes from Zaprionus inermis, assembly GCA_018151445.1. Classification (NCBI taxonomy): domain Eukaryota; kingdom Metazoa; phylum Arthropoda; class Insecta; order Diptera; family Drosophilidae; genus Zaprionus; species Zaprionus inermis. The sequence continues at coordinate 1,706,975 of JAECXD010000673.1, read as the reverse complement.
AAAAGCTGTGATAAGCTGTGGCCAAACCAAACAAAGAGCTGGCCAATAAATGAACATGGAAATTACAGTGGGCCGCAAAGTAGATTTGTTACTCAATATACCCTGTAATTGCATGCAGCACAAGAGAGTCGAGTCGAATGGAGATTGCTGCAAATCTGCTCATTTACTTTGGCCGATTTTCGCTCTGTATTCCCAGTCGAACATCAATTTCTGTTCTTCTTTTTCTTGACTGATGTATATCGCCAGCCTGTATAAAGGGTATAGCCAAGGCGATAAATCTGCAGCAGAGCATACTTGTGGCTGGCCTGTGTATGATTGTGTGTGTGTGTGTGTGTGGGGCGTAATCCTCGAGGCGTGTTATTCAAAAAGGGCCTTGCCTCGTTCTGCAATTGCACGTACGCTGCGTGCGCTGCGCTTACTTTGGCCCCGTGCCCCACCACCCGCCAATTGCCACATGCGACATCGTGGTCCATGTGTGGTCGCATTTGTATGTGATTAGCGTTAAATCGATGCAGAGAGCATTCGGCCGCAGACGTGCTGTACGTCGTTAATGACCAAGGAGGCAACTCATCTACATACTACGAACAGCGTGTCAGCCTCATCATTGGCATCATCAACATGATTATCAACAGCATCATGTGCCTGCTCGGGTCCATCATCATCATCATCAACATCAACATCATCATCGTCGTCGTCGTCGTCGTCGTTGTCAATGTCATTGTCATTGGCATTGTCATTGCGATTAGCTGAGCCAAGTCAATTTAGCTGCGGCTTAGTAATTTTACTGTCGCTAAGATGCCACGGCCACGGGGCGTATGATTAACCTTTAACGCAGCCTCAAGTGTACAGCAGCAGAACTTAATCTGTCGGCAAAATGAAGGCAATGGGCGGAGCCAGAGCCAGGAGTGGGCGGAAACGATAAAAAATCAAGCACCGTTGCTGTTACCCCGACTGGCCAAGCAAATTAATGAATCTCACTTTTGTCCGGCACGGCAGACAGCTCATTAATAACTGTCCACATGCATGGCAAGCGCAACTTTGGCACACACCTCGCTGCTCGTACCGTGCCGCAAGCAAGCAGGAAAGCGAGTCGAAATCCAGTCGCCCATTTGTTATGCCAACCATTTTGCGGCTACTCATCGATTGACTTTCTTTCGCTCTCTCTGGGTTCTTCGTTTTCTTGTGTTTTCCCTCAACTTTTCCGTGCGCTTACACTTTTTCTTGCCCCGTTTCTGTGTGTTTTATCTATGCGCGCACTGTGACATCTCGAAATTAGGACATCATTAGCAACTGTCGATGGGTGCTGATAAATGCGGCCTTTCGCCGGGCGACTGCCCTCTAAGCTAATGCCCGGGGCCTAGGACTTGCCCTGGCCCTGGCCAGGTTTATGCCATCCCGACAGCTAAGTCTTTAATTCTTTAAGTTGTAATTCGAGGACATTTTGAAACGCCGCTTCTGCTCTATAATTTCATGCCGCATCTAACATAATTTATCTCAATTCCATTCCAATTGGATTTAGGATGTTTGTACGATTTACTGTACATCCCAGAGTTATGCTCGGTTATGCTCTTGCCACACTTCCCATCTATCATTTGTATACCAAACAGTTGTTGTTATTTGTTAACACTAGCAAGCCTGCGTAGATTGGCAGACAAGCAGATACCCTGTATCATATTCAGGCATATTGAAGTACACTCGATGCGGATCACAGCAATATGTTTGTTAAATTCTAGTTAGATTGCTTTGCTTCGCTAGTTGCTTTTTCCTTGAGGCCTTCCCCATTTTCTCAGCTATAATCTATACCCGTCCCCGTCCCGAATTCCGTATTATTATGCTGGCAAGGGCGTGTGATTTAATGATGCCCAACGGCCACTCAAAGCAAATGCGAAATCTGAAGTGACGCAAACGAGGCAAACCGGCAACAAAATGTCGCAAATTGACAGTGGCACAAGGCAAACACTTCCGGTCTGACATGCCACTGCAGTTTACAATTGCAATGGCGCCGCAGGCATTTGAAATTCCTTCCCCATTCGTGTAGCTGTTGCTGTTGTTGGTGCTTGTGTGTGTGTGTGTGAGCTCGATACGCCATGGTCTTGCCAGCAGAATATGCAAATCGAGGGGAAATTTCTTTCACAGATTAACAATGGCTGCAGTTGGTCAGCGTCATCGATTTGCATGACATCAGGAGGGGCAGAGAAGAAGGAGTAGGAGGATGCGGAGCAAGAGCAGCAGGGGCAAGAGTCGAGGCTAAGTCTACAAATCTGTTCAAGCCTTGCGAGTCGAGGAGCTTTGCGCGCCGAGTTCACTTCAGTCTCTCCCGGCCAGCTGTGATTGCAATTGCTGTCAAGTGGCAAGTTTGTTGCAGCATGTCAAATTGATGTGTCTGCTGCAGCTGCTCGTAAATCGATTTGCTAATTGCAACAACAACAACTGCGCCACTGTGTTTTAGTCTGGAGTGAAAAAAAAGGAAAACAAAAACAGTTGACCCACAATATGCGTATAAAATCAATTGCATTAAGCGTAGCGCTGCGTTCCACAGCAAGTTTCATCTCTCTCTCTCTCTCTGTCTCTCTCGATTGGGGCTGCAACTCCCAAATGCAATAAATGCGAAATTCTGCCACGCACGGAATGTGGGTCAGCCTTGTCACGCCCCCCAGTACGCCCCAGTACGCCGGCTGCAGGCTGCGGCGGATGAGCGCAATTTTATTGCCCCCGCACAATTCGTAACTTTCGCGTATACACGGCGTATGATTAATATGATAGGCGTTGCGTTACGCCCCGGCAACAACTCAGTGCCTCAGCGCGACGGCGGCGGGAGCATATTTAACTTATTTAATTAATATTTGTTGCCCCGCCCGCAGGCAGTGTAGGCCGTTGGAATACTGCGCCTGCCAGCCTGGCCACGCAGCAGGGCCAACTTGCTGTTTGGCTTGTATCAAGTTATTATTATGAATTAATGGGCTTTGTGTGGTCTTTAGTTTGGCACAAGAGTCGATAAATTTATAATTAGCTTTGGGCGTGAAATGAGATGGAAACGCAGGCTTTGCGCGCCAATCGGACTTGGCCGCCAAATAAGTGAGTAGTAACTTTCGTAGACTTAGTGCGTAGAGCCACTTTTGATTTGATCCCGGGCAAGCTCTAGAGGCAAACGTGTAAGCCATATCAAATGTGCACAATCTGAAAGAGATATAAATACACGGAATGTGCTATTTTGAAACCTGCTTGTGTCATTTGCAACTTGGCAAGACAGGAAAAGTTCTTTTACATTCTTCATTCCTTGCTGTCATCTTGGCCTGCTTTATTGCACTTCATTGGCAGGACACTCGTCCGAATGGCCGCTATTGAGAAGCCATAAAAGGCGATAATTTTCGGAGTGGATGAGACATCATTTGGCGCATTATGTATGCGCCGCGTTGCCAGTCGTACGCTCGCTCGCACGCACGCACGAACGCACGCGGCGCGTAATTCATAAAGCGATAAAACTGCTGAGCATAAAACGCGAACTAAGAAAGGCATAAAATGTGGGCTGAACCAGGTTCGCGTATGCGAATATGAAGCAATCAGATGCGGCACAATAAATGAGGCTGACGCAAAAAGGCGAAGGCGGCAGCCGAAAGAAGTCGAAGGAAAATGCAATCAAAGCTAAAAATAATCTCGGTGATAAGTGCGAAAACGTGTCAAATGGGTAGGCAGATAAGTTGAGGAGAGGGTGCCGCGTGCCTGCTGCAGATGGCAGTCAATATACATATAGAGATATATCTAGAGCAACGCTGTCGATGGCGAAAACAATTGACAAACAGCCGGCGACACTTTGCGAGCAGATATGAAAATATGACACATAAATGCAAAAAGTTAAAAACAAACTAACAACGCGCAGTCGAAGAGGGGAGTCTGTTTGTTTGTTCGCCGGGGGGGGCGAAGGGATTGACTTTGGTTAGTTGTTTGTTTATCTTGGTAAGCGACACGCACACACACACGGCGCACCGCAGATGACGCCCGTCGCATGTATTATTTTTAAAACTAGAGGAACTTCGCAGAAAAACGAACGCCTTTGGTTAGGATTGAAACTTTAGACGCACCGACGCACATTTGTTGACGCATTAGCACACACACACACAGAGAGAGAGAGAGAGAGAGAGACACGCACAGCACACACACGGGGGGCTGGCACACTCACTCACACACTCAACTCGTTACATGCCTGAGAAATGCCATTTCCGACACTCACACAGACAAACACTTGAAAAGCGACTCGAATTTCCATAATGTCTGCCATGAAAATGCGATCGATTTTCGTGTTTGTGGCACAAGAAAAAAAACGACATAATGCTGCGGGCTAAGTTGTGGCAGGAGGCGTGTGTATATGTGTGTATGTGTTTGCATGAATTTCTAAAGAGTAGCGAGAGCAGCGCAAATGGTGAGCTAAAATAAAAGCCGAGTAACATGAAGCCTGGACACGAGCGTGGGGAATGAGAGCATTTCCGCCGCTGCCATTGCCATCGCTGTCGCGCTGCTGCCTAATGGCCCAAAACGACCCGAAATTGTTGTGCGCGGCTTATAAGCGGCACTTAGTGAGCGGCTTCGGAATTAATATGAGCGAAAAAATGCGTTTTTAATGGCAGCCAATGCAGGGCAGGCCTCTCCTCTACGTGTGAATGTGTGATACCAAATGCGTGCAATCAAATGAAATCTTTGCCTAGCTGAAGTGACAAAATGCTGTCTGACTGTCTTCATCCCGTTCTGGCATCTCTCCAAGCTGCGCCCAACGGAATGAAGATTGATGACGCTTCAGCATTTGTCAGCAGCTGCCGAGCAGGAGCGTGGCCTGCTCAGTTAATAAGTCTCAAAAATGCTTGGATTCGAACAAAATTCGCACAAATTTGCATTTAATATGCCCATACAGGCGGCAGGGGCTGGGGCTTGGTCAAACATTTCCCGCAGTGCGCCACTAGGCGTATGCGCAATAAATGAAGCGAACGAATTTGACACAGGCCAAGGCAGGCAGGCGTTGGGCTAATACCACGCTAGCAATTGCTGGCTAAAATACATAGAATGATAGCTGCGCATTATACGCACAACATTTCGGCCCAATTTCGAAGCACAGTGTAAAACTCGGGCAACTTTTGAAGCACAGTGTAAAATTAGTTTAAGCTTCTGTTGCGTTTATTTTTATTTAGCTAAAAATAAGTGCAAATTGTTTCATGTATGTGGTCAAAATGGAATTTGAAAGCCCATCGCAACCGAATGGGGGCGGCAGAGCATTAACGACACATTTTTGGCAGCAGCAGCAGCTCATCTGCGATGTGGCGCAGTTATATATATAGAGGTATATATAGGTTGACCGACATATTGACATGAAGGCAGACAGACAGGCAGGCAGAGAAAAGTGTGCGAGAGCGCCGACATATGCAGCACGCTATTGTTGTTGCGGTTGAGTTGCTGTGTGTGTGTGTGCGTGTGTGATGTAAAACATTTTATAGGCAAATCGATTTTTGTCTAAAGTGCCACAAACACGCAGAGCAGCAGCGACAGCAGCAACAGAGGATGAGCAGGAGGTTGGCGGGGGCAGCGCGGGAAGGGACAGCGATAACAATAACAAGGACTTTCGCAACAATAACAATAAAGCGGCATTGCGACAGCGTGTGGCTGCGTGTGAGTGTGTGTGTGTGCGTGTGTGCTTAGTCTACATTTCCGGTCTGTGTATTAGCAGCAACAAAATCAACAACAACAACAGCAAACACATTGACCGTGTCTCGAGAGTTAATGTCAAGTGTTTCGGCCTCCCGCTCGCGTCGAGCATCCCAGCTAAGCAACCCATCTAGCCATCCAACTGATCCCTGCCACACTCTGGCTCAAAGTCAAAGTCAAGTCGCAGCAGACAAGGCAAGGCGAGGCGAGGCGAGTTTAAGCTTTAATACAGTCTCATTGGAGGCAGATTAATGAAGCTCATTTGCAGATTGATGTGCTGCAATTATGCGGCAACATCGACACCAACAACAACAACAACGGGCCCATAAAACACTTAGCGCACTGATTCTGATTAAGTGAAGCAGAGCACGAGCAGCAACAGCATGCGCAAAAGGGGAAGCCGACTGCGAGCAGCTTGAGTTGGCTTTAAAGCTGAGCTAAGCAGCGGCTGCTTTAAAAGCAATCAACGAAGAAACAGTACAGAGCATGAAGAGAGAGAGCGAGAGAGAGTGAAAGAATGACTGGGAAAGGGTAGAAGGCAGCGCGCGACAGCACTTTCATTCGCATTTATTCATTTGCGGTCAGGCAGTGCGTCAATCAAGGCAACTGCCAATGCTATTCATATAGAGCACAGACGGATGGGTAGAGAGACAGGCAGACAGAAACGGACAGAAAGACAGAAAGGGACAGAAAGACAGACAGACAGTCAGGCAGACAGGCAGACAGGCAGACAGGCAGACAGACAGACTGCGAGGCAGGCAGGCAGACTAGCTGGCCGGCAGACAAACAGCGACACAGTCGAGACAAAGGCAGACAAAGCAATGGCACGCACGTATGCGCCGTGCCACGCCTTAGCTCGCCCTGCCCTGCCCCACCCCATCTTCTCTGCTGTCCTGTCGCCTTTGGTCTTGCCTTCTTTTTAATGAACGCTTTGACAATGCCTTCGAGTGCAACTGAACGAGAGGATAACGAGGCACAATTGCTGTCTCCGTCTGCGAGTTCTGAGTCTGTGTGGGTGTACGATGGTGCGTATGTGTAACATCAATGCCAACGCCAGCGCCGAGCAGGGGGAAGGTCTGCTCAAGTGGAAGGATAATGAGTGTTGCTCTTGGCACTGGCACTGAGACTAGCTGAGCGCTGCACTGATTGCCCGCTGCCAATGCCAGCTGCCCGGCCTGCTGCCGGGCTGCAATGTAATTAAATGTCATGTCATTGCCAGCCACGATTGGTCGATCCAATGCCACTGCTGCTGCTGCTTGGGGTCACGTGCAACCTTTTCTGACTAGCGCGTTGCCATTGTTACAATCAAAAAATGAAATGAGCAAAAAGTTGTTTTGCAGCAGTAGCTAATTAAAAGGGTTCCAAGATGGACCCGACTGGCCTGACTTGCGGTTGGGCAATCAAAAATCATAAATCACGGGCAATTAGTGGCAGCAGCCGGAGCCGCTCTCTGACGTCATGGCAGCCAGCTGGGGTCGGGTCACATGCTGTCGAAAAGTTAAGTCGACGCATGACTCAGGCAAAGGCAAAGTCAAAGATGTGGCAGAGCGCGGGGAAAGGGGGAGGGAGAAGGAGATGGAGCTACAAATGGTGTCTAAGCAAATACACACGCAATATCAATAACTTAATTAAGATAAATGCGAATTGTATTTAGTCATAGAAACACAACACGCAGACACACTTACACACACACACACGCACACACACACAAGGCAAATAGACACAAGCGAGCGCACGTGCCGACGGGGTATGGGTGGGGGAGTTAGGCCATTTTGGGTATTTTTGCCCGGATATCCGTTAATTCGGTGTGTGCTGCAATTGGTCGGGGCGCAGGCAGAAACCACAAATCGTTGTTAACATTAATGCGACGCGTGTTCAGCTTGTTGGCACAAGCACAAGCTGAAGCTCACACACACACGCACAGCCACATACATGGCAATTATGTTGTATGTGTGTGTGTGCGTGGGAGAGTGCGTGCCAATGTGAAAAATGGATAATTAGTTAATTGCAGCTGCCAGGCAGGCAGACAAATGCGCAGAATTGTATGTATTTTGGTTATAAATTAATTGCGCCAAGGCAGACAGGCAGCCAGACAGTCAGCCCGACAGCCAGACAGAGGGACAAACAGCCAGGCTGAAATCAAGAACACCCACTTGCCTGATCTTGGGCAATTGCCGAGCGACAGTTCCAGGAATTGAGCAAGCGGAACAATTTAAGCTTGTCTCCTGCGGCGTGATAAACAGAAGACATTGATTTCCCCGAAAGCTGCCTGCCTGCCTGCCTGCTTGCCTGCCTGCCTGCCTGCCTGTTGCATGTTGCACAGCTTAATTACAGTTTGGCAGCCACTGAACACATTCCCAGAACTGTTTCCTACTTTTGCCATTAGTTCTCTGCCAAAGTTAGTTCATTTGTGTATGTATGTGTGCAAGAGGCAAACACAATAAAAACATAACATTAGTGTTCCAGATTGCCAGAGTTTTCGCATTAGATGCGCACGCTCTTACTTACTTGATCTTCTCCCATATCTCGTCGCCAAAATGCTTGAGCACCAGCAGCTCCAGGGCGTAGTTGACGAAGCCATACTGCAAGCAGAACGAGAAAAATGATGAAAATGCGATTAGTTTATGGCAACATCAGCATATTTATGCTGTACACAGATTCGGATATATACTCTACTCTTTCGACTTTCAACTGGCAGCGGCAGAGTGCGGCAATTACGCGTTCTGCTCAAGCATTTTTATGGACACTCAAAATGAAATCATAAAAACGGCATAAAAATTGAATGCTCGCACATTTTAATTACATTTACAGGCGAAATAAGTGATAATAAAATGAGGTCCAACTGTGCACGGACAGTTTCTCTGGCCCGCCTTACTTACTTATCCATCTTCGTTTTATGCGCTTCTTCGCTTCTTGTTTAAGTAAATGTGAAAAATGTGAAATCAATAACGATTGCGCATTTCATTTCTTTCAAATGTATCCTATGAGCAATCAATTTGATTTGTTAGGCGAAATCAAACCCAGCCACTCGCACACACACACACACACACTAGCATACAGACACACTGGCAGCCAGTCAGCTAGAGAAACTGGCATTCACATGCCCATAGACCCAGCCAGATGGCGCACAATCAATCGTTTCCGCCGGAAGTAATACTAAACAAGCAAAATACTTGAAATATATTTACATACATTACGCATACGTCTAGTGGCCCCAACTGTTTTCGACTCGGCGGTCTGATGAAGATGTATCTAACAGATATTTGATGTTTATTGCCTTTGTTGTTCATATCGAAATGTTGCAGCAACAACACCATCGAGCTGGCGCTGAAAATTGAGCTATATATTCGTGTGCAGGGTACGGCGTAATTTCACAATGTGAAGAAAAACACGCTGAGAAATGCGAAAATCGCAATCATTAGATAGGCATTTTCTTTTCGCTGGTTTGGCTCGATTGTTTGGCATGTCCCATTGTCAGCATAAAGCCAACTAATCCGCCTACCGCCTCGCTCGCGTTTTAGATAGAAATTGAAATTCTTGTAAATATTTTTTGTATTTTTCGATAAAAGCAAACCTTTACAATGCACAATATTGTGCGCGCACTTCAAAAGCAAAGACTCACTTTGAATTTGTCTAAATATTTACTTTGTATAGGGGGTTTTAGTATTTGTCAGTCTTAAAGTTGCCTGCGGTCTATCTTTGGGTTGCTGGGTATAAATAGCCCAGCATGGGTTGGCTTTTTGTTACATAGCTTTTTCCATGAATTTGCGCTTTTACTGCACACATATCAAAAGCAAAGTCCCACAAATATTACTCTCATTTTGCTGCTATACAAATGCTGTACAGCTCGTTAAGTTATCATAATATATTTAGATACATTTTTGAAGTTACACAAATAAACTTACCATTTTAGCTGCCGGTTGATTTCACTTGTTCTTGTCGCTTTTGAATATGCCAAACTACTCTGGCACTTTAATCCACTTGTTTAAATATTCGAATAAAATGTAAATCATATCATAGATCAGAAAATCTCTCTGAAATTGATTTCAATATTTAATTTCGATGCATTTTACATTTGACATTTTCACTCTGTTCATGTGTGTGTGTGTGTCAGATTGATTAGTTATTTTGTTTTATCTGCATGCTTGAGAGCCAACCAATTCGATTGTTTATTTCGAAAAGTTAAAAAAAGAAAACAAAAGAAATCAAAAACTATGACTATACTATACTATGACTATACTCGGAGCGCGGCCTCATACTGGGACTGCCAGTGACGCCATCGATTCGGGATAGCATCAAAAATGCCACAAAGCACATGAATATTTCATGAGTTTTCACATTGAAATCGGCCTAACGTTGTTCCCAGCTTCATGTTCGTGTATCACCTTAAAGTTTCGGAGAGAAAGTGAGAGAAGGAAGAGAAGAACAGCAGCAGGCGTTGCATATATTTTAAGTGAACGGAGTGCAGTGCAGTCTGGTTTTGGGGACGCCTGCTAATCAAATATTCCAAACGAAAGCGGAGCGACTCAAGGAGCAAGTTGCAGGCATTTGCCCAGCGCTTGCTATTTGCAATGCCATTTGCTGGCGGCTTATTGCAGCTGTTGTTACATTCTCGCCTGTTTGTTGCATGCCACATGCAACACGTGCCAAAGCCAACGGCACATTGCCGCCGCCATACACACCCACACACACACACACACGAACACACAAAGCACAGCCATCAACTGGGTCACAACAAAGGTATGCACAAGGCAAGGCAAGGCAAGGCACGGCATGGCAAGGCACAAGGCAAGGCAACAACGACCTGCACAAAGGATGCATAAGGCTGGTTAATTACACACACTAGTTTGCAGGCGCCACTGTGTGTGTGTGTGTGTGTGTGTGAGTGTATGACCGGCTCAAAATTTATGCGCTTCGCCGAGTGTGCGGCAATTAAGGCGCCGCCATTTTGACGTCAGCCTCAATTCAGCCAGCAACGTTTTGGAGCATGCTAAGCACTCGGTTCAACTGGAGAGGATGCAGAAAAAAAGTCTCGCTACAAAGCTGCAAAAATTGGTAGAGCTTAAATCAAAAGAAAAGCGTGTAGAATTCAACTGCCACTCGAGAGCATTTCGCGCTCAAGTGCCGCAAAGTTTTAAATTCTCGCGAGCCTCCTGAAATGAAATATTGATTTTCATCTTTTGTGCATAAAAGTTGCTCTCTCTCTCTGTCTCAAACTCTCTGTCTCTCTCTCCGACTTTCTCGTAGAGTGTGTGTGTAGTTGTGTGCTCTGTTTATGTAGGTGTGTCGCCCATTAGCGTACTCGTTAAGGTGCATGGCTCGAGCAGCGTGCCACAAAGTACATAATAAAAGTATATGCATTAATTCGTGTACTTATCGGGACTTATGTAAGTATGCCGAGTGTCGCATTGTTTGACTTCAGCCGTGACCCGTGAACCGTCACACTTAACGCTTATCGCTGTCAATCTTTATCGCGTTTGTTTGGCTTGAGCTTTTGGCCCAAACTGATTTCCCATTCCAATGCATGTTAATCGCTCGATTTTAGTCCGAAAATAAGCTTGGAGCGCTATCGCTTATCACTTCTCTCTCTCTCCTTCCTCTCTCTCCCATTCTGTTTATCTGTCTCACTTGCCTCTCGAAGTGGCATCCAATTCAGCGAATTTTAATTACGTGCAACATTTGGTCATTTGGTAATGGGGCTTTTCGCCTTTGCTGTTGCCTTTGCCTTTGCCTTTGCCGTTGCCCTTAGCAAACAATGTGTAAATAAGGGTCGTAGGTCAAAGGAGCGCGTGTGCAACTGTTTGTCGGGGCTTAAGACGAACGACAATTTGTTTTGAGAAGGCGCACGACCCTAATGAATATTTGACAAACGTTTGCCGCGTGCTGCATGCCACATCCACACGCAATTTCGCAATCGCCACACGAAATTGCCCTGATATCAGAGAATGCAGAGCTAAATGATATTTACTCGTTATGTGCGCACAAATTGTCTGTCAATTTGCCACTAAACATACAATAACTGAGTAAATGATGAGTTGGTCATAAGGCCCGGCATTCGGACGAGTTCTGGCCATAATGAGCAAACGCTTGAATTGCTGTAGGACAGGGACAGGAGGAGTATTCAACTGTGTAACTGTGCCGGCCACATTTATCAAATATAATGGACATTTACTATAGTCTAGGCAAAAAACAACAGAGCATACCACTACAATGACATAAAAGAGCTGTACAACCGAACAACTGTCCACAAATTGCCGTGGGCACGCAAAGCCAACTGTCTAATAAACTTTGACATATTGAGGAAAATATTTCTATCTTGTGCTGCTGCTGCTGTTGGTCTGGTCTGCGTTTAATTCCTGCTCTTGTGTTATTGTAATTTTTTTTGCTGCCAACACCAAGACCAACAGCACAGGAAAAAAATGAAAAAGAAAAACATAAATTATTATACGCCCAGCTTGGTGTCGCGGGCGAGACAATAGAAGCGAAATATGCGCAACGAAATACTCGTAAATTAGAGCCCTCAAAAGTATGCTTTAATTTTTTGAAGTCGCGTTGCGCACACGCCACGTTGGCCCAAGCAAGCATCCGTCCCGGCCAGCACGCCAGCCCAGCCAACAGCTTGGCGCGCTTCTTACACTCTACACACTTTACGCCTTGCCTCACGATGAGAGAGTGTCTTTTAAGTTTGTTTTTATTGAACGATTTAGTCTTTGTTTTTGCTCGCTGTTGTTGCTGCTGCTGTTGTGTTATTTCCTTTGGCATGTGATTTATTTGTTTTGTATTTCAGATTTGACTTTCACTTCAGTTTCACTACAAACATCCGGGTACCCAAGGCACACACACACACACACACTGCACCGCAACAAACACCCGCACAGACACTCGCGCACACACACTCACAAGCGCCCGCGTGTACGTGTGTTGTGTGTGTTCGGCTGACTTTTGATAAGCGAAGTGCGCGCGAGCCTATTTAAGTGTCTCGGCTCGCTCGGCCTGGTCGTTTGTTTGAGCACACGTATAGAGAGAACAGTCCGCCTGAAAGAGCCAACGACGACTGAGCAGCCGCCGCTTCGTGCCGCTCGTATTAAAGGACGCAGTAAACGCAGCACCAGGACCAGGACACTTGTGCGCTTTCCCAACTGACAGTGGCTGACTGCCAGCCGCCTGCTCAGCTGTTCGCAAAAGCTGCGAGAAAGCTCTCTCTCTCTCTCTCTCTGTCACGCCGAGGCTTGTTCTCTTGTGCGCTTTGACTGCTGCTACTGGGCAACAGATGGCGACAGCGCAACACAGCGCGGAATATTTTCTAATACTAAATCAAGTTTATTTCATCTACCAGAGCCTTCAACTATACTTAAGCAGGTCGAATAGAAAATATAAATGCATACCATAGTTGCAATATACTTTCGAAAAATTATAAATTATTATTATTTAAATATATTATTAAATGCATTATATTCCCTTGCTTACTGAATACAACAAACTTGTTGTGCTTTGTGCCCTTCTCGCTTGTTTGACACCGCTGCAAAACAATAGTCCAATTAAATGGCGTCACAATTTAAATATTGTTCTTGTTGTTCTCAGCTGATAATTTAGCTTTTCTTTTAAGCCACGTTCAAAGGCTGAAAGTTGGAAAATCGGAAAGTGCAGTCTGAAAGCAGCCACAACAAAAGGCAACTGCGTTGTCTGATAAGTGTCAGCAATGGGCCAGCGGGAGTTGCTGCTGACAGCCCGACAATGCTGTTGACACTGATGAAACGGACGCAATGGCAATGGGTTGGGCGATGCCGCCGGCGATAGTCGCTGGAGTCAGGTAACGAGCGTTGCCAAATGCAGATGGCAGCAGGTCATCCTCCCCGTTAAATACATAAAGTTAGTTATTGTAACGGTCTATTCGGATACTCTGCAGGGTGGGGGCTGGCTATGTAGCTAGCCATACATAAAGGGTAAGCTGCCGCCTTCTGCTTGGGCATATTGTGCGAATGAAATGGTGCGTTGTAACCATGAAAGGAATTGGGATCCAGTGGCAAGATGAGTATCTGTTGGCATTTAATTAACAGTCAAGTCAAGCAGTGCAGTACAAGGCCTTGACTTACACTCACACCCATACTCACACCCACAGCCAATGCACGAATACAAATGAAATGTCAGAGTGTGGCCAGTGCGCGTAACTTGCGCATAGAAACAATAGACAAGTGCAGCGGGATAATCGCATCACACTTGAGTAAATAAATTCCTGAAGTGGAAGCAGCCAAGCGAATCGAGTACTTGCAGCCAGCTGTCTGACGGGGGCAGCAATATTGCCAGTAAGCCAGCGAAAGGAAGAAGGATAGAGAGAGAGAGAGAGAGAGAGAGAGAGAGAGAGAGGGGAGAAACTTACCTCGCCAATGCATTTCAAACTGAGTACAACATTTTGCACTGACCACACTCGCGCCGGATCAACTATTTACCTTGAAATGGGGTAGGGATTGGTATGTGCACAAGTTTCACTCGAGTGCTCAGCATTACTGCCCTGTAATTTCAATATTTAATCAGGCATCAGGCCAGACTGTGCACGGGCGAGCCGTAATCATGGGCACAATCAATCAATCAAGCACTCAATGAACAGCAAGTTGTGCGTACGCATTGAAATCGCCTCATAATTGTTGGCAAATGCCCAACGATTCCCGCTTAAATTGACAATTATAGCACAACCAAACATAACCGAGCATAAGTGAGCTTAATCGTTCAAAGGTAAATACGCACTTTAAGGCAATTAAATATACAGCATGGAAGCCGTAATAAATATTCATATATTTGCATTCAGCACGACACTTTTGCCCGGTTTTTGTATTTGCAATTTGCCAAGTGTTTTTAGTTGCAATTTTTGCATAATTTCCGCAAATTCCAAAAGCCAAGGACACGTATTGATAGCAAAACTCTCTGGGGGGCACGACTCTTTCACAGTGACACGACAATATACACAACCACAAAATGACAAAGGATGCCGAAGTACAAGAACAGCAGCAATATGCATCATTAGTTTGCATTTGTTGCCGCAACTTGTTAGCTGACCGACTGAGTAGAGCACAGTTGATTTTTCTACAAGCAGAAATGAGAATAAAATAGAACAGTTATTTAAAAACTTAATACTAGAGAGTATCTCACAGCTGCCGAACAAAATCCCCTTTAGCTTGTCTAAATAGTTTATTTTATCGCTTATTGATCCACACCTGTTCCGAGTGTCTTTTAAATCTGTTATGATTGGGTTCAGCAATTAAATTCGAGTAGCTTAAAGTCAACTAGACAAACGCTGAAGATCTTCGCATAGCAAAACAAAACAAAACAAAAGTTTAAAGATTAAAACCAAATCCGAAAATCAACTTTCGAAAGCAAATGAGCTACCCCGGACAGCTGGCAGCCAGCAGCGCGTTAATCTCGAGAGGCTTTCGAGAATATCAAAAAGTTGTCGACAGCCTCAGTTTCTCAGCTCTTCGTAGATGCAGCAATTCGAGAGTTTGTTTTTGAGACAGACAGAACAATAAACGAGAGTTATAGTGGGGGAGAGGGGGCTGCTACAGGCTCTGGGTGGCCAGCTCTTAATTGTTTTGACATAGAATAGCTACCGATCGAACTTGAACTTGAGTTTCGCTTGAATCAGACTGACAGACAGACAGGCAGCCTAAGCGTGCGAGTAAGTACCTAAGCCGAGCTGCTCGAGCAGAATCTGTAGATAAATGTGATTATATTTTTTAGCTTTTTCAGCTTTTCTATTCATTTATGAATGAGCAGCCGCGTAATTACGTAATTCGGATAAGCGCATCTTGGCAAATAATTTATTTATTGATTTTAATAAACAAGTCGTGCTTGCCGGCAACGCCAGTCGTCTGTCGCCAGTTGCCAGTTGCTAGTTGCCAGTCGAATGCGGCGCTTCCCGGAGCAAACATGTGCTAAATCGTTTGCAATTTATGGCTTGAAATTATCTTAGACAATGCTGTGGCTGATTTGGATACTTCTTCATTTCCGGCTTGGTCTGCATGTCGCTGCACATGTGCGTCTTGCCGAGGTGTCGAGCACAACGTGGCGTAGCTTCCAAATGTTTCCGCAGCAACAATGGCAGGCAAGGAATGTCTCGACAAGCACGGCGAAACCTTTGCCCGTTCGAATCGAGCAGAACATGCAGCTGGAATTGGTTAATCTCACAAGACAAGCGGCAGTTGGAGTCTACTGTGAGGCACAAGATTTCGCGCATAGCTACGAGGTGAAAGGTGACCTGGATGATCAGCTCCGCTTGCGTCCACATGCTAATCGCTTCGAGCGCACCAGAAGCGGAGAGTTTGCAACCATGCGAGATCTTTGCCTGGATCAGAGCGGGCTGCCAGTGCGGCGAATGTGCAAGGTCATCAATGCAACAACGGCCACCTGGTCGCCGCTTGAGAGCGTCACTTGTCGTGCCGGCAACGAGCTGAGCCAGCGCATCAGTCGATTGCGCCAAGAGCTAAACGCCGCGCAGCACAGCAAACCGGTCGTGCTGACCAAGCTCAGACACTTGCTGGCCCAGGCGCATGGCCAGCCGGCACCGGTTGATGTCTACAGCACCGCACAGATATTTGCATCGCTCTACGCGGAGGGGCAACAAGTGAATGCCACACTGAGCGCCGGCCTGATCGGCATTTGCAGGCAGATCATGTCCAGCGATGCCGAAGTGCTGCAGCTCTCGGCGCAACTTAATGCGACCAACCTGTTGCTGAGTAAGTTCGAGCAGTATATGGATACGTTGCCGGAACAGCTTGTGCCGCCAGAGAATTGTGGCAAGCCGGTCGGTTGTCCAGAATGTGATGGCGCCGCCGAGAATGCTGTGGAAATTATCAACCTGGCTGCGGTGGGCGTGCAGGCACTGATTACGAACAATCTTAGTGTGTTCTATGTGAATCCTTTGTGCGATAATATCACAGGCATCGCTGTCTACTCCGCAGCAGCCCCGGACAGGCGACATTCGGTCAGTGGCTTCTGGTATCGACTATTACATGCCAACGAGTCTGTGGAGCAACTGCGTCAGCAGTCAGAGTTGCAGAGTGCCAGCTTTGTGCCAGACAGTCTGTGGCAACATCTGCAACGCAGAGGAGCCTCCCATTTGGTGCTTAAAATCTACGCACATGATGCGCTCTTTGTGGAGACTTCCAACCAGCGCAGACGTAGGCCATATGGTCCAGTTCTGTCCATAACCATACCGGAAGTAGAGAGTAAGTATTTAAACTGATTTCTCCCGGAATCTAAACTTATATACGTGCCCTTTCAGCCAACAATTTACCGCAAGCAGTTGCATTTCTGTTGCGGCAACCTGACCATCAACTGGCTGGAGCGGCGACTGGCTGTGGCTACTGGAACTATGAGACCTGGCTGGATAGTGGCGTGAAAACCAGTAACTATAGCAAAACCAGCCCAGTTGTGCTCTGTTACGCGCAGCACTTGACACAGTTCTCCTTTCTGATTGGCGGCAGCTACGCGCAATGGCAATCGAAGCAGTTGGAGTCGCATGAGCATCTCCTGGATGTGCTGACTCTTGTGGGCTGTGCACTCTCGCTGTTCGGGCTGCTTGGCATCTTTCTGACCGCAGTACTGGTGAAAAAGTGGCGGGATCAAGCCTCGACCAAGGTGCTGCTGCATCTGTGCCTGGCGCTGGCCGTGCACTTGCTGCTCTTTGGTTTCCTCGGTCACAGCGATTGGTCGGCCAAGAACTGGAATCGCTGTGTGCTCTCCGGTGCTGCCTTACAATATTCCGTGCTCGTCATCTTTAGCTGGATGCTCATCATAGCCTTTCTGCAGTTCCAGCGTTATGTGACCGTCATAGGCGTGGCACGTCCCCAACACTATATTCTCATATCTGCGCTAGTCGCCTGGCTGCTGCCGCTGCTGCCCACATTGATGGTCGCGCTGCTCAACGCCAAGTCGTACCAGCCTTCGCAACATTCTGGATTGTGTTATCCCTCCGGTTACGGTCTTGCTTGGGGCGTGGTACTGCCCATTGCACTGATAACTGTGGCTAACTCCATGATGATGCTATGCATCGTTTACAGCATCTATCGAGCATTGAATCCTCGTCGTCAGCTCATTGTCCAGCAGTTGCGACTCTCTGTGCTCTTGTTCTTTCTGCTTGGCCTCACCTGGATCTTTGGCCTTTGCAGCTATTTGCACCTGGGCATCGTATTCTCGTATCTCTTCTGCCTGACGGCCACGCTGCAGGGATTTGTACTCTTTGTCTATTTTGTGCTCTTGAACTCGCTGAATCGACAGGCCTGGCTGGCGCTCATATGCCGCGCCCAGGTGAGAATGGATATGCCAAGGCGCACTACGGAACTGCGCTCCATGTCAACGTCCTCAACCAGCATCACCAAGAGAAACTAATCGTATTTAAATTTTAAAATAATGTTTTAGCTTAAAGAAAATCCATTTAATTGATCGAAACTTGGAATTTACAGTACAATTATTATATATGTATCTATTCATTATACCTATGAAACATTTACTTTATATTTTATTATTATTAATTTGTTTTTTGTAGCTTTTATGCTGATAACGCAGCCCCAAAAGTTTACTGGGTTAGCAAATACGCAACCCCAAACAAATAATGGTACAAATGTACCATAAAGTTACACATGCAAGGTAGTTGTCTCTGCTACATTTTGAACACGTCAGCCAGTACACAAATCGTTTACGCACTTAGCCGAGACAGCAACCCTTTGCGGCATTTGTTAAGCCGGCAGTTTTAGAGTAACTGTTAAAAAATATAAAACTGTAGAATGCAAATATAAGTTGCTTTATCACAGGGAAGCGTAGTTATTGTTGGTTAAGATGAATAAATTAAACATTTGATAAGTTTGAACTCCGCTGACCTGATGACAACAGAGACTACACTTGGTGATTATATTTCACATGGAATAACTGGTTAAAGATGATTCCAAATGATACGGAAATTACATTTACAAACCTCTCTTGTCATTCCTTATCTCTTGGCACACGCTTTCGGAAGCAAAACTTTTTATGTCATATGATGGTGCATTTCCAAGCTGGGCTTGTTTTGCCGCCTGTCTGATCGAGTCGAGCGTTTTTTCCGTGGCTTTTAATTTATAGCTTTTAAATTATGTAAATGATATGACTAACTTAATTTTGGTGAATGTTTTTTTTTTTGTATCCGACTGTATTTGCCGCGCGTTACGAGTCGTGCGCGATATCATTCCGCAAATGTTTCGAGGCTGAAACCTAAAAAGGCCGTAAATCACAGTTATGCCACGAGAATTTCGTGTTGTATTTCGGATCGCAAAATTAACTTAGACTTAAAAATTAGAATACCGAATCTATTGGTGTATACTAGAGAATTAAAATATCTTTAAATTATATAACAACCAGTAGGATTATAACAAATTAACCTCATTTACTAGTTGCCGCTGCCGTCGCTGCCGCTGCTTGCCCAGAACGGCATTCCGGTGAGGTGAACTCTCATTTGAATAACACACGATGCCGACGCCCTCGCGACGCCCTCGCCCAGACACGGGCTTCAATGTCTCAGCGGCGTATCAGCAGGAGACGCAGCGGTATATAGGATGTTCCGGGTACTACATCTCTGCCTTCTGGCAGGAAATTCATCGCATAGTTCTTCGGCGTGGGCGTATTCGGCGGCACCGTATGCATATCCAAGCTGGGCTGCCGATAAGACATGACCGACACCGGCTGCACTTCCGCCAGAGCAAGGCGTTGTCGCTCCCTGTCCGCCTGCTGGAAACGCTGCAGGTGTCCCAGCACAATGCGACGCAATGCCGCCATGGTGCTGGAACTGGGCGCATTATAATGGTACGCCTGCTGGTTGCTGCTCGGCTGCGTCTGTGTATACGTCTGTATCTTTGGCTGCAGCTGTTGTGGCAGTTGTTGCTGGCGCGGCAAGTAGCCCAGATTGGCGGCACACACAACGCCAAGCAGCGTTACGAACTGGAAGACAAATTATGTTCTGCACAATGACAAATCGTTTGTTGTTTCGGTTTTACCAGCTTTATAGCTTACACAGAGGCACGTCCTGCACACTTCCATGACTCACTCGATGTCGATGTCGATGCCGTCTGTGGTGATTGATAAACTGAGGAGCAGCACGCTCCGCTCGATAAAGATCGACTCGGCACGAAAGCTTGTGCCGCCGCAAACTCGTTAGCTCGACAGTCGTTGGCCAACTGAAACATCGGTTCCGAAAGACGTCGCTGTCGCGTTTCGCGTTTTCGCGCACATCGAGCTTCTCATTTCAAGTTCAGGGGCTTCTCAACGTGAGCCCCAAGCCGAGCCAGATGCATTTACATAAATTTCTAACCTGGCCAGTCTTGATTTCACTGACTCGACCATCTTCATCTTCTCAGATCGTGGCCGTCGCCTTAGTATTTTCAACAACTAATTCTTTTTTTTTGGCCCGAGTGCTGCCAACGCATTGCGTGATTTATGCAAATCATCTCAAGTGCTATATATATGCTTTATTTTTTTTTTATAATTTTGCCACTCACTTCGGTTTGATCTTGTTTTGCCTTTTGTTTTTGTGCTTTAATCGAGTTTAATCGATCAGCGCGAGCGAAATAAATTCCCAGCTCACGTTGGAAGACAATGACAATCTCCCAAAAAGATTTCACAGCTGATGCGTTGAGATTTTGTTAGATTTAGATTCGGATAATCAACAGATCTATTTTTTGGCATAGACAACGAGGCGACTTTGTCTGGGCGCAGAGATGAGCTGTAGCCCGTTCGCAGCATTATAATTATGCAAATATATCATGATATATTGGTATATATCATTTTTGTGGCTGCGAGCCTTTATGACGCGCATGTACATATTAATTTCTCAGCTTTTAATTTGCATATTTGGCTATTTTTTTTTTGTCCGACAGACGTGTGTCTATGTTAGTTGTGGTTGTTTAACAATCCCTTTTGTATGCCGCACAATGGTGCGATCGGTGAACAAATATCTGTAGTTTTATATTGATTTTTAATCGCTGCCTCTTTATATTAGTTCCACACAAAGTGATTGGCAGACTGCACAGCTCAATTCGGGGCAATTTGTTTATTCATCGCAACACGTTGCCGTCTGCCTGACAACTCAACTAAAATATGATTGTATCTCTTACTAAATTTTGGTTATAACTGGCTTCTAATGCTAATCGTATGGCAAATAATAATAGATATTTATTCGTTACCAAATTGTTTATCTATACATAATGGGTTACTCCCTTGTAGGCACCATATACTAGACTAGTCGTGGCTGAAATTTGATATTGTTATTGTTATTGTTATTGATATTGCTTTTGTGTGATACACAAAACACTCATTTGTTTACCCTAATGAGTCGGAATATCTGCATTAGTGAAATATGCATTTTTAATCGATAATCGAATCGAATCACAAAGATTGTCAATCGAGATGCTGTGAATTTTATAGTTTTATGTTTTACACTCAAATCAAATTGGCAAATTTATTGAGCTATACACTAAGTTAAGCTACTTTATAGTTTCTATTTTAATTCAAACAAATTTGCTTGGAATATTTCTGAAATTTCAAAATTCTTTGAGAGTTGAGTTCTTTGAGACTTTGTTGGCATATTTAATTTCATTAAATTACAATTGAGTTTTGTGTAATCGGTTTCAAGCATCTATTACACACACATCGAAAATGCAATTACCTAATGGCGTGCAACTGTATTTAAGGCTCGCAGTCAATGTGAAGTGAAGCCACTTCCCTTTCCTCCGCCTCTTTCGAGCCGGCATTATTGATGCTGACGCAGGAATCGGTGTCCGCAGTATAATCGTCATTGTTGCGGCAACAGCAAAAGCGACGAGAACACAGTCCGAACACATTTCTCTCCCACTCGTCAACGGGCTCATTCCATGTCCCTTTTGTGTCCCGTGTCCCCGCCCGCAGCTTCTCATTAACATTGGCGTTCCAGTGGTCGAACAACTACTGCGGGCGTCCTGCAGAGAAATTGTAAGTGTCGCCATCACAGCTGAAAATCAGTTGCGACAAGCGAAAGCAAAGTAGAAAGCAAAACGGAAATGATGCGCAACGCCGCCGCTAGCGTGTCAGCCATGACACTTAATTAAGGCGCCGCCATTGCATCGGAATTGATTTAAACAAGTGTTCCTGCTCGCAGCTGCGTCGACTTTAGAAATTCTCATCGTTTTCATTTGTCCTGCCCCGATAAGTATGCAATGGATGCGGGGAAGTGTTTTTGAAAGCGATCAGCATTTAATTGCTATGTAAATTATTTGTGCAATTAATTAAGCAGCTGTCGGGCATGCTAATGCCTGCGAGAGTGTGTGTGGGTGTGTGTGTGTGTATGACATGCGTGTGTGTGTGCAGATTCTTGCTGCATACACGCTCAGCACACACGCTCGACCCGAGCTCGCTTACATAATATATATTTCATTTCATATTCATAAAGAAGCCGCCATGCATGGGCAGAGGCAGCTTTGCCCAATGAAAAACCAATTTTTTCTCTGTTCCCTTTGCTCGTGAAGGGTAAATCCTCGAGAGCTCTGGCTGACCGTTGTGTAATGAGTTTAATGGGCTTTCGAACTAAGCCCAATTGAGAAGCAGCAGTTCGTTTTCAAAGGATCCGATGGAAATGATGAGCGCGTCAAGGAAGGCGATGTCGGGCATGGCGTGGCGCATGAGGACATGAACGAGCCGGGCTGGGCGAGCAATAAATTCAGTTATGCCCGTCAGGCAGTCCCGGCAAGCTCATATTTTATGCATGACCAGCTACGGCTGGGAAGGTTCGTCGCTGCAACGGGCTGGGCGAATTGCTTTCCAATTGACTAAGCGCACTACTCATCCAAGTACTCACGTGCGCAGGCTTCAGACAGACAGATACCACGAACTGACGAACTGGGCGCGGTCAAGTTGCGTTTGCCCCTGCCAAGCTGGGCGCGCCGAAGACGCCATTGCCGCACGCGCCCTCATTAGGTTCAAGTTATCGGGCCGATCAAATGGATCATTGATTTTATTTTGCACAGGCACGAAATCCCTGCCAAACACAGTCACAGTCCGCAACGCATTGACGTATTTCTGCGAGCCGATGAAGACGTTAAACGAAATGTGAATAAACTGTACAAAGTCGCCTGGGATATTTAAAATGAAAATAGTTGCGAACGACTTAATCGGTTTAAGTGACAAATGCCTGACTCACCTTTGACCTTTCGAGCCGTGCATAACTAATGATGCTGTCTGTCCTGACGCATCATTCATCATCAGCTTGCTTGAACTTTTCACATTCGCACCTGAACAGAAGAAAAGCGCTCGCATTGTCCGGAGACTTGCGCAGAGTCCACTTAAAAATTTGCATTTTTAATAATTTGATGCGCTTTGTGCACAGTGCAAATACGTATATCATACATAAATACATACACGTGATGTATGTATATGTTGCGATACTTGCGCGCATATTATGCTTGTCTCTGGTGATGTATGCAAATGGCGCTCATTCATTTTGACGCTGCTCCCAAGGGGCATGTTAATGCGGCATTTGTTGCCTCTGGCTCAAAGCGCTCGCTTGGCTTTTAGCGACTCTCGACTCTCGGCTTATGCATAAATACATGAAATATGCAAATCCCGAATACTCGTTGTCTGCCAACATGAGTAACTGAAGCAGAACTCGGTATCTGTATCTGTATCTGCATCTGTATCTGTATCTGCATTCGCCACTCGTTCGCTCGTACACTGCGCTACATATATTCTCTTCTTTATATACTACACTATTTGGCAAATTTATTTGTGCACACTTGTAGCTGGCATCCAATTGCGTAGCCCATTTTGATGGGACCCTTGAGTACCCGCAACCACTCTCGCGACCCATGTTCGAATTCTGCGAAACTTGTCTATCTCAAATTGCAAAACTTTTCTCTCTGACTGTAATAAAGTTCTTCATGCGAGCACGTTGTACGCGTGTGTGTGGGCTAGCGTGTATACTCTATATAATATGTGTGTGTGCATGCATGCCTAGGCTGTTCTAGGTTTGTCTATTTAATCTTTAAAGTGCAAACAGATGTAGTTACATCTAGGTAAATAGAGTGAGTAATTCGGGTACACATTTCTGCTCTGAGTGCATGCCATTCGAGCATTTAATAATTTCAATTTCAATAAATCTGCGATAGCATAACGTTGAATCGGAATGGTCACACCACAGCAAATTGCCTTACCAGTGCCGCTTTTGTTTGACGGGCGTATGTGTAACATGACCGGAATTCCAATTAACTCTTCGGCATTCGGACCAAATTGTTGCCCAAACTAGTAAATCGAGCCAAGCAAATAATGCAAACAATGCAGAGTGCATGTTAAAAGAACTTCAAGCAGATTTTCGCAGTAAATAGAAACAGCTAGTGATTTGTGAAAGATCAAAATAGATAGAGTTAGTGTTAGTAAGCTCGCCGAGGCATACGAGGCATTCTCAACGCAAACCGGATTCCAGGCGAACTTAATCGTCGTCGCTGTGGCGCAAATAAGTAGGCAACATAAGCAGCGCACGCCAGCTGTCGACTCGAGTATAATCAAATTTATATAATACTCGTACTCTGCCGGATAACTGTAATATACTCGGGCTCTTGAAATTATAGCACTTATGAAGCACCACTTTGAATGAATGGACAGCTAGAGATACTTATATATACACGTACAGATAGAGATACATGCAAACTGTCAGAGAGGCAGACAGAGACACATTCAGGGAAAGGGAGATAGACTGATAGAGACAGATGGGCCCGACAAGCTTTGCTCCGCTTCTTTCTGTAATAAGTATTTATCTCGCGTTGAAAACCTCATCAGGCTTAAGCACAACGCTTAATTACCCACAGCAGCAGTGTCCTTCAGCTGTTGTGTCTCTGCAAGAACGGCTGTGTGTGGGTGTGTGTGCGTGGGTGTGTGTTGCCTACACATTTCTAGCGAATGGAAACAAAAGTGAGAAAAACGACTGAAACCGCAATTGCACGTGGCGGAACTTTGCACATAGAATAGCAAAATGTTTGCATAATTTAAATTGTTTAATTGAGGTGCCTCAAGCTGGCAAGAAGTAAAGATAAAGTTAAGTTTAACAAGGTTTTGTTGCAGTGTATTGCTATAATTTTAATTTGAAATACCTCACGTGCCTGCCGCACATTAATGGCGAAGTGCTGTCGAGTTGTTTTCGACCCGCATTGCGAGTAGGGGAATGATTAAACCGCGCTGACCTTTTCAGCCACAGCCAAGCGGTAAATAAAATATTGCCCGTAATCTATTTGCAGTGTCCCGCTGCTGGCTATTTTTAGCCGAAACTCTGCAGGTGTTCAGGTCATCGATTTTGCAAGCCCAAGCAAAGGGCGAATGGGAAATGGTGAATTTTGCTTGCAGCCTGCTGCGCAAAGTATGCAAAAAATGCCGCCGATCTCAATCGCGCACTCTGCCCGCGTGAACCTGAAATATTTTTATTGGAATTCCTGGTGTGACCTTTTGCATAAATCTTGTCGGCCATTTATTTTGGCTCGGCTCGACTGGTTTCGGTTTGGTTTGGTTTGGTTTGCTGTTCTAATTAATTCGCAGCAGGGGCGGGAGAGCACCTTTTCCTCTTTATGCGCCGCTTTAATGGCCCTTTTATGAATTTGAATTTGCGAGCACATTAAAAACGCGTCTAAACCTATTTATGCGGACAGCAGAGGCACGCGCAATACACGTTTCATGGCTCCAGCATCGCCTTGTTCCCTTGAATTTCATGCAAAAATTATTGCATCTACGTACATAACATATATATAAAAGGAACGATTAAGTCGTGCCATTAGCTGACCTTAGAGCAAAGTCAGTGCGAGATTCTGGCCTGACCAGCTGTCTGCCTGCTTTTCCCTATTTGCGATGTGGCCAGTTCCGTCTGAGTACCGTACAAATGCGTTGCTTGTCGCAAACTGTTGACTGGCCTTCATTTAAGCCGGCTATGTGTCGTATACGTAACGTGACGTATGTTTAACGTAACAAAATGCAGGCGGGGCATAAAAGCGCAGAGAGCGAGAGAGAGACATGCGCACAGCCACAATGCTCTTAAGTCCGCTCTTCGACTAACTGAAAATGTAATCAGTTGGCTCGCATAGAAAATCAGGCTAAAGGCCAATGCGACGGCCAAAAGGCTGCGCTTTCATACGTGAGCGGGCACACTTAGACTCGGAGGTGCAATTAAGACGCTTGCCGAGCTCAACAATGCCAGCTGGCTGCTGCTGCCTCTGGGAGCGTGTCTACGGTGAACATGAGCCATGTTAAGCAAATTGGAATTGATGTCCAAAACTCGATCCCAGATGGTTGCAAGTACGAGAAATGCTACTTGAGCGGGCATAACTCAAATTTCAAATGCTTTATGAACTCGACGCGAGACACAAGCCTGAATAATTCAAGACAATTTCCAGCGAAACGCCTCGGGGCTTGAGGCTGAAGCATAAATCTTTTATACTGCCGCTTTATGGTTATACTATCAGTTTTATACGGCAACAAGGAACAAGCTACGGAATTATTTATGTATATTAATTGGTTAATTAAGCTGCGACACGAACTGGCAGTAAATGCCAGGTTAGTCCTGCCCGTTCCTGCCGCAATGAAAGTGTTAGTTCAGGCCAAGAAATTAACGTATAAATCGCACAATTAGCAAAATTAATGTTGCGAAGGGCGAATGCCACAGTGTAAGACGTTAATAAAATAAGACTTGTCGTCAAAAATAACTCATACGCAGTGTACAACGTCTGCCATGTCTCTAATAGGATGGCACAAGATTGCGAACGAGGAAAGTTTTCTCCTTCGGCCCCCAGTTGCGCTGTGAGTAAATTTAATTTTCCTGGCCTGCAATTCATTTGCCAAGTCGTTGACTCTTAATGCCCACACATCTACGACATTGTTTGTTCAGTGTTGTTGTTGTTGTTGTTGTTGACTTGTTGCCAATTTTTGCCTGACTTGGCTCAGCTAGTCGGGTTTGTTGACATTTCGTCTTTAAAAACAGCAACTTTAACTCCAATTTCACTCGACTGTTGATCCCCAAGAGCAGGTAATTTGCCGCACAGACGCACACACCGACACAGGGGCAAAGTTGTGACACGTGCGCATCTTTGACATGCAAAGACACGCTGCGACATAAGTCAGAAGCAACTTTGCCCATGTGCAGTAAATGTAAATGCACTTTTCTTGTCATGCTAACAGGATGCATAGTACGTTCTCCCCCCACATTTCTGCCTCTTTTTTCTCTTCTCCAGCAGCATAAATATGCGAGCAAGTGTATTAAATATTTGTGCTGTTCCCGCACCCGAACCCGGCGCAACTTTGACCTCGACTGAACCACGACGGCGACTATCAATCAGCTTCGAGCAGCACATTTCTCATACGGCTAATCAAACAGAAAGCATTCCGCAGTTCAATCAGGCACCTCCCCCGGGGCGAATTCCTGCGAAAGTGCAAATAAATACCGGGGATTATGTGAGCAGCGGCATTAGCCGGGCTTTCACAGCATCTGTACTTGCTTAATTGGACGGATATGACTGAGCTATTAAAGCCTGCGTCTACAATTCCGGTAATTACCCTATCTTGCCTGTTAAACTACTCCAAATGGTGAAATGGATGTAGGATTGAATTTGATAAGGACTAGAATGTTCTTATTTATACATTTAAGTTCAGTAAGTAAACAGAAAAGCTTATTTCCAGTGAAGCAATAATGCTTAAAGTAGAGTTTGGCTTTGATTTATCGACTTTGATGTTATCGACGTTTGTTTACTTTTTACGCACGGCGTTGCCACCTTACTCAATTCAGTTAAGTTGGTTGTGTCTCACTGAATTCATGATTAAATCATTAATATGTTGTCCTTAGATTTATTCTTTGAAAATAATCTAATTAACACAAGTAAAATTAAATATTCTAGTAAATAAATTAATAGTAAAATAGTGCAGCTTACGAGTAAATCGCCTTTGGTCTCGCTTTGTTCGTTGTGTTTGGGTTTAGGCAACCCTGCCAGCTCCTCTGCCCTTGCCTAATGCTCCGATCGGCCATTTGAGTAGTTTGTCGATGAGGTGGTCATCGATTGCAGCTCCGTCATACGCTTCTCTACATCCATTTTCATCTTCGTTGGCCATATAATGCCCAGCCAAGCTGTGCGATTGGCCTCATCGATAATGACAAAGTAAATGAAGAGCACGAAGCCCTGCAACGTAGCTGTCAAGCAGAAGAGATACGAAAATGCCACACCAGCGCCCATAAAGGCAAAGATGCCAAAGATCCATGTCAGACCCAGCAGGAAGAACAACAAGATCGAGAGACGAATCTGTTTGTAGACCAGCTGACGTTCGGCTCTATGCACAGTTTGGCCAAGCGAATGGGAAATACTATAGAAGACATACACAAAGATCACCAGATTGGACACGGTAATGAGCGTGATGGGCAGCACGACGCCAAAGGTGAGTCCATAGCCAGAGGGATAACAGATTCCAGTGTCTGTTGCCAGTTGAGCCTCGGTCGGTAGATACGAGCCGGGATCGATGCAGGCCACCAGCAGAGTGGGCAACAGGGGCAGCGACCAGGCCACAAGTGCCGCCTTCAGTATGTAGTGACGCGGTCGCTGAATCCCGATCACAGTTACATAGCGCTGGAACTGTAGGAAGGCAATGATAAGCATCCAGTTGAATAGAACCAGAATGGAATATTGCAGGGCGGCACCCAGGAGCACGCAGCGCGTGGAGGCACCATGCGAGATCAGCTCCTCCGACAAGTCGTCCGTATTGACGAACACGAAGAGCACCATTTGCAGCGTCATAGCCAGACAGAGATGAAGCAGCACCTTGGTGGAGGCCTGACTTCGCCAGCTTTTGAACACGGCCGCAGTCACAAAGATTCCCAGCACGCCGAACAGCGACAGACTACAGCCCACAATCGATATGATGTCCAGGACTCGCTCGTTCAACGGCGTCACCAGCACCTCGTCGCCCTGCTCGTTGACGCGATAGCTGCCGCCGACTAGGTAGGAGAACTGCGTCAGATGTCGCGTTTGGCAGACAATAATTGCATCATTTAGCATATCCGTTTTCGCGTCAGTTGTGATGCCATCACTCAGCCAGGTCTGATAGTTCCAGTAGCCGCAGCCGCTGCCCGAGCGCACAGCTCGCGTATCCGGCTGCAGTTGATTCTCGTTGCGCAGCAGAAAGGGCAACGATTGTGGCAGGGTCGCAGCTGAAAGAAAAAACTGATGAATCCCAGCAAGGAGACCTGTTGCCACGCGTACTATACCTTTTAGTCCGGGTATGGATATGGATAGAACTTTGCTGCGTGGACGTCGATTGCGCTGTTGCGTGTTCTCCACAAAGAGCGCATCGTGGCCGTACACCTTGAGTACGAGATAGGAGACATCGCTGGCCTGATGCAGCTGTTGCCACAGCTGCTCCGGCACCAATACGGCCGTCTCCAGCTGGGATTCCCACTTCAGCTGCTCCACGCTCTCGTTGGCGTAGAGAAAGCGATACCAGAAGCCGTTGCCCTGTCGCCGTTCTGGCGCGGCTGCCGAGTAAACGGCGATTCCTGTGATATTTTCACACACTGGATTCACATAGAACACACTCAGGTTCTGGGCCATCAGAACTTGCACACCAATGTTTGCATAATTGGCAATTTCCACACCAGTTTCAGCTGTGTTTGCCTCACTCTCGGCACGAACCGTGGCCCGGCCACATCTATCGCTCGCAACATATTGCCGCGGCAGTGCATCCATGTATTCCTCGAACTGACTCAGCACCGAATTGGTTGCATTAAGCTGTGCGGATAGCCGGAGTACTGTCGCATCGCTGGACATGATGTCTCGACAAATGCTGACCATGTCCGTGCTGACAACCTCATCCATTGGCTGCTCCATCAGCACATTGAATACCTGCCCCGTCGTGTGCACATCTGCGGGTAGCAGAGTTCGATTGTTGCGCCGAAAGATATTCCTCATCAGGGCTGTGGTGCTGCGTCGTCCCTGGGTATTGTTGGTCACTCGAGTGCCATCCAAGATCTCATCATGCAGTGTGTTCAGCTGGACGCTGACCGATTGCTCTCTGAAGCGGCGCATACAGATGACCCGGCTCCAATTGCCGATAGGCTGCCACTGGGCATGCATGCCCTGCACTTCGCATTTGCGGGACACGGGCAGCCCATTGCGCAGCAGGCAAACATCGTGCAGTGTGGCCACCTGACCAATCCGTGCTCGTTTCCATGTGTTTGTGTGCGGTGTCTGGTCATGATTGCGTACGATATAATCGTGCTCGAATTGCTCTGGCTCGCAGAACAATGAATTGCAGTAGATTAGGCCAGTTACGTCTGCCCGATTGAGTTTCTCTACGCAGAGTACGGGCTGATTGGGCTGGCCATGTGGCTGGCAAAGCAACTGATTCGGTGGGCAGTTCCGCAGAGTCCAAGTTGTCTGATCCTCAACCGTATAATCACTCTCCTCGTCACTCTCATTGGCCCAGGCTTGCGACGACCAGGCCAACGCCAATGTCACGGCTAACACAAATTTCATGGTCTGGCCGTGAGTCAGACTCGCCGATTGTCTGGAATTTTTACCCGGACTACTAACAAAAATGTCACGCGTCCGACTTGCTTGGAATATCGCGGCAAACTGTCGAGCGATCGGCAAGTTACTCACCAAACTGCAGATCGGGTTTTTGTTGTTTGTTATCAATTGCCGTGCAAACGCTTATCGCGATTACCAATGTAGTGTGGTCGAAGTTGCCGGCGTGAGCTATTCGTGCTCGCACTGCGTAATTGCCCCAACTCCATCCAAGTTCGTTGTTAACAAAGCTATAAAAAATCTAACACGTACCCATCCCCAACTGTTCTACTCCAGAACTTTGCAAAACCACAACAATTCCTCTAATCGCGCGGGTATTATCACTGCCCGATAGCGCTTGCAGAGAACTTCCAATGAATTCGAATCGTTTGTTTGATTTGTCATTAGCGTCGTACTGCAAATTTCCAATACCTTGAGACATTTACGTGTTTAAGAGTCACCCTGCGAATTTAAGCAAAAATTACAGATTACACGTAATTCTCAATCCATTTTTGTACCTTGTACCCAGTTAGCGCTCATTCATGAGTAATATCAGATAATCTCATTTACTTAGAGTCTATTTCTTACTGCGTCTATCTCGCACTTCTGAGTTCTTTAACCTTTTTCCGAGACTGGAGAACATTAATTAACCCGCGCTAATTAAATTAATTTACTTTAATTATAAGATAAATGTAGATGCTGTAAGGAAAATGTCAGACATGTATTTTCAGAAATTTAACAAATTTTAATATGTTGTGTGCAAGAAATTCTACTTCCATATGTTTTAAACTCTTTTGCGTACAGCCGTAACATGCGAAAGACAGAAAATACATTAAAAGTACAGAAAGTTTGCAACATACACAAAACTTTGTTACAAACTGAGCACAAATCGATTTCTGTTTATCGTAGTTTCTCCTGTTACCTTTCTTACCTAAAAGTTTCTAAAGTTTTTCATGATTTCATAATAAATACCTTATGTATTATATATTTTAAAAAGCATTTTTCGGTAATTCGCTCGTTAACATTTATTAAATTATGTTTTAAGTCTGCAGGTGAGGTGAGGAAATGAAACGCGGTTGTTACAAATTGAAACTGCTGCATATAGTATTAAGTAGAAATCATTTGCATACTTTGGTTACACGGGAAATCCACTTACCGACGCTGAAGAACCTTGAGGATTGGGCCGCTGGGCAGAATCGCTCAATAATCTTTATAGCTTCGTTTCGTGGCACGTTTTTTCGGAAGAGCATAAAAGCTGCCACAATAGTAGACTGACGCTCAACAAAACTTGTTAACTTGTTGACACGTTTTCAATTATCAGTCAAATGCCGTTGACGAATTCGCATGCAAGCTTTTCTAGTATTATCTGAAGACATACATATATAACCTGGCTGTGTGTGAAGGATGCTTCATACAGAGTTTGATTTGGATTGCGCCCAAAACATTCACTCACACCATACATATTCATACTCATGTGCTTGCTTTCAATCAAAAGTGTCACACTCACAGCTCGGCATTTTCACTTTCCCTTATTGCTTTATTGCTTACATAGGGGGAAAACTGCCAAGAGAGAAACAGAGAGAGCGAGAGAGGAAGAGAGAGATCCAGTGGCAAAATGTGCAAACCTTTGTCCGAAGTTGTTTACATAATCCAATAAGTTATATAAGCTCGTACACTTAAGATTCCCCAATCCGAAAAAGCGACAAGCCGTTAAACTTGCAATTAATGCAAAACCGCTAACCAAAAGTCAATTAGTGGCTGCAACAATTGCCCAGAATGGCGAAATGCAAAAAGCTATCAAGTAAATAGAGTTCCTAACTCCCCCCTCCCCACCTTTTTTTTGCTGCACACAGAGCCCGCTCGCAGGGCAACAAGTCGTCGGACTAGCCGACATTCTCGGGCGCTGCTTCTAACAAACTCTCTGCTCATTTACGTTGTTCAAACAAGTTGATGTTGTGCGGCCAAGGAAATCACTCAACAAACATCAGACAGTTGCAGGGCGCCGCAGCAGTTGTGGGTTGCGTTGGACTGGTCCTCGGCTCTACGCGCCGACCTCCAGAGAACCTAATAAATTTGCCAGTCTACTAAAACCACAACGCAGACGTAGCTGCATTGTTGCAGTACGCACGCCCACCCAGCCCCATCGGCTTGACAAGGTTAAAAGCTTCGGTTGGCTGGCGCAGCAAATGTGATTAGGGTTGAGTTTCAGTAGAACTTCCTATAAGTTACTCGCAGTACGACAGCAGGCGGAAAGTTAAACAAAACGTCAGTTTTCTGCAGGCTGAGCGCACAGTCGGCTTCAAATTTAACTGTCGCCCGAACGTTCAATGAGCCGTATCGATATTTAAGCACTTTTAACGACTCGCAGGCGTATACACATTAAGCGCACACACACACACAGCGACACACACACACACACGCACGCAGTGTAGCGCATTATGTTTGCTCGATAAAAATTGGAAAAGTTGCGCTGACTTTTAAGCACTTAAATGCTTCGTCGGGCATAAAGACGTTATGGGCCTGCGTGCGAAATGTTTTTGTCCCCGCTTTTATTGAACGCTACAAAATGGGACAGCACGAGAACACCCTCTCTACACCCTGCACACCCATACACACCCACACTCCCTCACAGGTAAACGCATGCATTAAACAGCAGCTCGTAGGAAGGAGAAACGCGTAAGTCTGCCACAAGCTTTCACGCTGCCATTCATCATTAACTGTTCCAGCCCGCGCTTAACTGTTGTTGAGCAAAAAAAAAAAAAAAAAAAGTAAAACGGGAAACCTCACTTATCACCATCTGGAGTAACCATTCCGCTCCATGCTCCCCAACTCCCTACCCCGAGCACCACACCTTAGTGTCAAGTGCAGCAAAAAAATTTACCTCGGCCCGCGGCACAGTTAAATTGAATTCTTTCATTGCCAACGCATAGCATCGTCTTAGCCGGATTTTCCGGCTGCAGGTTGGGGTAATTTAATGAAATTAGGCATCTTTGCGGTGGCAGCAGCAGCAGCTGCTTACTCAAGTTGTTTTTTACAGGGTTGCTCGCAGCCGAAAAAAAAAAATAAACATTGCAACGAAAAGCCCAAATATTCCAGACGATAGCTAAAGAAACAATTGATGAAAAGAATTAAGAAACCTCAATATAATTAAAAACCTCGCTTATTTATTTAATAAAACAACTTGAAAAATAATTCTAGAACAGTGATAACTTTAAAGAAAAACTTGCGTAATTAATAACTTTATATGAAAACTTTCTGTTTATATTCTTGTATAATTATTTCAAGAGTTATGTGTGAATACGTATAAGAAAACTTTCTGAAATTAATGTGTCAGCTGCTACGTAAATGATGAGCGACAGTCAGCATCATAGGCTAAGCTTAATTGGATTTTGTTGTCTCTGAACCACCCTGTATATAGAAGTCGGATTATGTTCGTGCGGCTTTTGAGATTTTTAACTGCCTTAATTTCATGCAATTTGCATGGCAACAGGCATGACTCGTATTTGCTCACACACACACACGCATGAAACGTGAACTTTGACACAGGCAGGCAGAGCAAGGAGGAGGGGAAAAACATGGGGCACCATAGGTGGCACACATGCGGCCAGTCTGACAGACAGACATTGTTAGCTTAAGGGGCGTAGGAGTGTGCGTGTGTTAGGGAGGGGTATGTGTGTGTGTGCCAACTTTATACAGTTTAATTTAATTAGAGCGTCTGTCAGCGTGCCTGCCTTAGCTGCCCGAGAACGAAGAATCTAATTGCATTTGATAAAGTGAGTAGCAGGTCCTGTGCCTCGTGCTCCGACTGACATATGATGCTGTTTGCATAAAGTCTTAACTGCTTTAGCCAGTTTATGGCAACAGTAAACGCAGCATGCCACAATATTTGCATGGACTGGTTGTGTTGCTTTTGATTTATGCGTCCGTTTTAACTTACTTACAGATACACAGCAAATATGATAAGTATGTAGATGCAAGCATATGTTTTTGATTCAAGGACATGCATTCCCAGTTTCCTAGTTTTCCTCGAGCTGCAAATCTCATGCCGTTTGTAACTGCCTGAAATCTGATTGAATTGGGAATTGTAATCCTTGACAAGCAAAAATTTAATTACTTTATGAAACTACATACCAAATCAAACACACACACAGCTCGTAAGGCGAAACAATAACAGAAAGATTGCTATTACAAATTCAATCTATGGATTCTTCAGCCCGACTGAGAAAAGTTTTGCCGGGCAAATACAGTTGGCATCAGCGAGAAAACTTCGAACAGGCAGCTGAAAAACATTTCTAATGAAAAGCCACTTTGACGGGGAGGCATTTCACTTGGTTCGGGCTGGAAGGGTTTGACTTTCTAATGGCAAACTAAACTAAACGATGCCTAAGCCAAAGAGGAGTGTAGAAGGCAGAGGGCTGCGGAAGATACGCTGAGTGGAATCCAGAATAAACTTTGATGGCTGCACATGCATTTTGTAGCTTGTTTAACGACGGAAAAATAGGTAAAACGAGCAACTGGAGATTGATACGTGCGGACACGTAGCCTGATTTACAATTTGATGGGGCTCCACAGAGTGTAAGCCTTGCCTTGCGGTGCTCGGCATTAAATATATATTTATATGGATCGAAATGGAAACATAAAACCCAACGATAAGTCGTGCAAAAAGTCTCGTGCTCGAATCGTTTGTGGTTTTAGAGTAGACAGCTGGCTCGAATTTACTGTAGGCTTTCGAGCAGGTACTACTGTACAAAATCATTTCCAGCTTTGGTCTACGTGACGCTGTTTAACGATGTTGTTTTCGCTTGTTCTGCTTGCTGTACACACATTCCTCTCTCCTACTTAAAGTTCCACTGCCACTTGGCATACATGTCGTATGCTTAATGCGATTCCTGTTGCATGCTCTCGACAGCAGCCATGCAGCCACTTGACGACTCTTTTATTGCCTTCAATGGTCAATTAAATATTATTGATACATACATGCGACAAACTCAATTACGCCATATTCATTTCTTTTGTTGATTAACGGTTTTCAAATTGCAATTAAAAATTTCTCGAAATTGTTGATGCACAGAAACCGCAGCTGAAAAGAATAAAAATAAAACTGCTGGCGACAGCGTAATTGCCGTTAATAGCAAGTGCTGCTGACTGCGAAAATTGTGGAAAATTGTAATCGATTGAGGGGTATATTGTGCACGACTATTGCGCTTTTGGTTAGTGCGAAAAGGTCGACGCTTGTGTGCACAATCCGAAAATTAAATAAATACGACTCCCTTGCGGAGCTTTAAAATTAAATGCCAAATTAAATGCGAGCAGCATGCTCGTTATGTCTTAAGAGGATTTCCCAGCAAACACTGCTCCAGTGAAAAGTAAAGGGCGGCAGCAACAGCAGCAGCTGATGCATTTTTTATGTAAAAAGATTACAAGCACTTTCGATGGTGTGCGTGCCTGTGTATGTAAGTTTTAACACTTGTTTGCTTTGCATTTTACGACCATTTAAATACAATGAAAACGTACGACGTAAGCGAAGCGAAGCAAAACCAAAGGAAACCCCAGCTGATTGTGGCGTGTGTAACAACGGCCACACATACATCAACATCCGCTGGCAAAGAAGACTCTGCAGCTTCTGCCCCATTAGCTGTAAATACCGGTTGTTGCTGTAAACGGAATCTTTGACTAATTAGAAAGACTGCAACGTGCTAACAAACCTACCGTAATAAGTGCATTAAATGCAGCGCTTGCCTCATTATCCGTAAGTTCATTATGCCAGCCAACTAAGCGCCTACGAGAAGGCAGCTCTCGAATGAACAGAGTCCTAAGCATACAGCAATTACTTAATCAAATGAATTGCCATTTGCAAATTTATAACAGCAAGCAATACACTCAGTCCAGTTACACATAAATGCATTTATATGCATACAATTATTGCATGTGCAGCACGTAGTTCTGCTTGCCAAAGTACTTCATATTTAAGCTGCAAATAGAATTTATGTGCCCTGTGGCAACATACGCATTTAAATGATTTAGAAATCAGTTGCGTGTTCTGCAAGTGCAACAAATTTACAAACTGTTGTATCCGTTCTCATAAACTATGCAGATAGCCCAAAGGATTGGGCTGGGGCGTGGCAAATCAAAAGCTCAGAACACGCCATACCATATGCAAATATAGTTTACTTAGTTCTAAGCTAGTTTTTCATTATTTACGAGTAATAGAATGCAAATAGTGTTGGAAACCAAACACTGAGTACATGAGCAGGTCATAAGTCAAACATGAACACACTCTGAATATTTTTCGAGCTACGCATGCATTTTTTGTTTGTTTTTTTTTTGCGCAACTTTTGCATGGTAATGGAAACTGACAGAAGACAACGCTTTGCTCTGACAGGCAGCACTTTAAAATGTCAATCCTTTTTATATATGCGAGCACATTCCAAAGCGAAACAACAGTTGCTTCATTAATTTTTGAGCTCGTCTTTTTTTGCCATCATCGTCCTCTGACTTGCGGCTTGGCAATGAGACAAAGAGCACGTTGCAAAAAAAAAAAAAAAAAATAAAAAAAAAAAAAATAGGAAAGGCAGAAAATGCTTTGTCATTTCATTTTGTCTAGTCGCTTATACGTACTGGCATCTGGTCGCAATTCGACTTGAATTTTCGGTAATTTGCCGACTGTGATAGTACTCATAAAGATAATTGAAAAGTGCCTAATTGGTGTCGGGTTTAGAAACCAAAAAGAAAGAAAAAGATAAAACGAAAGCAAACGGAGGGAAAGAGAGAGAGAGAGAAAACAATACAGAATGTAAGAGATTAAATTGGGAAAAGAATAAAACATGGAGGGAGAAATTAAAAGAATTCAATTTCGTAAGGGAGATGAAGATAAGAAAAAATAAATAAACTGATATATTTAATTGCAAATAGAAGTTAGAAACAAGGGAGTAGTTAATTAAAATCGGGAAATTCAAAAAGAATACGTAAATGTAGTATTTATTTAGCAAATTAGAAGAGTCTAGCCAGGTTGTACAGTCTCGTTTTGCATTTAAACTAATATCACGCATACGCCCCGCATGCGCTTCCACTCCTGCTTTCTCTGCACTTTTCGCCTGGCACCTCCCCATCTCGTGTTTGTTTCTGCCCACAAAAGCCAAATAACTTCGATTTCATTTTTTACTCAGCTCTTGCGGCTGCTGCTGTTGTTGTTGTCAAACATTTCACAGTGAGTTGCTGCTGCAGCTGCTTCTGTACTCTCTCTCTCGCTGTCGCTCTCCCGCTTCGGCGGAATTGAATACAGCTCAGTTCGGTTCAGTCAGCTCCTGACTTATTTAAGCGTAGCGCAGTGCAGCATGTAAATATTGATTTTACTTTCTGGTTTTGTAAAAAAATCAAACAATGCCAGCAGCAGGCAGAAAATACTCCCACTGTGCTGCCTCGACTCGACTCGACTACAAGTTGACTTTCAGTCTGAGTAAAATGATTAAGCAGAAAAGAGCTTTGTGCTCGGTGGGGCTCTGCAATTGAACAGATAAATTCCGTTAAGCCGCATACCAGTGCCAACAAGCTGAATGAGATTTGCGGCAGGCCAAGTTGCACAATGTAAAACCAATTCGTTTCCATTTGTGCTTGGCGTCAGCAGCGTGCCGCACCCCTCCCCCCAATGCCCAGCCCGTCTCGTCGTACACTCGGGGCACAATTGAACTCTGCTGACAATGGGAGTGACAGGCAGCATGACAAAAGCACAATTCGAAAAGGGATGCAATATGCAATATGCAGCGAACAACAATACCCAGGCAGGTGGCTGCCGTGGGAGACGGCGAGTGAAACGGAAACGGAAATGGAAGCGGAAATGGCGAACACTTAGTTCGATTACCCTCAAACCAAAAGCCGCTTGCAGCTTGGATTTGCGGCTGGGCCAATGTCAGTTTTGCATATGTGAACAGAATTTCAATATTCCGGAATCCACAAACATTTAATTGCCCCTTTAGCACCTCATCAGCGACCCCACCTGCGACACCCAGCCAACCACCCACTCGACTCCACTCCAACAACCCCGTGCTAGATTGCGAGCTTGTATTTGCATAGAAATAGGGAGTATTTAAGTAAAATTGTCACAGGTCACGAAAGCTTTTGCTCAGCTGTTTGGTCAATAGTCAATTACAGCAGCTGCTGCACACACCTGCCACACACACACCTGCCACACACCTGCTGCAAAGGTTAAGCTACTGCAAATCTGTTGCCTGACGACATTCAATTTTATTTATATTTATTCCATTTTCGAATTTTACTTTGCTCTCCGCTTTTATTGTCGCGACGCTTGGGATGGGGAAAAGCATTTAATGTTGCGTGAAAAGCGCGTGAAAGCAAATGAATGGCAGCAAAATCAACTTGGAAAATGTTTGTTTGGAAGCAGCGCGCTCTGCTGACAGCATCATTTGCACATCTCACTGCGTCGCATCATCAATATTTCAGTCGATAATTTATTTTTCGTTCTGCGTTTTAGCCATCTTCGTGTGGACTTTGGACGTCTGTGCGACAAAAAATTGGCTTTTAATTTGACTTGGCAACTTTTGCGCCGCCATTTTGCCCTACTGAATAAATCAACAATTTGTTGATCAACTAGCGGTAAATTCCAATTAATATGCAAATGCGATTGAGATTCAGGATTTTGCTGCATATCTTCAGGTGTATTTGGTCAACGAACACTTTGAGCGTTCAATTCTGTTACATTTTATAATAAACTTTGCATAATTGAAGAGTTTGTCGGGCAGTCGCACGTAGGGTCATAATATGCAACTATGGAAATGAGTGAAGCTTTAAAGGTTAGTCAAAGTAAGCTTATAATTTACTTATCCGATATCGTACTCGGGTTCAACTAAGAACTCAAGCTGATACTTGCAGCAGATATGGTAATTTCTGTCTGCCATCTACACGAAGCACCATGGCAACTTGCAAGCCACATAGCTGATTTAAAGGCAAATTTCTGCACAAATTTTCAATTATTTCAAGTGTTTGTGGTGAAACCTTTGCTGCGATACTTATTCCTTATTCCATATTCAACTCACAGAAACATCTTAAAGCCTCAACGGGCTGCTTAAGCGGCGGAGCCATAACAAATAAAATGTGGCGAAGGCACAGAAATAGATTTACATGGTCGTTCATCAAAAACAAAAGGCGCTGACTTGGCTCCTGGTACCTGAACCGACAAGGCGATAAGCTGCCTTCGCTCCGCCTTGCTTCTCCTGCCTACCTACCTCCTTCCCAGCCTGTTCCAGCAGGGCTTTGTTCGAATTTAATGTTGCCATTTTGTTGGGCTTCTTTGTCAGGCACAGGCCAACTGAATGTCGACTGTCGACTAAAGCCTTTGTGCTGAATATCGAAATCACGTTGGTCATTTTATTATAGTTCATTTTGTTGTGAAGGGGCGTCGGGGGGTGTAGTGTTCGGGGAAATCTGTGCGTTGCGCATATTTAATGTATGTATTATGCAAATGGATGTGCGGTCCTCGCAAAAGGCTTATTTATTTATTTACATTTAGTTGTTTCACAATCCATGAGGATGACAATAGCTAAAAAATACACATCCTTAACTGCGCACTTTGTACAAGCAAAGTTGAAAGTTCGCTCTGATTTTGGAGCATATTCTGCAAGATATCAAAAATGGAAGAAATCTAACCTTTTCGACCCCGCCATTTACTACACCCATCGATTAGGAATAAGACTTAACTTAGAGACTTGAGCCTTTTGAATCGAATCGTTTGACAAGCGCACAGGGACAAGGACAGAGCACCCAACCTACCAAAGAAGGGCTGCTTAGTGGCCTCTTTGATATCAAAACGTGGTTCGGTTACACCATGGGATAAGCCGGCTGTTCGATTCCATTACCCCCCCCCCCGCCATTTTCTTCTCTCATTTGAAATGCGAATCGAATTGACGTTTCAGTTCCTTTTAAATTCCGTTGCCTGCAGCGAAAAACTGTGTGTGTTC
Organism: Zaprionus inermis; assembly: GCA_018151445.1. Classification (NCBI taxonomy): domain Eukaryota; kingdom Metazoa; phylum Arthropoda; class Insecta; order Diptera; family Drosophilidae; genus Zaprionus; species Zaprionus inermis. The sequence continues at coordinate 1,666,750 of JAECXD010000673.1, read as the reverse complement.
GCATTATGCGGCTGACTTGCAATTAAGTCAAGTGTGTAGAGCATGTTTCCACAAAAAGTCCAAAAAAGTTAAGAGCATCAACTCAAAATTCTCAAGCAAACAATCAATATTCGCTCGCACGCAACAGCTCGCACGGAATTCATTGTATAAATAAATTAATTGATTTTTCTCTCAACCAACCGCTGCGCTGGCAATCAATCAGAAATTTGAGAACTTACGTTCTGCCAACTAAAAGTTTGCATCCTCAAAGCAGACCCTGGAGAGTGAGCGAGCGAGCGTAGAGTAAGAGAATTGCGGGCAAAATGCAATTTGTGAGTTTCGACGTCTTGTTTCGTTTCGCCGCATCCCCGGAAGCAATAAATTTTATTGACATTGACTGGCCCTAAAGTGCACAAAGTTTAGTTGCTTCGGACTGCTGGGCACCTGGTCGATTGCAGCTGCTGCACATTCTTAAAGTAATTTAAATGATTTTTGGGAAATTTCTGCACAGAATATTTTCAAATTCATGACGAAAAATAGTTTTCCGTTTAATTGAACTCGAAATTACTTAGTTTTTGGCCGACGCGTTGTTTCAATGCTCTGGTCAGCCGGTGAGTTGTTGAGCTGCTTTGGTGGCAAGTGGATGCTCGACAATCCTAATCCATTTGCTGCAGCAAATTGCACTCTCCGTTGAGCTTTTAATCCGCTTACAGAGCATGCTGAAAACCGTAGCACACTTTTTAGCGCGCGCCATTTTATGTTCCACAGTGAGCGAGCGTAAATTGAACCATCATTGAAGCATTGTTTCGTTTCGCTTTTTATGGCAAAAGAAACAAAGGGTCCTATAATACCATATACCCATTCTCTCTCTCTCCCTCTCTCTCTCTCTCACTTGCAGAAATATCTAATAAATATGTTCAGAATATAAAGAAAAATAAAAAGACGAAAAAAATTCAACGACACATTTTCTTTAGTTCGTTCTGTTATTTTCCCCACTGCAGCATACGTACTGCGCTATTGTTACTGTATTATGGGTGAAATATTTTACAGCTCGAAACGTGCAAAAAGTTAGCATTACGAGTATTCCCTGCACACATTCATAGGTGTAAGTATTCGTTTTGCCCCATCTTCCGTACGTGCGTCCACAACATGAACTCATAAATATGTATTGATTTTCCATTCGCCAATTTCTTTCATGTTCCATATCAACTCACACGCACACACACACACGTACCACAGCAATAAGTGCTTTCACGTGCTGGGATATCAGCAAGGAGCATATGAAATTGAACACAGCGTGAAATGCCAGACAATGGAAATAAATAATGGGAAAGGCGACTGAGTTATGATTATGAAAAAGTTTATAATGCTACAGAAATGTGTGCAAATATGTAAATGCAAAACAAATGCGAAGGATTTACCGCAATTTGCGACGCATTGCAGAGTCAGTGAACTGTGCAAATGTTATTTGTAAAATACTTATCGCAATTCTGAAAACAAATCTCTCCATTTCACGCCTTCCAAGTGCCAAATTGCAGTGAAACATGCAAGCCGCATGCATCAACCAGCAAAAAGCACTTGGAAAAGTTCGCCAAAAGTAACTCAGCAGTCGATAAAAGATTGTTCTGCATCTGGCCGAGACGTGTCTACAACACGAGTTCATTAATCTGAACTGCGCAACATATCAAATTATTTACTACAGACTTTTCTATTTGGCTTGTTTACCATGTTTCCCCTGAGTAATGAGGAAACAGCGCGCGCTGTGCGTGTGCAATGTGCCAAAAACTGTTAAAATGCGCACAACAAATTTGCCAAATGGGCACGAATTTGTCAGGCTAGTGAAGCAGCTAGGCCGAGCTAGGCTGCATACACAAAAATAATTTGTATACTCTATGGAAACGTGCAGCATGAATTACAGATATAATACATACATGATTCTTTATGATTCTTTCACATGAAGCACTTTGATAAATTGCAGCACGATGTAATCGCAAAACTGTCAAAAGCAAGTAAAAAGTATCTAAGGTAACTTTTCCTCTGAAAGTGTATACTGTTATACACCCGTTTTCAGATACACCCGCAAATAATTTCACTGGTTTTAAGCAACCCATTTGCGCCCAACTAAAGCTACCGCAAAATGCTGCTGCCAATTTGAAGCTTTCATTTACGAAGGCTTACTGGTTACAGCCTGTGGTCCATTTCGACAATTAGCTAACGAAATCAACGACGAAAATCCATGGGAAAAATACACCGAAAAATTGGAACGCGACCCAGCCAATTGAAAAAGGGAACCATTGATTCCAAAGGGTTTTTCAAGTTTATAATTTAATGGAAGCGGACCAGCTGCAACGGCTTAAAAAGGCTTAAGAACTTTAAATCCGTTGATCCTTTTGCGCTAATTGCAAAATTTTCGCTGAAACCCCACTTCAAAGGGGCGCGTTTCTTTTTTTGTTTGTTTGTTTGTAATTTCAATTCACAAAACGAGTACACAACAAAGAATTAAGATTCTAATGGCAGGCTTATTACTTTTTGAATTTAATTACTTGGGCACTTTTGCATCCGTGAAGTGACATCAAAAAAAAAATATCCTCAAACTTTGTATTATATTTGATTTTGCAGGTATACTATACTATTAAAGGAGAAGAGTATAATAAAATAGAAAAGGTGTAATAACTGCAAATTGACCCTCAACGTGATATTCATGGTAAAAGTGGAAAGCAGGGTGGACTTAATTTATTTTCTAAAGCAGGTACATGGGGAACAATAAATGTAAGAAAACTTAACAATTGTCGCCCACTTTTGTACTTGTAGCCTTTTCGTCATTTAGGTTCAAAATAATTAAGACCAACAAAAATGATTTAGGCACGTGCTGCGCTTAAGAAATTGCGTTTCTTTTACTGCTCGTTTTTGTATTCATGCCTTCCGACACTTGACTCGTCTCGTCTTTGACCTTTTTTGTTCTGGAGGCCTTTTTTTGCGTACACCCGGCAAGGGTAAAATTTAGGGTAGAGCTTGAAAAGATAGCAACGAAAAAATAAGTATGTCCCTTATTTTTAAATCCTATTATTAGATACCTTTAACTTACTATCATTCGACTTGTTAAGCTGAAAGTAGGGTAACTGTTAGTCTATTACTCTGTTAAAGCACATTCAGTCTTGTTTCCCATTTCATTGTATTGTTTAATTTTCTCATGACATGTCAAAAGTCACAAACAGAGCCTACATTTTTGCCAGCAACGTTTCTTTTTCAAAATTGTAGTACGAACAACGCAATGCCTGCACGTACTTGTTTCATATCTGCATCACATTCCATGCTTAAATACCGTGAACCCTCTTCTAAAGACTAACCCAGTCGCTTGACTCTTTTGTTGTCCAAAACACAATGAGACACAGACGTGGCGGAAAAGTTTACTATTAGCTTGTCAACTAATAGCGCCGGCATACGCTGCGTATGCGTGATGTACGCCCGCTTGGCCTCGCTCTCTCTCTTCTGCCTCCTCTGTCGCTCACACTATCTTTTTTTATATTCATCTCTCTCTCTCTCTCTCTCTCTCTCTCTCTCTCTTTGCGGTAATTATTACAACTATGCGAATCACTTCATTTTAACAACTTTGGCTGGGTGGCTGCATTGCTACCGCAAACCAAAACACGCAAATACCAATAAAAATATTTATGAATTTATTTTGGTATGCTTTTAACCACTTTGCAAGTGGCAATAAGGATAAGTAGCAAGATGCTTAGTACATATTATATATTTTACTGACAATAGAGTACAAGAGAATATAGTAAAAAATAAGCAAATAATAATTCAGTAAAAGTCAAAGTTCACTCCATAAATCTTAAAATAATACTTATAAAATAGTTATGAGGGCGAATAAGTATTACTTACCATATTTGTAATCTACACAGAGCCATGTACTAAAGTTGTAGCTTAACTTTAACTATTGTATACATTAATAGCCTATTCAGCTTGAATAGACGGCTACAATCAAACTGACAATATAAGTTATTCACTTGATTCGTAGTTACTTTTTATTCAATTACAAAACCTACACAATTAACAATACATAGCAAACACGATTTATGAGTTTTATATGATTTTCGTACACGTTTGCGAATGGATTGTAGCGGAAAGAGAGAGAGAGTGAGTACGATGATTGTTTAATTTCTAAACTCCATGCACAAAATCCCCCTTACAAAAAAAAAAACAAAATACTAAACTCATCGCAGTTTTCTATAAATAGAAGCTGGGACTTACCTGTAGCGGATCATTTCGTGTATTCAACTCCATCGGGTTAGTCGATGAGCTGCGCTAGAGACGCCGCTACCGGTTTCGTGTCAGCTGAGTGAATAATTTCGAGAGCAATTTTAGCGAGATCAAAAACATTAATCGACCTAGCCAAACGACAATATTATTATTAAACTAACCAACCGAATTGATGTTATTACGCAAAAGACTACAAAAACAACAAACGGGAAAATATTGTGCAGATGCGAATCAGTCAAGGTCAAAAAAGTGATATAACCACTACAAAATAGTTTTGTTTGTATAGTGAATAATAAATTAGTGAAAATGGTTGAGAAACTCACATTATCGTCGGGTCTTGAGCGACTAAAAAAACTACCATGGCAACAACTATTCTATATGTTTTATATAGAACCCATTGTGTTTACACTGATCTTCTCGCACATGCTGTCGGGTAAGACTCCGTAATACATGCAGTACCGGTCCGCCAGTTAGATATGCATACAATTATTTATTGCAGGCATTGTAATGCGAAATCAAATTATTTATCAGACATGTACAGTCAGTTTTAACTACAATGAAACTGACTGCAGGCGGCTGGATGACAAAGAAGCCAGCTCTGAAATTCACGTAAATTTACAAACTATTAAAACTATAGATTATATAACTGTTATAATCGATTTCTAGGCCATTGAAACTGAGATACAGTCATATGTTGCCGATATGTTTCTAACAAGAACACTAATGGAGAGTATCGTTCCTGCAATTTGTGGTCTTTTTACGGGCTCCTGGTCGGATCACTATGGCCGCAAACCTTTGCTTATTGCCTCAATGATTGGTGGGACAGATCTATACTTTTAGTTGCATGCAATAATAATTACACTGTGCTACAGGTTTCTCAGGATCCGCACTGATAACAACCATTATATGCGCTCTATCCAGCTATTATCCGATTAATCCCTGGTGGTATACACTGGCAACAGTGCCACATTCCCTGCTGGGCGGCATGTGTGTCTTCTCCGTGGCCGCATTTTGTTTTATTTCGGATGTAACCGATATTAAAACAAGACCCTATAGGTGAGTGCTATAAGTATGTTTTATAATAAGTCTAAAAAAATCATTGGATATATTTATTAGAATGATATTTATGGAGATGCTGATGTTTATTGCTATGAGCAGTGGCTCTTTGCTGTCAAGTTACGTATACGCAGCGACAAATGCAGCTGTGACTCAGGCGATTTCCGCTGCGTGTGTTACGCTTGTCACACTGTTTATTATTTTGTATTTGCCCGAAAGCCTGCATATTCAAAAACAACAGGACGAAAAAAACGCAGCCGGATGTGCTGAGCAAGATGTGCCTATTTCGGCTTATGATATGCAAATAAAATCTGAAAATCTGTCAAACGATGAAAAGAACGAGAAGAATGATAAGAACGAAAAGAATGAAATAAACGAAAAGTTGGCAAATGGATTGAAGCCTTTGGAAATCGGTTTTGATAAAAATAAGCAGAAGGATATTGAAAATCAAAAAATTGATCCAAAAGCAGTGTCTGAAACGACAGGCCTGTTTAGTCCGAAACATTTAAAGGATATGCTTGTTTCTTTTTGCAAGCCACGTGAATATCATGCTCGTGAAATAATTTGGCTGGTTACATTGACCATGTTCGTAACCATGTTCGTGGTGGGTAAGTACATACATACATATTTACCTTACCAACAATATACTTATGGGATTATCTATCTTTTATAAAATTTCAGATGGTGTTATGACTGTCATGTATCTATTTGTGCGCCAAAAATTCCATTGGTCCGTCAGGGAGTTTACTTTCTTCGAGACAGTCGGTCAATTGGTGCCCATGTTAGGTGCAATAATCGGATTTCTCATATTACGAAAGGTAAGTATATATTTCTGGTACATATTTCTCGCTTTTCGAGATCTATTTAATAGTATGTACCATGTATTTGTAGGTATTTCGCCTCTCGGTGGTCACACTGGCTCTGCTTTCGCTACTCTCGGAAGTTTTAAGTAATTTGGCAAGGGGTTTTGCCGTATTACCCTGGCACATGTATCTGTCGGTAGCGCTGGGAGTTTTCCGTTCTATCGGCGGCCCTATGTGCCGCACCATTGCCTCAAATATAGTTCCTGCTTCCGAATTAGGTAAACAATAAGATACATCAAATATTCAATATATGTTCTTATTTATTATTTTAATAATTACAGGAAAAATATTTTCAATCAAAAATGTTCTGCAGTCGATTGCGCCGTTCAGTAAGATATCTTCTTAATGCGATATTCTTCAATCAAACTTTATTTATTTATTATTAGTCGCTGCACCGCTTTATACACTTATCTACCAGCATACTTTGTCTTTTGCTCCGGGTATTTTCAATTTTCTCAGTGCATCGCTCTTCTTTGTAGCCTTTGTGGCGATTGGGTAAGTTGCAACTTCAAGCATATAGAAGTCGCTTAGCTAATTTCGCAATGATTTCAGATTTGTCTTGCGCATCAAAATCAAGCACAAACAACATTATGCCGAGCTCCTGAAGTGATGATCTATGCTGTTCGTAATAACGTTACATATAATAGACAATAGTTTATAAGCTCTAGCAGAGTGTAAGCTATTTATTGACTATTAAATTGTGCTTATACGTAAAATATAATAATGTTTAAATAATGACAATAGGCTGATTAACATATCCGTAGGCTGATTAACATATCCACTCCATAGGATTAGAAATGGTATTTAAAGTATATCAAAGGTAAGGGATGTGGTTTAAAGGGACCGGCTTGTTAAGCCTGGTGAATTTCTATTCGATTCCAAATTCCTGCAATTCTTATTAGATTCACATAGATAGCGAGTCAGTTCTGGCCGTAAACTAAGAGCTAATCATTGCATGTGTAGATGTGCTATGCATAAAAATAAAGCATGCAAAATAGCGTAGATACATATAATAATATATGAATGACGAGAAATACTCAAAGCGTAATTCAGTGCATAAATATTTAACACGCAATATTGATTGGCGTTTGACTTTTGCACGTAATAAATGAATATTTAATATGGAAAATGTCCAAGTTCGGAACTGGATTACTGATAGTTTAAATTGCCAGTTTGCCAATTATTTGCTAAATACTGTATGGCTGCTTGGTAACGTTTATTTTCCATTTAAATTGCACAAATTTCATCTAAACTTTAAACAGGCAAAAAACTTTATATTCAGGCAAAATAATTATACGCCTTTGCCTTTGCCTTTAATGTTTATAGAAATAAACCAACTGAGAACTTAGTATGGGCATGTTTCAGTCGACCACAACAAGATATTACTCAAGCATATTATTTGCGCGCTCTCTCTCTCTCTCTCACTCTCTCTTTCTATGATTTTGAAATATCAAATTACACCCCGTTATTTCTGGAGTGGAAAGACAAACAAATCGCTTAATGCAAACACAGTCATTAGACGGAAAACTGTTATGAAAACTTTGCGAAGGGGTCAGTTCTTATTTACCCTGCGACATTAAGGTCGCAAATGGATAATGGATAATCGAGCGACAACTTCCAGTGCATGAACGTGCAGCTGCATCTGCAAGCCTCGCATTTACCACATTTGCCATGTCTTTGACCCGTCTGTTGCAACTAGTTAAGTTTCTCGTCGCGGGGAGAGGTAAAGACTTTCGAGACATGGGTGTTGCTTGGCTCGTTGACAGCAGTTTCCGGTGTTCCGGGCCATGATTGATGGATGTTTTAGTGCGCGACATTAACCAAAATGCGAACACAACGCGTATACGCAATCGCTGGCTTAAACGAGGAGAAAGCGCGGAGAAACAACAATGAAAATGGTGAAAACGAAAGTCCCTGCCCGAGTAGCATGCAGCAACTGTTGACAAGGTCAAGTTCGGCGTTTAGCCTGGCAGCGAGCGTTACATGCAGAAAGCAAGCTAAACGGCATCAAATGAACATTCAACACTTTACGGAATACGTAAAACATACAACGTAACGTAAAGTACGTAAGGTGCACGCGCTCACAGTGCCTTACTCTCTCACGTTTACGCTCGCTCTCTCTCTCTCCCTCTCTCTCTCTCTGTTTCTAGCTCTCTGTGTGCGTGTGCCTGCTGCTGCTATAAAGCGTCAAGCCCAATGCCAACTGGAGTCAGTTTGCTGCAGACGACGCGACAGAACGGTACAAAGTCGTTTGGCAGCCACTGTCGCTGCGCATCGCTTTCTTCATCCTTGTCGCGCGTTTGCCGTCGCTTCGTGTGTCTCGTTTGCTTTTCGCGTAACGGTTAATTCGCGCATTTTTATTGCTTGCCTATCGCGTCGCGTCGACCACACAGTGAAATGCCGTCGCTGCGCTTCGCATAGTTCGTAGCATACTTTGCGGGGCTGCTCAAGAACCCAACATATCACACATCATTAGCAACAGCAGCAACAGCAGCAGCAACAACAACATGTTTTGGATATTGCGTCGCACAGGAGCCGCGAATTTTTTCAACTCCTTAAACAACAATTGCAGCTTTAACAAGAGCAATGGCAACGGTGGCGCAGCCGGTGGCAATGGCAACCACAGCAACAGCACCCAGGGTAAGTTCTAAGCTGCCTGCTGCCTGCTGCTCCGTCGCCAGTCGCCAGTCTGTGCCTGCCCAGGTGCCAATTATATTATTGTATTTCGGGCGCAAAGCAGTAATTGATTGGGCTGTCTAATTAGTGAAACATGATTCAGCTAAAAACCAATTCTCAAATTAATGCCTACACTCTCGCTGGGTAATCAGAGAGCACGGGAGTAGGGAAAAAGCCGAATCCACTAAGTAAATTTCCATTCAACCATAGGAAATCTATTAGGAAATTTTCTTACCAATCATTTCAAAAAATAAATCAAACTAGGCGTAAATTTGCAATTGCTTCCAAGTAAATTACAAGTAAATAAACAAGTTTGAGTTCAATACTTGGAAGATTCTAATAGCATGCACATATGTATATAAAAGCAAACAATATCATATAAAATAATGTTTAATTGAATTAAATTGCATATTTTATTGGTCGATGAAATTTGAAGAATTTTAAATTTAATAGCTAGAAAAATACTAATACAGTTAGTTAGACTGGTATATATAGATTACTAAACGATTTATCGATCAGTTCGGGCATATATCATTACGATATCTTGAAAACTAAAAGACTAGTTTGCATTGCAACAGATGATATACAGATTTTAGACTTCGAATTGTCATCTAAGATGTGTTGTATAAATCATTTCGAAATAAACATGCCCTGTGGCTTGTTAATCGTATCATATATTATAACATCATATTAAAGATACGTTTAGGCTTCTAAATGCAGGGAATCACGAGAAATTTAATCACAAACTTTCATACGCGAATAGCAAAGTCTCTGGGCACATAATCCCAACATACGGTTCAACTTTTATGCCGCGAACAAAGTGAGTTAATTAAAATTCTCACAATGACTTGAGCACAATATACAAACACAGGCGCACACATAGGCATATATATATTCTCAGATAAGAACAAGTATTGTACTCAAGTACATACTTATACATATTGTTTGCACACAATCCTCTGGCATATGGCGGACTGATGCCAATGGATCCTCCTGGTTGGAAAAATGTGAGAATGTTCAAGTAAAGCAAATACAAGTATTCCGACTGCAGAACCCATCGCTTAATAATAAGCTCAGGCATAAGGGCGCTGGTGTGTGTGTGTGTGTGCGTATCTCAAACGTGCCACGGATGTGACTGTCGAAAAAACACTTTAGGCGTTGTCCCAAGATGCTTTTGTCTAAGCGCCATGTCTCACGCCAGCTCAGACACCAGAGAACTCGTGATAAAGTGGGAGACTAAAGGATGCCAGGCGAAGCACAGAGAGCTCGGGATGGCAACAATAGTAGTTGTCGTTCTTGTAGATGACGATTGCTATGCGTACAAGAATTCGCATGGGAATTAAAATTCTTTAAAGTCGACAATAACTACAGCAATAAATTAATTCAACTAATTAAATTGCTGATTGCTTAGTGATGCAGAAACTCATGATAATCACTTTGTTCTACTATGCAAAGACACTCAAATCCCAAAGCTATAAAGCTGAAGATATTTAAATATAAGAACGGGAATCATTGTTTTGATAGGAAAGTGCAATCATTTGTATCCACAGTTCAGTTGAAAGTTCGAAGAAGCTAAAATACTTAATAAATATTAATATAAATATGTATATATTTAGTATACAGATAAGCATAAAAAAGTACCAGCAGCATATTTTTATTGCAGCGACAATACCCCTTTCATATAAATAAAAATAGCTTTTTTAACCCACATTAAAATCGCACAAAAATCTGCAGATCTAAAAAAAGATGCCTGAGAACGCACACAATTATTACAGTTTATTTACAATGATTGCAATGCTACAAAAAAAATATTGATTTTCATTGGTATGCATACCTGAAAATGCCATTTTCCAACCTCATATAGTCATATGTGTATTTTACAGGGAATTTCCCTATCGGCATCATGGGCAAACACACAAGGACTCAATTTGCTATGCAAATGCAACATATGTCAGCAACATTAACCGATAATTATGACAGCCATTTGTCATTGATGATAATGCGCATAATTGTAAAGCAACAAAGGCAATTAAATGCACATTTACACGCACGCACACACATGTGCATGCGAATACGTATGTGTGTGTGCGTGTGCAATGCCCAATTAGTTGCGGAAACTCAAAAACTTTTTGCTCATTCTGAAGCCCATTTTGGCTTGTTGTTCTTTGATTAGTACGACCAACTTTGTAGCCTGTGGGGAAATACATACGAGTACATGAGCTAACTGTAATAATAAATTACGATTCGAAGCGCTGTGAACTTTGCAAAAATATTGCGCTAGTCGGGCAAAGCAAATTATTGGGCGTTTATCGGGCGTATTAATAAAGTGCGAGCGGCTTCAACATGATTTATGTTGCAGACCCAACAAGTTGTCAGCCCGGCGGCGCATCATTTGTAATAATTTGTGTTGTAATCCGAAAAGTACAGAAAACTTTATCCGGCCCAGTCGGGTTTTTGAACACGAGTTTGGCCAACTAAATATTGTGGTGCGGATGCAACCGACGGCTGAGCTTGGAGCTGCTTGCGTTGTCATAAATTTCAATCTGAGCACAGGAAAGGCCAACGGCAGCAGACACGCCTAGCTATAGGCACACACACACACGCATGTAGCACAACAATATAACGGTAAATGCTTGGGCGCAAAACTTCTTGTTGCATACTTTTTGGCACGCTGCACAGGGAGACGGGGTGCGAGAGAGACACGCACACATTCTAGCAATAAAATTGAGTTTTATTTTCTTTTACGCGCTGCCGCGTTTTTTCACAGCTCCACAAACAATTTCTACATTTTCCTGCAGTGCCATGTGTGTGTGTGTGTGTGTGTACGTGGGTGTGTGTGTTTCGGTCTGTTTGTTCGCATGCCACGTTTTTAATATTCATGCTCGGCTTTATTCGCCTCGTTCTGCTTTGCCTAGCTGCAACAGTGAACAAATACTAAGCGCGACCTTTGACATTTCAAATCCGGCCACGCGGCCCACACGTTGCACTCGCATCGAAGCGTGATTACCTTTCTAATCCAGAACTGTGTGCATGTTCGCCGACAGCCTATGGACCACTAGAAAAGGCAATAGTTGAAGAAATTTATATTCCAATCACGCAAAATCGATCAGTAGGCGTGAAAGGCGTATATTTTTGCATTTATATTTTATATTACGTATACGGCATGTGTTCCAGGATGGCAATAATTAAAACAGATTGTATTCGAATCACGCGAAGTCGAACAATTATAAGTATCCAGAATATACGAAATATTTCAATATATATTTATAATATTACTTATACCTCATAACTACAATGAAGTTTTTTTACAGCAGTTGGCTTAATTGCTTGAATCGACCAAGAAGTCAGACATTTCTTTTATTTCACGTTATTTATCTTTTTTATTACGTATACGCACGGTGCACCTTTCATAGGTATTTTCTAATGAGCCGTTAAAAGCGAAAGTTGGTCAAATTAATTGCGGTCGCTTGGCAAGCTGTCTGCCATAAATCTGGAACGCCTTTTGTATTATTTTATAGGCCGCTGCTATTTATTATAATCCTTAGCGAGCGCATTTTCACATTCTCATACACATCCCGACAATGGGCACAATAAATCTCGTTTTATCACTTCACGGCTCGAGGACAAGCTGCAAAACTTTTGTCCAGCCCGCACAGACAAGACAAAACCTGAGCGAGATGTATTGAAAACAATATGGGGGGCGGGGCTGGGATACAGCTAGAGAGGAAGACAAAGGCAGACATAAATTGTCAGCTGCAGTGCAAGAGATTTTCTTAATTTCGTCGCTGAAAACAAAAAAAAAACGATAAGTTTTCCCCAGGCGAACAGAAGACGCTAGCAACTTGTAGGCCATGTACCGCAATTATGAGAGAAAATACTTTGTTGAATTGATGACACTAATGAAATTTCTCTATCTTTCGCTACACTTACTCGCAGACAAATACGTAAAGCGACCGCCCCGCAAGGCGTACGGCAGGCTGAGTGCCGAGGCCGATGATGCCGTGTCACTGGGCCATAAAATCGATGATCCATTCGATGAGCTAGACGATTTTGAAATGCTGGCACCTGCTGCTGGCAGCAGCAGCGGCAACAGCAACAGCAATGCCAACCACAACCACAACAACAGCAGCAACAGCAACAGCAACAACATGAACGGCAATGGCAACGGCAATGACGAGGCCAATGGCAATGGAAAGAGCCTGGAACTGTTGGCTTGTACGAACGTTGATTGCCAGGGCAACTTTGTGGTAGAGAATGCTCTGTGCGAGCTAGGTCTGTGCCAGGTGCAGGCCAAAGGGAAATCATCAAAGGAGCTGTCAGCCAGCGCCATGTCCACAACCAAGCAGATTAACGAGAGCACGATAAGTCGCCTGCACGCACTGGCGATGGCCGACGATGACGATGATTATGGTGAGTATGACAAGCAGAATCACCATGCCTCTTTCGCGCATACTCATTGGATAATTTCACTTGCTAGATGAATCACTGACCTGCAATGTATGCGACCGTTCCTTTCATTGCCATCGGCAGTTGGCTTCGCATCAGCAAAAGAAACGACATTTTGGGTAAGCAGAAATTTGCCTAATCAGCAGGCAACACATTAAGTAACTCCTCCTCCTCCAATTCCTGTTCCCCCCTTAGCTGCAGCGGCTGCGACAGCTTGTTCCCCTCGCTCATGCTGCTCGAGCATCACAAGGAGGAGTTCGAGCACTGGAGCGACGAGGAGATCGGACGACGCGTCTGCTGTCGCCGCAATCGCTGCGACGACGATTACTTCACGGACACAGACTCCTACATAAGCGATGCGGAGAGCGAGGACCTCGAGCGTTTGTTGTAGACGACACTGTGCACAGCAGCAGCTGCACCTGATGAGGAGGAGCACAGCTGTGCCAGGCTACGGGAAAGCGTGTGTGATGATGGTGCGTATGAAGAGAGAAAAGAAAACACACACGCGTTTTCATTTGCAGCACACTAAAATTTCCATTAATTTAAAGCTGACTTTCAATTACCGCAGGCGGAGAGAGAGAGTGAGAGTGAGAGAGAAAAAAATGCGAATGATTTTCCCTTTTGTTGCTTGTTTATTGCAGCAGCCAAGGGCAAAGCCTTTGGGGAGCTGCGGCATATTTGCGGCCTCGTGCGGCGTCAATTGTATTGGACAAAACGGCTGGAAAACGTCGCACCGGAAATTGCCGAGAGTGCGGAGAGTGCGGAGAGTGAGTGTGGCCATAATGAAAATGAATGAGAACAGATGACAAGCGTAGCGAAAGGTCCTCACAACAATGGCATAACGGTTGTGTGTCTGTGAGTCTGTGTGTGGGAGAAAGACAAAGAGAATGGAAAGCATAGTATTGTATTTTTAGGAGTTTAACTACTGACAGACCCCCAGACAGGTCTTAAAACAAATACCATATGTTTATAGCTAAATTATTTGTGTATACTTGTGTAAAGAGAAACATTACAGAAACGAATCCCCTGAATTCATATCATACAATGCATATGTGTCAACAACAACAACAACAACAAGGAAAACAAGGAAAACAACCAAGAGCAGTGAAACTATTTACGCAATGGAAAAACCATGTATTTTTCAATACTCAAATAAATACATATGAATGTGTGCTACCTGCTTGTGTTTTCTCTGCGTCGTATACTTAATGCCAACAATATACTGTGTAATCAAAAACAAATTACGCATTCACAGAGCGAGACCGAGACAGTCTGAAACAGATAGAGGGAGATTGGGGGGGGGGGGCACTTCAATACGAATTTCGTCTGCGAAATTCGCGCCTATATTTACAGAGGCAGCAGGAAGTCGGCAGGAGCACAGTTCCCCACGGACCGTTGTTAAATTATTCACCGAGCTGCAAGCGAAAAAGAGGACGGAGTGGGGGCGTGCTGCAAAGCCAAGTGTCCCCATCATTAAAACTTGATTGACTTTACAGAAAGTTGTCCGGGGCCAAATCAAATCAGCGTCGCAGTGGGACAACTTTCGGCATTCCATGCTCGAGGCTATTTTTCTATGTGAGCCAACGCAAATTTGCGAGCGTCTTTCGTATTATTTGCCTAGCTGAAAATCAACTGGAAGCAAGGTAAGTTGACTTTTCAGGTAGGCACAAAATATGTGTATATATGTACATACATATCTTTTGTCTTTTGTTTACGCAGTCAAAAATTGTTGCCATTTCACTAAGAGCGTATCACATTTTCCTTTTGCACACAGTGCGTTAACCTCTACATAATTTGACAAGGGTTTAATAAGAAAATGGGGGGACTCTTAAGAAAATTAAAAAGGAAATTCAAATTATATTATTTGTGCAAGAAAGTAGGAAAAGCAGCTTCGGCGCCAAATACAATTGAAAAGAAAATAAAAGGGAAACTTCTGGGAAATGTTAAAAATATTTGTATACACAGGAAACTCGAAGAAATTCGCCTAATTGTGCCCTACTGTATCCAACAGGAAGCTGAAGAAGTCAATGTTGTTTCTTGTATACGATTTGTTATATGTATAAGTAAATATCCGTTTTTATCGTCAAGGCCAAATTGCAAGCTGTTGCCCAGGATCAGGGACAGTTTGGCTGGGAGATGTTGTTTTTGTGCCGTAACCAAAGAACTGACATTCATTCATTTCACGTAATTCATTTCCTGATTGCACAAAAGGCAGCGACGACATGCTTTTGATTGATGCGTGAGGGAGGGAAGCGACACGCTGCTGCCGCATGGCATGTAAAACGGGTAACGCATGAGCTAACCTACCCCCCTTCCCCCTTCCCCCTTTCCGCTTTTACCGCATCCTGTCAGTGTCCTGCTGCGGACAGCTCATTTGACAATTTGATAGATGCAGGCGCATAAAACCAACTGCTGCTGCTGCTGCTCCTTCGATATACATACACGGTAACAAATGCAAAAACGTTGACTGACAAACTGCCCGTTGGTCAGCGTGATGGGGTGCGAGGGGGTTGTGTGGAGAAGCAGTCGGGGCACATTAAATTTTGATATGATTTTATTATGGCACTCGTAAAGGCAAACATTTGATGTGGCACATCATACGCCCCGTTGGCCAAGCGCCCATTTGCATAACAGGACGTAGAACGAAGCACGGAAAGAGCAGCCAATAGACAACGACAACGACAACGAAGCGGAGACTGTGAATTGTTTATGTGACTGCGCATTAAAAGCAGCTCTCCGGAAGCAATTCAAAAACACATTTACATAAACCATTAAATCGTCCATTGTGTTGTGTCCCGTGTGTTGTTGGCCAACATATGCTGCGGTCGGTAGCTACGTAAAAAAAAAAATTGTTTTAAATGGACAAACAAAAGGGAGAGTTCAGTTTTTTTTTTATTCCGGGAAATTCGCATAAAATATGGCTTATGAAAATTGCATTAAAAACAGCAGCTAAGTGTAGATAATGGAAAAAACCGGGTAATTCTATATGCCATTAACGCACGCCTCCTTTCATGCTCCATGCTTGTGTCCTGCTGCACGTTACTGCATGCCAATCAGGGCAATTTGTCAGCACGAAGCGAGCAAAATTGCGTTTCCTGCGACACACACACACACACATACAACGAGCCTGCTCTAAGCCCGCCGTTCTTTCGTGCTCGCTCAGCCCCCCCTTTTAGCTAATTAGGCTACCAAGGCTGCGACTATCATCAACGTAGCCATAGAGCAAAGTCTCTTTCAGCTGTTGCCAAAAGTTACAAACCGGCAGAAAAAAAGTCCTCAAAAGATGCAGAACTAATCGATGCAATAAAGAAAAACAAAAACTGAAAATTACTAGGGCTAACTCTTTTAAGCCATAAACAAATTAAGGAATTGATTTAGGCATAACATAATTTTCATTTTTATTGTTATTATAATTCATTGTAAATATTTGCCTAAATATTGCTATTAAATAAGGCAATCCTAACCAATCATATATTTTTATTTGAAATCAATTTGATTTTGTAATTAATCGAAAAAAAAAATAGTTGTAATCTGCCTGAAGCATTAGTTAACTATAATTTGCATCAACTATTTTCCATGCTATTTTATTGAAAACTTTCATTCAATTTAAAATTCCATCGAGAGACAAATGAGTTAATTAAAAACTGCTGACTGTGACACTTATCAAGGACAGCCACAGCATGTTACGTGCGGTAGATGGAATATAGTATATAATATCATTATAAAAGCGCAGGAATTCACAGAATGCCATGCAAATGGCACACACACTGAATGTCTCACTTTCGTTCTGCTCGATTTTTGCATAGTTTTTGGGTCTCTCTAGCGGCCATATAGTTTTTACTAACTGGCACACTGTTAATTCGATTGAAAAGCCTAATTGACTAGCCTACTGACAGGCTGTTCGCAATGTTTTCAAATCTGCACATTGTTGTGCCCATTTTGTGAAGATACACAGTGTGCTGTGGGGTATTTAAGAGCAGGAATGGGAAAAACCCAAAAGAAAAAAACATTTTAGCAGCTAAAAAAAATATATCACATAATTTTTAGAATGATCAACTATTATTGCCTACTGCTCTTACTTTATCTCTGCCGTCTTTGGCAGCGTATAAACTAGTCTATTTTATTTCCTCGTTTTCTTTCGCACCCCGCTCACACACAGAGTTGTCAAACGCAAACGTGCTGCCAGGTTCCATCCCCTAAATGCCGGGTCGGATGGCGACTTAACCCAAGCCATTACAGCCAAAGTTAGTCAATGTTCATTGATGAGCTGAAACACACACACACACACACACACACACGCGCAATGCCAGTCTCGCACACACACACCAACATGCCGTGCGTGCTTTAGCGTAGTTCTCGGATAATTGAAAACAAGGTAGCAAAGCAACTGCACGAGCTCGTTTGAAGCTCAACAAGCGCTGGAGTGCGCAGAACTCAATAAAATTAGGTCTACTTCAGTGAATCCTGCCCCGAGTTCCATACCAAGTAGTTTTAGATGCTTGGACTTACACTATCGCTGGAATACCATTAAAGTTCGAATGCCATTTTCCCATTAATTACACTTAATATTCTACTTGCCGAGCTAATTAATTTAAAAGCTGACCCAGCTGAAACAAGTGTGTGTGCGTGTGTATGCAAGTGCATGTGAATATGTACGATATACATGTATCTTGTACAAACCTGCGAAGTACTCGACGCGCAAAATGGCGGCAAAAAATGCTCATTTTACCGCTACAACGTCGTGTGCAGTCGCATAAATATTTCATTATGTAATTTCCGGAAACCAGGTAAACTTTTTAATTGGCATGCACTCATTAAAATTACAACAACAGCACGGTAAACAATCATAGTTCCGCCGCACTCATAAGCCTTTTTTCACTTTGATTAATGTGCAATTTAAATGGATTCTCTTGCATTGCAAATTTGCAACTGTTAAACAATTCGAGTGCATCTTTGCAGTGGAATTAATTAAGACGGATATGAGAGTATACTCTCTTAATTAGGAGACGGTATTATTTAAATGTGTAGCTTTAAGAAATGCAATTATTTAAAAGATTTCAATAAATTAAACTATTGATTTTAAAATGTATCATACAAAAATGCACATTCAATAGGGTATTTTCCTCTAGTGTACACCCGACTAATGCATTTATTATGCGTGGAACATCTTCTTCGTGCTATTGTTACATTGTTTAGCAACCGCATCACATATTTTGTCATTTTGCGTGGCATTTACCGCATGACAGCGAAATTATTGACAAATAATATCAATTTGTGCCATCGCAACCGGCAGCAAGGCAAGCAACAACAATTTCGGTTACCCAGAGCAGCTGCATCATATGATATAAGATTGGAACATATGGGATGAGCAGACGTTTGACGCAGACTGATGCTGATGAATGAGAAAAGTCGAAGGCAGCCAATTAGAAGAGCTCAAATTGTGGAAGATTTTCATTGAAATAAAAGTGTAGCCTGAAATTGTGCTGGCAATTTGTCATATGTTATGTTAAATTATGATATTTAGGAGTTATAAAATTTAAAATTGTTTAAGCAGCTTTTGTTTGTTTTGTTTATTTTCGCTTTAAATTGAGTTGGAATTTTGTCAAGAGCCGTCACTGTATAGGTTGTGATGTGAGGTTTAATAATCATATTTCCCATAAAATGAGTTCGAATTTGTTTTAGATTCGATTTTTATGCTAATTTCGAGTAAACTAATCGATTTAAAGCAAAAAATTATAATTTAATTTTTTTGAGAAAATTTCAAAATTTTTGTAAGGGGGTAGCATGGAAAAAAGTCGAAAAATATCGAACTTCTTAAATTTATACAATTTAAATGCAGAATCAATTTGGGTGCAATAACGTAATCAAAAAGTCTTCCCCGAGTAAAATCAAGTGATTTCTGGTAAAGTTATTGCGAAATTGAAGTCAAAAAGTCACAGTACAGACATCCCACAGTAAAAACCACGGCCACACTTATCGTTTAAATGAGCCCGCCTGGAAGTATGCTACAATTATCATGTCTCTCAGCTGTAAATTAAGAAAGTGTGGAACATTTTCCATTTGTATAATATTCGCATTACCCCGCTGCCTCATTTTAACATTATAATAAAAGTGTAACTAATTTTGCTATGGAGCTCTCTAATGAATTGCATATTCAGCAAGTTCTGAAGGCAACTTAATCAACCTGAAATGAAACGAAAGAAATTCAAATAAAAACACATTTCTGCACTCTTGCCAAATAATTTGATGCGGCCTTATGCTGTTTCCCTTCTTGAGCCCAATATAAAATGTACTACTTAGTATATCTTTATACTGGGAGTGGAATTGAATTAGTTATACCCTAACAAGGGAGTGCGAGCCGGGACGATGTGACTTAAAATTGGTCGAGCTTTCGTTTGTACAACAGTTAACAAACAAAACGGTCAAAAAAACGGGTTTTTCTTCGAGGCAAGTTTAAAGTGTGCCCCGAGGCGAAAGCATTGTTCGTGTCCTTGATTTACAATCCAGTTTCAACTGTTTCAGTTCTCTACACACTCGAGGCAGGGTATGCACAAAAGGCAAAGGCAAATTTCAATTTACTCGAGACGCGCAGCCGTGCCACTGCGCTGATGCTGCTGTGGCTTTTACATTACATTTAACTTTTCTCGCCTTATATTTTATTCAAATGTTTTTCCCACAGATAAGTTGCCGCTGCTTGAGTGTCTGACGTTTTCACTTTGCTGCCGTAAAAGTGCCAAAGAAAAGACAAGCTAGAGAGAGCAAAAGAGAGGGGAACGCCAGGCGCAGGCGGAAAATTCCCATTACCATACGCCCCGTTGGCCGCGCCATTGTGCAAGGACTTGACACGCCGTTGCCGCAGCCATTGCCTTTGCTTCTTGCTGCCTGCGTCTTCAATTTGAGTTCTCTTGCCTCACTATTTGTGGGTCAACGACGCGTAGCCGCGTGCGCGCTCGTGAAATTTTCAATGACCATTAGGGAGCTCTTCTAGACCCAATTTGAGAACATTTTTCTTTCGGGCAGGTGCTAAGCCTAAGCTCCTGGTCAGCCTGGTAATAAGCGGGCTGCACAATCCCACAGTATCCAGTATCCAGCAAAGAGCAACTTTTAAATGAATTTAAAACAAGACCCTATACATATATAGTTTATGTACGAGCGGTAAGGTTAGTGTTACACTCTGTGGCTTTTAATTCAGTTATTAACGCACAAGGCAAACTAAATTTCATTACGCATACGCCTCCTTGCATGACCAGCCGAAGCAAAGTCGCCGGGCAGGCCCAGCACAGGGCTCGCTCCCATCTCTCTTTCTCAGTGAAAGCCAAGCAAAGTTTGCCCTAAACGTCATTACTTTTAATAACATTTGCACACGCACACAGACGTACCTACAATACATAAACACTGAGCATAATTGTGTTTATGTCAGCGCTTAAATTAATCTTAGCCAAATCATTTGATTCCGCCGCCTTCTGCCTGCTTCGCAAAAGCTGCCAACGCAGCAGCAATTTAATTGAATTTTAATGAATCAAAAATGAAAATACTTAAGTGATTTAATTCGGTTTTTCGCCAAGCAATTTGCCCGATAAATGAGAAAGCGCCAAATGTCGCAATACGCAGCAACAGGGCGAGGAAAACAAATGATTTAAATACAAAAATCGTTGTGCATAAATTATGTGTACAAATAAACAAGAGGAGGCCGGAAATGTGTTAATTTTGCATAGCACAGCTTTTGTGCAATTTGTTGTTCAACTTTCTAAGTGTGTACACAGTACACGAATACCCTGGCTGCGCGAGGGCGATTGGCAGCGGGTAGATACAGAGTGTAGTTAGTTATTTGCAAAGACTTCGAATGTTTCACACACGATTTCATGGAATATTTCTTTCATTTCGACAAGGGTATCTGCTCTGCGTGCATGCTCTCGCATAGCGGTTCTCATTTTGTCGACCATTTTGTCTGTTGGCCATTTGCCATTGGTTTGGTTTGCTAATTCCCATTTTCATTTCTGTCTTCTTGCCCTGTTTGCGCTTCAATTAACAACAACTTGTTACATGCGCAAACTGAACTAAGCTTTAAAATTTACAAGCATACACACAAACATGTGTATATATAATATACATATATATATATGTATATATAGTGTAAATAAATAACGCAGCGCTAAATGAAAAGCAACAATCTGCGATGTCGCCGTCGAGTCGCCCCCACCAAAGCTGCGTGCGGTTTTCATTTTGGGAATTTATTTTTATACACTAACTCGAAAAATGAATCGTGGCTAATGGGACAAACATGTAACATTGCTTACATAATAGAGGTATTTATAAAAAAAAAATGGCTTAAGATTAACTAAAATATCTAAAAGATATACCAAGCAATATCAAAATTTCAATAATAAAATAAGTAAATATATTTTTATTAGGCAGTGTATGCAAACCTCGTATAGAATTTACACGGCTGTACACTGCAAAAATCATAAAATAAATCTCCAAATGGGCCACTTGGTAGGCACGTGTTAATTGCAATGGAATTTATTTTAGTTTTACACAGACGCACAAATTCTGCGACTACATTTGTGTGGGAAAATGCAAAGATAAGTTAACTATTAAGAATTGAATTAATATATACGATATATATATTTATTTAATACAATTTATTTATTACATTTATTTATAATATTTATTTTACAAGAGTTTTCGATAATTTATTAAATACATTTCAAATATTTTGCACACTTAAATAGGATTTGCGTAATTTTAGAGAAAATCAAACTGTTCGACTTCATTTTGGATTATCTAAGACTAAACTAAATTATTAGATAAGCCAGCTAGAAAATGTATGACGAATTTCGATTAGTTCGAAAATCGACTGTAATAAAGTGTGTGTTTAGCTGCCAATCGGCAATCGATAAATGTTATTATGGCAATTGCATTCACGATTAGTTCCGCCTGCCCCTGTTCCATCGAGCTACAATCGATCAGCAGGAGGCAGCATCTCCCTGTCTCCATTTGCAAGTTGAATACACAAAACGAATACCCGCCAGCATTTCGATTCGCACAATTTGTAGCGTAAATTCATATGAATGCGGAATGTTGCAGTGGATGTGGGGATGTGGGAGTGGGAGTGGGCAGCGCAGGGCAGGCAGGGGGAGTATGCTGCATCGATGAGTCGACCATAAACGAAAATCGCTGCGATTAGCTTAAATTGCACAATATCGACAAGTGACCCTCGAGCCAGCAGCACAGTCAGAGTCACACTCACACATACACACACACACACACACGCACACGCACACGCACACGCACAGGCACACACATACGCACACACTTCCACACATACGCAGCAGGAGATGCCACATGCGAATGCACAGACAATAAACCAATAACTGAAAGCCATCGATTACGCCATAAAGGTCAATAGAGAAGGAGCAGGACTAAGCTAGATAGAGCGGGAGAGCGAGGGAGCAGGAAAGAAAAGAGAAGATGGCGTGCATAAGCTGAGCTGACCAAGAGGACACAAATGCGCAAATTAAGTAGCTTAGGGATTCACATAAGTGCTCCAAAGATGATGATGTTGCTGCTGGTGCTGCGACAGCTGTTGCTGCTGCTGCTGCTGCTGTTGCTGTTGCTGTTGCTGTTGCTGCTGCTGTTGCTGCTGTTGCTCTGTGGCATCCGCAACATAGTGTTGTGCAGCATTCGCTGTGCTATACCCTACACCGTTCTGTGCCTGCGTCGGGTAGCTCAAGTGCTCGTAGTAGGCCGTGGGCGAGGCCAGACACTCCACCGGCTGCGAGCTGGCGCTGGAACAGGCCGAGGAGAGCGAGGCGGATGAGTTGAGCGGCGGCGACGACTGTGCCGGCAAATGAGGATGCGAATGCGTATGGGGATGCGACTGATGCGTCATGGGCAGCATTTGATCCATAAGATACTGGTCGATTTCCTTGGGATCAATGTCGACAGCCGCCTTGCCCGGCGTGCCCAAGTAATTTAGCGCTCCACTGGCGTGTGACGCAGTAGAAGCAGCAGCAGCAGCAGCAGCAGAAGCAGCAGCAACCGCCACGGCAACAGCTTCAGCCGAGTTCTCTGTATAGCTGCTGCCCACTGTTGTGCCATTGCCATAGCCATTGTAGCCGCTCGTGTAGCTGCTGCTGCGCGTGCCACCGCCACCACCATTCGCATAGCCAAAGCCGCCAATGTTCTCTAGAAAATCCATCTCGGCCTGCACAACGCCGCCCGCCTGTGCGCCCTGCTGCCCACTGTAGTTGAGCTCGCCCAGGGCAATGTACTCTCGCCCGGAGTCGAGCAGCACGCAGCCGTAGTCACCGTCGCCACCGTTGCTGACCAGCGGCGTGGCCAGCACACTGCTCGGTTCGCTCAGCTGGCGCAGCAGCAGGCTGGACTGATGCAGTGCGGCCAAGGGTGCCGCTTGCTTGGAGCAGGTAGCGCCACTGTAGGGTGTTGCTGGCGGCGTGAGCGATGACAATGAACTGGCGGTCGAGCAGGGCGAATCGAGCAATCCATTACGCTCCGATTCACTGCCCATGCAGTTGCCCAATCCCTGCTCGAGCAGACTGGCGGCGCAGGCGCTGTTCAAGGACTTCATGAACGCCTCGTTGCTAAAGACATCCGGACTGGAGCTGCTGGCGGCGCACAGTTGTGTGCTGGAGCTGCTGCAGGCCGTACTCTTGCGCGTGCCGGCGCTGCGACGCTGTGCGGCAACTGTTGCTGTTGCTGTTGTTGCTGTTGCTGCTGTTGTTGCAGCTGCTGCTGTTGTTGTTTCAGTTGCAGCTGCTGCCACCTCGGAATGCGCCTGCTGCAGGATGCGCGCCTTTTTGCGACGCGGTTGATATTTGTAATCGGGATGCTCCTGCTTGTGCGTCATGCGCAGCTTCTCGGCGAACTCCATGAACGGCTTCTTATCGCTATCCTTCAGATTTCTGCCAAGCAAATCGAAGAGAAGGCAAAAATACTTTAATTTATTGTTCACTTCCAAGTCGCATAAATAAGCTTAACAAATTGGTCGGCAAGTCAAGACAAGTGACAAGTGCCGCCATCTAATTAACTGACGCGAACGGCGCAGCATCAGCAGCGGCCTCTCTTATCAGCGCGATGTGAGCGCGTTATCGCGCTCGCTGAACTGTAAATTTTTAATTTCAAAACTGACAATATTTTATTACAAACAATACGAAGATGAGTCGGCGCTGCGACAACTTGTCGGCGCATTTCTTCAGTTCAGTTGAAGCGGAATAAAAAATTCGTTTTTTTTGCTTTCTTCTTTTTTTCTTACTATTTTTAACTTGAAATTCTTGCAAGTTTAAATTTTAAAAAATTTTACATTCATAATTTGATTCATTTTAGATTCATAATTTGCATGCAGAGCACGATAAACCATGCAAACACCTCGATTCAACTCAAGATTCTAAGAGAGATTCTCTGCCCCCGCACACTTACTTCCATAGCTTGCCCAGTGACTTGCTCAGCTCCGAGTTCTGCAGATGTGGATATTGTTTTGACATTACGCGGCGTGCTGCCTGCGCCCAGACCATGAACGCGTTCATGGGACGCTTGATGTGCTCCTTCTTCCGATCCGATGGTGCTCTGTGAATGAGTAGAAAAGCGAAAAGCCCGAGATTGGCATAAGTATGTAGTTTCAAATAAAGAAAGAAAGAAAGGCAACCCATGCTCCCATCTCATGCCGTTGTTGACCACTTTTCGCTTGACATTAATTACAAAGCGAACAAAAAAAGGCGTCGGAGCACTTTGCCAGCCTCCGGCAATGCGAAATTCGCGAATTATGTCAAACTGAAAATTGCAATTAAAAGTTTTATTTGTCAGAGCGGCGGGCAGGCAAGCAACTGAAGCTTCTGCCGTAGGCTAAAAAACTTCAAGATTGCACGCAAAACTTTATATTGCCTTAGCGGGAAAATAAACGAACGAAAACAATAACAATAACAACAACAACAAGACAAACCAAGAGATTGCAATGTCTGGCGGGAGATTCCTTAAAGAATTAAGGAAAATTTGTACTCAAGGTTCGAATAATTTCATGGAAATTGATCTGCAATCAGAGTATTGTTATCTACTCTCTTTTAAAATAAAACTACTATCTACTAAATTTTTATCTATTAGTTCTAACTGATCCTAGAGAAGAGATACTTGAAGATTGAAGCGAAATTCTTGGAAATATGTCATAAAAAAGGCTGCTTAAAATAATCTAAACACATTTTGCTTAGAATTCCCTCAAGAAATTTCTTATGTGTGTGTACAGGTTGACCTAGATTAGACAATTTCAGGCCCTGTGCAAATGCATGGCCTTGCATGTCCTTTTACAGTAAAAACCATAACATGCATGCACCAGAAACGAGATAGTTAGTTTCACTCTCTCTTTCTCTCTCTCTATCTGGGCAAAATTCAAATAAACCACACGAGGCGTATGATAACTTCATGGCCACAAGAGTGCACCGAGCACAGAAGACTCTTAACTCACTTTTGCCCAAAACAAACACAGATTGTCTCTCACACACACACACAGGCGTATAAATAGCTAGATATATTGGTTTAGTGTTATACCCTAGCTGGAGCATTGGCATTATAAGTTATGCTGTAATTATAAAAAGGAAGAACATTAAGGCAACAAGATCTCTCTAATAAATTCTCTACAATTCTACGTAGTATCAGCTCTGGATCTACTAATATTCTATATTACAAAATACATAGTATAATATATACTTTAGTACCTACTGGGTAACTGTTGGTCGACTACACACAGCGCTTTGATTATCCTCATTGTGATTTAGCATGTTGTGCAAAAAACACTCAAGACACAAATTCAATCAAAGAGATAGGCGTGGCACTGGGCGGGCATTAGATAAAGGTCGGTTCTATTCGGATTACTTTTATACACTCGTTTCTTGTATATTGAATTATTCATCCTAAATAAACATGAACTGCCAACAGATTTGCCAGCCAAGGCAATGAATTTCGATTCAGGTTAAAGTAGATTGGTGTCAGTTACCATGTGTCTGAGTGCGTGTGTGTGTGCATGTGTGTGTCTAAGTAAATGTGTCCTTGCAGGTGCCAATTTGTACGCAATAACGTATCAGAGGCTCTGGGAAATTGGCTTTAATCAAGGCCATTCAATAGGCAAAAGCCGGAGTGAACATAAGCTGCCAGCAAAAGAAGATAAAGGAGAAGAGGAAGCATCTCTTTTTAGGCACAGAACAGAGAAAGTTATCCACTTAGCCGAAGGCCATAAACTTTTACAGCTAGTCAGCGCATAATATTAGATGATAATCTGTAATATAATGCTAAAATAAAGCGAAAATAAGCGAAAATAAGCTTAAAGATACATAAAATACATTTATGTTTTTCAGTCTCTTTGCAAATGAAATTCTTAGAATATCTTTTCAATACTCATTTCTATATTATTTTAAGAACCTAATGTAAGACTCAGCCGATTTGACTTAGCAAGAATATATATAAATACATACGCATTGAAAACCCTGAAAATATCTCTGATTTTTATGTTGTAACTTAAAAAAAAATTGCCTCAATCCTACTGAACGAGAATATATATGTATATTCTGCATTTCCCTATGAATAACTCGGCAAGCTCTGGCTTGCAATTCTGTATTTCATCTTAGCTTCAAACACAGAATATTTATATTTTCTTTTTAACTTTTATGACTAATCAAGAATATATGTTTGTTTGGGCTTTGGCCTATAAAGTTCTGGCAAAATCTCAGCCCTTTGCTTTACTTTAAAAATCTCTTTATCTTATCTATGTATATCTATACCCACAAAAACCACCCTTGCTCACACCCTGCACATACCCTGCACACACACACACACACACTGCCTGCGCCTAATTACAAGTGGAGCTGGAGTTGCAGCTTATTAAGCGATTAAAGACGCGACCGGGGGCCAAATGGCGTATCTGTCGGCGGTCGGACAACAAGTTGCAAGCTGCAAGCTGCAAGCAGCAAGCTGCAAGTTGCAAGTTGCTTATCTGCCGTTGGTATCGTCGTGCCGCGGCAGGTTCCGCGCTGCCAATCCGCCAAATATGACGCACACAGCCAGTGCAACGAGTGTCTGTCTGTGTGTGTTTGTGTGTGTGTGTGTGTAGTCAGCTCTCACGCTTGACAGCCCGCTAATCAGAATCAAGTGATGTTCGTTTGCAGCATTCGTCTGTCTCCCCTCGCTCTCGCCCTCACTCTCTCTGTCTCTCTCACTCTCTTCCTTTAAGCAACGCGCACTTGGCAACTCGAGCACGTCTTCATTATTTGCTCTTGTTGTTGCTGTTGCTGTTGCTGTTGTTGTTGTCATTGTGCCTGTTGCACTCGGAGATGCGCAAATCTCATTAAGTGATATCTTCAAGTGGCCGTTAGCTACGACTTGTGTATGAAAAATGAGCAGGGTGTCTCATTCTCTTTCCTTTTCTTTTGCATATTGCACATGCCAACATGTTGTTGTTATTGCTGGCACTTATTGTTGTTGCTGTTGTTGGCCGTTGCTGCTGCTGCACATCTTTTATCAGCAATGGGCCATTTGGCGCTTTTGTTATTAAACTTTGAAGCGCGTCGCCCGCGCCTCCGCCATACCAAATATTTACAGCAGCCCCGCCCCGCCGCTCGTAAATACAAATTTCCATTTTCCATTTTCAATTTGTAAGCGCATGTAAAGTTGACTACAAATGCAGCCAATTAGCAGCAGCAGCCGCAGCAGCAGCCGCAGCCGCAGCCGTTGTCGGCAACGTCTCAATGATTTTCACAAGTTCACAAATATCACAAATGTATCTTACGGATGCGCCTAGTGTAAACAAATTGCACTGTCGTCGTTGTCAGCCATCGCGTGTTTGCTTAGGCTGCTGCTGCCAGCACAAATTTCCCACGCAGCCGACACCGTTTTTTATGGCTTTACGACAGTTTCCATTCCACTTTTCATTTTGTCGGAATATTTCTCACTTTTGGCTGCTCTTGGCCAGCTCAGCCAGCTCGACCACCCTCACCTGCAGCTCGCCCCCTTCTGCCTGGCTATGTATTTGCTTTGTCTGCTGCTCTTTTATTTCGCTCGAAAAAAAGTTGCTCAAACATTGCGAGCCACCGATAAGCCGATAAGGAAACAGTTGCCCATAGTGGCTCACACACACACACACACACACACTCATGAGTGAGCTGCCGCCTACCGTGAGAGTAGCAGGTGAGATCAGGTGCACTTGACTTGGTTTGCTCAGCTTTTGTTGCGGCAAATCCAACAACTGCCGTCGGCAGCGCCGCCTTTTGTTCTTACGCTCTGTCCCTGTTGACATTGAACGCACTTCCCAGAAGATTGCTCCAGTCACTCTCTCTCTCTCTCTCTCTGCTCTATCTCTCGTTTTGTAGGGTAGGTTGCGGAAGCAATTGCGGAAGCAGCAGCAAACGTTTCATTGGAAAAACTACTAAGTGAAATTCTGTGCTCCAGCTAAATTACACTTCACCTTTCACTTGAAATTGAGAATTTCATTTAAATAGCGCTACGCTGCGATTAGGGATGGGCAGCGCCAAGAAAATAACGAAAGAAATCAATTTCTAGTTTTATTATTAGTGCTGCAACTTTTGTGAATTTATAGAAAAACTGTGCAACAAAAAAGCCAAAACATTATTTATTTTTAAATTCATAAGGTTATCGGAAAATCGAAATAGCAAAAATTTAAATAAAAATATATTGCTCTGAAAAATATCGATAAAAGCATAATATATTCTACTCATTTTTGAATTAAAATCAGTGCTGAAATATATCGATGCAAACGTTTTGCTAATATCGTTGCCGCAATATCGATAGCCTTATATCAAATGCTTGTATTGTAGTTCTACTACTGCAATTTTCATAATCTCTTATGCAGACCTTGAACTTTACATATCATTGACTCAGAAGCCAATATATTTTTCAAATTTAATTCCAACAGCTTTTACTTTTCATATACTCGAATAAGCCTCACTCGGGTCACCCACTCCGCCGTCACTTCACACG
Organism: Zaprionus inermis; assembly: GCA_018151445.1. Taxonomy (NCBI): domain Eukaryota; kingdom Metazoa; phylum Arthropoda; class Insecta; order Diptera; family Drosophilidae; genus Zaprionus; species Zaprionus inermis. The sequence continues at coordinate 1,637,468 of JAECXD010000673.1, read as the reverse complement.
CACTTCAAGACCCGCTTTTTCGCTGCTTGTTCTGAGTGCACACACACAAATACAAATACATATAGATATATGCAAGTATATACATATATATACATATTTATAATTTTTTTTTGCTTTTTTCAATTTCCAAGTCAATTTATTTTTACAGCCAGTCGCCGCCGCACTCGAAGCAAGGAACGGCGGGAAGAGGGTCAGTGAGTGGAGAGATGAAAAGAGGAGGCGAGAAGGAAAGGGACAGCAGTCGAGTCGGCCCAAGAGGATGCGGCGGCCATCGTTGACCAGGCCACACATAGCGAACCGAATGGGCGTCGTTTGGGGCCATGTGGGCGGTAAATTGGTGTGTGTGTGTTTGGTAAGTTAGGGGCGTGGTGAGTGAGAGAGATGCGGGAGAGGGACTGTAAAGCACTCTCGATGTGCCACTCTCGACCACGCAATGAAGAGCGACACTTTAAGTGCCCGGGTTCAGAGCGAAAGCCGAGCAAACTTGTTAAATGCTCGTGTTGCTCTTCTTCGTCTACTCGTTCTTGTTGTTGTTGAGGATGGGCATGGGTATAGGATACGAAAGTGGATGTGGATGTTGATGTTGTTGCGGCTTCAATCATTCGGGGGAGTACAATCAATGCGATATGCGATATGGCTTGATATGTCTGCGACAAGAAAGGCTCTTGAAAGTGTCCTGCCAGCTGCAAGGACAACACAAGCCCACACAACGCTATTCGCGTCATTCGAACCAGGCGCAGTTTGCGGAAGCCCCTCCGGCACACACGCACACGACAGCATCATCAACTGTTAATTGTTATATGTACATGACATATTAATGTGGGTGATATTTAAATAGATATCGATTGATCAATAAGTTTTATTAATTTAGTATTTAATTATCGAAGAATAAAAGTTATTAAATTATCGAAATATTTTAAAATAAGATATCGATGCAATGATTAGGAATTTTAATTTGGTATAAGCCTATCGATAGCCTGCAGTTAGCAGCAAAAAAATGGGCACACTGTTGCGCAAGCTAAAAGAAGATCGCGCGCTAGAAGGAGCATGTGTGATGCTTATTTAATTTAATTTTTATAACTTGCTAATGCCTCGTTGAAAAGTTATTGAAAACGAACACTTTCCTCGCCTTGAGGAGGAAATGAAAAATCCATCAAGATGTTTCTCAAGTTGACTTGTTGCCTTGCCACTAAGTGTATACACACACATGTGTAGTTATGTATGTATGTATATGTGCAAATGTACATCTGTATAGTTAGAATATGGGGCGCAAATGGCTTATATTGAACTTTGCTTTTCAGCTGTACGCCTTCGCATCATTCGGGTCTGCATTTGTACTTGGTTTTGTGTGTGATGTTAACCACTGCCATATACACTTCATGCCAAACCTTGCCAGCTCCACCCGCACCCTTCCCCTACTCAACCAACCCACTTTTAAACAGCACTTTGCCCTTTTCAAATGGCGCATTGACAGGATTTCGGGGCATGTGCTTAATGCAGAGCTTATGTCCTCCGACCGACAAAATATGCGCCTCAATTTTATACCCAAATTTTGTTAAACATTTTGCAAAAAAAAGGAAAATCCAAGCAAGCGAAGTGGCAGCAAAGGGGAGGCATAACATTTCTTGTCAACTTGATATTCCACTTCATTTCCGCTCGCAACGCGGCTGTGGATTTAGTTGCGAATCCTCAATCAAGCCGGGGTTTTGCCTGGGTTCGGTGGCTGCGAGCAGGTGTGCGAGTGTGTGTCTGTCTGGGCACGCGTTGTCAGCATTTATTGGCCGCGGCCGTTGTCACGCACCTGACTGTGCCAGTAAAACCGCCAGCTCCATTCATTTTTAGCTGGGGGGCAGGCAGGCAAGGCCAACGCACACATCGAATGACAAGTGAACTGCACGGAGAGGGATGCAGTGGGGCGGCTGCGTGGGTTGCAGCGGGAATGAGGTTTCCTTTTTCGAAAATTTACAGGCAACCTGCAAACAAGCGCAATTCCGACTAGCTGGCAGGACTCGTTAGACAGAGAGTGGTAAAAGCGGGAAAATCTGAGGCAGGCAGGGAGGGAATGTGGCGTCCAATCGGACAGGCCGAGCATAAAGTATGCAAATTCTAGTCAGACACGAGAGAACGCGGGCTGCAAAGTTTTGGTCGGCTGCTGCGGTTAGGGGGCACCACAACGTTGCCCAGCACCATCAGCAGCGGCAGTGCCACCAGCACCAACACCAGCAACAGCAGCAGCGGCGGCGCCTCCATCAGCATGAACAACCGCAACAAGAACAGCAGCAGCGGCGACAGCAACAAAATCAATATTTGTTTTGTAAGCCACACGTGTGTATGAGCTTGTTGTTGCTGCTGTTGTTGTAGGCATACAAAGGAAAAACCTCTGAGCAACAACTATGAACATGTTCCTTGACTTGTCGGCATTGGCAGGAGACAGCATCAGGCGCACAGTGCACAAAATTGATTGAAAAATGCATGCAACTGCAGAGAGCAGCATCAATAAAATATTTATAAAAATATATACATTGGTATAAGCGATGTGCTCAACTGTTGATGCTTGGCAACTTCTAGGACCATCTTATCACTTATTTTATTTTTCTATTATTAAAGTCCTTAACAAACCAAATTGAACTAAGTTTATTTACTTTGGCAGATTCACTTACATTTTTAATCTATTTCTGGTAAAAAGCGAAGCACTATAAGGAAATTTTACTAGGAAAAAGAATTTTTAAAGAAGTAACTAAAGCGCAGATGGTTTTTAAAAAAGTCTTGCATAGTAAAATATTTGAATACGGAATTCATTTCAAAAGAAATAGTATTTGGCAAAAACCTCAAACGGATAAGCTTGTTTTTTTTCAAGCTCTCGATAACATTTTGGATATCATTATCCCGGCGAAATTGTGTCAATGTTCAATACCGATGCATACGTGTTGGTCTCGCCCACTTTTTGGGTCACACACTCTGTTGAATTAGGCGGGAAGTGTACCAACATGTGTGTGTGTGTGTTTCAGTGGGTATGGAAATCAACTGGCCAAGCAGAGCGCGCACCCCAAAGCGAGCGATGAGTCCGCCAACTTGGATGGTGATATCAGAGGTAGGCTGGCACCCCACCTGGAGGTGTTTTTGGTTTGATAAGCTCTCTAGAGCCCGAAACCGAACTCGAGTCGTAGTCTCTCAGATAAGCAATAAATTATTTATAACGTCGCCGAAGCGTTTTGCCGAAGTTATGCGTTATCTAATCGTCGAGCAAATACTGTGTATACCCCTAGAGGTAGCTGCAAAAGGGGTGCTCGAAAGTGTGCAGCATGTGTGTGGGGCGTCAATGGTATGATATGCTGCTGCTCGAGGAAGCTCGAGGGAAGCGTGGATATTGACCAGACAGAAAATTGCGCCGCCGACTTGGGCGACGATAACCGCAGGCAAAACGCCAATTGATTTGAGCTGCTCAAGTGGTTTTTGTTGCTATTCGAAACTCTATTAGTCTCTTTTTTTTTTTTTTTTATTATTATAGGTTTTTATTCTGAATGATTCATTTAACTAAATTGAGTAAATATGTATTTTAGAAACCACAAATAGCAATAAAAGCGAAAGAAACTTGTTTTACGACTAGCACGGATACATTTTTGCGTAATCCCTGAAGAACCCAAATTACAAGATATATAGAAATAAGAAAATCAATACGAAACCTAAGCAGTTACTTTAATACTTTATAGCATAGAGAGCTTATCAATCAATCGAGTAAATCAATCAATTTGATAAATAATTGAAAATTCTTAGATAAAGTTTCCCAAGTAGAAAGGGGCAGATAAGGCACTCGAAAAGTGAATACCAAATGCATTATTAACATATAGCTCTATATATATATTATACTATATGTTATAGTATACATAAACCAAATATCATGCGGAAATCTAAATACTTCAAATAATTTAACGAAAACCCTCGACTTGCGCCGCGACTTACATAAGCAAAGAAACCTTCTTCGATGCTCGCCGGATATATCATATTTACAGCTATATATATATATATATGTATATAGTAGAGGGCAACTCTTGCGCGCTATATACATATAGGACGCTTCTCCCCCTCTGGTTGGGGCGATTTAAAGCAACAATAAACAGGCGCATAAAGCGCTACGTAAACATGGTCTAGTGTTTGTTCAAAGCGTGAGAGTCGAGGCCGGTCCGGAGCGTGTAGGGGATAGACGGGTAGTCAGGGTGGGGTAGTGTAGGCTAGGGTGGTCTAGGCGGCTGGACGGGCAGGGTTGCCTTGGCTGCCTTAGACCGTGTGCAGATAAAGGAAATGGCGCTCATATCCTTGTGCAAACACGCACGTGTTCTTGACAGCGATTGCGCTTTTGCAACAATAAACAGCAGACCCGAGCGCGCTGCAAGGATGTTTGTCATTGTTGTTGCTGCTGCTGCTGCTGCTGATAAGCCTGATAAGCAAAGGGCGAAAGGGGCATAATTACAAGCGTATCATGAGTCAGCAGACTGCCCTCTGGCAGCGGGATTACATCGCGATTCGATAATCGTTGGGCAAATATACAGAGTTGTCGGCTGACGCGACCCCAGCAGGATGCAGCGAGTGAGAGCGTGAGAGAGGGAGGGAGAGCGGGAAGGAGAGGGGCAGAGGGTGGGTGAGGCAGATCAAAGCGCCGTTGCCTTTCTCACGCATGCTGCATGCAACCAAGACGCCGCTGCACTTGCCACTTGTCACCTTGTCATCAGGTGTCATTGGAGTTGAGCCAACTGGCTTTGCACTCTCTCTCTCTCTCTCCTTCTCTCTTCCTCTCTTTCCTCTGTTTCCTCTCTTTCTCTCTGCGTTATTTGTGTCGCTGTGCAGCTTGTTAGCAGTTAACATCTTTATGCTAAAAACATATTTATTCGCTTTTTATGCCTGAATTGATTTGTCGTCTTCATTTTGAACGTGTTTCGCCGCACATTTATTGTAGCTTATCCCATGTAGTTGTTGCCTCGCGCAATATACCCTTTGACTTCGCGCGGCGGGTATGTTGGACTAAACAAAGTAATGTATACTGCGATTTGAGTTTGTCTGTCTACACTTTCAGCTTAAGTTACCCTGTAAACTTGTTAAATTATTGTATATATAAAATATATAAAGTTACGTGCATGTAAATTTTAAATTATTCAATAAAGTACTCAATTTTGAAGCTATAATTTTAGGCATTTGCATAGCTTATAGAAGCTTGCAACAGTTGACAAAATTATTTGCTGTTTGCGCTTGAAATCCTCAAGTTATTCCAAAATTAATTATATTAAATATTACAGTATTCCTGCCTGATTACAGGGTATTCCACAGTCGATAGCTTCCGTGCGCAGCGCAAGCTTTTAACGCTGTGCTTGACTCTCAATCCGACAGCACATATAGAGTTGTATACACACAACTGCCAATACATATATATAGATATATATGTATAACTGTCTGTATGGCGCTTTCTGCTCAAACGTGTCAAAATGTGTAAATTCATCTCACACACACACGCACACACACGCAGACACACTGACACACTGATACATCTGCTGGCGTATTCCCCATCGATGTGTTCTACTACTCTGCAGTTCTTTTATTTTTTTTGCCTCTTTTTCTTTTGTGGTTCGCCGAGTTTGTTTATCCATTTAAATAGAACAACAAGCACAGAAAAAATAAAATTGTGTTAATCAACGGAAGAGTGAGGTGGGCGCAAGAGGGCGGTGCAGATGAAACGGCGGGGACAGCACCGGCGCCACGCTTAGTCATTCAGAGACCCCAAAGCGTTCTCCAAGGATTACCATATCAATGCGGTTTAAATGTTTCGTTTTCTTTTATTTATATTTTTGTATTGAACGAGTTGGCTAAACCATTTAACAGTTTATTTTTCGATATTAAACTGCAATTTGTTCAACTTTTTTTAACTTTATAAACATATCGTAATGTAGCTTAGATAATTGAACAATTTACGGAAATATTTTTTTTTTTTTTTCAATTTAAAAATGTTTTTAAGTCAGCTTCAAATGGTTCTAAAGAACTAACTTTGTGCGAATGACAATCTATATATACTTGATCTCTGCTTATATAGATGCTAGAGACTTTAAATTTGATATACATTTTCCTGTAAGAGTTTTCTGCCAGGATTTCATTTAAAATATGCGATACCTTGCCCCAGTTAGTCGAAGATAGAGTTTGCAAGTCTCAACTTTTGTCTACTTTAATATAAACATAGATGAACTCATATAGCCTCTATCTTCCAAGTTACATTTCAATCGCAGCTTAAGCACAGTAGATATTCAAGTTAACATTTGCTATGCCGATTTAGCCTGCATATCTATATAGTATCTATAGTTCTATGCAGCATATAGCACTTAGAGTAGAACTTGATAGTTTCTAGCCAGTTTCAAGCCAGTTTTTTCAGTTTTCTCCTATATTTCTCCTTTTTATGCATAGCAAGTAATACATATTTTCTTAGTTTCCCCCCCCGGCTGAACTTACTTGGCCGACGCCTGCACCAGATTCCAATCGTATCCCTCGAGCACCTTCATGACGGCGCTAGTGATGCGCTCATCCTCCTTGCGACCGCCCTGACCGGCGGCTCGCTTCTGCTCCGCCTTGAGTGCGTAATTGGCCAGCACCAGAGTCTCTACTGGCTTGGAGCGTTCCGTGCTCGGATTCGCGCTCATATTTATCTTGCTCTCGATCTACCGATCGCTGGCTGTCTCTCTCTTGCTCACACACACAGGCGCACACACACACACTCGACGGCAGTCCGGGATTTTTCTAATGGCCACAACTGGTGGACAAGACGTCAGATGGAAACGATCTCGCACGCGACGCGACGAAGCTGACAGGCAAACTGCGACTGATCTCGGCCTGCCGCTGGCGACTTGCACTCGGCTCGGCGTGCACGATCGCCGGCGATCGTCGGCAAAAGATAAGCTCAAGACGTCGTTGGTTGGTCGAACGGTTAGTCGGGCCTGCTCAGTTCGTATATCACTTTTGAAATGGGGCTGACTTTACGAGGAGGTGGGGGTGGCGGGTTTCAAGAGCGGCTGTGCGGGTGGGGGGCCGGCGAGCAGACATAAAATCGCGGTACGCGTGTAAACATTAACATGTTCATGTGAAATTGGGTGCCCCCAGGCGAGGGTAACGGGCAAAGACGACGACGACGACGACGGCAACGACGATCGGTGATCGAGTGACAGTTGCGAGGGTGATCGAAGAGAGAGACAGAGAGAGAGAGAGAGAGAAAGAAGCATGAGAAAAGTGAGTAGAAAGAAAAGCAGAACGCAGCAACACCTCAAGCAGACTTTATTGCACCTTCCGTCTGTACAAGGGTGGATGCAACAAACAAATATAAAAAAAGGGCAGCTCTGCCACTTGTTGCAGCTGTCTTTGATGACGAGCGGTGGGGCAGGAGAACTGTCAGGCTGATCAAAGCGCAAGATCAATAATTCAAAATAATAGTTAAAAAATATTGTAATTTTTCTAGCAGCTAATGCATAATTATTTTATGTTTATAAAAATATTTAAATAATAAAAATGTATAAGTTTTATTTTAAATTCAATAATATAAATATTATTAATATATTATATAAACATATTAAAATCCTCTTTGAATGTATTATTTAGCAGTAAAAAAAAATAAATAAAATTTGTCTTTTCTCTAGATCCAGCTCTTTACTACCTTCCCTCTTTCCTTGCTTGCAGTCTCCAGCAGATACTTTCTGCCAGCTTTACGCTTCATTTTTACCAAGCTTTTGCCTGTTTTCTTGTTTAAAAAAAAAATCTAAAAATAATGCATAAATTCCATAAACATTATTAAATAGTTATTTAAGCATATTTACTCTAAACAGACGCCCATCTTTTAGTTTTCTGTTCCGTTACCTAGAAAGATGCCACTTTGCACATTCTTCTCAAGTGGCTCAAACGATTCTTCGCTTCGAAAACGATTAATCAGTTTTAGATCCACTCAAGTTTTTTTTTTTTTTGTTTGAAACACGAGCGTGTGCACAGATTGGCATCGTAAAAAGACACATATTAAATCTGTTGAAGAAAATTCCATATCGAAACTAGATGCTATTCATTTCACGGTCATAAAACGTATCGATGCGTATTTATGTTTGGCTTTTGTTTTGTGTTTCTTCTCCTTTCTATATACGTATATATAGCTGGTTCCAACTGGATGTAATTGGAAAACACAAATGTGAGTTTAGTTTGTTGCTGCTGCTGCTGCTTCTTCCTTCTCTTCATCTTCTATGCTTTTTACAACTTTATAATTTTTACAACTCAATTAAGTTTTTTTCTCTTTCTCAAAAGATGCCGAAATGATCAAAAATTTCAACAATAAAACACGAAAATGCATAAACGAAATCATAAATACCTACTAGATACGGCGAGATGGGGCGCGATCGCGGTACCTTCGCCCGATGAGCGTTTTATGTGATAAACGAAAAAAAAAAAAATACAAAAACGATTGGAAAAAAGTGAAATAAAAACAAAACAAAACTGAAGTGTCATAAAAGGCATCAAAATGGAAATTATGCTCACTGCAGGCCAAACGGAGAAGCTTGAGAGGGACCCTCTCTCTCTTTCGCTCTGCATTTCGCGCTCGAGACGCGAGTCCAGCAGAATCTAACAAACCTACTAAGTTCACGCCCTGGCCACGCCCACACGCCCTGCAACACTCGAGCCGCTTTTCTCGACGGCAAACTTCAAAAGGCGCCTGCTTGGCGTGTTGATAAGCAAAATGCGCAATGCACATTAAAATGCAAAATGCAAAAAAAAGGTTTAATTAATTAAAATTTATTTTTTGCTGCGTTTTATAAAAAACGGCAAATGGAAAATTGTTTTCTCGCTGATTTTTTTTTTATATGGTTTATTTGTTGTTAATCAAAGTGGAGCAGCGCAAAAAGGTCGCAGAAATGCAGCAGCAGCAGCGACGGCGGATGCGACGACCGCTTGACAATTTGCGACTTGGCATGAAATCAAATTATTTGATCTAAGCCGCCGCCAGAGGGAGCCAGGGAGGGAGGGCGGAGAGCGAGGCATCCACTCTCCTCACTAAACGAAACCAAATGGTGCGTTCGGCGACGGCGACGGCGACGGCGACGCAGCAGATGAAGCTACTTTGGCGATGTTAGAAAATCCCCTCGCTCGCTCCTCTCTCGCTCTCTGTAAGCTCGCTCTTTACGAGCAGCGCCAGCCGTGCGACATGTGTTGCGGAAATATTTAGCAAACAAGCGCTTCAGGAAATACTTTTATATCCATCCCGCTTTGGCGCAACTCATTTGCATGCACATACGCGGAGACAGCAAATAAGAGTAAGAAGAAAACAAAAACATGAAACCTGAAACACGAAACAGAAGACAAAACTACATAGCATACAACAACTGCGCCGGCATTTTGTTTTATTGTTTCTCACCTGATTCAATTCGTTCGTGTGTCGTGCTCGTTCGTTCGTTTCGCTTGACCATCGGCTCGGGCTGCCATTCGCCGTTCGGTAATTGCATTGGTGTGATCGTATGCATGTGTCTGTGAGTGGGCAAGTGTGCGATCCGTGGATCGCAACCGCTCTGTTTCGATGTTGTTGTTGTTTTTTCAAGTATTCCGTTGATTTTCTTTGTTATGTGTGTGACCCAGCCAATCAGAAATGACTGGGTGTGTGCACGATTGGTTAATCGTTAATCGGCTTACACATACTTACAGATATTTATATTCTAAATTTTACTGAATTTCCCTGAAAAAGCAATAAACATTTAAAAAATATTTGAAAAATCTTTTGAAATAATTCCGCAAAATCCCTTCTCATTGTTTTCTTCGAAGACTCTCTCGCACAGCCCTAGTTAGGTCTGTTTCAAAACAGGAAAATATGCATTTTTCATGTTCACTTTTCAGTTTATATGTTGAATTTAAGAAAAAATGCCGTTACTCACATTAGCGCATGCTGATAACGCAGTTCTTCTACCACTGCTTGAACTGCTTAATATTTATGAGGAGCAACAACTATACTGGGTTTGGTTTGAGTCTTATATAATGACCGCACGGAAAAGCTAGCTGCTACAACGACTCTAGTTCGATTTGATTTATATCGACAGACCGCCACAATGTATGTAAATTTTATTATGAACATTTCATGTTCACAAGAAAATATATGTGAACCACCATTTCAAGTAATGAATAATATAATTCATCTTAATTGGCTAGAATTCATATTGCATTCTAGCCGACCGTTTACACAATTTTCGTCTCGACTCTCTGACGTGTAAACGTAAACGTTCATAAGCCGGTTCACATACGGAATTTATAGTTCCACAAATTGTTCAAATAGTTCTCAAATGGAACTTTTACTCGAGCCTGTTGTTGGTGTTGTTGTGTTCCAATGACTTATTCTTTCAAGTTTTTTAAAAGAAATTGAACAATTTATGTGAAATTGCAACGAAATACATTAAATAGAAGCATAAAACGTAAGTTGGCGATAAATGTGTAAAAATATGATCGTGCGCGTTAAGAAATGTGAAAATTGTGCGTAACAAAAATGCAAAGAGACTACTTTGGCCAGCAGTGGTGGCTACTTTTTTCGTCTCGCTTTTGTGTGCTTCGTCGTCGTCGTATTCGTATTGTCTTTCTGCTTGCGCTTGTATTGGTGTGAAAATGCAGAAACAGTCAGGCTAGCAACGTGCTCGCTGTAAAATCGACGTCAGTGCAAGCGAGATAACTCTACTCCAGCACATGCATACGTGTGCGTGTATGTGTGTGTCTATGCGTGTGTATGTATGAGAGCCAGGGCAAACGGCTCGCTTGTATTTTTTATATGTCGCCGTCACTGTTGTCTCTGTTTTAGTTTGTCGCAACAAAATCTTAACAGTTTCAAAAACACATATTTGTGCTTTTGGCGGTACTCGTTGCCTCGAAAATACGAAATTTTTGACAGTGCCTCGACGCTCTGTTAGTGTCTAAAAAGCCATTCTTGCGATCACGTATGTACGCCTAAACAAAGCGCGAAAACGAACGAAAATCATTAAACAATACATAATTGCCAAATGGCCAACATGGCCCTGGCTTAAGGTGTTAACTAATGCATTAATATATTGTTTCTAATGTAAATGTGAGTGAGCGTGCCTGTTTGTAAAATTAAAAGCGAAAACAAAATGAATGAAGAAATAGAATTATTCCCTTGTTTTCTCTTATCGTGACGTCTTTGTCATCGTCTCGTCGTTGTTGTTCCTGTTGTGAAATCGAAATCCAATTAAACGCAGTGCATTTGAAAATTCTATGTATATAATGTATGTACGATGTACATTATGTATGTTTCAGCTGGAAAATTAAGAAAGTCAAGTGCAAGCAGCAGCAGCGACGCAAGCAGCGACCGCAGCAGCAGCAACAGCGGAGTAGCCTGGTCATACAGAGAGACACCCATACCGCCAAGGTAGGAAAAATCCCCTTCCCTTCCATCTCTTTTCATCACTCAGGCTAGATCCAGACTGCCGTTATATATCAGCATGAGACGGGGAGGGAACAAAAACAAAACGAATGCAGTTTAACGTTAGGTCACCTCGTCCTCCAATGCGAGGCTATTGACTGCAGTAGCAGCGCACTGACTGTAGCTGTAGTTGACTTCTAAATCAATTGCATAGACATATGTATGTATTTTATAAGCCATGCTTATTTTTCTTCTCGTTGATTTCGTTTACTGAGTTTCAATCTAAACAACAGTTATTTGGTGTGCATGTGAGTGCTTTCTTCTTTTTTCATCGAAATGCCTTTGTTCGTTGTTCGTGTTTTGCGGAAGTCTTTTTTGGCGCCCGCCAACGCAACGTGCTGCTATTTCGCATAGCAAATAATTCACGTACATACATGTGTACACACTTCCATAAGGCTTGTATAAGACTTATCGTTGCTCTGTATGTTTCTACCGGAAGAAGGAGCCAGAAGGGGAGAAAGAATAACAATAAGACGTTGACTGCACTCCCACAATGATCAGCTGTTGCTCTCACACAACAAACACACACATTGACACGCACACATGCATACAAAGGACTGTGACTGTCTCACTTGCGCACCTGCTAAACGACGAGACCAACAAAACTAGAACGTGCATTAAAATTGCCAGCGAAAGCAACGGTAAATAATACTTTGTTTTTTCTTTAGGCAAAACGAAACGCTCGATGGAGACACAAGTCGAGTGTTAATATTAGGCATAAAAGAAGAAAGCGAACAACAATTATAAAGTAACTGCTATGCCATATGTACATGAACGTAGGTATGGACTTGACCACCTTTTGAGGTTAGAATTGTCCCAGCTTCATAGGTCAGAAAACACACATACATAGGACAGAAATGAATACGTACACATATGTATAGGCACATGCATACACATATACATCCATATGTACATTTTTAGCTGTGCTTTGTAGGTGCGTGTTGGCTACCCACTCACGCACACGAACAGCATCAAAAGAAAGCGCAGTAAAATAGACACGGACTGAGAAAGAGAGAGAGAGAAGCAAGCAAAGTAAAGCATAGAAAAATTCAATCGTTATAAGAAAAGGGTACCCTCTCATTTATAATTGTCATATATTTGAAGAAAGCAAAATCTTCAACAATAACAAAAACTAACGACATAATTTTGTCATTTATTTTGGAAGCTCTAAGCAAGTGAAAATATCAAACGCGCATTTCAGATTTGTCCGTTTGTTGCTGGGGTGCTTCTGCCGGTGTGTGACTCCATTTTGTGCGTCTGTTGTGCTTTTCACCACACAGAAAGTGTCATTTAAATGGCGTTTTGCTGTTGCTGTTGCTGTTTGTTTGTTGCTTCTTTGCTTGCTTTGATGCTCCGTTCATCTTTAATTGTTTACGAACACACACAAACATCTTGATTATAGACTCATACTGTCGCAGGGGGTTATTGTTAGGGTTTGGTGTTGTTGTTTTTTTCGCTTTGGTATTTTTTGTGTCGCATTGCAAGTTTTCAGCTGATTCATCGCTTAATGCTAATGTCGTCATGTGTCGATGCGTTGTTTTTGTTATTTTTAGATAGTATTTACGCAGAATTGGCGCCGTAAAACACCTGAAGATAAAAACAGTGAAAAAAAAGACTGCACGTATCACAGATCATGGTTTTGTTGAAGCAGCCAGCGATAGGGAGGTTCAACGATAGTTGTCGTTTGCGCGTTTGTTGTTTCTGTTTTTCCTCCAAAATGACTGCCAACTGCATTGCTGTACAATGTTTTTGTTGCTACATAAATGAGCGACGACGTGAGCTACGTTTAGTTTCGCTTCTTGTCGTTTTGCATTCTTATCTCTTTGACACATCGGTCACACGTTGCAAGCGTCCACACCGAGCCTGCTATCGGCATTGTTATACCCTTCGACCATTGAAAATGGCAGCAAACAGGGTATGCTTGCTTTGTGCAAATGATATATAAATATCTCTTGAAAATTGGGCATAGGGTACTTTAGCTTTTGTTACTTGTTTTTGTGTTGCTTTTCTAAAGATACATGTGATTTATTTTGCTGTCATATCGGCATTTTCAAACTTATTTCCGAATAAGAACATTCGCAGTAATCATTGAAAATATTTTTGTGAAATTAAAAATAAAAAAACGAATTTGTTCTGAAATCAAATCCAAACACGCAGGAATTATTATATACGAAACGATAAAAATAATATGCAATTTTATTTTATTTGCAGCAGCCGCAGCGATTGCCATTGGCTCGAGGTTCATTCAACGTTTGTGTGCGACCTTTAAAATCTGAACCAGAATAAGGGATAGAAAATAACAAACAAATTAATATACATGTTTTCATAGATAAAAGGACGAAAGGACAACACAAGGTTTTTATATTTCCTCATTAAATACGCTGCTTTAAGTGCAACTCGTACTTAAACAATATTTATTGACAATGTTGTATTCCTTTTCTGCAGACAACGTTGGATATCGTCTAAGATACGCACACACCCACACCCCCTGAAACACAAACACATTCGCAAACATTAATACATCATATACTCGCAGAACCTTATTAGGTTAAACATACACAGACAAAATGGAGTTACGTGTTGGGAATAAATACAGACTGGGCCGTAAAATTGGCTCGGGTTCATTTGGCGACATCTATTTGGGCACAACGATCAACACTGGCGAGGAGGTGGCAATAAAACTGGAATGCATACGCACCAAACATCCACAGCTGCACATCGAATCTAAGTTCTATAAAACAATGCAGGGCGGAATTGGCATACCACGCATTATTTGGTGCGGCAGCGAGGGTGATTACAATGTTATGGTCATGGAACTGCTGGGCCCGTCGCTGGAGGATTTATTCAATTTCTGTTCAAGACGCTTTTCACTTAAAACTGTGCTATTGCTCGCCGATCAGATGATATCACGCATTGACTATATACACTCGCGAGATTTCATACATCGCGATATTAAACCGGACAACTTTCTGATGGGTCTCGGCAAAAAGGGCAATCTCGTGTACATTATTGACTTTGGGCTGGCGAAAAAGTTCCGTGATGCCCGCACATTGAAGCACATACCATATCGGGAGAATAAGAATCTGACGGGCACCGCACGCTATGCCTCGATCAACACACATCTGGGCATTGAGCAGTCGCGACGCGACGATCTTGAATCGCTTGGCTATGTGCTAATGTACTTCAACCTGGGTGCACTGCCATGGCAAGGCCTGAAGGCGGCAAATAAACGACAAAAATACGAGCGCATATCCGAGAAGAAACTGTCCACATCGATTGTTGTGCTTTGCAAGGGCTTCCCCAGCGAGTTTGTCAATTACCTAAACTTCTGCCGACAGATGCACTTTGACCAGCGCCCCGACTACTGTCATTTGCGCAAACTATTCCGCAATCTATTCCATCGGCTGGGCTTCACCTATGACTATGTCTTCGATTGGAATTTGCTCAAATTTGGTGGACCACGTAATCCCCAGTCCATACAACAGGCTCAGGATGGCGCTGATGGCCAGGGTCAGGGTCAGGATGCAGCGGCTACAGCAGCAGCTGTGGCAGCAGCAGCATCGCATCAGCAACAACAACAGCAGCACAAGGTTAACACAGCAATGGCCACCGCCGGCGGCAGCACACAACAAATGCTGGGAAATAGTTCGGCTGGTGGACAGACACTTGCAATGCTCGGTGGCAACGGTGGAGCCGGTGCGCAATTGATTGGCAACGGTGGACTCAATATGGATGACTCAATGGCGGCCACCAACTCATCGCGGCAGCCTTACGATACACCCGAGCGCCGTCCCTCGATACGCATGCGTCAAGGCGGTGGTCTGCAAGCTGGCGGTATTGTCGGTGATGTACGAAATGCTAAATAATATTTTATTGTTTAAATACTGCTGCGTGCGACTTTGACGCTGGGCAAACATCGTCAGGTGTCTACCAGGAACAGCATCAGCCTCTCGATATGCATATACATACACCGATACACACAAACATATTTAGTATTTTACGCTCTACTATTAAAAATGAAACGCATATGTATGTATATGCAGCATATATGTATGTATACATACATAACACATTATATGTAAAGTACCGCCAGCGACTTGGTCGCTGAAAACATATGTTGCACTAACTAAGACACACACACAACACACATTGAGCAGTGAAAAAGCTGCAGTTTGCTTTTGTATATTTTTTGTTTTTTTTTTGTAACTTAAATTTGCGTTTTGATTTCTGTTGCTTCTGATAGATGTTGCAGAACTTATTATTTAAAAAGAAACATATACTAATTTAATTTATAATTTTAGTTGATAAGCAGCTGTATGTCGGCGGCAAAAAGAAAATACTATGCACTGCGCTTGGGGAAAAGGCGAGCTAAATAAGTAGGCTGCAATGATAAAGCAAAATTGCCACAATATATCCGTATGCGACATGTCTGGAGGAGAGCACAGTGGATTATACAAAAACAAAACAAAAAACAAGAATGAGAAAAAACAAGTGACGAAACGCAACTGACACAAACAAGCTCCCTTCTAAAAATGTATCTCTCTTTCTCTCTCTCTCTCTCTCTCTTTCTTTGTGTCTATGTACTATGTATTTTGCATTTACAAAATGAATATTACAAATATATATGTATGTATATATATATTTTGTTTTACAACCAGTTTTATTCCACACTCTTCGAGAGAGTTGAGAGGGCAACGGTGAAATCAACAACAAAAATAATAACGACAGCAACTAGAACAGCAAATCAGAAATGAACTTATCAACCAACTTAACTGAACAAAGGGCAAATTTATATTAAATGAAGGGCATATGAATTAATATTTAAATATTAAATAATCTGAATGTACGTTATAAGCTTAATCGTAAACGAAACAAAGGACACATTGCGCGCCAGTGTCCCTAACTTTTAGGTATATTGAAACATAGCATTAATAACGAAATATAAACAAACAAAAAATATTAAGTAAACAAAACATTTAACGAAAATAATTCAAGAAAAACGAGTAAAACGTGAACGCGGAAGTGAGTTTTGTGCATCAACAACAGCACTTCTAAAATAGGAAACTCCAAAGTAGCACGCATCGTGTTTAAGTGTAAATTTCATTTAAAAAGAAAGAGGCAAACGATTCACACAATTTGATCAATGCAGCGTAGAGAATATATATGTATATGTATATCCCTTAGCTTTAAGCATCGTTCTCTCATCTTTGTAATGCCTCGATGTCAACACAATCCCGTAACAGGAATTCATAATTTGTAAATTTTGCCTAATTTACATTACTTTCGCGATATGTATATGTATGTGTTCATTATTTGCATTACTGCTCTGTATCTGCGTATTTCTCAGTAATAAAACACATAATAATGTAACTAATAACTAAATATATATATTATATATATACGAGTGTATGTATGATTCAAAAACCATACTACATAACTAAAATGTACTTTTGCATTATTCAAGCGTATATATATGATCGTATATGTGCTAACATATATTTTCAATTAGTTTGTAAAGTTGTTAAGGGGCGTGAGCTGCGAGCACGCATTAAAATTAACGCTAGCTAATAAATTGTAGCTATAATATGAAATTTGTTTATAAGTAATACCAAACCATAAAAATAAAAATAAAACGAAACAAACAACATAATGACAATTCTATTTGCGCAAGTCAAGTGCGGATCGAATGTGGAAACAATCGAACGTGCAAAAATACAAACAAAAAGTTTATCTTATGAAATCCACATAATATATTATGTAAAACTCTATACAGCGCGCCGATATGCCGTATATACATATATACATACATACATACATAAATATAGCAGTAAACTATGAATAAATCAAGCGAATAAATATAAAAACAAAAACTATATGTTTAGCAGAGCAGCCGAGTAAAAAAGTAAATTTGGAAAGTTAAATAAAAATGCATTACGTGATATTTCTTACAAATTGTTTTATTTCTCTTCATTTTTTATTGTACGGTTGATTAAATTGATTTCTTTGTCTCTTTTTTTTGGCATTGAGTTCGAATTATTGGTAATAGCACCTTGAGGATTTTCCGCAATCAGCATTTCGATCGCACGCCTTGTAACTTGACCAAAAAAACACAAAAGTCCTTATACTGTTAACAACAGAAGAATATCGCAAGAGACCCCAAAAAATGGTCTAAGCCCCTGCTGAACTGATGTACAAGTCGGCTAAACAAAAATCTCTATATACGAGTACTATACATAAACTGAAATACTAAATGTACATACATAACGATAATATTATTCAGATAACCTCGTGTGATTTTCCTTTTAACATGCAAAATACAAATACAACTAGCGACTTACTAACTAACTAACAAATACGAAAGTCTATTTAATATTGATTAAATCGCAACTGAACTACACAAAAATAATGATAAATGTATGACATACTGTCCATACGACATAAGCAAAATAGAACATGTAACGAATTGAAGAAGCGAGAGAGGAAAGAAATTTTCGAAAATTTTGTAAAATTCAATGTAAATGTATATGAGAATAGAACTTTTCGATCTTAACGTAACACTAAAACGAGATTATAAATGTATGTAGTAGTATGTGCTCTATATGTGTGCAATACGAAAATTAACAAACCACCAACAGTGATATGAGATACAAAATAACCACGATAAAATGCATCATATAATAATAATAATTAGCGAAACAAATTTAAAATGCATACATATAGAATCCTAATTAAAGAAGCACATCAAACCGAGAAGAACAATAACAACAATTGGAGAGACAACACCAAGAACAGCTACAAATTTTCGTCATAACATTACATATTTACTATGCATACCTAGACATATATATATATATATATATATATATATGTATATATATATGTATATATTATAATTTATAATTATCATATGAAAAGAGAGTCGAACCCCTTGCGGACTTACTTCGGCTAGGTGTATATATTTAAATGGCTCGATGTATGCATACATTATATTTCATTAGACAGCTCACAATCAAACACACACACATATTCACGGATTCACTTTCCCACTAACAGATTCATAAAAAAATGTTACACGTAACACTGAAACTAAATTAACAAAATGAACGTAAGTCGTACTACTAGAAGCAAAAGGGTAAAAAGGAATATATATTAAGTAATCCAATAATTAACAAATTACAAATTATTAGAGCAGAGGAAATTTACTTGTATTTGTGTGTAATTAATTGTCGACGAGAAAACACATGAAAACGCTAAAACGAATAAAATCTATGATTTTGAAAACAATCTTAAAACGATTTTTATTTTGCAACACTAGGATTAACAAATAAACTGAGACATTAAAGTTTTATGACTTAACGTACATTTATTTTTATTTCAATAGATTTTTTAATAAAAATCCTTTTATAAAAGGCACTTAAAGTTAAGCGTATTTAAAAAAAAATGCAACTCGATCTAGAGCAGACATCCTCAGCTTAATTATACTAGTATGAATTTTTAATATGTCGCAAATGTACAAAGTGCATTTGTTAAATAGTTCTACTTATCCGAACTAATTAAAAGTTTGTCCATAATTTAGTAAAGATATACCATACATATATCTGCATCTGTTTGCTTACTAACGTCTAATTTGATATAAGCCCTTGCTTAGTAAAGCTTCTGGCATTCCAAGTAAAGATGTATTACTATCCACGCCTAAAGAACGGAGAGTTGGTGAAACTATCCTGGTCATTGGCTTTCTACCGGCGGGCCAATCCCATAGCCTGGCCATTGGAGGATGATAATCCCAGCAAGAAACATTTATATTTGGATCGATTTATTATTTGGTTTGCTTTTATTGTGCTTATGTTTCATACCGAAACGAATATCCATTATTTGATAATTCATCTGGACGATATAGAAAGCTTATCCCAGTGCTTGCCGACGAATTTATGTCAAATTGAAATAAATATACGAATTATTAATTTCGCTATGCGTAAGAATCAGTTAAAGAAGCTGCAGCAGTATTTCTACGCGGAAATCTACATAACGCCCGAATCGGATGAGGATACTTTCAAGCGCATAAATCGTCAACTTAAACTGGCCCAAGCCATCGCCGTTTTCTACACAGCAACGCTGTTGAATTTCTTTGAGGATTTAACGAAGAACAACTTGCAGGGTCGCCGGGAAATGCTCTTTGCGCAGGTTTATCCGTTCGACAATACCTGGCTGCCATTCTATATACCATTGATTTGCATAAGCTTTTGGGTCGGCTTACTAGTCGACACAACGCTCTTTGGCGAACTGAACATCCTCGGTGAGTTTATGATGCACTTGAATGCACGCTATCTGCAACTTGGCAAGGATTTGCGTTTAGCTGCAGTTCGATTGCTCATGTCAGACGATGCCACTGATATTGCTGTGCGTTATAAGGAGGAGCTTATAAAAGTACTGCGTCGCAATTATACCCTAAATAGTTTCGCCAAAGAGATCGAGAATCAGTATTCGTTTCGTATCTTTATATCATTCGGATTCAGCGCGGCAATTATTTGCGTCTTGCTCTTCAAATGTTATTCAGTATGTTCGGGTAAAACAGTAAAACAGTAAATTTTAGAAAACTAACGTATTTAATATTTTACAGGATCCACTAAATAACCTTGTTTTTATGTTCTGGTTCATAGCCAAGGTTCTGGAACAATACACATATGGTAACCTGGGATCTATTCTCCATAAGACGGTTTGGGTTCTATGGCTTTTACTAAATGCCTTATGATCATATATTGTATGTTTCTTTGCTAGACAAATGAGCTGGATAATATGTACTATTGCTCTGGTTGGGAGCAAATCGTAAATCGCTCAGAAAATACCGAAGAGAATGTTAAACTCATGAAACTTATCGTGCGGTCTATTGAGTTGAACTCAGCACCCTTTAATCTGACGGGCTTAAAATATTTCCATGTTACCCTATCAACTGTTCTTAAGGTAAATTTATATAAAAATATGTGATATGTGTATATGATATAAACGGATTCTAATGCTGGTTTATTAGGTTTTACAGGGCGCATATTCTTATTTTGCATTTCTCACTTCGGTGGGCTAAGTACTCTGCGGCTCTGAAATATCCGTCCTAAACAAAGTGAATTCAAAAATAACGGACAGCACCTAACGATTAATTTGAATTTTTTGGTAGTTGCACACATATTGTTATATTTGCACAGAAATGTTTCGAAAATAAATATATTCATAAATATTTCAAAATAATTTGTATTCCTGCCGATGAAAATCATCGATATTCAGTATTTATATTTTTCTTAAGCAAATTCATTCGACAGATTTTAGTAAATTATCGGAATATTTATGAATCGATATATCGATAGGCAAGTACAACTAAGCTTTTTATGTGGTGCTTGGCCGTACTTATTTCATACAGTACTATAAAACATTCATCTGCAGACGTATCACGCGAACATGGCGAACGAAGATTTGATTGCCCAGTTCCAGCAGCTCGGCATGAGCGAGCAGAAGGCCAAAGAGACACTGAAGAACGCCAATGTGACGCGTAACCTGCAACAGGCACTTGCTGAGGTAAAACTACCGCTGGCCGATGGCGTTGGAATGTTGCTATACCACATGGCATCCAAGCTGAAGCCACAGGTAGCAGAACAACTGCCACTACTTGCTCGATACATTGCCGAACGTAAGCTGGACAACACACAACGCGTTGACGCAGCACTAGAATACCTGCTGAAGTGTGGTCAAAAGATTAACTCGAAAGTCGATGTGGCAGAGCTGGAAAAGGAGTGCGGTGTTGGCGTTGTCGTCACGCCGGAAGAGATCGAGCGCATTGTGCAGCAAAAGGTCAAGGGAACCTATAAGGAGACTCTGCTCGAGCAGCGCTATCATTTCAATTCGTTTAAAATCATGCAGGATGTGCGAAACGAATTGAAATGGGCGGACGCCAAGTCGCTTAAGGCTGCCATCGATGTTGAAATCTTCGACCTTCTCGGGCCAAAAACTGAGGCTGATCTGAAGCCAATGCCCAAGCAGAACGATAAGCAGCCAAAAGCGAAACCGAATACAAAACAGTCTGAAACCAAGGTGGATCCTACAACTGATGCTACCGCATCTGATGGCGCCAACACAATTTCGGAGTTAATGAAAACCAAAGTGCATTTCCATGCGCCGGGCGAAAACTTTAAAACCGATGGTTATGTGGTCACGGAGCATACGGAGCGGCTTTTGCGCGAACATTTAGAGCGCACTGGAGGACGCGTGCATACGCGATTCCCACCCGAACCAAATGGCATCCTTCACATCGGCCACGCCAAGGCGATTAACATTAACTTTGGCTATGCGGCGGCTCACAACGGCGTCTGCTATTTGCGCTACGATGACACCAATCCTGAGAAGGAGGAAGAGAAATTCTTTGTTGGTATCCGCGACATGGTCGAGTGGCTTGGCTATAAGCCAATCAAGGTTACCCACTCTTCTGATAACTTCCAGCAGCTGTACGAGTGGGCTGTGGTACTCATACGCAAGGGATTGGCCTATGTATGTCATCAGAAGGCAGAGGAACTGAAAGGGTTCAACCCGCCACCAAGTCCTTGGCGCGAACGACCCATTGAGGAGTCCCTGCAGCTCTTCGAGGATATGCGACACGGCAAGATCGATGAAGGTGCCGCAACGCTGCGTCTAAAGCTCACGCTGGAGGAGGGCAAAGTGGATCCTGTTGCATACCGAATTAAATTCATACCGCATCACCGCACGGGCTCCGCCTGGTGCATTTATCCCACTTATGACTATACGCACTGTCTGTGCGACTCCATCGAGCAAATCACCCACTCATTGTGCACCAAAGAGTTTCAATCTCGTCGCTCCTCGTACTACTGGCTCTGCAATGCGCTGGACATTTACTGCCCAGTACAGTGGGAATACGGACGACTGAACATGAACTATGCTTTGGTTTCCAAACGAAAGATTGCTAAACTAATCGAAGAACGCATCGTGCACGACTGGGATGATCCACGTCTATTTACGCTAACTGCGCTACGTCGTCGTGGTTATCCGGCTGAAGCCATCAATAATTTCTGCGCTCAAATGGGCGTTACTGGCGCTCAGATTGCCGTCGATCCTGCCATGTTAGAGGCGTCTGTGCGAGATGTTCTTAATGTCACAGCTCCACGGCGCCTTATCGTCCTTGAGCCGCTCAAGGTTACCATCAGCAACTATCCACACGATGGTCCTGTGGAATTGCAAGTGCCTAACTTCCCGCAGAACCCCGCACTTGGAACGCATAAGATTACACTAGATCGTGTTATATACATTGAACGCAGCGACTTTAAGCTAGAACCGGAAAAGGGATACCGACGTCTGTCCCAGCAGCAAACTGTAGGCTTGCGTCATGCTGGTCTGGTCATTAAAGTGCAGCAGATTGTGCGCGATCCAGCTACGGGCGAAGTAGTTGAACTTGTGTGCAGCAGCGAGTCGGCGGAGCAGGCCGAAAAACCTAAGGCATTTGTACAGTGGGTGTCCCAACCTATCGAACTGGAGGTGCGTCTGTATGAACAGCTGTTCAAGCACAAGAATCCCGAGGATACCAATGAAGTGCCCGGCGGTTTCCTCAGCGACATTAGCGAGAACACAATAACTATCGTGCGTGCCTATGCAGACCAATCCCTGCAGGGTGTCAAGGTTTACGACAAGTTCCAATTTGAGCGTATTGGCTTCTTCTCCGTGGATCCGGACACAAATAGCTCGCACATCGTGTTTAATCGCACTGTGGGACTCAAAGAGGATTCGGGCAAGAAGTAGAAGTCAAATTTTACTCTTTTTGTACACTCTCATCGAGAAGAAAATGTTCTCACAATAAAAATGATTTTTAAAATCGGATTACACTATTTCTTTCCTTCGACCATTATTATATGATAACCAAACTTCGTTTTTATCGGTGGATCGGTGTAGACGGGACTGTTGACTGTGGATATGGGCAGTGCGAAAGCGGCGTCTTGGAATGGTCCAACCATAGCACCACGAATCTGCCAACCTAGATCGCCACCCTGACGCGCCTTGTCCTCGCTATAGGCAGCTGCCACTTCGGGGAATTTTTGTCCAGCTTTCAACTTCTCGAGAGCCTCCATAATTTTGCCCTGCTTCTCGCATAGAATGTGACGAACTTTAACTGCATTGCCACCTTTTTTCTCCTTGCCGGCACCTGTGGGTAGTTGCGAATTATAGAGTTTTAAAAACGTATATTATGTTTTTATACTTTTGTCTTCAGCTGCCGGTTTTTTGCCACCTTTGGCACCATCTTTTCCGCCCTTTGCATCCTTTTTAGGTGGCATGTTGAACTGTAAACAACAATAACCAAATTATGAAGCTTGCCACCTACTTGGTCAACGCATGTGCTGCCACCTGTCAGTGCTGTGAAGTGCCTGAGTCAATTTAGTATATTTTCTAAGTAGGGTCACACTTTCCATGTAATATATCGAAAAACTATCGATATTATGAGAGCTTACCAACATCTCTAACTTGTCTCTCTCCTTTTCACTTTAGCGAGGCAAAATTTGTCACATTTCCTTGGCAAAATTGTAAGTTTTGTCATTTATATAGAAGTATAATTAGACTTAATCATGTTTAAAAACATTCTAATTTATAGTGCAGTTTGTGATTTATCATTCAAATAACGTGAGAAGCAGAGCATCAGACAGTAACACTAGAAAACCAACAACGAAGCAAGATGCCTAAGAATAAGGGAAAAGGTGGCAAAAATCGTCGTCGTGGAAAGAACGAAAACGAATTCGAGAAGCGTGAGCTGATCTTCAAAGAGGATCAACAGGAGTACGCACAAGTGACCAAAATGCTGGGCAATGGTCGCTTGGAGGCAATGTGCTTTGATGGCGTCAAACGTCTGTGTCACATTCGGGGGAAACTTCGTAAGAAGGTGAGTGCGTGCGTATGTGTGTAGGAGTAATGGTGCTCGTCTATGTGTGTACGTTTGTATGTTTAGTATGCGTGCATTGTTTGGTGATGTAGGTGTGTTAGTGCTACGCGTGCACAGCGAATTGCAATTTCATTTTATATTTCGCCCTTGGAAAACATTTTGCAAATTCAAATACCTAATTGTAATAATGTTAACTACAAATTTTAACATTTTTCTATGCTCTCTTACTAAGCAGCTGCAGCTTTAAGGAATTGCAAAAAAAGGCAAATTGCGTTGTATCATTCGCTTTCGAATATCTGTCTACTTATATTATAATTTATGTGTGTATGCATGCATAAATACGTACGAAAGATATGAGAGGAGAAATGCGCGATGCAATGCAGGGCGCAGAGAACTGCATACTGGTAGATCGTTTGTATGCTAGAATTTGATTTAATCCATAGCTCATATTCTCTATTATTAATATAATATTGGTAGCTCAGAAATTTTTTAAAAGTACAAAAATTATCAATTGTCCCATAAATTTGATTCAATAGTTCTGTTCTGTAATGTAAACTGTCAGTTTCATGGCATTTCATTGATGTCATTAACAACTACGTCACTCATATAAAATGATTGCAATCTGTAAAAACAGGCGATGTGGACTTTGTTTGACGAATAGACACAATTAACAACGTAACGAAATAATGTCAAAATGCATATCTGAAGGCTCAAAACATGCCGGACTTAATTAGCAGATAGCAAGAAAAACTCCCAAGTTATAGTAAACAGCAGATGCAAACTCAGGTACACAGGTATTCGCTATGATTCCAGGTATTACTTGCAAAATGTCTGTACTTTCTCAATGCCAGCACAGGTAAAATTGTTTGCAACTGGCTTAGAAATCTACACGTGTCTTGTGTCGGTTTTTAACCCGACAGTATAATTATAATCACAATCGCCGTGGTAAAGAATGCATTGATTAGATACCGAAGCCATAAGCCGCATTGGTCGAAAAGTGCGTCGCAGTTTTAGTTAAAAAAACGTTTTATGTAAATGGGCTTTAAAAGAGGTAATTGTCCTTATCGCGGCTTCAGTTTTCTTGCCTCACAATGACTTAATGATTTTTTGTGGCGCCGTTATACACTTTTTCGATAACCTACGAGTATGTAATTATATGTCTTTATGTGCAATAACTGTGGCAACTATTATATATATGTGTGTATAATCATTTGGTGCCGTTGACACCTAATCTTTCGAGAGTTGTTAGGGGGTGTGTAATGTCTGTACATTTTCGTTGCCGACCCTTACATTTTGTTGATATTTATTAAAGGACTTTCTTAAAGACAGTTCTAAACATATGTTTTTTTCTTTTTGTTTATTCCTTTACAACTCGGCGTATAGCAGCCCCGATTAAGAAAATAGTTCATAATGAGAGTCACACTTTTTGTTAGGTTGAGATATTTTCGACAATGTGCGCTAATTTTAGTAGACAATTGCCTAATTAGCGCGAAGATATATATCACTTTTTAGAGCCTACTAATGTATATTCAAATACATGCTCAAGTATTCTCTAGAAGATCGCAGTTTCATCTGCACATACCATATAATAATATATCAACTGAATTAAATATGTCTAGTGACCTTAAGACAGTTAGTTTATAATAATTATAATTATAATGTCGACGCCATTCCAATTTTTGATTTCTTGGAAACAAAATGGCCTAAATCTTTACAATCAATCAGTCGACCCATCTGTCAACTACTAACAATTGTGCTACGTTGAGTCCAAAGTTCATCGAATGCTTTCAAAGACGGCTGTCAGTTGATCAGCTGATCAGATTAGAACTTCGGTCTTATCTCTATAAGCCTGGCAAACATATGTAAGTAGATTTTCATGCGAACACGTTTTTAGGCAGCGTGTTGTCCCATTTCTCTTCGCTAATCTAGCAAAATTTGCGTGACTAATGCGTCGTGCCGAAAGGCATAGGGTCCCGCCTGGAGCCACGCTAACTTATCTATAAAAACCCCTAGAAACGTAGTTGTCAAGTCAATTTCACAATTTACCATTTTTGGCTAGAGAAATGTAATGACTCTCACAAATATTAACAAACATTATACATATTATAAATATTTTATTATTCAAATGTGGTTTTATTTTATAGCTAATGTTTTTGGCAGTATATTTTAAAACAGATTTCTTTATTACTTATTTCTACTGAGATTAACTAATATTTTTTGTCTTTTGTAGAGGTTTTAAATACTTTTTTTTTTGATTTTTTTTTAAATTCGAGCTGTGTTTAGTTTCAAGGCCCAGTTCTTCTTATTCTTACATCAGTTGCGTGGCGGTGCTGATAATCTGATTGATCCAATTGGTAAACGCCGAGACGCGCACAAATACCGAAGGTGCATTCTTCTGTCCACAGGGCATTCGGCCCCATGAGACAATGCCAATGACAATGTTGCTCCTCTCCAAATGCGGTTCACAGCATTCCTGCATCAGTGGACCGCCAGAATCAGCGGTGCAGATGCTGACACCACCGGTGAGTGGGCCTGTGCACAAGTTCGTCTCGTGCAATTGTTGTCCGGAGCGTGCAAGAATTTGCTCACAGAGCGTCATATCCAATATGGGCATGTTGGCCAGCTGCAGCTTGTGCGGATAGTTGGGCACTGCCGTCATCGAGACATTGCCCCAGCCGTAGAGTGTGCCGTAGCCTTCGGGCATGGCATCCTGTTCGGGCAGTGTTGCCGCCTGCACATACTCATCGAAAACTAGTGGCTTCTTGGTATATATTAGAGCAATATCGTAGGGATTGACGCCGCCCAGATACAGTTCGTGACGCACATAGTAGTCAATGGAACGCATCTGGACGTTAGCTGATTCGACGCGACGGTTGTGTATGTCGTGACTGCCAGCAACGATCACGGAATTCGCCACCGACTGTGGTGAACTTAGACAGTGGGCGGCAGTTAGTATCCAGTGTTCGTTGATCACAGTGCCGGCACAATAGTGCACTAATCCCTGATCTGGTGTCATCATCTGTATGCTGACAACGTACGGCGCCGAATGCGGTTGCGCCTCACGTTTGGCCAGAAATTGTTTGCTCCAGTGCGTCTGCTGCGGTGCCTCCAGCGTGCTAATGCGGTTCTCTAAAAGCCCATAAGCTGCCAGATTCATAGCCATGTTCATGTTCTGGCCAAGAAGTCCCGAGCCGCTGCTGCATTTGCGCACAGGCAGCTGCGCGTTGTGATTGGCCGAGCTGAGTACCACCATAATGCTTGCTATGGTGGACAGCAGCACCGAGTATATGCATCGATAGGATATGAGCATTATGATCTCCTCGCTCTGATTGCACGCCCCGCACGGAATTAGATTCGTATTGAAGGTAATTTTGACGGGTTTATTATCACGAGCTCTCGAATTTGTTTTTCTTGTTGTTCTTGTTGTCGGGTCAGTTGCGGTTTGTGTGATCGTAAATCTTAATTTTCAGTTCTCTTTTAACTTTTCGCTTTGGCGTGTCGATAACACTTCACTTGTATTCCTTTTAGCTTTAACATGGAATTCACTTTAATCGGCCGCGATGTCGCCGCTATTGCTTGCTTCACTGCTTGAGGGTGTTTTTAAATTTGCAGTAGCGCCTCCACCGGTAGAAGTATTTATAGCAAATTTCTTATCAATGAGAGTAGCAATGCGAGAGAGAGAGGTATGGTAAGAGTATAAAGGCAGTGAGTGCGGCCTTTTGCTATTGGTTGTCAGCCTTAAAGGGGCCACAATTTACTGAGAATGAGAGAATAGTATATCATCGTTATCAGTTGATAAGAAATTTGCGTTTGCTCATTTCCACTGTTGTTTTTGTTGTCCTGAGACAACGCTATGCCCTACGCTATGTTAGAGGTCTGCTCGTCCTATGCCATGTGACAGTTACATAAAGAACGTGTGCTTAATTTTTAGATGATGATATTGTGTGTGCCTCTAACTGGTAGTTGAATATAATATTTACACTGAAAAATTATGAATGTGATTTTATTTATAACAAATGACATTTAGATTCTCAAAATAATTTTCAGACATTATGTATGATTCAGTCGTATCATATATAAACAGATTGAGTTGGTATTACAGGGTATGAAACAATTCGACCAAGTAACAGCAAACTGTTTGGTCCAATCTTTCTCGATGACTACGCATTGTCGGAATTTCAATCATCTGAAGGTCTATGTAACGGTTAAAATGCCTTTGTATGTATTTATAGTATTTTGTTCATATTGGCACAATGACACTTGCTGCCTTAAATACCTATATGATGACGAAGTGAAGCTATGCTTCGCCCCTCTGGCTTTTCCCGGCAATACACCAGGTGGCACGGGGCAACGTAATCAGCAATTAGTTAACGAATCGTTTCTGGTCTCTTTGGGTGCTTCCCAGACGCGAGTTCGTGCAGGTCTATTGGGTCTCTTCTTATCTTTGGCGCACTCCCTGGGCTCACGCTCTTGGGTAATATGCCGATTTTAAAGAGCTTTAGTCACGATTCTTATATCTACATTACCTGCCTGCCGTGTCGTAGATTTATTCTTTGATAAATACATATGTTTGTGTGTGTGTACATATACGACGTATCTATTTTAGAGGTCTAAGCTACTGCCTCACGCCATCACTCAACGCACTCACAAGTTCCCTTCAGTGAATAATACTCCAAAGTTCAATCGGGCGGCCCTATATTTATTTCAATATTATAACGTAACTGATAAACTATTCTGGACGCTTAATGAAATTTTAAGCCGAATTCGTTATCGAAGTTCATGCATGCATCGTTATCAGTGATTCAGTAGTAAATACAACCAACCTACATGTGTCATAATTATGCACTTGGAATACTTTGCGTATTTATTGCACTTACCAATTATAGTAGGCCAGGAAGTGACTAGGGAAGTGACTTTATGAATGGGAATTCACGCAGTCAGTTGTCTAAGGTCAGTTGACCAGCACAATCGGTTGACTAATTTTCCGCATTAAGTAGGTGAATAGGCATCGCACCTAAAACAGTCCCGATCTAAATGTTTTAGAAGCTTTTACTTCCGTTGTCGTCAAGGTTTCAACAACCGCATTGGAAATTCCACTGATCAAAACTTTGATTTATTTCCAATTGCTTGTTATCATGATTAAGCATAAAAGGTGTGTCGGGTATTAAGAAATGCGTATTAAACATTACTATGCCTATCAAGATATGGAACTCAACACAATATCATAGTTCAATCGCTCGCAGCTTTTACCTTATTTCTTTATTTTGGTTTTTCTCTATGCTTTCACGTTTTCCATTCTCTATTTGTTAACAAATAGAAACATTGCGCTCAATTGTGAAATACCCTGAACTCTGGCGCCAATGTATTTAAAGATCTGTTATCTAAAAATTACATGTACCTGACTCACAAACGATTCATACATACTTACATTATGTACACATGTATCTGTATCTGTACAATTTGCAAAATAAATTGCACCATGTTGAAATACCGTGTTTTGTTGTTTTTTTTTTTTTAAGTAACTGATAAAAGACTCGAACTGTTATTTATTTGATTTATTTTTCTTCAGGTTTGGATCAATCAAGGCGACATCATATTGGTGGGCTTGCGTGACTATCAGGACTCGAAGGCCGATGTCATTTTGAAATACACGCCGGATGAGGCTCGAAATCTGAAGACATACGGCGAGTTCCCTGAATCGGTGCGCATCAACGAGACAGTCACATTCGTTGAGGATGGTTTCGATGAGGATATTGAGTTCGGCGATGAGATTAGCTCTGAGGATGATGCTGATTCCGTTGATAATATCTGATCAACAAGAAATAAAGAAGTAGCAGAAACAGCAGCAGAAGAGTCAATGCAACATGTAGGGAATTAAACAAATTTGTATAAAGCCGACAAGTCCTTCTCCCCCCACAAATATAAAGAACCACACACACATACACATCATACCATATATAGCAACCAAACAAGTACATATTACAAAATATCCTGTGCGGCATAGTGACAACCGGATGCAAAATGGAAGTGACAACTGACATAACGATAACTATATAATATTTCAGCAATAAACCTTTTAAAAATTTAGTGATATTTTCTAAAGATTTTCAACATTTTATTGAAGATGCCAAATTCAAATGTTTCGCTTTTCAACCGCAATGTTTAATTATGAAATGATGAAGTTAAGCAAATACTAAAGCTGTTATTTAAAGTAAAGGAACATAATGCAATAATACGAGACACACAAAATAATATTTGAATTAAAAACAAAAAGAAAACAAACTAAACGATATTATGTGGTTACTTTTTCCAACAAACAAAAACGAAGAGGAAATACGATTGATTTTAAACATATATAAATGGTAAAACAAGAGTATACATACAAATGTAAGCAAAACAAAGAAAACCACAATATTAAGAAGAAAGTTTTGAATTGTAGCTAGCGAGTAAGTAAATCGAAAAAGAAAAAACACTAAAAAGAAAAAAAAATCAACCCCTTTCACTATGAAGTTGTTTCCCAAATTATTCTTCAGTACTTCGTATGCCCTGCCAATTGCAGACTCCGTGTTCCTGTTCCTGTATTCTCAAATGTGTTATTGATTTTATTTACTTTCTCTTATGCTAGATAATCCAGCGTCTTTATTCCGGTTTGCTGTTAATGCATTCAGTTCTTGTGTTTGGTTTGTTGTTACCCTTAGACTACACAGAAAAGAAACGCCCATGCATTCATAAAGCGAGATGAACATTGTAATTAAGCAGAAAACAAATTCAATAAATAGTTAATTTTACCGGGTGCAGAACAGCAATTGAAGATGCGTTTCATTTTCTCTATAGCTCTTGATCGTCTTCTATTATAACCGTATTTTATTAAATGCAAAAATTTGATTATATAAAAATGTCTACAATAAACACAAGCGGTGCTATTACAACTCTTCGTGGCGAGAGGGGAATTTCTTGAGAATCGCATGATATAGACTATAGAATGCATATACTGATACAGTCACTATGACTAACAAAGCTCCTCCGAATGCAAAACTCAGAAAGTTTCCGTCGATTATGCCCTCAGATCGATGGCGTTTCGTGGAGAAGATTTCCTCAGTGGATGCTGGATTATTCTGTTGCTGTGCCGTACGCTCGGCCATCAAGCGTTTCATGGTGCTCAAGCGTTCGCGCAGTACTTCCACGGATTCGCTGTCCAAATCTGAGGTTCCTGTAGAAATAACGGTTTTTTATAACATTTTATTGCATATTTGTATGCTTACCGCCCAATTGTGCAGCCATTTTACTTTTATTATTGACTATTTAACTAGAGATTAATAATTCTAAAAATGTTATTTTGAGGTAATGGGTTAGCAGTTGCAGGGTGTGATAATAATATAGGAACAGGCGCATGTGCATAGCGGCAAATTATTGATTCAATTTTCCAGTGTTGGAAATCACCGAGATAGGAGCAGTATTATTTTGCCGATTGTTCAAACGATAGCTATCGCCAAAGCTTGGTATTTTCTTCCATTTTTAGGCCTTTATCACCACAACATTTGTAAACACGTGCAGCTCGCGCGCTTATTTTTCGTTTTTATTCGGTTTTTACGTTTAAATGGTATAAAATGGGTTTAACTAAACAATATTTGGCATATCGTGCCATCGACAGTTTTAACATAATCGCATCTGGTCGCGCAAACGTGAATTTCGCCGTTTATGACCAAAGTGAGGGTCGGTATGTTGCTGCTCCGGCCGCCGAGAATGTCATCATTTGGGATCTACGGTGAGTACGCGTCTACGATTTTATGCACAAATCTGATACGTCATATATTATTGCAGTATGGGAGATCGTAAGCTAACGCTGCGCCGCGAAAAACAAGAAGTAACTGCGTTGCGTGTCTCGCCCGATCACTTGCATATTGCTGTGGGTTACGCCGACGGTGTAGTCCAGATCTTTGATCTAAGCTCACGCACGTACTACGATGCTATTTGTTCGTTGGCACTACATAGGAGTGCTGTGAGCATATTACGATACGATGGACATGGAATGCGCCTGGTTAGCGGTGGACTCGACACCGAGATTGTCGTTGTGGATGTTGTGGAGCAGACGGGTCGTCAGCGTCTCAGTGGACATAATGCTGCTATAACAGATGCACACTTCTTGCAACGCATAGTTGATCAGGAGATTGTGGTCAGCTGCTCGAAAGATACACAAATTAAATTCTGGAATTTGGAGACACAATTTTGCTTCAAAACAATTGTCGACAATCGCACAGAAATCTGGGCATTAGCCTTTATAAATGATCTGATGGTAGCTGGTGCTGGTGAGAGTGGCATGAATGTATATCGTCTACGTAAAAAGGATGAAAGCGTTGCTCAAGGCCTGGAAAAAGCCGTTGAAGGACTGTCAATAGACGATGAAGACATGATAAGTCCATTGAGTGTCAGTAACTCTGGCACGATACAGCGAGCCGGCAAGGGCCGCACTGTCAACTTGGTGGCCGATCCTAATGAGCGTATTCTCAGTTGTCATGGCACCAACGATCTTATAGAGAACTTTTACATTTGCACTAGCGAAGAAGCTAAGCAGCGTCTGGCCAAGCGTTTGAAAAAGGCTCGCAAGAAGGCACAGGATTCGACTGAACCAGAACAGAATGATGAACAACTGTCGAAAGAGCTGACACTAAGTGATGAAATCAAACGTCTGGAGAGCATCAAAACGAAACAGAAGATTAAATCTATCGATGTTCTGCTGGGTCAGAACAAAGAACTTCGCGTTCTGGTCAGTTTGGCTAACAACAGCTTGTGCCTGTATTCTCTTGAGGCATCTCTGAAGACTCGTAAAGCATCGACGCCTGAAGACAACAGTGTCAAGGTATTGCGCTCGCTTACCCGCCTTGGCCATCAGTCGGAGGTGCGTTCCGTATGCTTTAGCAACGATTCTCTGGCCATTGGCTCGGGCGCCGGCGACTCGTTTAAGTTCTGGGACCGTGATGCAATGCAATGCTTGCGCACAGTGCCTACAGATTATGTACTCTGCTCACGCTTCGTACCTGGCGATCGTTATGTGCTGCTAGGAATGAAGAGCGGAAAGCTGCTCATTGTCGATGTTGGCGCAGCGGATATTGTCGAGCAAATACCTGCACACGAGAGTGAACTCTGGAGTTTGGCTCTGCTGCCGGATCAAAAAGGCTGTGTCACAGGCAGCAGTGACACGACATTAAAGATCTGGAGTTTTGAACTAATCGATGCGGGCGAGGGTGGTGCGCAAACTAAAGTTCTTTCGTTGCTGCACAAGAACACATTAAAACTAGAGGAGACGGTGCTTTGTGTTGCCGTTAGCCCGGACATGAAGTATCTTGCTGTGGGACTTCTGGATGCCACCGTAAAAGTTTTCTTCTTGGACACATTCAAGTTTTATCTATCACTCTATGGCCATAAGCTGCCCGTACTCAGTATGGACATCTCATATGACTCTCAGTTGATAGCTACCGGCTCAGCAGATCGTAACATTAAGATTTGGGGCCTAAACTTTGGCGACTGCCATCGCTCGATTTTCGCACATGACGATTCGGTGATGTCGTTGCAGTTCATACCGAAGACCCACATGTTCTTCAGTTGCGGTAAGGATGGAAAAGTCAAGCAGTGGGATGGCGATTCTTTTGAAAAGATTCTCACACTTCCTGGCCACATTGGCGAGGCTCACTGCCTGGCTGTGTCGCCGAATGGTCGCTATTTGGTTACTTGTGGATCAGATCGTACGCTGCGCATGTACGAGCGTACTGATGAGACAATCGTGTTGAAGGACGTACAAGAGGAGGAGCGTGAACAGCTGGAGAACGAGCAGCTGGCCACAGGCGAGGATAATAGCGTTCCCTTGCTGCCGGGCTTGAAATTGCCTTCACGCAAAACGGTTGGTTCCGAGAAGGGTGCTGAGTCTATTATGGAATGCCTTGAAATATCAAAGCAATTCGAACTGGAGGATAATGAGAAACCAGAGCCACATCCCTTGATGCTTGCGCTGCAAGTGAAAAATCCCACTGATTTTCTGGTCTTGACACTGGAGCGCATTCGTTCTTCAGATATGGAAGAGGCGCTGCTTCTGCTGCCCTTTTCTCTTGTCTGCGAACTGTTGGAACGTTTGCCGGTTCTAATTACCCAACGACCAGACGAGCTGGAGCTGTTCTGTCGCGTTACCGTCTTCCTATTCAAGGTGCACATGAAACCCATAGTTGCATCCAAGTCCATGAAGCCACTGCTGATGAAGCTTATAGGTTTGCTTAAACAGGACGTTCGACAGTTGCGCGACGTCATTGGCTACAACCTTCATGCTCTATCGCTTCTGCAGACGGAGGTGGAACAACGGGAAGGAATTCAGCTTTTCCACGATGCAACGCAAGCCCGTAAAAAGGTTGAAAAGAAGCGAAAGGAGGCCGTTAAAAGACGAATTCAGATTACAATGGCTTAGAAATTAGTTCTACACAGAACATAAGCGAATTCTGTTCTAGCTTTATTAATAAATTTATATATATTTTATATAGACCTCCAATAAGAAACACTCAATGAATACATATTTTAATGTAAATTTAATTTGACCGAGATAATACGTTGCTTATGCATCAATGAAAACTTGCAAATTTAGCCTTAAATTACAGATTCATTGTAACTATGCACCTCATTATAAAAAAAAAAAAAACATTCACTGTAAACAATAGATATCCCACTTGTGGGTGTTGGCACTCGTACGTATAGCAAATTGATAAACTTGCAAATTTTGAAACATGTAACAACACAAGTTGGACGATAAAGGACGAGCAAGCAAAACGAATTCCGGTTCAACAAATGCCAGCCTTAGGGTAACAACCGCTATCAACTGGGCCCGAGCAAGGACCTGCAAATATGTCAGAGTTAATGGTTTGAATCGATCAACTACGGAAGAACTAACCTCCACAACGCTGAAAGGCACCAGGTGGTCCGTAGCTAAGTTTCTGTATGGTACACTTCTCGATGGGCGCAGTGGGACGACAATAGGCAGTCGATCGGGCCCAGGGCAACGGTTCTTTGGGGGGTACACAATTTGACAAATAGCTAAGCTTGTAGGTTGTACAATTCTCGACGGGACCCTGGTTGCGTGCGAAACCCTGTTGCGGCCTGATTGGATTCGGGCGTGGAAAACATGTTACATCAACCGGCATGTACGATAACTTGTTAATGGTACAGCGTTCCATGGCACTGTTGGGACGACAGAACGCCGTCAACGGCACAATGGGTGCACGACGCACATGCGGCTTAGGCACAAAGTCGTGCTTCTGAGTGGTCATTGCATACATAGGACCATCGAAGCGCAAGCCATTCTCCATGGGGCGAATAGACGGTGTGCGCTCGGTGCAATTGGGTTGGTACGAGAGCTTTCAGTAATCAGAGATAAATACAAGTAAAATATGTATATATATATGTATGTATATATACACACTCACCTTTTGTACGGTACACCTTTCCAACGGTCCCGTAGCCCTGCGGAAGGTGTCCCGCGGATAAATCGGTAACGGTTTGGTGCGAGAAGCATCTACAGGCATGTAGCTGAGCTTGTACACAGTACTGGAGGCACCCGAATCGTTGCCAAGGAATCGCAGTGTAGTCATTGGCATCGTGGGTGCAGTGCGTCCAGCATTGCAATTGGGCATGTAACTCAAATTGTAGGTGGTGCATATGTTCTGATAATTAGGCGGCACGCAGCGTATCTTATCCGCCCAGGGTGTTGGTTCCTTAGGCGGTATACAGACCGGCATATACGATAGCTTCTGTACGGTGCAGCGTTCCATAGGGCCGACAGGTTTGCAGAGATGCGATGTTTGCTGCATGATTCTTGGTGGTGGATTCTGACACACATCCACCGGCATATAGCTTAACTTCTGTATTGTACAGCGTTCCATGGGCGCCGTGGAAGTGCAGATGGCGACATGCGGAATGATTGGAGCGCGCTTCACATTTCCCTTGGGCACATAGTCGTGCTTCTGCGAGGTCATAGCATAGATGGGTCCCTCGAAACGTAGCCCGCTCTCTGCTGGCAGTATGGGCATGGTGCGTCCTGCCGGACATGGCGGCATATAGGACAACTTCTGTACGGTACACTTCTCCATAGGAGCGGTATTGGCGGTAATATGATTACATGGCCGAACGGATGCGGCACGAATATCGCCGCAGTTGCCATAATACGAGCGACGATAGATGGTATTCGTGTCCAGCGGTGCATTGGATCGCATCAAATGCGATTGTGGTTTAATGGGCAGCGTGCGCGGCGGCTGCTGGTAGCAGCAGCCGGAATAGTCACCGCAATCACACGGCCGACATGGTGCACCCGCGGGGCATGGTGGGAAGTCCACAGGCGCCTGGCAAGGGTCGCAAGAATTTGGGCAGGCGTTGCAATCGCCCGACATGACTAACTATCAATCAATATTATTGCCCTTTCCTAGTCGATTCTACAATGAATGCAACATGTGAGCAGGAATATCATTTAGAGCGGCAAACTAATTCATTTATTTACCTGGTACAATCAACTGAAAATGAGAAGGAAGGATGATGGGAACTTATACTAATGCAAAAGTTCACCGAATCAAAAAAAAAACCGGCAATTGTTAATAGAAATAATTTTGTTTGCTTCGACTACAGAATAGTTACATCCGGAAAAACGAAATAAAAATTTTGTTTGGACATACAACTATGAAGTTTATGCGGATAATAATGATTATTCACACAGAGGCTGTAATACACCACTAGACTTTTTGAAGTCTGATCCATAGCCGACCATAACCGTAACAAATAAATAGAAAGCCTTGTAGCTGGCTACCCCGATCACTAAGACCTTAGCATTAAGTTTTCAACTTATCCGTGCTATATTATCATGGGTATTATTAGCACTATTTCTTGTAATTTTTTAAAGTACAATTTTTTGTATAATTTACATTTATTTCAGTTCATCATAGCTTGACATATGTATAAGTTGCCTGATATCTAACTAATTCGTATATCTTATATTGTAAGCATTTTTTCTCAGATAGCACACATACATTGTTGTTATACAGTTATATAGAAAAATTGGAATTGGTAAATATACCTAACTACCTAGGTGACTAATCGACTAATCGAAACAAATAAATCAATGCTTTTAAGCACTTGAAATAATTATGAAACAAGAATAAAATTATTAACAGGGGAATTTAAGCGAAGTCCTCGAACATATGCGGAGTTCATTAAATCAGCTTTGAGGACATCAAGTACATTTACAATTGAATGGAAACGAACAATTCGAGTCTTTGGAACGTGCATGTGCTAGTCTACCACGTAGCATATTATTTAAGTTCCATAAAACTGTTGTATAAAATAATTCTTAAGCTCGCTGAATATCGTACAAATATCATTTATATATATTACTAGTTTCGTTTGTGTTTCTGGATTTATGTTAGTGTCTGGGTGTGTTATACGCTTATAAAAGGAAATACAATATGGTTCAGTTCCAATGATATTCGCTTTTTCACATCTATCGACTTATAATGTATGCCTTAAATCTACTAATTCCTGCTTCGTGTTGACATATGTATATTTATTGTTCCCTTCACAGCGATGGTAGGTTTTCGGGCACAAATTCTAGGAAATTAGCTGGGAACTGACCATGTCGTCCGTTTACCTCGCCGTAAAGCCAATCATTGTTTATGCGATAAAGAACTTTCACGAGTTCGTTTTCCTGCAGATTACAAGTTGTTATTGGTATACATATTAATTTATTTGTATAGCTCTTACTTTTAAAGCCAAGTCTCCATCAACTTCGCCTGGGAAATGATACAAACATCGCGCAATGTGCGATTGATGTTCCTGCTCCTGGCGTTGTTGTGTGGGCTGTGCATGTGTTGCTCCATCTATCCTGCCGCCCAATGGCACCTTGACCTCCACATAATTAACAGGAAAGAGTCCCTCACAGCCAGATCTTGTACGTCCCCGAAACCATTCCGCGGTAGGCTGTTCCAGCAGATAAATTTTCTCGCTCTCCTGCAACAAAACAAATGATCAGTTATATATAAAATTACTACAAAACTTATAATCCCCGACTTACTCTAAAGTTAAGATCACCCTCCTCGACACCATCAAAGTCATAGAGTGCAATGGCGTATGGCAACTCAGTCTCCTCCACGTAACCTGAACTGCCATTGCTCAGGGCTAAGGCATCCACTTTACCAGCAATCACGTCCAGCAGAGAGACTGTAGACTGAGCTGCAGCGCCAGCAGCCGGAAGTGTTGGTGGTGCACCCTTAGGCATAGGGGGCGACGGTGGTGTAGTATCCCCATAAGCGAACGCCGACGGATAACCAATAAATGGCGGTGGCTTGGGTGCCTTAGGTTTCTGGGAAATCTTCGGCTTAATAATGGTGGGCATGGTCAGTGACTGTGTGGGTGGTAAAAGACTCTTGCCATTGCAGAGAGGATTATCGGAGTTGCGTGCCGTCTGAGTTTGATGTATTTGACGCACTGGTGCCGCACTGAAAGTATCCACGCCACCGCGGTAGATATTATTGTCCACCGCTTCCCATGGATCTACCAGGGGACTTTGTGTTGCTGGCCGCGTACGTGTGTGATAGTCATCCTCGAACCCGCTCTCCGGCTGCGAGACGCTGCCATTGTTGGGCGAACTGAAATTGCTGTCCGAGCTGAAGCTATCGACGCTGACGCAATCGCTGTTCGACTTCTGTGTGAAGGTGGGCGACGATGGCGGCGAATCAAAGCTAATCAGCTGCGCTTCTGACATAGACTGCGTTGACGTCATCTTGGTCGTTGCAGAGGTCGTCGTACTTGCTGTATTCCAGGCTGCATTCCAGTCGTAAACACTGCTGCTAGAAGCGGTAGATACGCCATCCACGGTCGTCGAAGTTGCTGACACGGCATGACCGCTGCTCAGGCCGTAGACGCGATTTTGCGCTGCAGCCTTAGAAGCAGCAGCCGATGCCGCGGGCTTCTTTCGATGAAAAATGTTACTAATGATGCTGCCGCCACCGCCACTACTACTACCACCATTTGCCGAAGATAGGCTTGTTAATTTGCCATTGATCTGGACTTTAGGTGGTGGCGGTCGTGGCGGAGGCATCTTCTTGCCATTGTTGCCATTGGCTGCAGCCGTATCAAAAGGGGCATCATTCCAATTGGTGGACGGCGTATAACGCGCTTGTGGAAATTTTCGGGTTATGCTTGATCCGGTCATAGTGGTGCTGCTGCTATCCACATCAAAGAAGTTTCCATTGTTGTTATTGATAGCATTGGATTTTTTTTGCGTGATATTCGGTTGCAGTGGTCCTTTAGGCGGAGGTGGCAACTTAATTGTCAGCTTTTGTAGTCCTCCATTTGCGGCCTGCTGCTGTTGAAAATGTTGCTGCTGCAGCTGTAGACGCAGTGCGTCCAGACTGGCATTCGCTCCCGCCGCGGCACTTTGTCCCCGCGATGCTGGCGGTGCAGGTGCTGGCCTTGACGGTATAGTCATCCCTGGTACCTGCAATTCCACAAGAGCAAAACAGCGAGAACTGAGTATGAGACAATGATTAAAGTAAAAATCCA